>OY720432.1:54345667-55034667 GCA_963082735.1 Pocota personata | reverse complement strand
CAATTAACGGTGTTGGTTAAGTCTAATTGTGAATATCTCATCAGTATCCGTGCACTTCGATTAAACAATTTTTCACTTTCTTCTAAAAAAATAGTTGTAACAACAATTTTGTGTTAAATTTCTGAAAATTGCGGAAATATTCTCTGTATAGAAAGGTATTATTGCAAATGGTTTAAAAATTTCGCGACATAATTAACGGATTTTAGTTTTTAAAACCCATTTCCCAAATGGAGAAAATTTAAGAAACATGATTTGCGCATTGTGAAATAATTTCAGTATACATAACCATCCATCTCGTGCAGCAGTCTAGAAATTAATGGAAACATTCGATCGAACCGGGTCAGTGCTGGATGCGCGAAGACCCTTGCATCCTCGTAGTGGCCGCTGACGCGATCATATCACCGCAGTATCACAGTGTTCGTGACAATCCTTAGAAATCCATTTGTCATAATTCCCAGCAAGTGATCCTTCCTATAGCTATTTGACTCATGAATTGAAGCCAGCAGGCCATGAACGGCGTCGTGATCTCGTTGATTGTGTGTTGGAGAACAATCAAGTTGATGGCGATTTTTTGAGCAAAATCATCTTCAGCGATGAAGATCACTTTCAATTGAATGGTTATGTAAGCAAAGAAAATTGTGTCATTTGGGGTCATGAAAATCCACGCGACATTGGGCTGGCCGCGTATTTGGGACGTACTTCTTCGATCACTATCGTGGTGCTGCTGTAGCAGTCAATGGCGACATGATGATTTTTGGTACCAATTGGATGATATCGATGTGGAAGATATGTGGTTTTAACAAGCAGTTTTTGCACACAAAGTTTCCCGGCTGTGTCATCTCTCATTTCGATAACAAAAATTGGCCCACCAAGATGGTGCGATATTACGCAGTTGGATTTTTTTTTCTTTCTTTTATGTTATTTATATATATAATAAAAGTATGCTTTATAATCCTTGATTTTACAAATTCATTGTTTAATTAAAATTAAATAGTTAGGTACAATCTATTGTCCAAGTGTTCCAGTTCATAAAAAATCAAAAATAGAGATAGTTGATGGGGAGTTTCAATGTGGAAGCAAAAAGTTTGAGTTGCAATATTTTAAAAGACCAAGATATAAAAGAATAATAATTAGACATTCGAAGGACAAAATTCATTAATTGGTGATCCTTTATTTCGAGTGTGTATGTATTTATAAGCAAGTATATACATTTTTATTTTTCTTATATTAAGTTAAATCGAGAGGTTTTGTTCTTTTAAGCCTTCGTAATTGATTTTCATTATGCATTAGTTTTCTTGCATCTATGCATGTTTTAGAATTTCTGCAGATACACTTTCTACCTTCAGGTCTCGATGAAGGTCAGTATTTCTTATGTACCAGGGTGCATTTACTATATTTGTAAGCACCTTATTTTGGAAACGTTGTATTTTGTCTATGTTTGTCTTTTTGGAACAACCCCATAGTTGGATTACATATGTCCATGTTGGTTTCAGAATTTGATTATATAAAAGCACTTTATTTCCAAAACGGATGAGTTTCTTCCTATCAGCCAGTGCAGTTTTCTATATTTGATTTCTAACTCTTCTTTTTTCATTTTTACGTGCTTTTTCCATCTCAACTTTGCATCTAGAGTCATACCTAAATATTTCGCTGTATTAGCGCATGGAACTATTTTTTGGTTTATAATAATTGGTATATATTAAATTTTTTTATTAGTAAAGTCAACATGGACTGACTTAGACTCGTTTAATTTGATTCTCCACTTATTAGTCCATTCACAGATTTTGTTTATGCCAATTTGTAGTTTTTCTGTGGATTCTTCATTGGTTCTTCCTACTGCTAGTATTGCAGTATCATCTGCGAATGTTGCCATAGTGTGGTTTTCTAATTTAGGAATATCACTAGTATATAATAAGTATAATATTGGGCCCAGTACCCAGTACTACCTTGCGGTACGCCGGCCTTTATTTCTCTTAGATTTGAATAAGTACTCTGTTGTTTTATTCTGAAATGTCTTCCATCTAGATACGATTTCAGATTTGAAGCATATTGATTTGGCAACATACATCTCAATTTATAGATAAGTCCTTCGTGCCATACTTTATCAAAGGCCTGCGCCACATCTAAGAACACAGCCGAGCAAACTTTCCTTTTTTCTAGTGCTTCTTCGATTTTATTCGTAATTCGTAGAGTGCTGCCTTCGAAAACCAAATTGATGGTTCGGAATCAGCTTTTTCCTTTCAATTATTTTATTTAAACGCTTTGCGAGTACTTTCTCAAACACTTTTGATATCATTGGCAATAACGAGATAGATGACACTTCATTTGGCGGTTTACCAGGTTTGGGAATCATTAGGACGTCAGCAACCTTCCACAAACTAGGCACATATTTAAGCTTAAATGTGGCATTTATTAAATTTGTTGTTTTTATTATTGCCTTCCTTGGTAAGTTCTTTAGTACGACACCAGATATAAGGTCATATCCAGGACTTTTCTTTGCATTTATTTCATGCTTAATTAAGTTGTAAATTTCATTAGGAGTTGTGAGCAGAATTTCTTCGCTTTCTTCTTCTGAAAGACCTATTAACGTAGGTTGTATATTTCCATTTTCAACTGGTGGTTTAAATATGTTTTCTAGGTAGTCTGCGAAGAGAATGGTTTTGTCCTCATCGCTTCTTGCCCAGTTTCCATCAGTTGCTTTGATTGGATGTATTTGCACAGTAGGCTGTTTTAATCCTTTTGTTGCTTTCCATAGAGAGTAATTAGTTACGTATTCAGATGTTAACCCTCTGAGGTACCTTTTCATTGAATCTTCCTTAAATTTTTTAATTTCTCTTCTTAGTTGTTGACAGAGGTTGTTTAGCTTGGCTTTTTGTTGTGGAGCTCTTGTTTTCTGCTACTAAATCTTTTATTTCGTTCGTGTAGTTTCTTTTTGTGTTCTTTCTCTTTAGGGCGGGGGTTTTCGGCTTTCCCAGGCCGATTGCTGAATATCGCTGACCAACTTATGCAGTTCTTTTTCTACATCATTTTTGGTTATAGGGGGTATCATTAAATCTATTTTACTCGTTAAGTTCAGCTTGAAGGCTTGCCAATCTGTTCTGTTATTTGTTATGGTTTTAATATTTGTATTTTTAATTATATGTTCACTCATTTGGAGAATTATAGGTGAATGGTCAGAGCTTAGATACTCGAACTCATCTATGTATATATAACTGCTTGACAAATTTTTGATTATGAAAAAATCAATTAGATCTGGTATCTTATTTTTGTCTGTAGGCCAGAACGTGGGCCTTCCTGTCGAGAGAATTTATCATTGATGTTTTTGAATAGCAGCATAAAGTTCTGTTCCTCTCGTTGTTGTCAATCTGGATCCCCAGTTAAGGTTTTTGGCATTAAAATCTCCACCTATTATGTATTTGTTTCCTAGTTTTTCAAAAAAATCTGAATATTCTTCTTTTTTAATTGAATGTTTTGGAGGACAGTAAATAGCAACGATATTAATTTGTTTATGCTTAGCTTTTATACACACTGCTGTAGCTTGTATTTTCTCTGTTATATACTTCAATTCCTCATATTGTTGTATATTATTTTTTACTATTACTGCACTTCCACCCTTAGCTGTGTTTTCAGGGTGAGCGGTGTGGTAGATTTTGTAGTTTTTAAATTTTGTTTGCGTGTGTTTTGTAAAATGGGTTTCTGAGATAAGACAAATATCTATGTTATTTGTTTCAAGAATCACCTGCAATTCCTGTTGATGTTGAAGGAGACCATTTGCATTCCAACATATCACTTTAAGATTTTGATCCATGATTATGCTTAGGTACTTTGTCCTTGGTATTTACTAACTTTTTAAGTCGCATATCTAGTGCATTAAGTTTGGTTAGGATCAGTTGTAGTGTTTGATTCATGTCATTGCTTGGTTGAGTCTTTTGTTGGTTAAAAATAAATAAAATTCATTAATAAATAAACTATTTATAGCTGAGTAGTCAAAAGACAGTACCCAATTTTTAATACCATTAACCCATTTTCTACCGCGCTGCAAAAATTATTAAATTTGTTTGTGTAAAGTATATTTTTTTAGTAATTGGTGCCCCCTGATTCCAAATCTGTTATCAAAAAAATGTTTACTCCCCCCGTTACACAGTTATGTCCAAAAATTAAATGTTCGATTAATCGAACGTTGGAGCTTATCCCATACAATGAGAAATTTTCCCACCAAGTAACAACGTGCTTCCCATTTCTATTGTGTTTTCAACAGTAGGCGGGTTTATACTATTTTTACATTTTGACGGTTTTTAAAACTAGTAGAATATACATAGATTCATTTGATGTGTTATTCCGAGTGTTTGAAAAAGTGGATTATTCTTTGATTCCTGAATTGCAAAATGCCACGTTCAAGGAAAATAACAATGAAGGAGGTTGAAAAAATTTTAGCGAGTTGGAGCGATGACGAAAATCCCGTTCAGTCTGTCAACATACTCCCACCCGAAGTAGACGAACAATCGGATGAAGAATTGATCGACGAGGATATAATTGCAATCAATTTGGACCCAAGTGCATTGTCTGAGGTTGCCGGCTATGTGGAAATTGAGACTGAGCGAAACATTCATGAGGATATTGGTTATGAATTGATTGTTGAAACTGAGCCAGAGGCTGGGCCGTCAACTTCCAAATCAGATGCTAAATCGACTGCCCCACCTCGAGAGGAACCGAGAGTCAGATACAAACCATTGACTTCATTTGGAACTCCAAAATGGTCCAGAAACAAAGGAAAGAAGCAGTTACATTACGATTTATCACCTGATGCAGTGACCGATATGAAAAAAGAGTTGTGCGAAGAACTAAAGGATCTTTCGCCAAATCAGCTGTTTTCAAAGTTTTACGTTGGGGAGGTGTTGGATCACATTATAACTGAGACCAACCGATTCGCAGCTCAGAAAAATACCGATTTTCATTTGGATATGGTCTACCACACTTGCCCTCTGTTGAGGATTATTGGTCTTCGAAGCTGTCAATGGGAATTCCTATGGTAAAGCAGGCAATGTCGAGAAACACGTTCACGAACATCAAGAGATTCATCGATTTCGCCAATAATTTTGAATTAGATCTTACTGACAAGATGGCCAAGGTACATACGACAATTTTTATTTCATTATTGTGATTAAAGTTTCCTTATATGTATTTTATTGATTTCAGCTTCGTTCATTCTTCGACATTATAAACAAAAAGTTTAGGCAGTTTGGCATTTGGGCAGAAAGGAAGTTCCACGGAGCATGCCTTACTCATACTAAAGGACAACGTTGTTCAAAATCTTAGAAATAAAATATGTACAGTGAGCTTAGACATTGACATTGAAAAGGCTTTCGATTCGCTTTGGCATCACGGCCTTTTATTCAAGCTCATAAGACTAAACTTTCCGAATTGGCTCATAAGAATGATACATAATTTCCTATCAAACAGAGCTACTGCAATATACATTGGATCCGAGCATACAAATTTTTTTCCTACGAATTCAGGAGTACCTCAAGGATCAATTCTCGGGCCGACATTGTTTAATATATATATTCAGGATTTTCCCCTTTCAGACCCAATAACGGAAGAGCCTGGATCACTTCACTACGCTGATGATATCACTATATTGGCTAGCGACTTACGACCGAGTTTAGCTCTTAACAAAATTAAAGCTAAACTTCCATTGTTAGAAAATTATTTCAAAAAATGGAGATTAAAAATAAATACGAGTAAATGTGGTCTCACATGTTTTAGAAATGCCAGTGGAAAGGGACACTATCGTGCAGTTAAGGAAAGCAATTATTTACAATTAAAAATAAATAATTTTCAAATTCCATTACGTTCTGAAACAAAGTACCTGGGAATAAATTTTCAGAATCGATTTCTCTTCAACAAGCATGGAAGGGCTGTACTTAACAGAGCAAAAATGGCTACAGGAATACTTAAACCATTATTTAATTCTAAACACATGTTGAGAAAAACTAAGATTCTGATGTACAAGACCCTTATAAGACCAATTCTTATATACGGCTTCTCTACTTGGTTTACCATATCACCCACTGTAGCTAAAGAAATGGAGGTTTTCGAAAGAAAAATATTGAGATTTTGCTGCGGAATATTTAGAAAAACAAATAAAAAATGGTTTCCTAACAAAATCATATATGAGGTAACTCAGGTTACACCCCTTATGAACTATCAAATCGAACTTCTTCTAAAAAAGATGGAACGAACAACTTCACACTCCAACCCTTTGGTAAGATCTTTAGTGGACTCTAATATCAACGACAGTTTGAATGACAAATATTATTTGTCACCCTTAAACCTCTTAAACGAGGACTCATTATATCTAATAAGACCAGATACAAATAGACACCAGTTAGCACCGTTCTATGAAAAAGCATCCTCTTTTAACTATAGGGGATGATATTGATTGACAATAATGCTTAAAAAACAATAAAAATGATTCCTAACATAAGCTTTTGTTTCAGAGCAGAAGGTTTTGGATTTCCTTGTGATCGTATAGTAATCTATATGAACATTAAGGATTTTTAAAGCTTCTGCAATCAATGTACGTATGTAGGTTCTACACACTATAATTGCTGATATCTTATAAGATAAAAAAGAACCTTTTGTTATAGTTAAGTTTGTGTTTTAGTTTTAATCTTTAATATTAAGTCCTAGTCATTAAGTTAAGGTTGCCATTAAAGAGCAAAGTAGTGAATGTACGCCGGGAGCAAGCGTACTCGTATTCAAAATATTGGTATGTACAAATAATATGGTAAGGAACTCTTGATTAATACCTATCTAAAATATTACTTTACTTTTGTTCAAGTCAGACATATCATTAAGTCGGCCAAAATATATAATAAGAATGTATAATAATAATGTATTGGTTTAGTTTGCCTCAATAAAAGATATCTATCTATCTATCTTGCATACAAGCTACTGAAAGAGAAAAAGCGGAGATGGTGGGTGCGCCCTTTGTACCAGGAAAGGAGTTCCAAAGGTTTTTTCGAGACCACGTTTGAGTTGTTTGCTTTTATTCCCACAATATTTCCCTTTTTTTTACAGATTCAATTAATTTTCCAACGTCGCCTTTTTCATTTCTTCTGTTTTTAGCGAGCTGTCAAAGTTTAAAGTAAACCAATTGGTACTACCGCTACAGCTACTATTGAGTTTGTATATATTTCTACTTTTGACACCCTTTAATACCGCGACGCGCTACGCCACAGCTACCTCATTGTGTTCGGGCAATAACATAGATGATCGATTTGTAGGAAGAGTTGTTGTCTTTGCTTTGCACTTTCTTCCCGTAGTATCTCTCAATTTTGAAAAATTTGTTTTGCTTTGAGAATTGCATAGACCGGCGCCTAAGTATTTGACATTTGTCGGAACGGAAAAGTTTCCCACTTGATTGAATATTATCTGCATCTTGTACAGTGTGGTTTACGCAAGAGATATGGAAAAAGCTTAAGCAATCACTACAATATATTTTGATGGTACAACTTCTTTCAATTTTCTCCGAACAAAGAGAGCAATTCATTTCGTTTAATGAGAAAAAATAAAAACATTAATGCCAATAATTACAATGAGACACTCAGAACAAGACTGATGACAAGTCTCTAATCTCTTCCTTATCAGAATGCGTAAAGACATCGCCAGAAAAAGGGCGATCACCACGGGACACTGGCCGATAGATGATCATGCAGCCAGACTAGGTATCCTACATTATTGTAATGTCGCAACTGAAAAATAAACCCTCACCCACTTTATATGCCCCTCTCCGGCACTACCTAGGACCAAACAACGAGCATTAGGCAAACAATTCTTCAGTTCACTAGAGAAGGTCTCAAGGAACAACTTAAAGAACTAATAACTTTCTTAAATTTCACAGGTTAGATTTAGAGACTTCTCATCAATATACCTCAACGGCCAGATTACATGAGTTGTGGAGTTGTGGTAACAAAACGGCACGTACTCGTAGTGCTAATTGAATTCTTTTACAGAACCGCCGCTCCTGCCTACCTACATCCCATTATTTTCCACTGTAGTAGACTTTTTTTTTAAATTCATGCTGGAAATTGGAATTATTATAAGTAGCCTAAAGAAAAATACAAAAATTTTCTTCAAAAGAAAGAGAAAATAAAAATATATGTAAAAATAATAAAACAAAAAATTGAACATACCCGCCATGAAGAAGAAGTAATGTGCCTTGATTGGCAATAGTTTTCCATTGATTTTCACCATTTTCACTAATCCGCTATTGATTAATTAATTAATTAACAATTAAACAAGTATTAACGTCATCGTCTATCACCAACTACAAAAGATACATCAAATTTAATAAAATTCAAATATTGAAGCGTATACCTATACATACGTGTTATAAACAAATTTAAACTATCACCGATAATCAGTCTCGACGTTCCACATTTTTATTAGACATGTTTTTGCTAACTACACGAACATATGTATACATATGTAGTCCAAGATAACACTCGTAGTAAAAGAACCTCTCAGCTTCCTGGATGACCGCGACTAGACCGCACTCCGTATCATTCCAAACTGCTGAAATGGCCGATAAGGTTGTACAAATATCGACGTCGCCAACTGCATAAGACCTCTAATCAGCATGGCATACCCTGCGAAAGGAACGACAAGGGTGATATCAGAAGAAACGTTCGTTTGAGAGATTCGGAAAAAAAGGTAACGTAAACAATATAAATGAATTAATCTATATTCGTAAATTGTTGTTGCAATCGTTGTTTTTAATAGATGTAATTAAGTGATGATCATTATCTTATCAAATTACCCAAGTGCGAAAATGGAAAAAAAAAAAGAGAAAGGGAATATCATTCCTTGGTTAGTATACCCATAAAGTTGTTTGTTTTAAACTTAGCAGAAAGTAGATTAACCTAGTTGGTGACTGACATGAGTTTTGCACAATAAAAATTATCAATATTTATATTGATTTACTTTTATAGAAAGCAGTTATGGGATAATCTTATCGTGGAGCTGGAAAAGTATCAAATTATAAAGTTTTACTCCCAGTGCTACAGAATCAGCAATTGACGGAGAAGACACATTTATGCCTTTATGTTAATCGCCGTGTCACTGATATAACCCTGCTTGAGCATAAGATTTGCCATCAGATAATGTGGGTCTTAATGGACAGGAAGCAAAGATCCAAACAGATTGACCACTTCAAGAGCAGCCGACGCTTTAGATGTTTCCTTCTATTATTTACTTACTGCTGTCCTCTTCTCTCTCTGCGAATGATATTCTATGAATATTGCGATTTAAGTAGGTTAGGTCAGGTATTTGGGTTGGCGAGGGGATTAGATCGCTCTGCGCCACACTCAGGTCAATGTAGACCCATTGTGATGCCCATTTGGAAAAGCATCCCTTGCTCGTGGAACAATCCATAAAGCACTCTCCCATTGCTTTCGGGCTTCGAACCACCTTGAAGCCTTGATGAACATACAGATGTTTGATAGGTATGCCACATAGTTGTTCGATATCCTGGAAGAAGTGTCTTCTAAGGGTTTTATGTCTGAAATGGCAGAGTCCTGGGCAATGAAATAAAAAGTGGGTTGTATCCTCATTGCCTTCCTTATCGTCTCCACAGCCCCTACAGAGATCATCCTTACTTAGCCTTAGCTTTCTCATTTGATGTCGCCGAATCTTATGCCCTGTAATCACTCCCACAAGAGTGGAAAGGGTCATTCTGTCTTTCTGCAATATTGGATTATATTTGGCCTTGTTGTACGTTGGCCATCATTTTCTCATTATTCTACAGATGCTCAGGAAGCGCCATCTGTTGTTTGCTTCCTCGAAAACCCCAAATTTCTGCTTCGTGTTAAAGCTTACACGTCGGGACTTTTACTGAGTGGCAAGCTTGCTCTAGGTCCACCAAGGTATACCACCTTCATGACCAGGCACCCAGCACAGCTTCACTTCATACTGTGTGGCAATAACTTTAAGCTCTTCCCGACATCACTTCTTAAGCTTCAATTTCACCTCTATAGCAGGAATAGCCGCCTGGATGTCGATGAAAAGGTGATATCATCGCGTGGTATTGTCTCCATCGCAGTCTCACGGACAGCAATTTTCACTGCTAGGACCTTCGCCTGGAAAACACTGCTATGGTCCGGGAGTCTGACTGATTTAACTAGGCTCAGTTTGTCACAAAATATGACTGCACCCACGCCAATATCCATCCTAGACCAGTCTGTATTTGGCTTTGGTTTGAGTGTTTGGTATCGTTGAAGAATTCCCTTTCAAAGTCTAGAAAGGTTACTGTGTTACCTAACCTAACCTAAAACTTGGCGTATTTATGCAGAATCTGGGTATATCTCGTAGTGCTTGGCTTCCAATCATTTGTTTGGCTGATTCTGAGAGCAGTTCTGGCCGCAGATTACGGTATAAAAAGATCTAATGGAAGCAGGTTGAGAATAAGTTCTAGTCCTGCTGTTGGTAGCTTGAGATTAGTGAATTTGTTAGCGGCTTACCAAGTTTTAAATGGAGCACCATATCTGCGACTGCCTTGCGGTTTGCAAGAAAGAATTTGCGTACATTAATTTTGGCAGGGATGCCTCTGTTCATTAGCACCTCCTACAAATATACTCATTTTGAGCTACCAAAGAATTTTGAGACTCTAAAATGCAGCATAGATTGATGATATGAATTCGGTCAACGCAAGAACTATTCTTCCTAAATCCAAATTGGTTTTCTCGCAGCGACGTTTCTACATTCGAGGACATTCTGTCTAAGATTATTTTGTCGAAAAATTAACTAGGTATAGGCCGTAGGCTAATATCTCTGAGGTTGCTGTAGTCTGAAGTGCCGCCCATCTTTGGCAATTTAATTAAAATTTCTTCCTCTCAGATTTCTCGTATAACAAGGGAGTCATATTATTAAATAAGATAGCGCCATGATAGTCCGCTAAATGAATTTTGGTTAAACTAAATCACATGTTCTCTGCTTTAGTAAATCAATCTCCAGAATAAAAGCGCAATCCAAGTAAACAACTACTAATTAGATTTAATCAAAATTATATGTATGTAATTCACCATGCAATTACTGGGTAATCGCAATTATAATGTAATCATAAAACATTGATCACATGTAATCTTGACTGCCTAGTATTTGATTGCTTTGTAATTTTAATTAATGCATTTGTTTAAGAAGATAATAAATTTATTTTGTGATTGTGTGGCTTATTTTCTGACAATATCGAAATAAATTTGAAAATTTTGACGATATTTTAAGGTCAAGGATGTAATCTGCAACACAATTGTACTTTACGAAAGTACAAAGTACGACGCTGCCTAATTTAGTACACTTAGTCAATTTAATTTTTAAGTGCAAAAATACACAAATTTTACAAAACTAAAGTTAATCGTGCATTTTGTGGTTCACAATTACAAATTGTTTCTTGGGTGAACAATAGGCGGACACTGTTAGAATACTATGGTCAACCCTGGACCTTAGCAGGTCAAGCTACAGCTAAGACACTGTATGCTAACATTTCCAAACTCACAAACGTCACCACACAGACTATAATTCACTTCCTCTGTGCAAACCCTTTCCTTGTCCACACCAGAAGAAGAATACTTCTTCAACGATCTGAATAAAATGTGCACTGTCAAAACGGTTCCAGGAATATACAGGGATCGAAATCCCTGTTCTATAGTGGTATCGCAATGGACCTGTTGGTCTAAGTGCATCTCTTCGGGGACCACTTTCTATCTATACGTATGTCGCTATCGTGTCGTGCCATTATGACATTTTAGTGTCAGCACAGAAAAAAAAATGTTCCCCCATTCATAAAGAACTAGCTCTCATGACGATATGTCAGTATCACCTTATAAAAATAACAAAATACGCTCTTTCATTTGTAAACATGGCAAATTTTCTCCAATGACTGCATGTGATAGAAACTTGCCTCTAAGGTGCCTTGGCGACTCGCTACCTGTTACACTCCAGGCAAACAGATCGCAGTGCAGCCGCAGATTTAGAGTATGAAAATATTAAATGTCATACTTACATACGAGGACAAGGTGAAAAGTTCTCGGCCTGACAATGAAAGACTGCGATTTTCAGTTAAAAAATGATTTT
Source organism: Pocota personata (assembly GCA_963082735.1). NCBI lineage: Eukaryota > Metazoa > Arthropoda > Insecta > Diptera > Syrphidae > Pocota > Pocota personata. Next base: position 55,022,535 of record OY720432.1, on the reverse strand, counting down.
ATTTTTCTATATAATATCCCTTGACTTCAACACACTTGGTCCAGCGTTTCTCCAACATCAGTATTCCTTCTCGGAAGTGAGAGTCTGGAAGACTGTGAAAATATTCATCTACGGCCCTCTCAACTTCTGCATTGGATGCGAAGCTTTTCCCAGAAACAAATTTCTTCAAGTTTGGGAACAGATGGAAGTCTGAGGGTGTCAAATCAGGTGAATAGGGGGGATGGCCGAGTAAATCGTAAATCCCAAATCCCGCAGTTTTCCCATCGCCTACGCAAACTTGTGTACATATGCATTGTCCTGGTGAAAGATGATTTTTTTCTTCTTCAAGCCAGGCCTCTTCTCGCGAATTTTGGCATAATATTCGCCTGTAATTGTTCTGCCTTTCTCAAGGTAATCAATTACACCCATACCTCGGTTAGCGGCTTAGATACGTTCCACAAAATCAAGCCGTAAAGCGAAATGCTGTATAACGAGTCATTTTTTGTTGTTGTTGTAACGAAAAACATTGGCCGTAAAACGGAAAAAAAGTAATAAAAAAAAAGGCCGTATAAAGAGCGGCCGTAAAGCGAGGTATGAGTGTAACAGGATCCCTTTCGCATCCCAAAACACACTGGCCATGACCTTTCCTGCAGATGCGATCGACTTCGCTTTCTTTGGCGCTGAACCACCGGCTTCCACCCACTGCGTGTAGTGGTGGACCCATGTCTCATCCATGGTGACAAATCGCCGCACAAAATCGGTCGGATCCCTATTGAATCGGTCCAAATATTGCCGCGAAAATCGTTTGCGCATTTGCTTTCGATCGGCATTCAGCAAATGCGGCACCCATCTTGCGCAGAGCTTTCGCATCCCTAAGGCTTTGTGCAAGATGTTTCGTACCCTCTCTTCCGATATACTATACATACAGCCTCAGCTATCTAACTCACCTTCACTCGCCTATCGTCCAACACGATATCATGCACTTTTCCGATGGTTTTGGGTGTGGTTGCGGTTTTTGGCCGTCCTTCACGTGGGTCAACTGCGAGGTACGTGCGACCACGTTTAAATTCAGCTGCCCACTTTTTAATGGTTAGCATAGAAGGAGCAGAGTCCCCGTAAACTTTAGTCAACTTTGGATGAATTTCCTTAGGGGTTAACCCATCCAAAACGAAGAATTTTATCACCGCCTGATATTCAAGTTTATCCATTTTAACGAAAAACACGCAAGACGTCTACTGCAAAAATTCGTGTAAAGAAACTACTTGAGAGAACAAGTTGAAACTGAGCACCTGCATGTGAGGCCGAAGGCCATCCGGTGTATGTGTCGAAGAGATGTCCCATAGTGTGAAATCCTTTTATCTAATGTGTACTCGTACATATTTTGAATTTTTAATCTAATTAAATTTAATTCGAAAACTTAGATTTTAGCGTAATCCGTATTGTTCTAGTGTTCTTAGATTCATTTCTAGCTGGATACAAGAGTCAACCAGTTACATATATGGTCAAAATGTTGAACACAGGGGCTCAACAGGGTCCCACCCCCGTCCCAGTAAGATACCGCCACATCAGAAGGCTCCATGAAGTAGTTGAGATTACTTTTCGCAGATGTGCCGGTACTATGATACATACGAGTAAGCTTTTCACCACGATTCTGCAAAAACGTCTTGTCAGGTGGGCTAATTCCGATCATTTTATAAAGGAATACCAAGCTGGGTTCAGGTCAGGTTATTCCACACCGTAGACCACATTTTCGTATTAAGAAGTGTTGTTGAGCATTTTTTGCAGCAAGGCAAGAAGTAGTATGCCTTCTTTGTTGATTCCAAGGTGACTTTTGATATAGTCAACCGAAACGCATTATTTTATAAGTTGTACAATATAAGAATGTCACTTAAATTTGAAAGAGTTCTACACGGTTTATACGAGGACACCCAAGCGGTGGTGTGGAATGGCGAAAATGAATCAAACTGGTTTCATCAAGACCCTTCTATTCACGGACGACATAGTGCTGCTTACCCAATCCCCGGAAACTTTACTGTAGCTTGTGGAACTTGGACAAATCCAAAGCCATGATTTTAAAAAAATAGAAGAGGTTTCTACATAGTGAAGAGGAGATTTCTACATAGTGAAAATATTGAAATTGTCAAGGAATACAAATACACTGGGGTTTACTTTACTAAAAACCTAAGCAGGGAAAAGCATCTGGGGAAGAACCTTTCGAAGGCAAAAACTACTATAAATTCCACCTGGAAAAGATGTTTTGCAAATAAATGCTTATCCCATAGCAGCAAATACAGAATATTTGAATCGGTATCGGAGGCCATCTTGTTTTATGCGGCATAAGTTAAATATGAGTCAGTGGAGAAGCTTTTCAAACTCTACCAAACTTCCTCATTGTGCTGGCAACAAGTCTGGCTCCTCTATTTATAAAGACCTAAAAGTTCTGAGAATGCCGGAAGAAAGGTTCCCTAGTAAAGTGGTTCTAAGGATAATATTCAACAGATGCAGTTGGTATCCACACTGGATGACTTTAGCTCAAGAATGTGGAATTGAATTGGACCTGCACTAGAAGAACGGAAGGACACTATGCATTTTGTTGGCATGTGTCCCACCCTACGAGAAACCATGCGAAGTATCTTTGGCTATCTAACAGAGGGACAAGTTATCGATTTACTAAAGGATTTGAATGTATCCACATTGTATAAGTTTTGCAGAATTACACTGGCATACACGAGAATTTTTGAACTTAAAATAACTATAACCTTTAATCATAATATAAAAATAATGAAATTGAAGTAAATTTAAATTGTCAATCAGCAGACCTGATTTGTATTCTAAGAATGATGATGAAAAAATAAAAATCAATCTAATCTAATCTAATCTACATACGAGTATATGTGTCTCGGGGCCCTGTCACAGTTATACGTTCGCCTTTTTTTAAGAAGTTTCTAAAATGGAAATAGTATGTAGGTAACTTCTGTAGATATCAATATTGGATTATACCGCTTGCTATTATTGCTTCTTATGAAGAACTAGAAGACATATGATAACAAAAAATAATTATTTTAGTAGATAGATAGATATGTAGATAAAAGATTTCATTATACGAAAAAAAAAAATCAATTGAGATATAAATTCACAATCTATGACATTGGCTCTTGCCGAAAATTTTACAATAAATAAATTAAAAAATTATTTAGCTTTAAGCTCTCTTAAAAGTATACTTTAGTTTTAGCTAATTTTAAAAACATTTCACCTATACATATGGCTGCTTTTATACATAGTTTTATAAATGTGCTGAGAATGCTTCGTTTAAGATTTGTACCCGGTATTTTGAGGCTACTTTTATAAAGTTATAAAGTACATTTCAACCTTGTCCGTTCAATATACATATCTACGACTTCCTGTACAGATAGAGAATTCTTCCCCAGTGCGCTCTTCTAATCTCATTTAGAACCGGACAGGTGCCTATGAAGTACCGAACATCTTCTCTCTCTCGAAGGTTGCACAGGGTACATTCTACAGAACGGTCTGATCAATGCGGTTGGTAGTTTAGGCGAATAAATTTTCATCTAACCTTAAATATCGTGGAGATCTTTTCTGTACTAGAGCGGTCATGAAAGTAGTGTAATTCACTCACGTCGAGTTGAAGAATCCGATACATGTTTTTGGATTCACTTTGTTTTGCCTTATCTGAGAAAGAATCGAACATCGAAGCTTTTATTTTAAACAGCAGAATTTGCAATGCATCTTGACATGATCTTGTGCATCCCTCCATTAGCGGAACATTGTGTAAGTGTCCGAGTCTTGACCATTCGCTGAAGAACTGGAGCTTTCGTTGTAGTAGGAACGATGTTAGGAAGCCGGTAGCGAGGTAGTGTCATTACCTTCATGATGCAATTGAAGTGCAACCGTAGCGTAAAAGTATATAGTGGCGCTAGGCCCTATTTATTTTATTTTAGTATGAGATGTACATAGCCTTTTCTCTCTGAACAACTCAAGAAGATTCAGCTCGAAATTAGAATACAATGTAACCTTAGTAAAGGGTATCCCAAAATTCATTGAAGAAGTAATTTTGATAGAAAACACAGATTTTTAATAAAAAATAGTAAATGTTTTATTGATTCATAAAGTATGAATGGCATAGCATATCGGGTAAATGACCTCACGGCTTTGCTGGCACATACGGACTCTTTTGTAGAAATTTTCCATGACCGTTTTGCATAAATGTGGCTGAATTTCGTTGATACAGCGCTCAATTTTCTTCTTCAAGTCGTGGGTGGTCGTGGGGTTGTTGGCACAAACCTTAGACTTCAAAAAATTTCAAAGAAAAATCCAAACGGCGTTGAATCGCATAATCTGGGCGGCCAATTCTTATCACCAAAATGGGAAATTACACAACCAGGAAATGACTCATGCAGTAATTGAATTGTTTCTCGGGCTTTATATCATATGACACCGTCTTGTTGAAACCACATCCATATCTTGTAGTTTAAGTACAAAATCAGGATTATCAGTCGCGGTAGCGAGCACCATGAAGTGTTATTGTCTGACCAGCCGAATTTTCAAAGAAGAATGGTCCGATGATGCCTCCAGCCCAAAATCCTCACCAAACAGCGACACGTTGTGGATGCATTTGTTTCTCAACAATCACTCGTGGATTTTCTGAACCCTAAATTTGACAATTTTGACGATTAACGAGCCATCAAGATAAAAATGAGCCTCATCGCTGAAGATCATTTTGTTTGAAAAATCAGCATTCAGTTGTTGTTGTTCTATAATGCATTCAACAAACTCTCTTCACTGTGCGTGGTCAGACGCTAGTGTTCTTGAGTCAACTGCACTTTGTATGCATGAAGATGCAAATCTTTCGTGAGAATAAGCTATAGAGAGCTTCTCAAAATGTCCAATTCTTGACCACGGTATCGTAATGATGTTCCTGGACTCTCAACAACACTCTCATGACCTGCTTCTATGTTTTATGTTGAAAGACTTGTTGAAGGACGGCCAGAGTATCTAAGATCACTAATTGATCCAGTCTCCCTGAGTTTTTGAATTAATCTCTTCACAGTTGATCAAGTTAAATCACTGATCTTGGCATAGCCACGAAGAGCTAAACATCGAATACGAATGGCAATGACCACGTTCATAGAAGGTGTGTCTCTCAACAACACTCTCACGACCTGCTTCTATGTTTTGTGTTGAAAGAATTGTTGAAGGACGGCCAAAGTATCTAAGATCACTAATTGATCCAGTCTCCCTGAGTTTTTAAATTAATCTCTTCACAATTGATCAAGTTAAATCACTGATCTTGGCATAACCACGAAGAGCTAAACATCGAATACGAATGGCAATGACCACGTTCATAGAAGGTGTCTGTCCATCTTCCTAAATGATCCTCCACATTTCGGTTAGGGACTTGCTATGAATATTAGGTTTCTACATAATTAGACTTTTAATCACACTCTTATCAACCCTTATGAAATTTATAAGCTCCTCAGGTGACTCTGTGATGCTGAAATTAAAAGCATCGACGCTGCTGAAATTTACGTTTCTAATTTCGGAGCCAATCTACACATTGCGGCAGTATTCATTTTTCATCTCCAACTACATTTTTATTTCTTTTCTATATACATCATAGATTTGTATGATATTTTCCAAAGTAAGCTTCTAAGTGTCACGTAGCTTTTGAAGACTCTCAAAATTTTGTATGAGATGGCCTACAACATCTTACTTCAAACTTCATCTAGTTTCAAGGAATTGCCTTTAAATTTAGTTTCAAAAGAACAATATTTGTCGATCAAGGAATGAAATTAATTTTATTTAGATTTATATAAGAAGGCACTCTATAGGTGGCCACGGTGTGGTGTGTGTTCGTTTGTGACCCGAATTGTGCAGGTTCGAGCCCGGACGGGGAACAGCAACCACAGCCACTAGAGCATAAAAGAGAAACGAATAAAATCTAAATTTCTCCCACCACTACATCAAAGGGAGTTCTGTCACATTTGAAATTATTCTTTTTTTTTTTAAATTCGTTAAATTAAAAGAAAAATCTTACAATCCGTTAAAATTTAATGAAAAATGTTGACAATTTTCCAAAACTTAGTATGCCATGGTATTAATTATGTTTTTTTTTTTTTTCGAAAACCTGGTACGCTGTCTGCTAGCATATATCCACTATAAGTCAGCTAATGTGATTACAATTGTTAGAACCGCTTTCGAGAAAATATTTTTTTTTTTTTAGCCGACCATTAGTAAAGTACCTACCATAAGAATGAAAACCTCGCACGAATATGACTCCTTTGTAGAAGACTATCATCAAAATAGCCAAATGTAATTTTTAAATATTACAAGCATTGGAAAATTAAGAATAATGTAGCTCTTCTACACCCAAAAATGAAGGAATTGCTTCTTAACTGCTAATATTATTAAAATAAACAACTGTGATGTTCTCTGGGTTAATTCAGTAAAGTACCTGAAAGTAAACTACACTTTCAGGACGAAAAATTAAGTACACTCAAAATACCTTAAACACGTAAAATAAATGTATCAGTGTGGTTTTAGTGTAGGAAAGTAGAACATAGATCAGATATTCACATTGCGGCAAATCTTGAAAAGAACCAAGGAACTCCAAATCGATACTTACCATCTTTTCATTGATTTTAAAGTCGTATATGATAGCGTCTATAGAGGCGAGCTAGAGCCATGTCTAGTTTTGGATTCACTGCCAAAACTCGTCCGTCAGTTCAGGATGACGATGGAGAATCCATCATGCTTTTGATGTCAGAAAAGGACTACGACAAGGTGACGCTATGTCATGTGATTTCTTTAATATTATAAAGGAACAGATTGTACAAAATTCTCAAACCAACATCAGTGGTACAATCTTTTAAAAGTTTGTATAACTACTCACGTACGCTGACGCCATTGACATAATTGGAAGAACGCAGGGGCTCTCTGTGGTGCTTTCGTGAGTATTAGAACAGGAATTGAGCGAAAATGAGTTTAGCGGTAAACAAGGGCAAAACAGAATAAATGCTGTCAACAAAATAAGACAGTCAACATCGGCGACTTCGACAGAACGTCACAATAGACAGCTACAATTTTGAGGGAGCTAAAGACTTTGTCTACCTAAGCTCTGCTGTAAATTCAAAAAATAATACCAGCGCAAAGATCAAGCGAAAATAACTCTTGCCAACCGCTGTTTCTTTCAGCTAAGAAGTCAATTGAGTAGCGAAGACCCCTCACGGATAACTAAGGTGACTTTATATATGACCTTCAACATCCCAATCTTGCTATATGGTGCAGAAGCATAGACGTTATCAAAGGCAGATGAAAACACCCTTGGTTGTTTTGAAAGAAAAATTCTTCGAGTGAATTTTTTCCCTATTTACGAGTATACCGACGGGGAATAAAAACGAAGATACAACAATGAACTATACAGGTATGCCTAGGATATGTAGAGCGATTGGACATCAACTCCCCGGGCCGGAAAGTCTTCTAATCCATCCCAGAGAGACGACGCGATAAAGGAAGATCTCACCTAAGGTGGCGCACACAAGTGGAGAGCGACTACTACAACTAACGTCGCGTGGAAAATTGGAGGCGGCTAGCACAAGATCGAGCTGGCTGGAGACGCTTGTTGGTTAAGGCACAGGTCCACCCCGGATTGTAGCGTCTATACATATGTATATATACCTACACTTAGCGAAATTCTTATAAAAACACTACAAGTTTTTACCATATTTTTTCTCCAACTTTTATTTTTTTCTATCAATTGAAAAAAGTCTTTTTTCTTAATATTTTCTATTTCTATAAAATTAATTATCTTACATTATTGACCCAAAAATTCCTCGCAAAAGTAAAAATTAAGGAAAATAACAGCGAAATTCTTATAAATACACCTGTCCCTGAATTCCGTATAATGTATTGTAGAAAACCACTTTCACAAAATCAATAACTTCAATAATGGGTAGATCCTCCCTTCTTCGTTATTGTCTCAAATATTCTATTTGGCATGGTATTGATCAAATTTTGGAGGGTAGTATTTGTATTGAGTTCCAAGACAATTTAATGGCTTCTTTGAGTTCTCCAACGGTGTTGTATTGTCGTCCATTTGCGTATACCAGGCGAGATAATGTTCCCCACAAGTTTTCTATTGGATTGAAATCGGGACTTCTTGCCGGCCAATCCAAAATCTCAATATTCTTAATAGAAAACCACTCTTTAACTATTTTAGCGGAGTGAACGGCAACATTATCTTGCTGAAACACAAAGTTAACACCACATAACTCTTCAGCTTTTTCCTCCATTAAGTCCTCTAGAAGCTCAATGTATTTCAGCGGGTTAATTTTGGTTGGCACGAAACCAATCTGTGTCTTACCAGTAGCACAAAAACCAGCCCAAATCATGACACTACCGCCCTCGGCGAAACTTTACCACCTCCTTCATTCGTTGATCATGTCAATACATTAAAAAACCATCGGGTCCATCCAGATTGAATTTCTTTTCATCACTAAATAAAACATTTTTCCATTGTTCAGTCCATGACATGTATTTTTTTGCGAAATCCAATCTTGCCAATTTGTGTCTTGTAGAAAGTTGAGGCTTTTTCGCAGGTTTCTTATAGACAACATTCTTATCAGATCTGAGTACTTGTTGAATCCGACGTTTTCCAATCGGGAGATCATATTTTCTCACAATTTGTGAAGCTGAAGGTCTGTTTGTTGGTGGATCTCGTCGAATTCCTCGAAATATTAGGGATTTTTGGCGGGCGGTTAGTTTCATATTAAAATCATATCGACGTATGGTCCCATATTTGACACCCAAATTCAGATAATTTCTAACAACTGTATGCGACCGATTAATTTTTTCTTCAATTTCGTCCCTATACGCAATTATTTGGCCCTTTTCCTTATCGGTTCAAACCTTTCCCCGTGGCATTTCTGAATATTTTCCTAAAAATTGGAAATTTGCAAAGGCAAAACGTATTAAACATTTTACATTGATCGTCTTATGTTTACTTTTTACCGTATTTCTGCAGAAAATGTGAAGTTACAAATCCAATTACATGAATTACTTGATTGTTTTTATAAGAACTTCGCGCACGATCTGCCCTATTTGCGAAACCACTTCGAAATAACTCGTTGCACCGCCCTGCATTTGGGACTTACCCTGCAAATTGCATAACGGTTGTTTCACACAAGCGATGATGGTTCATTTAGAACAAAAAATGGAAATATTTTTAACGGAATTAGGGGCTAACATGCAGCTGCATAATGCAGATGTTTTTATAAGAAATTCGCTTAGTGTATATATGCTAACATGCAAACAAAAAGGCCCACTCGGGTAAAATAGGAAATTTTGGGAAAACACTTTTCATTATCGAGTAATTAGGATTACAAAAAGAAAAATACCGAGAAAGTGGTGCTTTGAAGTGTTAAAGTGGAAACGGTCATAACAGATGCACTACTCTTAGAATCGACAACCATATTAAGAGGACATCTTAAGGAACAAATTCGTTATTACACCACAAATAAGAAGACATATTGTGGAAACCATTGGAATAGATATCTCTGTGACAATAGCCCAAAGACGGCGTAACGTAACAGGTTTGTTTGTCTACCGTACGGCAAAAAAAAAAAACACTTCTTACGCCTAGAATAAAAAAAAGTCGTCTAGAATGGATACGTGAAAGGCAGAATTGGACCCGAGATGACTAGCAAAAGGTCATTTTCTCGTCCGAAAAGGTCCAAAGGTGTCATGGTTTGGGGTATCATAACTGCCGGTGGAGTTGACAATCTTTTATTGATGAATTTAAAAATGCTATAAAAGACGCCATAGAAAATGAAGTGGTTCCCAGTATAGAGGTACTACATGGGTGTTGTGTTTCAGGACGATCCCGCACCTTACCTTCGGACTAGACCGTAAGTAAACTGCGAACTTTTCACTTTTATTTTTCTAATTTTATCAATCTCTATGGTGAACTGGTAGTCTGCGAACTTTCCACTTTTATTTTGATAATTTTATCATGTGATGTTTTTAATCGATTTTAACGAATTTTTTTTTCTAGATACAAAGATGAATTGGGTATAAATTCATCCCATTGGTCCGGAAACAGTCAGAACATGAATCCCATTGAGCATGATTGGCATCGAATGGGTGTAAAATTAAAGAACAAAAAGCCAAGAAATTTGCAGGAAGGAAGCCACATCGAAAAAATGTGTTATGAAAAAATTGACACCTGCTACATCACCAGCCTTTACGATACATCACCAGCCTTTACAATTACATGTATATGAATATATGCATTTTGTATGTTTATTTGTATTATTTATTTACACCGTTTATGGATTTATTTACTTATTCTTATCAATTCACTGTTTAAATTGCTATTTATTACATGCATAGTTTATCATTGATTATTACAAGTATTTCGTAAGATTTATTCTACATGCCTAAGTCCACAGATTGTATAATTAAATGAAAGGTATTTTTCTATAGCTTTTCCTACAATATTCACTTATTATAGCACCTTAAATATACATTTATTTTCCCAGCTGTAAGATAAGAATGTTTTATCATATTTCTGTGCAAACCAAGTTATTTTAATATTTGATCTACGCGAAGAAATAAATATCTATCTATTTCTCTTAGATCGATGATAAGAACATGATGATTCAATACAGACAAATAACAACACAATCCAAAAATCCATTGTCTTGCAATGCGAAGATAAGCCTATTTGCATATGAGATGAGAGACTATTGAACTCAAACGAAAACAATCTGTGTAATAACTTATCAATCAAAAGTCAAGGAAATCACTTTATGATTCATTCAATATCAAACACACTGATTAACTACCAATGTTGTTGTCAGCATTAATTTAGCCATATGATAGCCATACTGACGGTGTTAATTAGTCTATTCACATTAGACATTGTAGAGCCATATAATATGTTGGTAATTACATACATTACACTTCCTGAAACAAAGTAATCAAGTAGAAGAATAAAGATAACTGCCGACTCATATGCAATGATACCCACATACATAGTACTTATGTACGTGTCATTTCATAAATTACTTGATAACTTATTCGCGGGTAAAAATAAAATTAAAAACAATAGAAACAACAAAGTTTCCGAACGAAGCTTTATTGAATTTTAATACGTCTTGTAATACGTATTTTCCTAAAGTCATCTTATTATTCTTATTCCATATACATATATGAAATTGATGGTGTAAACAAACTTATGTTTACACCATCAATTAAGATATGAGATATCTGTGACACGGTAATGGTTAACTTTAGTCTAGAGCCAGCTAGTTACATTCTGTAATATTTTCAACTTAAGAGCTAATCATTATAAGTGCCCATCCATCCAAGATCAATTGGAAATTTTGAAATCAAAGATCAATAACTTTTTAGCATTCAGAAATGATGACGTAGCTTTCTATTAATTTCCGAAACTTTAATGACTAAGCGCAAGTAGTTAAGACTTATTTTTACACAAAACTGGCAAACAGACGTATTTTTCTATTCATTGAACAATCTAAACATTTTTTTTTTTTTTTTTTAAAGCACTATCAGATCTGTGTCGTAGAGTGCTCACTGCAATCAGCTACCGCAAGTTGAGATTTGTCAAAGCATACACAATGCATCCAACATATAAAAAACAAATAAATACTCATATATATCATGTAACACTGGAACGTAATATTATGTAATATAATATAGGTTCTTCCATTAAGAGCTTTCATTTTAAATTTCGTGGTATTTTTGACCTTTCAAACATAAAGCTGTCATTCCTTGACAGCTGTCAAGTTAAAACTATACGTTTCAAGAAAATGGAGCGATATACACAATGCATAAAAATGGTGAAAATTTCGCGGAGATATTGCGTAAAGTCCGTACTTTTTCGGTCGCTATGAAGCACCTTCTCACCCAGCTATTAAGAACCTGGCGCAATAAATTTGAGTCAACCGGCCATGTTAGTGATGTGAAGGCTCCAATTCGTACTCGTAAAGGTCAATCAAAAACATTACTGCTGTGACTGAAAGTGTCGCTGAAAATTCACGTTTGACCATTAAAAGACGTTCGCAGATATTAAGCATATCCCAAACCAGTCCACACTACAGCTGACTCTAGAATTGAAACCGGCGATCCATGGACAACGCCGTGTGTTCGCTGATTTGGTGTTAGAAATGCAGGCATATTTTTTCAAGAAAGCCATCATTAGCGACGAGGCCCATTTCCATCTGCAAGGCTTCGTCAATAAGAAGAACTGTCTCATCTTGGGCACCGAAAACCCGAGAGTGATTGTCGAGCAACCCCTTCGTCCACAACGAGTGACAGTTTGGTGTGATTTTTGGGCTCGTGGCATCATCGGACCTTATTACTTCGAAAAGAAGCCGGTGTCACCGTCACAGTCAATGGAACAATGCTAACCGATTTATTTCTGTCTGGAATTGAAGAACTAGACTTAATTACTGGCTTATACATGCCCATACCCTAATTCGTTGCATGATGTGGGACATGGACTACATAGGTTGTAAGAAAGTTAAATGCAATTGAGGATAACAAATCGGGTGCATCAATTAGGACCGAAATGAGTTCCTATAAAAAAAAATTATATCATTATTTACCCGTCTTTAAGATAATAGTCGGGCGGATAAGCTACATCTTATCGGTTGTCATTTTGAGGCAATTCATGCTAGCGAAGTAAAAGCTGACCAATTAATTACTTTACAACATTGGACAAACTGACGCACATATTCAGGCAACTGAATTATGAAAAGTCTAGCGGTTTAGATGTCCGTGACCGTAACATTTCTAATATCATTTTAAAGCACATACCGGAAGAAATCATACGGCAGTATTGCGTTATACTTAATAACTATTATATTACTTTTCGAGTTATTAGTAAATATTGAAGGATTGATTCCTCTAACTATAGATCAATCAGTCTCCTCACCAATATCGAGAAGCTTTTGGAAGTAGTCTTTAGTAAGACAATTTTGTCCGGGTGCGAAAGAAAGGAGATTATACCGCGGAACCAATTTTCAAACGATGTACAGCTGCAGGTCTAGTAGATGCCGAAAAAGCCTTCGACATGATATGGATGGACGAACTATTATATAAACTTCTTCGATATGAATTTCCATATCATCTTGTAAAGATCAGCATTTGCTGACGACGTTTTTCTGTATGCAAGTGGCTCGGAAATATAGGATATTCAAAGAAAGTTTCAAAATAAATTTAATAAGCTCCAGGAATTCTGCTCAGAATGGAAGCTAAAGATTGACCATACAAAATGTGAAACCATATTATTCCAAAACGCAATAAGACGCGGTAATTCGGATTTGATAAGAAACTGGAAAAATCTTCAAATCACGAGTGCTACTGGCCTTCGGATAGAGTCAAAGTCTGTTGAAATATCTAGGTGTTCATTTCGACAAGTGTTTGTACTTTAATGAACACATAAACACGCTGTTGCAAAAGGCAAGAGCGGCATTTATGTCTCTCAAAAGCCTTTTTCTACTCCAACTATGTGAGATCATATGTTACCAAGCTTTCCTTCGACAAATTATGACGGGAGCGCATATTCCCACTTTCAGCATTACGCCTTTAATAAGATGTCGGGCTTGTTTTACCCTAACACGGGGTATTTCAGAAACACTTTGGGAAGAGTTTATATCCCACGCATACTTGTTTCTGGATGCACATCGTTATCTATCAAACCTGACGTACGTACCTATTATATACCACCTTGCAAGAGGGGCGATAGCAGGATGGTATGGCTCAATGAGCCGATTCACGCGGGAGGTGGAAATGCTGGCTGGAGATACTGCGTAAGCATACCTGAAAGATATATACTTAGTTAACGTCGACAGGTTACATCTGGAAAAATACTGGTGGCTCGACTGAGTTTAGACTAACGTTTAGGTTAAGCATAGGACTAGGCCCTGGTATGTGATTTTTATATGTGTGTAGTGGAAGGTTAAATGGATCGTTCCATGGAAGATTTATCAATGCGAAGCGGAGAAAGTTTCGCTGAATAGCTTCAATTCAATCTTGATGAACTTAATAAAAGGGAGTCGAAACTTGTGAAGTATATTCAAGATCGAAACGGATGAAACAGATATACAAAAACATATAATTGGACTTAATAACAATGAAGTTAATATGTTCCATGAAGTCAAGATTAGAGTTAAAATAAACCCCTAGGTCCTGAAAGCAATTGACACAAAAAGATTATGTTGCGACAATGAATAAACTTGGTTAATATATACCTTCTAGAATATGTCATAAATTGGCATTTGAGAGGGTTCAGAATTAGATCGTTTTTAACACACCATGTTGCGAAACTGTCAATATCGGATTGAAGAAGATTTCAGTCATTTTGGTTGTTATTGGTCTTAAAGATTTTCATGTCGTCAGCATGAATAAGAATATTAAATGACGTAACATCATTGATAGCGAGTATAAAGAGAATAGGACTCAATTGACTACCCTGAGGAACACCATATTGAGCTTTCAGCATAAACAAGAATATCGAATGGCATAACATCATTGAAAGCAAATATAAAGAGGATATAATCTAAGTGACTACCCTGAGGAACACTACATTGAGCTGTAGTTGTAGTTTTGAACGAGAGAGTGAAAGCCTGCGAGAATTGGCATAATACCAAAACGCAATTTCAGAAGAATTAATTTTATTCATAAAGGAGCTATTTGTGCCAACGGACTTTGCAGGAAACAATTTACCATCTGTGCCATAACAGGCGCAGAGGGCACTTGAATTGGTTTCAATACATTTACTCTCTATTTTATTCAAAGCAAAAAAGGGTGATGACAACAAGGAAAATAAAAAAGAAGAAAAAATAAATAAATAAATAAAAATTGAAAACAGAATATTTATACAAAAAAAAGACAAACCTCGGATCAGAATTTCAAAACTTTTCAAATTTTGGACAGTAATTACCTACAACAAGCTACACTGTCACAACCTGCGTAAAGGCCGTATCCACATTTTAATATTTTAATTACACTATGTAGTACCTTCTTTGACTATTTTTACAATAATATTGATACTGAAAAATTAATGTTGTTTCCATGCTCCCGAAAATCTTTGAAGTGTAGATAGGGCCCAAAATAAGCTCACGTGTTCACATGAAAAATAAATTAGCACTTAACTTCAAGTATTATTGAAATTCAAATGAATTATATTTCCAACTTCAAGGGGAATTCCCCAAGACCAGAAGTTAGATTGATCTGCTGTGCATAGAATGTTTTTACATTTTGAAACTTAGTGTCGCTGAAATACCTGTGGAGTTTATTATGAGAATAAAATGATATCATGTTCTCAACTCAGGAGAATGATTGCGTGTCAATCACTTGACAAGACGTTGTCGCTGAAAATTGCAATAGGTAGGTAATAATGTAAATTAATTTAATTGTGATAATAGTTGAATAAAGCCTTCACTATAAAAGGAGCTTTTAATAACGTGAAAACTGACTTTATTAAAACTGCTCCAGAGAGGATAGGAGTTAGAATAATGATAATGGAATGGATCACAGATAGGCGAGGGTGCAATAAAGAAAACAGTTACGAGAAGAACTCTACAGGGAGGTGTAGTGGTAACATCATCGCTTGTCACGCTGTTGATTCACGGTTCGAATCCTGATGTCACGAATCATCTATTTATTTCGCATGAAATAAATGAAAAAGTCGATCACTTGCGAAAGCTAAGTCATCTCTACTGTGAAGGCATAACACTGGCAGTAGGGTGGTCATATGGCTAAAATGTAACTTGATCGTGATGATGACTTCAGGGGGACGGAAAAAAATATTGTGAATCATAAGCAACGACAATAATAGCGAAAACAAACAAAATGCTCCCCAGTTATCTGGACAGCCACCCTTGGAATTTACAGAAACTTAATACCACCTGAGTTTCAAACTACACCACTCTGTCTTTCTCTCTGTCTCTTCCCCTTCCACAAAAAACGCACGTGTTCTAAAAATTAGTATAAGGGTATTCATATCCCCTTTAACACGTGCAAATTATAAAAAAAAAAAAAAAACATATCACCTCTCCTGTAGTTACTTGTCATTAATAAAATTCTGAAGACTCTAAAGAACAAAGGAATAAATACTGTAGCATACACAGATGACATAGTAATTCTGGCAAATGACAAGCACTTTCTAACCATCAGCGGTATTATGGAATCGGCACTAAAAGATCTGTCCTCATGGGCGGAATCAAATAGTCTACAAGTCAACCCAGAGAAGACCGAGCTAGTTCTACTTACTAGAAAAAGTAAAATAAAAAATTTCGGTCCACCAACAATGGACCAATAGGTCGTGTAGGCATCCGTCATTGAATACATCCCCTCCAACCTAACCTAACCTAAGGTGCTCAATCTCGTTCTCGTAAAAGCAGGACTCTGACAAAGGAAGTACTCAGTCTTTAAGACGGGGCTCACACTTAGGTACTTGAATGATTCTCATGTTGGTTATGTGATGACCATATGAGTTATATCTCGTGATTAGCCAAACCATAGTTCTGCAGTCCTTCTTACCTACTCGTAGGTTTAGAAAAAATATTGCAGTGCTCTTATCAGGAACTATCACAAAACACTTAGTGGTTTTGCAATGACCTAAACGAGAAAATCTCTTGAGACTTTTACTCACTAAAAACACCTACCCTCTTTTCGTTGACTACAACTAAGTTCCCTTATTTAGTAGCTATCTAGATAAGTTACTTTATCACGCCTAGTGTCATTCCTAAATATTTTGGCAACGAGTTAATTGTGTTTATTGTTCTGCAAGTAAAGCTAACATGCAATGATTTGGTCTCATTAATAACGATTGTATTGCAGTTGCTGACTATACTGAGCTTTCCGTTGTCAATATAACCGTATCGCCGGCGAATGTGGCTTCAACGGTGCCTTATTCTTGAAGTATGTTTCGAGCGTAAAGTAAGAACAAGACCGGACCAAGAACATTTCCTTGTGGAATTTCGGTGCATTTATCGATGCAAAAAAAGAAGTTCAGGAAAGCATTCCTCGGGAAGAATCATTGAAATCAGTGCTCCAGTTATAGTGAACTCAAACGGAACCGTATTTTCAAAACTTCTCATTCGATTGACATGAAAATCAGTACGACCTGAGACCCGCTTTAGTCTTGAGGAACTTATTTTGCAAAGACAATCATTTAAATCTGTGAATTTTTGCGTAGAGATCGTGAATAGAAAAAAAAAGAAGGGAAATGTAATAAAATTAAAAACTGGCCCGATTGACACCAAAATTGGTGACAGTTTTCCAGACGTTATTGTTAATGAAAGAATATGCTGAAATTATATAAAATTTACTCTATTTCCAAAACCTCTAATACGTTTGACACCAATTAGCCTTCAGTCTACGGTTGGTTTGGAGTGGCCTTCGATTAGGCACATCTAGACTAAAAGTAGGTCCATTGTGTTGATACTCAGTAAGAACGGGTGGTTCACACAGCCTACCCTTGGAACCATTTACTTTTCATAATGAAATTTTTAATTTTAGCTGTGCAGTGTAGTAGTGTAGCCTCTTTAAAGTTGGCAAGTTCGAGAGGAGTGTGTTACGGTTTCTTCGTACTTCTCATCTCTGCAGCTCCTGAAGTTGTCATTGTAGGGGATGCCAACCTTTGAGCATGCCTACACATCGTACAGTGCCCTGTTATTATGTTGGTTAGTTTTGAGAGGGTTCCTCTCTTGTATTTTAAAAATCCGTTAGATGTCTTTTAATCTGACACTGCCCGCAGTATTCTGGCGATATTACAGATGCTTGTGCCTGAATACGTTTTTGGATTTGCGAAATAGAAAACTTGTCTCGCTTGTCCATTAATGTGTTTGTTTAGCTATACTTAACAGGATGTATCTTTATTTTTTCTCTATGACTTATGTTACTAACTATGCATCAAATTCAGTATAAAACTATATGTAAGGTATATGCATCAATATCCTTAGAACATTTTGATAGGTATCCCGTTCCCCAACATCCCTTTCAAAATCTGAAATTAATCTTTTATAACTATTTACAGATGTTTTCTATGTATTTAAATGTTGATGAGCTCAGTGATGGAGAGAGAGGAAAGGTATAGAAAAGAATTAAAGATAAAAAAAAATTTAAAGATGGCGAGTAATAACAGCCGCTCATTTTGGGTCAGACCCTGTGGAGGAGATGATGGCTTGATGCTTACTTGAAAGCGATATCTGCTCGCCTTATCGATATTGGACCCAGGGATATGTGGTTTTTCTTAGAAAATCACAAAGTCAAGCTGAAAATTTGCCCACACCTATTTAATATCCCCTGCTTGTTCAGGACTATTTATTAGTAAACAAATACTTATTCACTACTAACCTTTATATCTAAAGGCCATCCAATACATGTGAATCCGTCCGGTAGCATGCAGCTCGACTTTTGCAGAGAACTTCGTATCCTGAAGTTCGTATATAAACAAACCTAACTACACATTAAAGTGGGTTAAAGTGAAAACGCAAAATTCAGATCGATTGTCAGCAAGTACTTCTACAGACCGCACAAAAACTGAAGCAAGTAAATATGCGAGATGCGAGAGGTGCGAGAATGTCATTACAATGTCGTATTTTTTTTGTATATTTACGCAACCGCTAACAGAAACCTTATTACTACTCTTCTGTTTCATTTCAAAGTTTTTCACAGGGACTCAGTTTCTGCCGGTTTAACAAACCTTCACATTCAGTTAATTTAACGATACATACTTATCCACTCACACTTCACTGTTTTGTTACACCGATCATGTAAGCATCTTGAAAAGTAATAATTTCTACAAGGCCAACTAGGATAGGCCAAACCCCTCTATACTCGTACACACTCATAATCAAGCTGTGTCATAAAAAAAATCTACACCACAGCTCATCTCAAAATTATGTATTCGCATTTAACTCACACTTTATCACCTGAATTGAATGAATTTTGTTCGCGGTTGTATCGTATCTTTTTTTTTCTTAGTAAAGTTAATTTTATCGCTAATGCTAAAGCTATATTCGATATCAAGATTACTATGAAAAACCAAGATAAAAACAAAAATTCTTTGAAATAAGATCGTATACGACAAGCACCACCGTTGGTCGCACTGAAACTAAGTGAGTAGGCATTATACAAGTTATAAATATGTATAATGAAAAAAATACTGAGAACGATAATAAATTAATGCACTTATCAATTTTAAACGAAATTGATAATGCGGAGGAATACGCGTCGGTAGTTACTAGCAGTTATGGATGTGATCAGCTGTGACCTGGTCGTGTGGTGAGACTAGGTATCCATGACTGATGACTAGATTCAACTTTGTTCAGGGATGATAATGCAATTGGGATTCATTATAAATTATAAAAAAATCATATTATGTAAGTACACGAAAGATTAAATCAAGAATGTTAATTATTTTGTAATGATGAAGGTGCATACATCGTAGTATGAAAAGAATTAAAAAGCTGTTAATTAGAATGCAATCTAAGTTTCATTAATTTTAATGAGGTACGCTGATTTATGTAACTAACTATTGAAATCATATTAAGCTGTGTCATAAACTGGTTTACTCAGTTTGCAAACTACGTACGAGTAGATCGTTTTGTGTGTGTTACCTTGCCTACCCAAATAGATTCAACCAAAAAAATTTGACATTTTGCCAAAAGTTAATTAACAGAGTAATGTAACCGGTAGCGGCAAATGACTCAAGAAAAAGAACCACTTAACTTTTTTTTTAAATCGTAAAAGTAAGGAATCTAGCACACAACTGATTCCGTATGGCTGGATCCTGATCGCTGGCAGTGCTGTCGTCTTATAATTTTCAAGGTAGCATAATTTGTAATTTTAGAGTTTTTTTTAAATTTTATTTATAGATTGTAGATATTTTTTAACAGGTATGTGGCCACGCCCAAATGGCATGTAGGAACTGCGATCAAAAAGATCTATTGTGCCAGTAGATTATAGATATATCTGCGTATGTATATAAAGGGTGTCCCAAAATTCACCCAAGAAGTAATTTTGATAGAAAACGCAGGTTTTTAATTAAAAATTGTAAATGTTTTATTACAGTATACAGTTTAGAGTTATGTATTTATGTATGGAACAGCATATCGGGTAAATGACCTACACGGCTTTGCTATATACGCACTCTTATGTATGTTTTGCATAAATGTGGCAAAATTTCGTTGATACAGCGCTCAATTTGAGCCTTTAAGACGTGGGTGGTCGTGGGCTTGTTGGCATAATCCTTACACTTTAACAAATAACAAAGAAAAAAGTCCTACAGCGTTAAATACCATGATTCTGATCACCAAAACGGGAAATTACACGACCAGGACTCATGTAGTAATTGAGTTGTTTCTCAATTTAGGCACTGGATTACCATGTCACGATAGCGAGCACCATTAACTGTTATTGTCTCACCAGCCGCATTTTCAAAGAAAAATGATCCGATGATGCCTCAGCACCAAACAGTGACGCTTTGTGGACGCATTTGTTTCTCAACAATCACTCGTGGATTCTGAATCCCAAATTTGACAATTTTGACGATTAACAAAGCCAACAACATGAAAATGAGCCTCATCGCTGAAGATGATTTTGTTTGAAAAATCAGCATCCGCTTGTTGTGTTCCATAATACATTCGAAGAACTCACTTGGCTGTGCGTGGTCAGTAGGCTTCAGTTCTTGAGTCAATTGCACTTTATATGCATGAAGATGCAAATCTTTCGTGAGAATACGCTGTAGAGCGCTTCTCGAAATGACCAATTCTTGACCACTATTAACAACACTCTCACGAATTGCTTCGATGTTTTGTGCTGAACGGCTTGTTGAAGGGCGGCCAGAGTATCTAAGACTACTAATTGATCCCGTCTCCCTGAACTTTTGAATTAATCTATTCACAGTTGATTAAGTTAAATCACTATTCCTGAACTGTAGCTCCCAAACTTTCATTATTTTTAAATATGAAAACGCGTTATTTTTTCGTGTAGCACTCCATTTATGGTATTGTTGTTTTCTTCCACCATATATTGTATTTCAGGATGTACATGGTCTTGGAGTTGTTGGTAGTGCCTAAATGCATATTTTTTAACAATTTCACTAACATTCTCTACTTGTAAATCCCTGCGTAAGTTGTCATTTCTTATATACCAAGGTGCATTAACGATGCCTCTTAGTACTTTGTTTTGAAATGTTTGTATCATTCTTAGATTTATCTTTATGGTACTGTTGTGCTCATAGGTTTTGTGAATTCTCTATCGTTCATCGGTGATTCACTGTTTTTGTTGTTTATGTTCTGCTTTATGTTCTCTTTCCCAAAAACAACACTGACCCAGTGCACCGAGTGTCTAAACTAATTACCACAGAGTAATGTGACACTATCTTTTGAACGAGAGTCACCGAGACGAATTAACACCGACATGCTCTTGCGAACTCACATATGGGTCACCGAGGTGACACCACATAATATTATAAAATTAGGTAACAGAAAAGAGGTCAAAAGATGTATGGAGGTGATCGATTGAGCGATGGATCGTAGTCGAGTCTTTGCAGTGAAATATGTTAGTTCATC
Source organism: Pocota personata (assembly GCA_963082735.1). Taxonomy (NCBI): domain Eukaryota; kingdom Metazoa; phylum Arthropoda; class Insecta; order Diptera; family Syrphidae; genus Pocota; species Pocota personata. The sequence continues at coordinate 55,000,930 of OY720432.1, read as the reverse complement.
TAAATTTGCGTTTTCCTTAAATCGGTATCTAATAGTACATATGTCTATATAGGTCTCAGAACTTGCTTGTATAATAGCAGTTTGTTGTCAATTGATAGCTGGGAATTCCTTCCTATTAACCAATGCACTTGTTTGAGTCTGATATTTAGCTCGTCTTTTCTTTCTTTTTGACATGCTCCTTTTATCTGAGGTAGGTCTCTTATATATAGGAGATAAACGATTGGTCCCAAGACACTTCCTTGTGGAATTCCTGCAGATATTTTCTTTAAATTAGAGTATTCATCTTCATATCGTACTCGAAAGTAACCACCCTGCGATATAAGATTTAAAAATCAAGTAGAACTCTTCGGGGAGATCTCTTTGCAGTTTAAATTCTAGTCCTCGATACCAGACTTTATCAAAAGTTGGTGCTACATCTAGAAAGATGGCTGAACAGACTTTTTTTGTTCTCAAGTGCTTTTTCTACTCTACTCGCAATTCTATGCACTTGTTGTACAGTGGAGTGTTTCTCCTAAACCCAAACTGGTGGGAAGGTACAAGATTTCTTTCTGTTATTATTTTCTTGAGTGTTTTCAAAAGCAGTTTTTCACATAGCTTTGATATTACGGGTAGGAGCGAAATCGGTCTATTCGATTTCTTTTCATATGGCGATTTATCTGGTTTCACAATCATGATTACTTCTGCCACCTTCCATTGCATCGAAACATACCTTAACCTGAGTGCTGCATTAATTATATACAACAGTTTACGTTTAGCTTTATCCGGGAACTCCTTAGGTATTTGTCCTGTTATCAAATCATAGCCCGGTGCTTTTTTTGCATTTATGTTACTTTTAATTTTACATTTTAATTCCTTCTGTATGTTCCTGTGATAATTTCTGGGCTGAAGAAATAGGTTTTCGTCTGCAGTTTGCCTAGGAAATGGTTGGAAGGTGTTCTGCGAAGAGGTTAGCCTTTTTCTTTGGCATTTTTGGTCCAATACCAGTTTTCTTGTTTAATGGGTGCTTAGTTTGATTGTTTTTTTTTTTAAGGGTTTGACAGCTTTCCATAGCGAATATTCTGTATCCTTATGGGCTGATAGATTATTAAAGTATCTTCCAACTAATTCGTTCTTTACAATTTTTAAAGCCTCTTGAGTTTATTGCACAATGCCTTAAGAATCTTTTTATTCTCAGGTGTTCGGGTTCTCTGCCAAGTTTTACGAGCTTTGCGATTTTTTCTGATTAATTCTTTAACTGCATATAGGTAGTTTATGACTGCATTCCTTTTTTTTGGCAAAAGTTGCTTGCTGGATATTTATATTAAATAGCTCAATTTCTTCTTCTAGTTGAAATGAGGTTTTTATAGGGACTTGTAGGTTTATACTATCTTCTAATGTTTGTCTGAATACGAGCCAGTTCGTTTTATGATTTATAAGACGTGGTTGACTTTTAGTTTTCAGTATACTAACACTAATCGTCATAAGAACAGGAGAATGATCTGAAGACAGATCATCTTTATTTTCTACATAAATGTAGTTATCAGATATTCCTTTTCCAACATAGAAGTGTATTATGTAGGTCTGGGATTTTATTCTAATCTACCGGCCAGTGAGTTGGCATAGCACTTGAATTGAAATCGCAATTTAATGCTCATCCCGCTCGGGATCGCGAACTTGTTGGCCAACAGATACAAATAAATACCTGATCTTATCGACTTCTTCATAGCAAAAGGTGTCAAAATAGACCACGTTATAGTTGAAGGTAATGACTTGTCGTCAGATCATACATCAATGATTTTATCCCTTAAATACCCACCGTATTTCCTAATGCAATGGAAGATGTTCATAATGGCGCCCAATTCGAGAAGATAAAAGACATTTCACGAGACAAAACAGCACAGGAGATGCACAAAGGTCACGCAAACTATTCCTGAAATCTTAATGTAAATAGAAATGGAGTCGAAGAGATTCTTTCTTCAATATCTTTCTTACACGCCGAGTTTATGCCCATAATCGGCAATTCGAGAACGTTGCTGAGCTCCGATCATCAGTTAAGGATGCATGAAACCCTTTGGAGGAACACACTAAGAAAACTAATTGAGAGTATGCTCAATAGAATTGAGCATTGAAAAAGGGGTAATAAAATCTCATACTAATATCTGTAAAAACAATTAGGTAAAAAATAAAAAAAATTTAGAAAAATGTAATGCGGTTATACTTACCCCAAAAGATAATATCGAGGATTTTTTTTTTTTACTCAAATTACTTGTTAATTGATGCCATAAAATAAAAAAATAATAAAGGGCCTGTATCCGTTTAGAGTTTCCTGGAAAATGCCTTTTACAGGGTGCGGTTATACTTTTGCAAAGCACTGTAACTCTTTTTACTACTTTGTTGATTGAAGTTGCTTTTGATATTCTGTTTCATCGGCTACAGCTAGACATTATTCGCAAACAGATGACAGCTAGTGCAGCCATTCGACTAATAGTCATCTCTCAGTGGTCAAGCTTGTAGGCTGGAAACCAATTATGTAAAATATATTTTTACAAGAGAATTCGAAGCCACCATTCCATACAAACAAGAACAGGAAGGAGACTTGGCATCGCAATTAAAATCCGTACACAACCGAAGGAGGAGGAATCTACTCCGAGGATCTTAACATCTATACCTCCTTCCGCCTCCCTGATTATTATAGCGTGTTCTAGGCAGAGATTATGACTATCAAAGAGGCCCTTCGTGGTTGAAGTGGAATGTAATAGCTGAATAGAACATCTATATTTTCACTGATAATCAAGCTACAATCAAGTCCCTGGAATCGGTCTCTTTCAAGATCACCATAGAATGTCAGCTATCGGTCAACGAGATGGCTAAGCAGTTCAACATTCACCTACTGTGGGTGCCTGAGCACAGGGATATTCCAAGGTGTTGTATTGCTGATGCACTCTGCAGGCATGGATTCTACCTACGAAATGGAATCTCGACATGCCTCGTGCAAAAGGCACTGCGTGTCCGAAACGATTTTGTTGAAATTTAATATTTGTTTTGGATTGAACATATACCACTAGATGGCGTACCATGCTCTTGGACAAAAGTCATATAACGGTACCTTACTTATTAACAATTTTGTTGAAATTTAATATTTGCTTTGGATTGAACATATACCACTAGATGGCGTACAATTTTTTTGGGAAAAGGTCATATAACGGTACCTTACTTATTGACGATTTTGCTGAATATTGACATTTAAGCAATATTGGACATAACTATGCAAGGACATGGAATATCAAGTTTTGAAAATATTTCGAAATACGATTTTTGCCAATGAATGCACACAAGAAATTTCTTTAAACGATTTTACTAACATTTCAAATCCATGTGATTTGCAATGAACAGTACAAGGATGACCTAGTCGTGCACTTTATTCTCCATACAAAGTAACTCGCGCATGCATATAACCCAAAATTGACATGAACCCTTTCAATTATAACTGATTTGATTTTTTAAAAGCCAATTGATTTATAAATCTCTTGGCTTACAGAGGACTTCAAAGTGAATTTTTCATGAATTCTGATTGTCAACTAAGTTCTAGTCACACCCCTAAGTTAAAGAACTACTTCGTGGACTTAGTTGAAACTTAGTTTAACCTAGAGTGGAATAAATAAATAAAGTAAGTCCATTTCACGTAAATTGGGCAGGTTGTTAAAGCTTTGTCTTAAGCCAACTAACACCAAAGTTAGTTAGAAAACTGTAATAAAAATGCCACAATTTTTTGTTTTCTTGTTTCTGACAAGATCGTGAAAAACACTGGAAATTTTAAAGCTAAACTTTGGCAAAGATTTTTAAATTTCAGTTTAAAATGATTACAATTTTCAATAGCAAAACCAAATGTAATTTGAACTCATTAAAATGTATCCATACGTTGTAGTTAAAAAATGGAGTGCATTTTAACAAATAAACAAATTCGTGGCAATTTTATGTCATGAGGTTGCTTTTAATACATTGCACGGCAATAATTAATATTATGTTAACAGTTCTCGTTAAATTTTTTTAAGCAACGTTTTCGAAATATGCTAAAAAGTATTTTTTTTTTTTTTTTTCCTTCTTCGGTACAAGAGAAAGGATTTATTCCAAAGCATGGTACATGCGATCTTTATCCTCAAAATGATTGAACAACGTCAGAACTGACCACAAGTTTGCGTCCATTTTGACGTGGAGACTGCAATTAATGAAGTTCAATCAGTGTTTGTAAATTATTGAAGAAATTTTTCAATGTTTACAATGTGAATACCGCCGTTGGCTTGTATGCCTTAAAAATTCCAACTGACTTTTTTTTCTATCGCATCTATTCATATATTCTCATTGCAAAATACTTATTCTCATTGCATTAATAAGAAATAAATACTCCTCAAATATTAAAGAGATGAAAAGTTGGTTGTTTACGCTTCATTCTGCTGATGGGCCAATTAATACCACATTTGAGAAAAAAGTGAAATCATATTCTAAAGCGGAAATAATATTCTCAATTGTATGTAACCGATGCCAAAAGTAAGATCATTTGGTTAGTAGTATTTGCGAATTTATATCTACTTCTCGGGTGCGGTGTTGAAGCAGGTCATTTTAAATTACACAAAACGAACATTTTCTCAAAACTTCGACTTTGCATTTGATGCAATGCAGTTTTTTTCTCCAAACTTCCGTATTTTTAAGGGTTTCATTTATTTATTTATTTTTAGTACGAACTTACCGCAAAAACATAAAAGTTTGGCTCTTTGGCGACACAGTCAGGAGTGTAGCCCACATAATATTATTAGGCTGGGCGAAACTACACGATTTTCACACCTCAATATTTATAAAGAGACCTGACGGTTTCTCTATCAACAAATTGCTAACCAAATTCTTCATGTTGCTATCGACGCAACACAGTTCTCCAGTATTTTGGATGTTTGCACTTTTCAAGCTGCCAATCACTCGAAGTGCCAAGGTACACCACAATAACAAAGAAGTGCTATGATAATATCTAAAATGATTGAAATGGCTGCAATAGCAAAAGACTGCAGAGTCCGGTCGAGTGTCATTGAACCTCAATAGAAGACTAATACCGGTGCCATTAGCCACTAGGCATCATTGGCAGCAATCCGTTGATAACACCGCCTATAAAGTAATGAATTTATCTAACTCACCGCAACAAAATCCTTGGAGCTATAGTATGAAGGCCAATTAAAGCTACCGTAAGCTGGTGGTCTCATTTAATCCAATGTCAGCTCCACTTCTATTTCGGATATCTGGGAGACATACCAAGTCAGTACTCCCAAAGAAAAATATTTTCTTAGTAAAGTAACGTAGCAAAAAGACAACAAGAGTAAAAAAAATCAAATTCGTATTTATTAACATATAGGGTGAAATTTTTACATTCTTTAAATGTTCAGTTCCCATTTTCTAGCTCGCACCGAAAAACACTTGGATATTTTTTTTAGAGGTCTAGAAGGACGTATCCAAGGGTAGTTAACCTACCGCGAATCCAACGTCGTGCGTGGACGTGGATAAAATCAGTAGCAAATTAATCGACGACCGCTAGATATTGTGGGAGACAAAGCCATTTGCTCTCTATTAGCCACTTGAAATGGATGATATTTAACCGGTGATGCTACAAGACTCTCAGGAAGTTTTTTGCTCGGTACCATAAACAAATTTCAACATTATGTCTTAAGGTGATCTCTTCGGCAACGCTATTCTTGGTAGTCTGCCCAGAATTCAGCTCAACATCGGTCTTTGCGATTGGAATGAGCTTGTACTTAGGTAGTGCGTGATAGATAGGCAATTAGGAAGCATTTTATAGCGGGAGAAAATTAAAAATGCCACTCATGTTTATGGCTTCCACTTATAGAAGAGATTCTAAAAATACTGATAAGACATGGGTTCAGCGTAATTATTCTCGCAGATAATTTCATCCGATCATCAGCCAAATTTCTCCCAGTACGCGCTTCTGTTTTTACGTAATTACGTAAAGCTGCTGAGGCTTGGGAGTTAACCCTTCAAAAACTGCTATAATGCTATTCACTAGATTCATATCGCTTATTCAACTCTCGAAAATTTTATGGGACTAACTTTAAAATTTCGAAGACAAAATTATATATTTTCACTTGCACCTATAAATACAAGTATTGGTTAGCTTTTACCGTTTAAAATTTGCATTACTTCATCCCACGGGAGGACTGATTCATTTCAATGGAGTCTCCTCAGTTGCTGAAGAATTCAGTATATTCCTGGGAAATTATATACCTATCCTCCCTTTCTTGCAGGTTGAAGTTTTAAGGCAATAACTTCCCCTCGATTTGAATGCTACACTTATTTGTAGTATGATGTTGTTTTCGTTGAAGTAGTTTCTCTCTCCGAAGCAATGATTTAAAGTCATGTAGATACACCGACTCTCATATTGAGTGGTATTTTGCATAAACCTAGCATGCATCCTTTCATCGAATTGCCACAAAATTGCTTCCAACGCTAAATTCCAGCTGTGTCCGTCTTCCCACTTTAGCGACAGTCAATAGATGAAGAAGCACAATCTTAGAAAAACGATGACCCGGCAGGTCTAACAGCAATTGCCTCATGGATTTTATACTTGGACTTCGTTGTGACATCCTTTCTACTCAAAACTTTTTTCCAAGTGCTCTTAATGGCTTTTTCTGATTCTGTATCTCGAGTTCAGAATTACCCCTAAGTACAGGTCCTGTTTGACTACTTCCAATCGCACATCTCCAAGGGTTCACTTGTATTCCAAGGTGTAATTTTGAACTTGTTATTGACGCAAAGTTTAATAAACATGTCCAGTTTATTAATCATCAATTGCCACATGTTTAGCGTTTCTGCAAGAATAACAATGTTGTTGATCTTCGTATATACTATCGCGAAATTTATTGTAGTTTTTTTTTTCTCTAAAAGTCTCTCATACACAAGGTGGGGCAAAAGTAATGTCATAGTGGGGCAAAAGTAATGTCATAATGGCGCCAAATGTCATTGTATTTTGACATTTATGTTGTAGACAGATACCTAGAGAAGTAGTTGACAACAAGCAATGAAGCGATGCACACCTGAAGAACGCGGAATTATTTTTACTGCTTATTTGACCAATTTACGGTCTGTTATTTTAACCCATCGTGAATTTCGTCGTTGTTTTCCTTGTCGTTCTGCACCATGTGCGCGAATAATTAAGCGTTTGGCTGAGCGTCTCGTGCAAACTGGGTCCATTAGAGTTGTCACAAGAAGTGGCCAGCCCGTATTGCTCTTTCGGCCGAGAATACTTAGATATCGTAAACTTGGAATCTCTTCTTAATGTTCAGATATCAGTGAATTCTGTTTTTACTGCTTTTTAATTTTTCCTTTTTCTGACTAAATACTTTCTTAAATTTATATTCTTTTCAACTCGCTTGTTTTGATACCTTTTTTTTTATTCAATCTATTTTTTTTTTTTGTTATAAGGGTCACCCTGCCCACTGTTATAATGTATCTAATGTTATGAATTTTGAAATGGCATTTAACTCAATTTTCATTATATAAATATAAAATGTCATTATAATTTCTCATTTTTTATTATTTTTCCTTGTTTAAGTACTTAAGATTTTATTATTATTATGCACCTAATTGGATGGATTGAAAAATAAATATATATATATATATATCTATCTAATATCACTGCTGTGGCCGAGGACGTCCGAGAGAGTCCACAAACATCGATGAGACAACGATGCACACAATTTGGCATCAGCAGACGTTCGTTACATCGAATTTTGGTGAGAGATCTGAAGATGTTCCCTTATAAAGTGCATACGGTTCACCAATTGCTGCCTGCTGTTTGGTGCGGCAATTGCAGTGAAAAAGTGATTGGCCCTTATTTTTTTGAGGACCCCGACGGCACCACCGTAACCGTAACTGGTGAGAGCTACAGACAGATGTTAAACGAGTTTTTTTTTTTTTGCTGCAAGTTGCTGAATTGGGTCTCGAGCATTGATGGTTCCAGGAGGACGGAGCAACCGCTCACACAGCTCGAGCAACGATGGAAATTTTGCCAATTTTCGGGCCCTGTGATCTCCCGTTTTGGTGATTTGAACTGGCGCCATACTTCTTTCTTTGAGGCTTTTTGAAATCTCACGTTTACCACAACAAACCACAAACCTTGCAAGTCTTGAAGGCCAACATTGAAGAAGAAATCACCAATTTGGAGCCAGATGTTTTGTGAGCAACAATTCAAAATGCCGTAAAACGAGCATCTCCTCAAGAGGTGGTCATTTGACCGATATCATTTTTTTCAACTTAATACCATCAATTTTATACCTTCAAATAAACTTTTCGTGGAAACAGAGCCCAATTTTTTTCATTTCTAACAAAATGGCAGCCAATTCACATTATGACATTACTTTTGCCCCACCTTGGACTATTTCCACATACCGTTTATATGAATTTTTACCCGACTTTGGTGCACATATAGGTTCATGGCCTAGCATGTTGATATCGAACGTAATTGGCATATAGCCTAGTAGGTGCTCAGATAATAATTCAATGCACTGAAGAAAACCTCATAAAAGTTGGTTAAGTGGTTCTTGAGTTGTAAACGGTCACGGAGACAGATAGACAGACAGAGAAACATTTTATACTTTACGTGTATAACATAACAAAGATAAATGTAGATTTTATGTAGAGATATAGAATAAATAGTTTGTAGGAGGTATCTTTATTATTTATCCATATTACAAACTAAATCAGTATACCACTATCTCTTCAGGATATTAGCAGTCGCACTGAAGAACAAATATTCATAATAGATTTCCATTAACTTCGAGAGTTAATAGAAATCTGGCAGTTCGAAGGATTATGTAAATACAATTTTGAAAAAATTGTCATCTACTTGTAGAGAATCTTGAAACCTAAAATGTCGATTGTCATAATTTTGCTCGTAAGATACACCGTTTTCGAGATATTCGCACTCAAAAGCGATTTGCACCATTAACTTCAGGTTGAAGTCGGATAAAAAGAAAATCGCCATCAATTTTGTAGAGAATTGCAAAACCTAAACTTTTGGTTGTCATAATTTTGTTCGAGATGTTTGCATTCAAAAATGATTTTCACAATTAGTTTTGAGGTAAAGTCGAACATTTTGAAAGAACTACCGTAATTAACGAAAATACTTCTGTCAATGTGTCTATCGCACGCTTGAACCTGGTGGACCAAAAAGAATTGAGAAAGAAATTATAATTTTTTTTGAATAAAAGGTGTCCCAAAATTCACACAAGATTTGAATTCTGCGTCATTTATACGGTAAAGTGTTGCCAACGAAAAAATAGACTTCGTGACAGCTGACAGTTCAGGGTTATTAAATATGGAGTGCTTCACGGAAAAACAATGCGTTTTCATTGTTGAGAAATATTGTAAAAATAGTGAAGGTTTAGCAGCTACAGTTCGCAATTTCAGTACAAAATATGGTCGAAATTTTGATTTAACTTCATCAACTGTGAAGAGATTAATCCAAGATTCAGGGAGAGTAGGTCATTTAGTGATCTTAGACACTCTGGCCGTCGTTCAACAAGTCTTTCAACACAAAATATCGAAGCAGTTCGTGAGAGTGTTGTTGAGAGTCCAGGAATATCAATTCGGCATACAAAGTGCAATTGACTCAAGAACTGAGTTCGTTGAATGGATTATGGAACAACAAGGGGATACTGATTTGTCAAACAAAATCATCGTTGGCGATGAGGGTTATTTTCATCTTGATGGCTTTGTTAATCGTCCAAATTGTCGAATTTAGGGTTCAGAACATTCACGAGTGATTGTTGAGAAACAAATGCATCCAGAGCGTGTCACTGTTTGGTGAGGATTTTGGGCTGGAGCATCGGACCATTTTTCTTTGAAAATGCAGCTGGTCAGGCAATAACAGTTATTGGTGTTCACTAAGTCTAAGGTTTATGCCAACAAGCCAACGACCACCCCGCCTTGAAGGAGCAAATTAAGCGCAGTGTCGATGAAATTCAGCCACATTTATGCAAAACAGTCATGGAAAATTTCGACTAAAGAGTGCGTATGTGCCAGCAAAGCCGTGGCGGCCATTTATCCGATATGCTATTCCATACATAACCCTATACTGTATACTTTATGAATCAATAAAACATTTACAGTTTTTAATTAAAAATTTGAGTTTCCAAACAAAATTACAATACTTATTGCGCGAATTTTGAGACACCCTTTGTATAGTCTTTTGGGGGCATAATACCCGAAGAAAAAAAAAGTATTTGTAGACCACATCATGTGAACTACAAAATTAAAGCTCTGTCCCAGCACTCCCTCCCTCTATCACGGAATCTATTATGTATATTTATGAGGAGGTAAAGCGAAAATTATAAAGAATCTTGTTGCACACATAGTTCTTGAAAAATATAGAAAAGCGTGTTGTGCAAGTCTGAAATCTGTTTATTTGTTCTCGAATTAGTCCACTAACTTAAAGATTGTGTAAAGATTGTAGAAACTCTTCCGATTTCGACAGTTTTTAAACGAAGGTATTAACATTTTGATAAAATTGAATTTTATGAAATATCCTTAGTTCTTCTCAAGCGAGTCGTGTGAGGACAATACGTCGGTACTATAGAATCATTCGATTGTTTTTATTTAATAGTTCCCATCCCTAATGGCAACGTTCCTTATACTTTTTCTAAATCTAACCGTCAACATCTGATTGATGAGGGGTTTCCATGTTATAAGACCTTTAAGTATATATGGATTCTAAAGTAGACCTACACTAGACTCACGGTTACGTTCCCTTCCGGATGATTTTTTAGAATAGAATGAAATAGTGCTATATGCAGGAATTCGTAATTAAAGCTACCACCCTCCGATCACTTTATTTGACTTACACTGAGCAGCAAAAAGTCCAGCTTATACCACATGAATCGTTGTTTTTGTGGTCCAAAAAGCAATGTTTGTCCGGATACGATACTGAAAAGTCATCAAAGTGTAATTATTTCCTATAGGACGCATGGTAGATAGATATTTCGAAGGGACATTTGCCTACGATTATCCTAGATTAGTATTTTTATTGTACCAAGCAGAGCACACACTTCAACACTGAGTTACGAACACGATTGTTGCGCTACTGGCCCCGACAAAGTTTCGAGTTTCCCACCACCCGCCAACCAGATTCGCAAATATTATTTCTACTTAAAGATTTATGTATCGACCTTAATTTATTTAAAACATTACTTGTATGAATATTCGCTTCGGAGAAATAATTCCAAACCTGTTCAAGTTATCCTTGAAGTATTTTTAACACATGGGTATGCAAAGAGTGTTTGTTATATCCACGCAACTCGATTGTGCCTCAATTTCACACAAATCTCGATAAACCCCCGTAAGCGGTGAATCACGCAAAATTTCCCATCTACATACATCTACTGTACGACGTCACAAAAGAGCTTTCCGTCTTCTATGAATTGCATCTGTAATCAAAACAGGGTTGTCGTTCAACTTATCCCCTCCGACTCTAAGATTCAATTCATAATCATTTTGTCCGGTCACTTGATCATTAGCTTAGGTCTCTGCTAGGGAGCTTAACGCAGCACTTTCTCACCCAGCCGATCGATTAAAAACTCGTTTTACTCGTATATCTATTTACTGTAAAGATACGAAAATATCATTTTTCTCGTACTCATTCCACAATTAGGCAAATTCCCCAAATAATCTGTGATTTCTGCTGCGACACGACAGTGGTCATTTACTAGGCGGATAGCAGTCGGGGTTTACACTGTAAACCAAATTTAGTTTGTGACTTAAGTTCGAGTTAAACAGTCAGTTAACGGACGTCGTGCGATTGAGATACATTCGAGTTTGCTTGCAATTTGAGATCTACTCGTATGCGCGTACTGAGAGGCGGTTTAACGCATTGTTGTGGTGACATGCATTAGTGATAAGAAGTTGCATGTGTGTTTTTTTTTTTTTAAGAAGAAGATTATAGAATACATTTTGAGATAGTTCCGCAATTCTAAATCGTGCTCAGTGCAATTTTATGAAAATACGATGAATTTGATGTTGATTTGTATTACTTTGGTGATTACGATTGCTGCTGTGGTCGCGGAAAAAGCATTCAACGATGGAAAGCGTAAGAAATTTGTTTTTATGTGATAAACCATGTGTGATAATTCGATGGGCGTTTTCAACAAAAAAAAAAACCAACAAAACAAAAAATAGATGTCAAGGTTTTAGATTCTACAAACAGTAGAAAGATACAGCCTTGACACTTGTTGAAGTGCCGTTGAGAGTTGTTTTAATAAATATGCCAAACATGCGAGTATATTAATAGAGCTGAAGTTGTGGTTACTTAGCAAACGGATTTATAATTTGTTTTTTTACTAATCGGTGTTATGTTCTTTGTTTAGGTGTATGGTTATGCCAAAATGAGGTAATACTGGTCGTAGAAAAATTCTATTCGTATCTGTATATTTTTTGTTTGAGACAAATTTTAAATAGAATGCAAATCAGCGAAAAAGAATCAAGAGTTGCAAAGCGGATAGTGTACAATGTCTCCACCGATCAGATATCCAGTGTTCCTGTAGATAGCTCTAATACCTCTAAATCCATTACATTTCCCATAAATTTACGAAATCTCAAAGTCCATAGGTTATCTGCAGTAGATAAGGTACCTTACTCCAGTAGATAAGGTACAAATTACCTTCGTTTCCTTTTGTTAGCCCTTTTTTTATTATACGAACTTATGCATAACGAGTTTAAGACTTGTACATCATTGCTGCTATCCCGCTTATCGGGTTATTGTGGAATTTGACTAGTCGGTGCTGAGTTCTTTTTACTTCTTCTTCTTTTTTAATATTCGTTGGGATTACAACTGATAATGCCTCCCTTACCGGTTTTTCCTGTTGTCGCCTTTGCACTTGATAATGCTTGTCTTGTCTGCTTGGAGTTTATCCATGTTAGGCTTTTTAGTATAAAGACTTGCTCGGATACGAGTATATCTGATACAATCTGCCGACATTGTTAACATTTTCATCTCGGCCGTCGCTCATCTCGTATATTTTCCTACATTTCGAACCGTATATTAAAGCAGTCTGGACAACTGTAGTGTAAAGTTTCCCTTTCAACTTTATGGTGCAAATATTTTCCGAGTTTTCTCGCCATTTCATTCATCCATCAACGCCCACTATATGTCGTCATCACAGTTTGTTTTTTGATTTACAATGGAACTCAAATATTTGAAATTTGAGCATTTGGGATGAAATATTTCTCCCCAAAGAATATCTGGTGTGGGTCGGACAACAAAGAAGTTAAATTCTCTATCTTTGAGCATATAATTCTCAACCCAATTTCTTACAGGGCATTCAAAACACTAATGCCTATAAATTTCAAAATATCGTGTTAAATCTTTTTCTTTCCCATGCCATTCTTACCTTTCACTCTATCACTTGGTTTTTCAAACTACAAGGTACGCAGTCCTTAGTGGTGGAGAACATTAACACACAATTACAAAGCTGAGGTAATATCAGAGAGGGTATCAGAAATGGCGCTTCAAGCAACGCCATTGCTCAGTAGCTTGAACATGAAACACATTCCTAATATCAAATAAAATCCTTTTAAGCTGAATTCTCTGTATGGATGGTATGAACATGTGATCAGATAAAAAATTAGTTTTTTTATAAATTTGTTTATTTGAGAGACAACAAACCAAAACATGTTTTTGGGTCCCTTTTCATCAACCTTCCACGGGGCATCTTAACTAGATTTACTCCCTTCATTTCTCTAGAATTCTTCTTTGATCTGACCTTGATTGCTTATGTCAAGCATTGTATATTCCTATCCACTGGTAACCTGTATAGTCATAATCTTCTGCTAGCTAGTACCGGAAACTCTTCGAGGCGTAACCTCCAGGAATAGTTTTTCATAAATCCTATTTTGTACAGAAGATAAGTAAAAGAAGGTCCTGTGGATGTCGCTACCATCCATTTCAGCCTTCCTCGCTATAGAGCCCACCGGAAGTTGTTTTATGGCTTTGAATGTCTTTAGTTTTAAGGTAAACGCAGTCGAAAACATAATAAAAAAGTAATCAACTATTTTGAAGTAGACAGCTTTCAAAAACCGAACTATTTCGAAATGTAAACAATTTTCTAGTCGACAATTTTGAACTAGTTAGCTCATATAGGTTATAATATTTCAAAAATTTATAAACTAAGAAACCGGTCGCCATGCAGCTTTCCGCTCTTAGCTTTGATCATAAGTTTCTCTCCTATAACATGTGAATCCACATTCATATTCAATAACTCGAAACAAGTATTCTAAGAAGCCTCATAAATATTCCACCTAGTTTTATCCGCGCTTATTCGGCCCAAGCGTCATACATTACATATATTAAAACACGTAGAGCTAATAATAATAATTGAAAAAGGCGCTTTTGAGTCAAGATAGCAAGATTTTTAGTACTCTTGCGCTAGTTGTGGAAGTTTTTGCCATACTCACAATAGCTAACTAGATAATTGAAGGGAGATGGCATGGTAGAACGTAGAGTATTAGAATTTGCAATGACAGTAAAGCTGCGCTTGAGACTTACACATAACATAATAATATCAATTAGTCGGTTACCTACGGCTATTGTAACTTTAGTTTCTCATAGAACCCATGTTATGACAGAACACTTTAAAGATAGTCTTACTTGTGATTATAGACATTACAAAAACATTATTGAATCTTGTATAACCATATTCCCAGATCGTATTCCATATCCGTGTTAAAAAAATAAAACCTTGAACTTTACCCCAATTATGCAATGGATTCTACAAGTTTTGCCTTTCCAGAGCTTCATAACTGGTATTTTTTCATTTTCGTCGGAGTTTAAGTATGTAGTTCGTTTGAGTCGTTAATTTAAAGTTTTATACTACTGGTTTTAGACTATGTGAATTTAAGAAAATTTTTAATTTTTCATCCTTCAAAGATTAAAGGCCTATCTGCACAATTAAACCGACTGCGTGGCAAGTATTCGTTTAAATTAAGCGTCACACATTTAATACAAATCACTCAAGAGTCTACAAAATTGAACATTTAACACCTTGTATGAGTAATCAATTTATTTCAAAACAGTGCAATTACCAGATGAGAATATTTTAGTATACTTATCCGTATGTATGTACATATATTCGATTCACAGTATCAGTAGCTTTGTTAGACCAAAGGCAGAACTTGGGTGGGAATTTCGTTAATTAACACGTTGCCGCAGTAATATAGCAGTGTGATAGCTTTATTTGTTTCATCGAAACGTTCATCAGATAACCATTAGACTTTGCTGACAGATACAGATAAATGTACGGCTGAATACAAAGATTCCATTAACACAAGTTTCTGATCAATTAACATCAACATGATAATTACAGTTTTTGTACAGGTATACCCCATACCATAGGGTGTATTAATTTTGATCCATAGTTTGTAACAGAGAAATACTCATAATAATGATAGACTCCCAGGAGTATATACAGTATATTTGTGATCAGCATCAAGAGCTGTATCGATCTAGCCATGTCTGTCCATATGTCACTAATTGTTGGGCCTTAAATTTTGAACTAGAAAGATGAGAATTGGTATATAACTTCCTTAAGACCCAAAGCAGTACAAATGTAAAAAATACACTCACAGACTCGCCCACTTTTAAAAAAAAATTCCCTTTTATAAATATTTTTACTAGAAACTGAAAAATATCGAATTAAAGAAATATATAGATATTCACATTCCCTACAATACGCCCACTTTTGGGGTGTATTTTATTTAAAAAAAAACCTATTTTGCTTTTTTAAAGCTATCTACGGTGATGATTAGTCTTATTGTGATTATTTCACCAGAATCCTTGACCTTCGGCTACAAATGACTACTGCCACACCCACTTTTTTCTAAGAAAAAGTCTTAACCACAAATTATGTGATAAAATCTTTTAAAGATCGAGAGAATATCCTCTGAATATCAGAAAGATTTTATTGCATATAAACGCCACGCCCACTTTATTAGGGGTGGTTTAAAAGATAAGGGATTTGGATATCATACGATCCGTTTCAGACAAATTGTAGCTTTTCTGTTTGTTTTTTTTTTTTCCTTTTTTACTTGCTCCTATAGGGCAAGAATAGTTTTCGAACAAAATTTTGATCTCGAGATTTTGATTCGTCTTGAGTAACTCGGAAAAGTTGATCTCGCAATTCTGTCTTTCATTCTGCCTGTACCTCGGACTGCAGCTTAATCGGTTTTTCTTCAAACTTCATATCTGGACTTTGTGGTCTTATGTCCAGAGGCGAAATTCGAATTTTCATGTTAACCGCGAAATTAACGGTACTTTACTTAAGGCCGAAATTTGCTCGAAAACGGCTCCGACAATTTCGATAAAAGTTCACACCTGGCGTAACCAGACATTTCCAATAACAACGCATACTCAGTTTTTCACTCAAAATTCGAATAACGGTAATTTACTTATTTCTCGGATATGTTTAAGACGATTTTATCAAAATTAGTGTACAAGTAATTTTTAAAATTTGCTCAAAAAAATGTTAGCTTATCAATTTGGCTTAAATTCTAAAATCTGAACAATTTACAAGTACTTGCGACCCAGTCGTACCCTTTATTTATTTTTTTTTTTTTTGTCTCTGGTTATAACAAACGATAATTATTTGATTTCATTATTTAATAAAAAAAAAACAGTCGTTAAATGTGGTAGCATTCTCTTTTCTGGTCAAACCACTTTCCAAGGACATCTACGCAGACGAGTTTCGATCTTTAAATTAAAATATTGTTTATTGAATTTTATTTGTATACATTTCTATTAAAGATAAGTGACAAGTGGTCTTTAACAGAAGTTCAGAGAAGACTTCTTTTTAATTATTATTAATTGATGATTGTGAGAGCATGCGAAACTGTGTTAGTAGGTAAATGCTATATCGTTGACTTTAGTGGTACATACAAATCATAAAGATAACTTTTGGGTAAATTGCACAGTACGTAATGTAGTAAGCCTTCATTTGAGTTAACATTTAAATTCAATAAATCAATGCGATACAATAATCAAACACGTTACCCATGTTAAGTTATGATTGATTGAATTCCACTTGTTGACGTATTTCAAGCCAATGCTGTCTCTGTTTCTGCTTTTGCGCGTTAAACTAGTTCCCCTACTTGGTGCGACAATTTGCATTTTTGTAAATGACGTTTGTCTATTACAGTTCAATATTATGTATTAATAGAATAAACTATATTGAGATATAGATTTTACATGGGAGTAATGTGTGACTTTTGCAAAAACCTAAAGCTAACCTAGTGTACTTGTTAGACAAGTGAGAATGTTTCTCTTTATTAAGCTTACTAGAGGAACAAGTTCATAACACTAAAGTTTGCTTGTTTATCAAATTGAAATCGGAAATTGGAAAAAAAAAACAAATTTTCTTGAATCATCATTTGTTTTAGTTGATGTTAAAATTTACCGCCATTCATTAAATTACTTTTCCGAAAAAATTAATGAGAAAAGGACATGCATTTCTAATGAGCGTTTGAAGATAGTGCTATGGTTATGCCAGATTTGAATCAATCAATTTTAAATTGGAAATAAGAAATATCAAAATGCAATTCCAAGGAGAATAAATAATTTCAAACCGACAATAATCAATTAAATTAAAAAGTTGGTCAAATGCTAGTCGGACCTAGTGCGGATTATTAAATTTGGGCTTTAAATTACATCGGAAGTGTAGATACGTTTTTCCGAAAATCATCAAAATCGGATGCAGACGAGGTTAGATATGGTAGAGTTACTTTTCACCCCACTCACGACTGGGTCGCATGTCGTGCTACGAGTATATAATACCGTGGTCATTTGCAAATCACTGAAAGTTGGAATCCAAGCGAAATTGTTAAAATGCATTTTTTTTAAATGCTTTGCAAATCAGAAAACTTATTTTGACAATTTTGTAAAACTACATGCATATGCCAACAATTGCTTCGAGACAAGGCCGTTAATTTTGGTGGCAGAATAAAAATTTCAACGTGAATTATGACTTCACAGACCCTAGATATAAAGTTTGAAGTAAATCCATGTAGCCGCTTAGTCTGTAGTCGTACGTACAAACAGACAGTCAGACCGAATTTCCAGACACGTTTTTCTAGTTCATCTATATTATATCTGTAATATTAGAAATGATTAAAATTTCGAGTTTGAAAATTTCCACGAAAATAATAGGTAGTTGCCTAAGTGCCTATAAGTGCAAATAAAAGGTACCACGTGGCGATTTCATTCGGCACATTGGCAAAGTCAATCACCAATATGAAGTGATTCACCGTATCGTTGTAAATTTGAAAAATACCTATGGTGATCGTGTCAAAAAATCGTATCCGAGATAAGGCCAGAGTCTGACGGTACTATACTCAAAATAGTGATAAAAGTGGTTTTCCGAATGGCGGCTGTGCGTGTCTGTCTGGCTGTTTGTGTGCCTGTCTGTGACATTGCCTTCTGCCTCTTTCGTTCAGGATAACTTCTGCGAAAGTGCTCCGTTTGGACTGATTCTTTTTGCAGAATATTAGTAGGACCCAAGATCTGTAGTTGCTGCTGGCAATCGTATCGTATCGACGATTCCTCTTCCGTGGAGTTTGCCTTAGTTAGACCTGGGGCCTTATTGGTTTTGGTGTCAGTCTGACTGGCGTTTTTTTTTTTTGTTAATTTTGTACAATTTGGACATGTTTTTTTCGTTTACTACAACTTCTGAAAAACTGCACCGATTTGAATTATTCTATTTGGCGGTTTTGAAAGTGCATTGAATTTTGTTTAATTTCTCCATTTATTTCGTTAAATTTCTTCATTTATTTAGTCATCAATTTGAATGAATATTTTTAGAACATGCTTCCCTGCACTAGGACTTAAAATCTATTAATTTTAGTGTCAATAGTATTAGCAGTTTTGAAAATACAGTGAATTTTGTATAATTTTAGCAGGCATTTCGTTATCATAATTTGCTATATTTAAAAAATTGCTAATGTATTGCTTTCGAACAAAGTTGAGTCAGCCAATTTTCAAAAACCGATTCATAGCGGAAGTACCATCGTATACGTTTATTGACAAAAATCTGGTACGCCATCTATTAGCATATATTCGCCGTAGTTTGAATATAAAATTTGATTTTTCGAAATCGGCCATTAGTAAAGTACCGTTAATTTTAGGGTTAGAATAACAATTCCGATTTCGCCTCGAATTGTGACCCTACAGACCTCAGGCATGAAGTTTCAATAACATCCGTCCAGCCTTTTTGGCTGCAGGCCAGCGCACACACATGCAAGCAGACAACCAGAGTTGAGAGACCCACTTGTTTGTGTTCCTCTACTATAGTAATGTCAGGTTTCATCAAAATATCGAGATTCAAGTAAAAATTGGACTAAACCGTATTCCTTTACGTGATCTATAAACTCGATTTAAGGTTATAATGAAACTCCCATTTCGCCTCTAGATATAAGCAAATAGACCTCAGTTTGAAGGAAATTCGTCTGGACATTACGCTGGAGTCCAAGGAATAAACATACAGACAAAAATGTGAGACCAATTCATTATTTATTAGTGTAAATCTATCTTTCCAGTTAATCGAGTTTTTCAGTTAAACGGTCGTAAAAATATTTTGTTTAAAAAAGTTTCCTGAACAAGAAAACTCAAAAACCCACCATCGAGGTCCTCAGACAATTTGAACTTAGTTACATAAGTTTAAGATGCATAGTCTGATACGATGTAAAGCTACATATGTTCGAGCCCCTTCCTCTCCTTTTTCAGCCATCAATTTCTCTCTGTGATTTCCCTAAGTTATGGGCTCATATGTGTAACATCTCCATTCATAAAAGGGGCTGTAATAGTGATATTTGCAACCAAACTTTAAAAGCCTATTGCTAAGCGCTTTTCTGTACCTAAACTCTTTGAAAGCATAGATAACAGCATAACAAGACGTTCCTTCACTGTAAAGTATCATATTTTTCCTACTAAGCAATATGCACTACTAACCTAAATGCATTTGTTTCAAAAACATTATGTGGTTGCCGAATTTAGCAAAGCTTTTGATAAAATCAGTTGGTTTTCCAGCGGATTTTATATTGTTTCTACTTGCAAGTTTGCCAGTTATTTGCTTATCAAACACAATCAGTGAGAAGTCGGGAGTACTACAGAGCAGTTTTCTAGGGCCCATGATCTTTATTTTTACTATAAATGATAATGAATACAGTTGGCATTTGAGGCATTTCGTCTCCTGCCGACTTTCTCTCCCTGCAGAATGACTTCATTGGCTGGGAAAAATAATCTTCCAGAGCTAAATGTGAATAAATCTCAAGATCTTGCTCTCTTTTGTAAGCCGCTTTCCCAACAACCGAGAATCTACTTTATAAGGAATAAGCTTATTGCTATTGTAACCTCGATGGGTGATCTTAAATAATTTCTATTCGCATATCGATTCTATATAACCAAGGGGCTGGCTTTAGCAAACATTGGCCAAAGGAATTCTCAAACCCATACGTTACCAAATACCTTCGTTAGACCACTCCTGGAGTGTGCTTACAAAGTTTGGACAATTTATTATTAAGCCCACATTCAAAGACGCGAATTTTTCCTAAGTGGAAACCTAAAATCTTAATACTTGGTTTCAAAATCTTTATTTTTGATGACGGCTTCACAGCGTCTGGGCATTGAGTCAACTAGGTTGGGTTAGCTTAGGGTGTCTGCCTATTCTAATAATAATACTTAAACCAAAGGAAGTCCATTGTGATACCACGGAATTTATTCTAACTATATAAGGGCTAGTTGAACCAGCCGGAGCTTCTTATGAAGCTGAGAATGTTTTTGACGTCAATATTTACCAGGTAGCCGAAGTAGTATTCTCTGGACAGGGCTGGAGAGGTACAAAGGAAATGGTGGATCATTTCCTTTTCCTCGTACGAGAGGCATACATAAATTTGTCCAGTTCCGGCACAATTCTGAGGGTTGTGCCTTTTCTAGCGAGCTCGTTAGCCTTGCAGTATTTGTGGCCTGGCACCCAGCATAGGTGAATATTAAATTAACCCATCATCTCCATGAGAGACGATGGCAATCCTGAGCAGCCTTTGAAGTGAGTGAGCATGATACCAGGGACTTTATTGCTGATTGGCTATCCGTGAAAATACTAATATCCCGAACAGATACTACATTACCACCACTTTATGGATATGGATGACCATTCTTTTTGCACAACGTCCAATAATTCTTTTGTGTTTTAAACGTGATGCTTGCTTACGAGTGTCTTGAGTTCTTGCGATAAGTTTTCAATCGGATTTAAGTCCGGTCATTAAGCTGGCCAAGACAGAATTGTCAAGTTGTGTTCCTCAAAGAACTTTTTTGCCTTTCTCGAAGTATACTTTGGATCTTGCTGAAATGTCCATCTCAAAGGCATGTTATCCTCGGCATAAGGCAGCATCACATTCTCAAGGATATTAACATGTTCATGTTGATCATAGTTTTTCGTTTTGCGGCTCGATTTTCTACATTTTCCTTTGCTTTAAACACATTTTCTAGCATCGCCCGATTATTTCAGAAATTTTTCGTTGCGATTTGCCTTCATTTTGCAAAGTCAAGATCTGTGCTCACTTTTTGATCCATAGCAACTTAAAATTGTTACGAAAATAACGCAAATTGATGCGTTTATTGCTGAAGTAAATTTCATAGTTACATACGTAACATGAAAGACAATATCCTAAATCACTACTGCCTCTATTATTCAGACCACGGAAAACTGGCACTTCAACTTGAAAATTAATTTGTTTACATCGCTCAAAGACAGTATAACGGTAGCTTCTTCTGCATGCACATGCAAACAATGTAAAGATTTTCTCTGATAGATGGCGACATCATAAACTAAGTCGAAATTCGGGAAAAAAAAAGCAGAGAGATGGCTCTATTTCAATGGCCACCACTGTATACATAAATTTATTAATTACTAAAATTCCGTGCTGTATAATTTGTTCTATATAATATTAATTCCTTTTCACTTGTCCTGACTTGAGTTAAGCGAAATTTTTTTCCAGTTATCCGAAGTTTGCATAAATGAAAAACCCGGTTAATTAAAAATAGATTCACTAATCATTTCATAGCGAGTCCTTATACATAAGAACACACTGCAGTCATAAATCGGTATTTCATCTTTTAATTTGTTAGTAGGTATGATAACCTTTTTACCGGTAAAAATAAAATTTCATAAAATACCTAAGTATGTGCATAAATTAACACAAAAAAAAAGCTTCTACGAAATTCCCCTATCTTCGGGAGTTTCCCGCCTTAATTAGCATACCGAAGTGGGTATTTCTTGGTTTTGCATGGCCCAATGGTAATATTGATATTGCAAACATAATCAGAGAACCGCATTTAATGTTCACCTTGAGAACTGATCTTGCCAGTTCATTGCCATGAGTCACTTACCTACTGTGGAAAAAGAAGAAAAAAAAAAACACGATTAAGTGATTGTTACGAGTATATGAGTAGAGTATGCAGATTTTGTTTTCGCTTTTTTGTCTTGTCTGTACAGACTAAACTTAGCACTTTTGTCTGATTGTCAGGTAGAAGAGGCTAAAAAAAAACCCAAGTTTGAACTATAAGCCATTAATTTTGTTCTTTTTTTTGAGTAGGTAGGTAAACGAGTTTTTTGCATGGTAAAAATGTAGATGCTATCATGCTGAATTGAATAATTACTTTGAGGGCGCAAGTCCAGCAAAATCATTACCTTTGACTTTGAAATACGTATGTATTCTTTGTCCATCAAGCGAAGTTTAAAGACGATGATATCGTATTTAGATGCATTTAAATGTGTAAGTGTCTTTGATTTAGGTGAGTATAATTGATGATCAAAGACTCAATGTACGAGTAGGTATTTACATGAATGTGCTCTTTCTACTGCTGTATCCCTTGATTTATGGAGCAACGAACCGCTATTCTGGTATGTTTCTTTAAATCACTCAAGATTGCTTACATAACAAGAATTTGTGATATTGAAGAACTGGCCAGGTAAAAAAATATCCATGGATGGTGATTAAACAAACCCATGCCTATTCCATGATCAATTTTTATTTTATTTTAGTTATTTAAAGCTTAATACAAGCATTGAAGTACTTAAAGCTGAGCAGTTCTATAATTAAACTAAACTGAACAAAATTAAATAAAACTAAGCAATATGTCAGTCATCCTAGTGAAAAAGACGGATGATTGGGGTTCAGGAATGATCACAGTGGAGTAGGGCATTACGGAATATATTTTTGCTGCTATTAAAGTCAAAAGACCACGCTGCCAAGTTTGGCATACCCCACAACACCTTCGGCCGTAGCTGCGGAGATACCAAATAGAAAGTATCTCTTATACACTTTCTTGCCAGATGTCCGACCCTAGCGAAAAACAGACAACGTACTCTGGGTAAACCATTCTTCGACGACCTGAGAGAGCACTTGTTTATGACTCCTTACATCAAAAGGGTTCTCAAATCCCAAAATTTGTCGACCTGGATTGCAAGAGTCTTACATAAAGGCTACACTTCTTGAGTAAACAATTCGTTAAAAATGGGAAAAGTCGTGGAAACCACAATCGAGAAACGATCTGTAATCATCATCCTTCTTAAAGAAGGCAAATCGCAGCGGGGAGTTGCTTCGCAGATGAAGGTATCAAGGTGATGTACTCAACGTACCATTGAACGACGCGCTCAAACCGGTCTTGAGGATAAACCACGTTCAGGACGTGGGCCAAAAAGCATAAGGACTGGACGAAATAAGATTTCAACAGAGTTTTATGAAGCATTGAATCCAAGTTCGAGGTATTTGGCACAAATGTAGAGTTTTCATTTGACACAGCGCTGAACAAAAGATGCTACCAGACTGTGTGGTTCCTACCGTCAAGCATGGAGGCGGTTTTGTTATGGTCTGGGGATGTTTCTCTTCGAGTGGAGTGGGAGATCTGGCTCGAGTGATTGGAAAAGTGAATAAGGAGGCGTACAAAACAATATTGGAAGAAAGCGCTGTGACCTCTGGTCTAAGATTAATTGGCAAAGGATTCGTATTTTGTTCACATGACAACGCCTCTAAAGACATGTCAAGACTCAAGATTACCTGAAACAGAGGGGAGATGAATAAATCTTACAAATCATGATATATCCGCCGCAATCACCAGATTTAAACCCTATAGAGCTGTTGTGGGAGGAACTGGATAGAAGAGTCCGAGATCAATGCCCATCATCAGAATCTGCATTGTGGAATATACTATTGGATTGCTGGAGCAATATATTCAAAAACTGATAGCTAGAATGCCAAGAACTGTACAAACATTAATCGAATGTAAAGGTGGCTTTTTGGAAGAAATAATAATAATAAATTCATTTTAATAAATTCCTTTATGTCAAGAACAAAATGAAAATATTTTTCTTTTTATTTTGGTTTCATATATGTTCACCGTTCATTTTACATGATTATTATTCTACTAAAGAGTTTTTTTCGATTTTAGATTTTGTTTCCTTTGAGCACTGAGGGCAGTCTCAAACTTTTGGCCTGCAGTGTACATACATGAATGCCCACCTTTCTGTATGTTTCGTCACATTCACAGTACATGTGTAGCTCCTCCTGGATACGCATTTTAAAGACTACTTTCGGGGGCATCGTAAAGTTTAGGATCCACGAATGTGAATTAATTGGACTTCATCAGTATTTCCTGAAAGCTGTTATCAACAGAGACTCATCGTCACCTCATTTTATTTCCTTCCCTGACCAATCTTGTAATTCATTCTTCAATATATCCCTCCACTAAGTTTTACACACTTTAAACACATACTTCTAAGTGGTGGAGAATTTTTTTTTAAGTCAAAGACTCGTCGGAGGAGACTTTTAACTTGAGTTGGAACTCAGTTACAGGGCAGTAGTACTATATTGCCCAAAGTTGTTTCATGTTAATAGTTGATTCGGCCCAAGTTGCTGGTGTATAATAAATAATTTCTATGCTGATTAAAATTTAAAAATAACAACTAATTGTATGATACATTTCCTGTTTGCTTGTTGATGTGTTTGTACTGTTTTCGCTTTTATATTTTATTATAGGTGTAGTGGTTTTTATACAAAGAGTTCTGTACATGGTAATTCCATGGTAACTCATGTTACATTTTACTTCAAAACAATATGAATTATGAAAATATGGCAAGACTTTGTACACAAGGAGACAAAACAAAGTGGTGGAGAACAAACAAACAAAACCATGTTAAGTCATTTCCTACTTATTGCTTAGAAAGCTTTTGGTAACACATGTTACACTAGGCGACTCTCAATCTAGATGTATAAGTTAAAATCTCTGTTCACATGAAAAAAGATCAATTAAACAATTAAAATCATAAAATAGATGGGAGAATATTTATAGTTATTAGTTTTAATCATTAATACTACTCCTTAAAATTATTTTTCATAAATTCAAAACAAAAGTAACTTACGTTACATTCATTCGGTAACTGATGTTACTTTATGAATTTCCGTTCTATAGTAAATACAATATTACTAGAACCATACAAAAAATATTACCTTTTTCCCAAACATGACGCAATCCCATGAAAGGAAATTTAACATTTCGCTCCCTTGGGTAGACCTGCGATAACAGTTAACTTTGTCGTAAAAAAAACTTTCTAGTATACTTTTGTGTGCTGGTACCCCTAAAAGACTGCAACAAATATATAGAACTCAAAATCGTTTTGGGCCAATAATGTTGTTAGACAGATTTGTTTTTGTTATTTTAGTTACCGTCAAGTGCTCTAACATTGCCCAGTTTTGAAATTTACCTCCCAATTTCGCAGCTCTGCTAAGACTTATGTAATTGGTGGATTTAATCAGGCCAAAGGGGTTAAAATTCTTAGGGCTTATCCAACATTTCAAAAGCGATATCCATGAACCTGAGCTACATATTTAGAGCAAAGAGATACTTTACCGCGCAACAGTTCCTGCTCCTTTACAAAGCATAAGTTTTCATGTTCGGAGTTCGGCCTCAAAATATTCTCTTCATCTCATCGACAGTATACCGAGACGAATAGCCTGCTCTTAATAGAAGATCCCGCACTAACTTCCAATCATTAGCTCATAGAAGACTAGTAGCAGACCTATGCCTATATTATAGATACTATCATGGCAGATATTCTGAATGCCTAAAAATACGATATTTAAGCGTTCATCATATCTACCTCCACCTAGCAATGGCGCGGACATCCCTTTATCAAAACTCCTTCATTGTACAGGACGAGTAGACTTTGGAATTTACTTCCAGGAGACAAATTATCAGAAACCTTCAATCTTCAACAATTCAAGAACAGTATCAACAGACATCTACAAATGGGTAGGCGCTGGATCAGCGTTATGGGTTCACCTGTGCTGAGAGAAGATTATTTAAGATTTTGTAGATTTTTCTAAACAAAAAAAAATCTTTTAAGCATCTTACTGATGAATGAACAAATAAGATAGAACTAAATTTATAAATAATAAATCTTCCGCTAGAGTGTTTGGAGACATTTTCCGGTTTTTAGTCAATGTTAGGAATCCGGTCAATGTTAGGGCATTTGACGGTGTGTAGATAGCTCTATTATGGCCATTATATGATGACTAGTAGGTTATGCTAGCTATTAAATTAATTTTCGATTGGCTGATCTAGATTTCAATCCTTGTGGCACATTTTTGCTTCGTCGACAACATTTACAAATATTACGATCCAGAGTACTGCTGGAAATATAATATGATCGAAAGTAGGCCTTAAATTGTAAGCCAACAACAACGCCCTCTTCATTAGTGGGTCTAGGAATTTAAAGTGGCCTTTGACAGTTACAACCATTGGTTCTTAAATGTCAATCTTCTGAACTACTTTAAAACTAACCACGTATTTTCTCCCTTGTATTTTCAGTTCTAGTATGCATTGTGGAAGGGCGTGGCAATTACCGAAAAACTCCACTTTTCTGTCCCACACTAGAGGCTCAAACCAACATGGAATGCGTTGTGGGTGTGGATCGTTTAGATTGTGTACGTCGTATTCATAAGGGGACGGCACATTTTGGCGTGTTCTCCTCCGAGGATCTAGTCGCAGCGAGATGGGCCAGCGTAGAAATTTTGGTCACCAGTGAGATGCGTTTCCACGACACTCCCTTTGAGTATGAAGTTGTCGCTGTGGTAGATAACGAGGCTGGCATTCACTCAATACACGATCTAAGACAGACAAAGTTTTGCCATCCAGGACATGGACTAGAGAACCATTGGACCGAAGTTTTAGCCAATGTAAGTTAAAAATCTTTCACACAAGTGTTTATCAACTGCTAACCCTTTTATTTTCAGTATTTTGAATCACTGTTGGTACCGAAATCGTGTGACCCTAACCTCTCCTTAACTGAAGATCGCATCAAATCAAGTGCCAGTTACTTCGGTCCTAGCTGCAAGGCGGGTCCGTGGGTTCCTGACCCCATACAAGATAGAATGCTGAAGAGAAGATACCCCTCACTCTGTCAACTCTGTTACGATCCATTTCGCTGTGGTGTAGGCGATAAGCACTGGGGACGTCGTGGAGCTTTATACTGCCTAACTAGTGGAGGAGGTGACGTGGCTTGGGCTAGATTAGACGATGTGAAAAGTCATTTCGGCTTGAGTGGCCTTCAAGCTCAGGCAGAACAATCTGAGTATAGTTTCCTTTGCCCCGATGGCCATCTGCAGCCAATGAATGCAACGCACCCTTGTGTTTGGGTGGCAAAGCCGTGGCCAGCAATAGCTGCTAGACGCAGTCATGCGGCACAAGTGCGAGACATTGTTTCCGGATTATCACACAACGATACTAAGAGTTGGGAGAATGCCCTACTCAGTTTGTTAGAGAGTTACCACGTGAATATTAATCAGTTGGACAACACCATTCCCATTGACGATTACTTGGACCAGGCTACCGCTTTTCAAGGAGCTTACAGCTTCCCAGAATGTAATCCCCCAAGATCCATAGTCTTCTGCACAACATCAATTATACAGCACATAAAGTGCTCGTGGTTGCAAGAAGCGTCTCAGGTTTATGGCATTCAACCCAACATCCAGTGCATACGCTCGGAGAGTCTCGACACCTGCATGGATGACACGATGTATCAGACGTCCGATGTGGTTCTCGTAGACCAGGATACCCGAATCAAGGCTCAGAGGGACTACAAATTGAAGCCGCTGCTCTATGAATTCTCACAAGATATGCACGAGCGTTATGCCACAATAGCAGTTGTTCGGAAGAATTCGCATTTTGAAAAATTCAAAGACCTTGCAGGAGCCAAAGCATGCTTACCCTCATTTGAAGGAGCTGCACATTTATCAGTTCTCGATACCGTTGCCAACTTGACTAAACAACCAACATCTATTTTGGATTATTTCTCAAAGAAATCCTGCACTTGGGATCCCCACGCAGACCATAAATGTCCCGATATCTACAAAGGAGATGAAGGCGCTCTGCGTTGTCTCCAAGAAGGCGCAGATGTAGCCTTTATAAGCTCGCACACATTGAAAATCTTTTCTAATGGAACCATGAACTCAACTTGGATACGGAAGGTTGATCGAAATGCATTCAAAGTACTATGTCCGTTCGGTGCAAATGAAAAAGGATCCAAATACGAATACTGCTACTTACACTGGACACCTCGTGGTCATCTTATGATTCACAATGCAACAATGACGAGAAGAAATGAGATTTACAATTCACTTCGAGATATGGATCGCTTATTTGGAAAGTTCTACAAGAGTCAAACAATACCGTTCACCATGTACGGACCTTTCGATAGGAAGAACAACATCATGTTCAGAGATAAGACAGACGGGCTTCGCGGAGTGATTGAGCTGAAGGCGGATCGATCTACACGAGTGAT
This sequence comes from Pocota personata, assembly GCA_963082735.1. NCBI lineage: Eukaryota > Metazoa > Arthropoda > Insecta > Diptera > Syrphidae > Pocota > Pocota personata. Next base: position 54,972,026 of record OY720432.1, on the reverse strand, counting down.
GGAAGATATTTTCGAGAAATACATTGCACACAAGTATCCAACTAGTGCAGGGCATAAGTTGACTTTCACAAGTTGGATGATTGCAGGCTATCTGCTGGGCCTTTTACTAATGTAGAACAGGATATGAGTTATGACTATCGCTAAGAATATTATTTTAAACATTATTCCTCCTCGTACACACTCAATAAATTGTGATATTAATTGTAATAGGTTTTTTTTTTTAAATAAACAAAGACAATTTCATTTAGAAATATTGGCTTTTATCTATCTTTCTGAGCTGGTTTAGAATATATGATGTATTATAGTAAATCCCAGATACAGCAACCTTGACGACATGCACTTCTACTAGCCACACACTACGAGTATGAATATGGAATAGTGAAAGTGGGACGGTAGGATTGCTGTTTTTTAAATTGTATTTTATGGGATTGAAAGCAGTTACAGAACCCGATAAAAATGTAAGCTCCGTTTACCAAAATTGTTAAATGAGAACTCACGAACTAGGCTATAGTGACCAGGGGTATCCAGGGGTATCGATTAAGTGTGCAGTGCTCAACGGTGAGCGGGAATTGTTCTTGCTGGCACTAAATTAATATGCATCGAATACTATAACTACTTTCCCTCATATGAAAATTTAATATCCAGTCGGGTTCGGTATTCAGAAAAATTGTAAAGAAAGGAATGACTAAAAGAAATTTGTTTCTTTTCTGTCTTTCTTCTTTTAATATTCTAAAAATTGATTTTATTTGATCATAGATAAAAGATGGTCGGTTCAACCACGAACGTATTTGCTCCTTCGTCAAAGATTCAACGTTTATCGCCAGCGATATCAGGGCATTACTGAGACAACATCTATTTTCAGCAATGAAATCAGCCCGGTAACAACGAAACGGTTCAGTGTGATAGTTATGGGTTTGCGTGGCCGTTCGAAATAAAAAAAACTTCTTTATTTCTTTTTATTTCTTTTTTATTTACAATAAAACCCGACTTAACTCTATGAGTTACAAAATTGAACTAACTAACTGAAATGTTCTACAGAGGAAGAGTTTCATATCTTCGCGTGGGAAGGGAATGTACTTGTTTACGAAATAGTCATATTTCATGTCTGTGCAATGAAATATGAATATTATTGTTCGCGAAAATGAATGGGGCATATATTCGTTATGCTGAGGTGTGCGAAATGTGTCTGCGCTTGTTTCTAACGGCACCTATGGAATGCGCGGGCATCCGTTAGACACATGCTAATGGCATGGGGCGGGGATAAGGGAAATGCAGTTATTGCGACAAAATGACGACTAAGCAAAAGGGCGTATGCCGTTATATGTGAGTGAAGGGGACGTGTCCGACGTAACTTGATAAATGTGATAAGTGCGTTGGAATAACTATACCGGATAATTATAACGGATGAAGCAAACGTAATTCTGTCTGAATGCTTCTCATTCTTCTAAAAGTTCTCCGCGATAACTTGCAATGTGCAAGCTAGACGAGAAATGAAAATTGAAGGCAAGGCTTGACAAAGAATGTCTAGATAAAAAGTATCAACTGCTGGAGGAGATGGACGATAGTGGGGATACCGAAGAAGATCAAGTTCCTACAGACTATGGGAGAGTAAAAGAATGGCTGAAACAAGGCGTCGAAAATGGTCTGTCATTGCTTAGAGAGCAACAAGTGCAGACCACACCAATTGCCGCTTTAAACGCAAACCAAACAACCCTAAGGGAACTGAAGGGGTACCTTTCAACACAATCTCATATAGGTACATTCTTCCAGAATGGCATATATACACAAGCTTCTACACTTCTACAATTCAGGCACCTAATACTGTCTATCCTAAAACAAAATTTCCCGTTCACCAGGCAGCTAGGTCCGACACCAAAGTTATCTCATCGCACTACGCCAACGTCACAGCGTCCACTCACACACACTCTGAACAAATGGCATCAGGACATGTTACGCCCAAGGAACTCCCGACCTTCAGTGGTCAACAAGAAAAGTGGCCCCTATTTATAACTACGTTTGGTAATTATTACTGAAACGTATGAAATGATTGAATGCTCAATGATCGCCCAGCGCTCATTTTTTTATAAAAAGGAAATTTCCAAATTCCGGAGCACTCAGACTCAATTTGCACCATGCAGAACTCCTTTTGGTGTAGTGGTTAGAGAAACTTAGATTTTACTCGTTTCTCTTTTTTAGGCATGGGTGGCTGTGGTTTCTGTTCCCCGTCCGGGGTCGAACCTACACAGTTCCGGTCACAAGCAAAAGCACTACCCACTACATCGTGGACACTTCTCTCCCAGAGCTCATAATCAACACACTCGTATACCGTTTGAAACAGAATACATCACCACGGATAGGTAAATTAGAAAAGATTATACACTTTGCGCTTGCTGTTTAAAGTATTTGTGCCACCATGTAGATCTATGGATTACTCGCTCATTTATGCAACGTGAGTTTGCTTCAAGAATTAGTGGAGAAACTGCACGATAAAGGGGACTTTGAGGAGGAAAACAACGAACACCGAATTAAGTTTAATGAAATGTATCTACTCTACAAAGAGCTTAAGAGAGAGGTAGATATACAAGAGAAGAAAACAAGGTCTTAAGGAACTCGCTTTTTCAAAAAGAACTCCGAGCAGATAGTTCCCAATATCACACGGACAAAGAAGAGCTAGCACGCGAAACGAATCGCATATCAAAGAAAAACCTAGCAAAAAATTAAGAGCCGGCTCTTCACCCGAAATCAAATAAAAATATGAGTCGAAACAAAAACAAACTCAAGCTAAGCTACGTCCTCCGTCTGTAATAAACGTCGTTGGCATTACGGACTACAAAAATGTTGCATTGCCTATTCAAAGGAACGATGACATCGAAATTTAAGATAACGTCACTCCAGAACAATGCTTGGAAAATTAACGTCGATGACTCCGATGGTTACCGAGCAATATCACGGAAAAGATCCAGAAAGACCACTGCGTATTATAACAAGGGGGCCCCACTCCTCGTGCACTAAAGATGACGTAATAAACGACATTAAAGTCCAAGGCTTTCAAATTATAGTTGCCGTTAATATCCTCACGAAGATGAAGCAAAACACGGAACAAGGCCAGCAAATATTGATCAAGCATGGACTTCCGCTTTTTATGCTATTTATTGATAGGAGCAAAAATATAGACGATATTTACAACGTTAAAACTATTCTGTATATCGTAGTCAAAAACCAGTCTATGCGTACGAGCACAAGTTCGATACCCCAGTGCAAACGCTGTCAAGGTTTCAATCACACACAGTCGTACTGCTAAAAAAAGCCGAAATGCGTAAAATGTGCCGGTAACCATCTCTCGGAAAGATGTGATCTAAATAATCAAACCCCAGCGACTTGCATAAACTACAAATGAAAGAACTATCGAGTTTGGGAATTGGCAAAATAGCTTCAGAAAAGGGTCGGCATATTTGAAAATACTTTTCTTTGCCAGAACCCAAAACCGATTAAAGATAGACGTGGAACCGCTAAGGAAACGGTTTCAAACGTAACTAAATCCGTCAAATACAATAAAAGACGAAAATCTTCAGAGGCGCTAACATATGCTTAAGCCGCACCACAAGAAAACAAACGCAGCAATGTTACGGGGGATCCAATCTCCCAAGTTTTCTCTATAATTCTTGCGAAACTTGAGGAGCAAACCGAGATAAATAACGTCATATTTTAATAACTGAACAAGCTCGAGTTAAGACTTCGCAAAAAAAGGATTCCCATACGAATATGAAATAGTTGCTTATAATTTTAACATGGAACGCAAACGGCCTTCTACAAAAAATAGACGAACTAGAACTACTCTTGTGAAATGACAACATTGGCATTTGCTTTATAAACCCATTTGACAAGGGGATTTCGAGTGAAAATAAGAGGATATCGTGCTTATAATGCATACCACCTTTCCGGAAGAGCTAGAGGCGGATCCTCCCTATTCATTAAAGACTGCATTGAGCACTCCATGAATGTGACAATTGAGATCGATACAATGCAAACAGGCTCAGTTGGAGTTAAAAATAAGCATTCGGGTTTCAACATCGCGTCCATTTATTGCCCTCTGCGTTGCATGTTTATTCCTCTCAGCCCTCCGACGCAGCAAAAACACCTGACCTAACAGACTTCTTCGTAGCGAAAAGAGTATATACAAATTTTGCAAAGGTAGAGGCAAACTTTGATCTCTGCTCAGATTACTCCCCGCTAATTTTGACAAAAGTTACCGATTAATGAAAATAGAAGTTGCTCCTAGATTAACTATGATTGCGAAGAGAATATTGTGTTAAATGTGTCGCTTAAGACACCATTCAAAATAGAAGATGAACTCAGCAAATTTATTCAATCCCTTCAGAGCACCGCGTGGAAAAATACTCCTTTAAGAAAAAAAGAATACACAAGCAGTGCAGTTAATTATCCGCCGGTAATAAATATGAAACATATTCAATTGCCTAAGCAATAAGCTCAAAAAAAACGATCCAAGATCTAAAAAACCGGGAGACTTCTGCTTATCTCGGAGGCTTAACCGCCGAAAAAAACAAAAATTACTCCCGCTGGAAAGTCACGAAAAGTATAAAAAAAAACGCATTTGGGGTTGCCACTGATCAGAAAAAACAATGGAATATGTGCAAAAAGATGGCAAAGAAAATGCAGATCTACATATTTGCCGAGCACGAAACATTTAAGCCATTTGATGGACAAGCATTGATAGACGATATTAGCGGTACGATAACGCTTAAAACTTTAGAATAAAAAGTGTGTCGTTTAGTCACCTTTTCATAACATATATATTCTAAGAATTGAAGCTATTCAGTGTGGATTACTTTGTTTCGCCTTGCGTGGTTTAGACTGGAAGTTTCCTCCTTATGAGAACCGACTTCAATTATAAATCTTCAGTGCTTAAAGTCATGTCACAACATTGTTGATTTACTCTTCGTAAATCGAAGAGTTTGTTTCAAGTGTTGATAAGATTTAAATCATTGTTATGTTTGTATTAAGCTAAATAAATAAATAAAAATGATTAAGGATTTTTGATTTAGAAATTACAAGTGGTGGTGGTGGTGGTGGTGGATGAGTAAACCCTGATTTTTCAACCCTGCAAGTTTTGAATGGAATATTACTTTGGGACTTTGAGACAAAATTAAATATAAAATGTCTTCGGCCACAGACTTACATATGGTCATGGAAAAGTTGATAAATCGTCAAGTTATGAAATATCTTGAATCGCGTAAACTAAGTAATGCTCGGCAGTTTTCGCTACAACAGGTTTACTGGTGATTTGATAGTATATCTCACACACAAACGTGGTGAAAGTATCGTGAGATATTTATACGAGGGCTGTTCGATAAGTCAGTGACTTTGATGCAAGATAGCGTTCGGATCGCATAGAAGATTTTTTTCGGACATCTTTGGTTCTTTCTCGGCATAGACAAAAAAAATAGATCTGTCAAACACTTAGTTTTTTACAGTGATCGAAAGAACTTTGGTTTGTGAGATTTGGCCAAAATGAAAAAAAGTGAGTTTCGTGTTTCAATAAAGCACTACTTTTTGCGCGGTAAAACCTTTAAAGAGACTAAAGACAGACTTAACAAATATTATGGAGACTCTGCTCTCTTGCATGGAATGGTTCACAAGTGGTTCACTGAATTTCGATGCGTTCGCAGGAGCGCAAAAGACGCTGAGCGCCCTGGACGTCCAAATGACTTCACGGAAGAAATGGTCAACAAAATCAACGATATTGTGTTGGATGATCGCCGGGTCATGATTCGTGAGATAGCTGAGACTGTAGCAATTTCAAATTCGAATTCGAATCTTGTATGACCATTTGCGCATGAAAAAATGATCGGCATGATGGGTGCCACGTTTGCTAACGGTGGACCTGAAAAAGAATTCGGGCAAAGATTTAAATTTGAAACTCTTCAAACGCAATTCCAAGTGAATTTTTTACGGCGTTTCGTAACAGTTGATGAATCCTGGATACACTACTACATGCCAGAAATGAAGGAACAATCAAAACAGTGGGGAAGCGAACGTGCTCCAAAAAAGGCAGAAATGGTTCCGTCGGCCGGAAAAGTCATGACAACGGTTTTCTGGGATTCCCACGGCGTAATCTTCATTGACTATTTGGAAAAGGGGAAAACGATGACCAGACAGTACTATGCCAATTTATTAGATAAATTTAATTCAGAATTGATGGAAAAACGGCTGCATTTGAAGAAGAAAAAAGTGCTGTTTCATCACGATAATGCACCGGCTCATTCGTCCTCAGTAGCAACAGCAAAATTAGCTGAAATGCGATATGAACTGCTTCCTCATCCACCCTATTCTCCAGATTTGGCTCCGTATGAGTCTCGTTGCACTCGATATTTCAAAATCATTTGACAGAGTTTGTCATCCAACTCTTTTGTCGAAAATGCGTGCATATGTTATCGATAATACTCTTCTTCAATGGATTAGAAACTACCTTTCGGTCAGTTCAATTCAAATTGTTTTGAACGGCTTCAGGTCTGCAACTCACCAAATAAATGCTGGTGTTCCCCAAGGCTCTGTTTTGTCTCTGACTTTCTTTATCATTTTTATAAATGATCTCTTGTCTGTTACTTCTAATTCAATTCATTCCTTCGCTGATGACACTACCCTCAGCTTTTCATATTTCTTTCCTGAATCACGACCCTCCTCTTCGGGTGTGAGACTAAAACGGCATTTTATGTTAAGTTCATTAAATTCCGACCTAGACAGCATAATAAAATGGTGTAAGACCAATAGAGTGGAATTTGATATTTCCAAAACACAATGCTGTCTTCTGTCATTAAAGTTTAATTTAAATCGTTAGCCATTAGCCAAGAATTTCACTTTCATCGTCGAAACTGAAAGACTTTCCATCATCGGTATGTGTGTTAATGACAATCTTCGTTGCAATGACCATTTATTCGATGCGAAATGTCTAGGTTTTCTTAAACGATAAATATTTCACCATTCTGATCTGGCAACGATTTATAAGGCGTACTCATATATATGCCCACATTTGAGTATAACGCACATATCTGGTCCGGTCCACCAAAATCATCCTTGCACTTATTGGATAGAATTCAAAATTGCGCGATAAGACTTACAGGAGACAGGAACATGGCGAATGTATATAGATTCGCTCCACAATCGTCGAAATGTCTCCATACTATTGCTCTTTTGTCGGTTCTTGAACAAACAGTGCTCAAACGAAATAGCCTGTTGCATTTCGGCCTTACAACAATTCAGCCGCAATAAAATCAACGTGCATCGGTATCTCTTCTCATTTCCTTAATGCCCGCGTTGTATAAATCACTGCGTAAGGCTATCCAAAACCCCTTTAGTGAGTGCCAATTATAAAGAAAAGAACAAAAGTACTTGTATATTCGTAACAACAAATGATTTTAGGTCCATTTCTTAATTAAATGTACTAAGCACCCATAGAAGTATCCGGAGTACATCTTGACTTCCATTTTGTATCTCTTGTACAATTTAATTTCGTGCACTTTAAATGAAGCGTTTTTGCTGATGAAACTCATTCGTTGCACCCGTACGGTGTTCAAATAATAAATGTAGTTCACGGCTGATAGAGAGCAGTAGTTAATCCTTAAAGACTTTTAATTAGAATTTCTGCGCTCGTCTATTTAAGATCTATTACAAATGTAGAAAGCGAACAAAATATTTAAGGGAGAAATGGAACGTAGAACACAGCAAATCTTAAAACCTATTCACCCACCAACGCTAAGATGTCCGGTCCAGTATCAGTACCTACGAGTATGCTAGTGGTTTTGTTGAATAAGAAAAATGTCTTCAATGAATCAGGTTACATTGCTGAGTAACTCTGGTGGTGGTAGTGTACAAAATGTAAACCAGGAAGACCGAAAAGGAAATTAGACCGGAGCAGAATTCTCTTCCTTAAGATTTCCCGTACCCACCTCCGCTGCAGAAGGAAGTGATGAAATACAATCCTGCTTTGGTGGTGTTTTCTTTCATATACGATCCTACAATCTGCAGATTTTCATCTGTACCTGCAATTATTTTACTTTTCGCCTGAATGATTTTAGTTTCCAGTTTATGTTGTTGAATATTTTGAATTATTACTCGGAAAAGGCAACATTTTATTGCATAGAGAAAACTAAACAGAATGTAATGCGGTGGAGCTTGTACGTATACATACGAGTACATATCCCTAGTCAAGTCATAAATACTGGTACACGCATTTTTGGTGATAACATTTTTATTTATTTTTTTTCTGTTTTCAGGAAACAATATTTAAACGATTTATTCGAATTGGCGTCCATTTACATTTATAGAGGCCTTGAGTCACTCTGGCCACTCATCGATCGCAGCACACACCTCGTCCATTTGAAAATTGTACATAACGCGGATAAGTGCGCACTTTAAGGACTCGGTATTTGCGTTTCGAGTAGAATAAGCCATAAAAATAAATAGAAATTTTGGAGCCACCTTAGTGTTGTTTTTGCCTTATGAGCTGGCACGGAGCTTTGTTGGAAAGTCCACTGGTTGTTTGGAAACAATTGTTAGTTATCACAATGCTTCTCGGAACTCCCGTTTGGTAGGTCTTTGGCGATGTTTTTACTCAAAATGTTCCTATGGCCATTTTGCGCGTACCGGCAGCGTACAGCTTTCAATCTTTTATTCCGTTTTTGTTTCAATTGGGCTTTGGGTAAATTGCCAGTGTGTCTCTTATATACGTTGAGTCTCAATTCTTGTTTGATAGAGTTAATCAACTAATTCGAGGCACTGACTGGACACAAATAGCGGAAAAAACAGACCCTGTAACACTTTTAAACTCTTTGACTACAAAAATGAGTGAAATGTACACAAAGCCAAGGCACATGTAGGATAAAAAAAATGAAAGAGTGTTCCATGGATTACGAGAGAAGTCCAAGATAACTGCAGAGAGCGAGATGTACTATATCGTGCATGGAGAAGTAATCAGAGTAATCTTACATATGAAAAAGAATATAAAATGTTCCGAAATCAAGTCAATGAGAAAATCGCTATAACTAAAAACAATTTTACAAGGAAAGTTTCAGCAAACAAGACGCAATCCTACGAAAACTTGGGTGTTGGTGAATGAAGTGTTAGGACGAAGAAAACTTGATCTGGATGATGGTGTAACGAAACATTTTTCGCCTAATGTAGACTCAGCCCAACTAGCGAATGAGATTGGTAACCTTTTCTCGCGGCAGGCAGCGTCCATCATATACACATGTAATATAGCCGAATCCACGCATCGTAACGCTGTTTTAATGGACTCTATATAAATATATGGGAGATATCGATTGCATTGAGGTAGAAAATTTATTAAACCGTTTGAATACTCAAAAGTCACCTGGGGCAGATGGTATCAGAGGCACAGATCTTAGATCAAATGTCGATATTTTTGCTCCTATAATAACTAGACTTATGAACCTCAGCTTTGATACATCAAAAGTACCAGAAAAGCTGAAGGAGTCAATTGTTCGTATAGGTTGAACAATTGACTCCTTCAGCTTTTCAAGGGAGGTAGGAAAAAGACAGTTGGAGAACTATCATGCCATTGCGATCTTACCAACTATCGAAAAGATTATGGAACAAATCGTGTCAAATCGAATATGGGACTTCATCCACAAACATAACATAATAAGCAAACATCAATACGGATTCCAAAAGGCAGAAACACTAATCAGTTTCTTGGATATTTCGCTAATCTAGTCAACACCAGTCTGGGCAAACGTCAGCATGACTTAGTTCTCTTTCTGGACTTCAGTAAAGCGTTTTATACCCTCGAGAACAATAAATTAATCGACCCTGTTCAAAGAGTGGGAATTAGGGGAAAGTTGGCGTACTGGATTATAGACTACTTGGCAGAAAGGACCTTTCGGGTGAAAGTAAGAAGTTGCTGAAGCAAATCTCATATAGTGCAATACGGAGTTCCACAAGGTATTAGATACGACCTCTACTTTTCATTTTATATACGAACGAAATGCTAAAACGCTTCATAAAAAGTCCGCCATTTGCATATGCAAATGATACGACTATCGTTGCATGTCATAAATCCTTACAAGAAGCAGTACAGATTATGCAAGCCGAGTTCGAAGCAGCAGGGAAATGGTGTTACGATTTTTTTTTTTTTTATAATTTGCACGTGTTAAAGGGGATATGAATACCCTTATACTAATTTTTTTTTTTTTTTTTTAGAACACGTGGGTTTTTGTGGAAAGGGGAAGAGACAGAGAGAAAGACAGAGTGATGTAGTTTGAAACTCAGGTGGTATTATGTTTCTGTAAACTCCAAGGGTGGTTGTCCAGATAACTGGGGAGTATTTTGTTTGTTTTCGTTATTATTGTCGTTGCTTATGATTCACAGTATTTTTTTCTGTCCTCCTGATGTCATCATCACGATCAAGTTGCATTTTAGCCATGTGACCACTCTACTGCCAGTGTTATGCCTTCATTTAGGGCCAGTAAGTTAGAATAAGAATAGTTAAGTTAGTTAAGCTAGTTTTAAGCCTTTTGTCTAGCATGTAAGTTAATAAATTGATTAATAAAAATGCACTAAAAATGAAAAATGATGTTATGCCTTCACAGTAGAGTTGACTTACATTTCGCAAGTGATCTGCTTTTTTATTTATTTCATGCGAAATAAATAGATGATTCTTGACATCAGTATTCGAACCGTGAATCAACAGCGTGACAAGCGATGATGTTACCACTACACCACGGCCACCCTCAATATACACGATAATGGACTGATAGTCAATGTGTCGAAAACCAAAATAATGCACATCAATAATCTGCAAAATAAATTGACACTATTTGCACTGGCCTGTCTAAAATATAAATCAACGACCTGTGTTTAAAAACAGGTGTACCATGCTCTGACAGAGTCCAAATTGCGGTATGTTGTACTAGCTTGGGGAGGTGCAGTGCAGACACATATCGAAAAGCTGTAGCAGATACAATATAGGGCCTTAAAGTTGATCGCGAGAGGCAGCTTAACAACTAACTCCATACGAGTTTTTAAAGTGAGGTAAATCTTTGAGATGACATTAATCAACCACTAGTTTTATACACGAAAACGAACTGAGGGTTTGTTCCAGCTTTCAACCATCATCAATGACTACGGAAGGAGAAGACTGAAGTACATCGTGCTTTACGTACTCAACAATTTTCCCCAGAATCTAGGTAACGTAAATACCTTAAATATTAGAAGAAATACGTTATTAGCAATAGCGTAGAGTCAAAAGAATTAGTCAATGATATTGATTCTCAATTAAAAATTTAATACTTTTATGAATCAATTGTCATTAAATTTACCTAAATTCACTTTGATTATTTATACAAAAAATTAAAACACATTTTGTACTTAATCTTCTGCAGATAAGCCACAAGGCTTCGCAGGTAAAAATAATATTGTTAGAATTTTTGAATTGAAATAAATAAATAAATTGAAAATGGAATGTCATCCACAATATCTGCAATTGCATTGCGTATGTATATTGCTTTTCAATTGATACAATGTTGTTGATTTGGTAGCGTATACCCGGTCCTTCAAGTAATCCCCTAGAAAGAAGTCGAGGGCTGTCAAATCTGATGAGCTGCCAATTGATATGCCCGAATTTCGACATGACCCTGCCTGCCTGGAAATGCCTGTTTCAAATTTCTATTATTAGTCTGGCTTTATGGCATGTAGCACTATCTTCTTGAAGAGTTTTGGAGACGAACCCGAAAAAAACAAAAATTGTAATAACGCAAGATATCGATTGCCAGTAACAGTTTCGCAATCGTCATTTTCGAAAAAAATGGTCCAATTATCCCACCAGCCCAAATCGCACACCAAACAGTCACTATAAGAGGATGAAGATGTCGTTCATGAATTGCTCGTGGGTTATCCGCTCCCCATATCCTGCTATTCTGTTTGTTTAGAGCTCCACTGAAGTCAAAATGCGCCTCATCACTCATTATCATGTTTTGAAAAAATTTTGCGTCATCTCTATTCAATTGGTAAATTTGTGCCCTCCAGTTCCATCGTCCCTGGTGATAATTTCTAGTTAGTTCTTGAGTAGTAGTTCTTGAGTCACTTGAATGCAGTACGCGATGCGTAATTTTCCATATAGATGTTGGAAAAATTTCAATTTGTTGAGCACGGCGACGAATCGAAATTTCCGGATCTTCACCTACATTGTCCGTCAATGCATTAATGTTTTGTTTTGTACGCGCTGTACGACGTGGTCCAAGCTTCGGTGAATCACTTACTGTGTAAAAACTCTCGAAATTGTGGATATTTTTTTGAATAGCGCTCCTTGCAGGCACTCCACGTCGACCAATAAAATCACTTAATTAACGTTGTGTTGCAATAATTGAGGAACCATTCTGATAAAATGTTTTAATCACTAAAACACGTTGTTGTATCGTCAAACTATCCACGATGAAATGGCATTGACAACTGAATACTATCGCCAACTTTCACATAATAAAACCATCTCTGTGAGAAATGGCGCCAATTTCAAATTTCTGCTTCTCATATTTGAACAAACTGTAGGCGGTGATGGTCATAAAACCGAGGTTTGTGGCTGAGATTCTTCTTAAGTGGATTAAATTTTTAAATCCGACAAGGAGCTATACCATATGCTTCGATGCTTATGATGAACCGTTTTGCAATTTAAAGTAAGGGTGGACCATCTGCTGATTTCTTTTTACGCAGAGGCCCAGCAACATCCCCAAAATGGCTGATTACGATTACGATTATTGAACTAAGTGCGCAAAAGATCGATTGTTGGATGACTTGTAGACACGAATCGCCACCTTGCTGAAACCAGAGATTGTCCAAGTTCATTTCCTCAGTTGCTGGCAAAAAAAAATTAGTTATCATACCTCTGCAGCGCTCTGCGTTGAGCGTAACGATGTTGCCATCTTCATCTTCGTAGAAAAATGGACCAGTAATGCCCTACAAGCCGTAACCCACCCCCCTTGTAACAGTAAGCAATAAGAAAGCACAGACAAGTCGCTTAACTTATAAAAAATGGTTCATTCTAACAAGCAAAAAAAAAAAATTTAATACTTTCATCCGACTTTGATGAAGTCCACGATAAGGATTTCATTAGGCGTCTCCTCAGTTCTTTTTGATAGGGCTCTGCTACTCAATTGCATTCTTAGCTCGTAGAAACAACAATTGGCCAAAGTTATTTTCCATTTTGATCTACGCGCTGATGTACAAGTGTTGGCAGAAATCCTTACCTGCCACTGTGATGTTTTGTGGTAAGTATCATTATTTGTAGATAATTCGTTTGTAGATCCTCGTTTATAACAAGATCCAACTTGGTCACTTCTAATGCAATACTAGTCATGCTTTCCGTGCCGTTTTTCCAACCCCGACGTGTCTAAGACCTCTGGTTGTGTTGAAGGTCTTGGTGATTTTTTCATCGTCATCCTACATAAGTGAAAAAGTTTAGCAGAGATAACGAAACTATATATCTAAGACCACTCCGAGGGGTCCAATCGTTCAGCATACTTTCATCCTACCTTATCTTATAGATGATTTCGTGCACACTCCCTACGAAGTCATCGTCATCGGTTAAATGAGGGCTGATGCGTTTTTTTTTAAATAGTCGGTAACAGCCTTTTTAATGTTCGAAGCGGTGCTTGTTACCACAACAGCGATCTTGTCAATCTCGCCAGGAAAATTGTTCAACATGTTAATGATAAACTGAGTCGCAAGCTCCAACAGTGTTTCAGTTAATGTATTTCTGCTTGGTAAATTGTAATTGAGCTCTAAATTATGTACAACCTCTTTGAATCTCTTATTTGCAACTACTGAAAGAGGTTACGCAAAGCACATTCATTTAATTTCAAGCAGTCAATTTTATACATACAAAAGCGTAGATTATAATTTGCAGCAGTACCTGCACCGATTTGTGTTTCTGCAAATGATATACTGAATAATGTGGTCTCATGCGGCCTTAATTCACTTTTGTGCTGCAGCAACTGCAATGGGTGTTTTAATTTTAAGTAGTCTTTTAGATTTGTTGCTTTATTCTGGTACTTAGCAGAGCGATTAAATAATTTGCTTTATCAAACAAATTCCAGACTATTGATGAGCAATTTTGACTTAGTTTTAATTAAAAATGTATAGAAAAGTTACAATCCGTCTGGAATGAACCTAATAAAGTGAGCATTGCGGTCGCCATTTGTAGCCGAAAGTCAAGGATTCAAGTGAAATATATGATAGTATTCGCAATAAGACTTAATTATCACCATGAATTGCTTTGAGAAAGCAAAATACGTTTCTTTTCAAAGAAACCACCACCCAAAATTGGGTGTCGATATATTTTGTTAAGGCGATATTTTTCAGTTTCTAGTAAAAAAAATATTGAAAACACGGAACTTTTTTTTTTAAAGTGGCGTGTCTATGCGGATTTTTCAAATGTTTACGGTTGTATACTCGTACTGCTTTGGGTTCTAAAATGCTCAAAATCGAATAATCGACGAATAACTAAAACATCTCTAGCTAGATCTTACGTCGACGGAGGATGAAAGTGCGTTTGAGTCCACTTGCGATGTATATGTAGTTACGTCCGCCTAATCATTATCATATAATCTAAACCAATGACATTACCCAGTAGAGAATTGAGAAGTATTCTCAGGAGCATTATCGAATCATCCCAGAAATGTATGCACGGTGTACTCCACAGGGAAGAAGAAGAAGGAAGGTCAAGACTGCTGACATCCTATGATACCGCATCGCTTATCTTCTAACACATCCCTATTAAGTTCCGAAATTGTCAATTCATATTAAATGATATGCGTATCTCTCTTTTTAGAGCATTCTTCCGCGAATTTTAAGAGATTTTATCAGAAAAACTGATTTGATGGTTTCATCTTATAAGAAGTTGGCGTGACTGTAACTATTTGTTACCAAAGTTCATGGATTCTGATAGTGTCTTGAATATAAGACTTATCCATCACAGTAAGTAACTTTAAGAAAGAAATATCAGGTTTATTTTAAAAGAAAACTCCTCCAAAAAGTAGGGTTGGTCTTATACAGTGTTTGGACGAATTGTAGAAAATGTGAACGCCTGTACATAATATTCTATTAACACGTTGAGTGCCACAGTGCAATCCGAAAAAACGGGTCCCACAGGCCGAAACATTTTTTTGTAGAATCTTGTAGATCATAAATACAAACTGTTTCATTTTTCTATTAGGTTCAAGGTTCCATACGGTGACACATTGGTCTCATAAGATCTGTTTGTAGATATGTAGGGTTTGTAGATAAACAGCATAAGTCTGTTGTTTTGCACATAGCAGGTTTTTCAAGCCCAACGACGATATATCCTAAGCAGTAAGAAAAGAAAGATACAAGTACTTCTCATAAGCTTCCAATTGTAATGTTAAAGAAGAGGTAGTCTTTATTTCATTGTATATCTATTTAATAAATAATAAGTGCTTCAGATAAGCCTTCAAATGTAGTGTAGCCCTTACTTTCCGCTTTCATTAGCAGTGTTAACGTTTGTTTTTCTTCACCCGTTTCTACATTTGCATATACATTTGATATATATGATGAATTTAAAGTCTCCATGAGGTTCGTATTGAGCACCAGACGTGGATAAATTTTCGAAAAATTGCCCTATAAATTTAGTTAATCGAAAAAAAAGTATAAAGCTTTTCGATACGTGAAATTCTTTTCTTTTAACAAATCGCACAACAAGATGTTTTCAAGTTCTCAAAGTTTACTTGCGCAAAGCTCTTTAATAGATGAGCTTAGAGAAAAGCTGAATAAAAACTTGTACTTCGAAGCGAAGCATCCAATTCGCCTCCGATGGTTTGGATATTGGCCACATGTACATTAAAAATAAAAGTTAATTGGATTGATCTCACCTTTGTAAAGGGTGATTCAATTGTGGTTCTGTCAAAAATAAACAGCTGAGGATATATGATATCTGTTAATACTAAGCATTGACATTTATAATTATGGAGCGGTGTATGAGAGCAGAACGAATTCTAATTCATAAAACCGATCTCTGAAATGTATGAATCAGTATACATAATCGTCCAGCTCGTGCCGCGGGTAAAAAATATTTGTTTTTCCCCGTGAAAAGTCTTTAGAAAGAAACTAGACCGTAAAACGCGTGCTAATAGTAGTGTGGGATATTTACCCACTAGAAAAAAATCGCTTCAACAACAAATTATTTCAGGGAACGGGCGTTTGTAGAAAGTGAGAGAGAGAGAGAGAGAGAGAGAGAGAAAGAAAGATTGGTGTAGTGGGTTTGAAACTCAGGTGGTATTAAGTTTCAGTAAACTCCAATGGTTGCGTCCAATTTCAACGCGGATTTATCGAGTAAGGTCGAAAGGCTTCGTTCTTTGTAGACGGCGCAGTCAATTTCGCTCATCTAGAATTTGTAGAACTGGATTGTTCACGTGTCCTTCTAATCGGTTTTTGTGTTTTTGCGGACAGTTTTTAATTTCATCTTCCACAGTGGCAATTCCGAGATCTCTATGAATATCGTTGTTTCTTATGTACCACGGTGCGCTGACAATTCCTATTAGCACTTTATTTTCAAAAGTTTGTAAAATATTGTAATTATTCTTTTTTTTTTGTACAACCCCAATGTTGTATACCGTATGTCCTAAACTGTTGTGGACATACGGTATAGCACTTACTTGTATAAAAGCAGTACATGTATGTTCTCTACGTCAAGCTGGAATATTTTCCAAGTAACCAGTACATTTGCGTTTCTTTTTCATCCCGAGGTATTCTTTTTTTACTTTTTTCTAGGTAAAATTTACATAAACAGATTTGGTTTCATTGAGCCCGATCCGCCAAGTCTGTGTCCATTAATTTACCCTATTTAATGCTTCTTACAACTTTTTAGTGGTTTCTTCGATAGTTTAGTTTCATCGGCAAATGCACTTAATGTGGTGCATTCTTCTTGCGGTATATAACGAGTATTCAACAGATACAAGAGCGGACCTAGAACACTTCATTGCGGTACCCCAGTCTGTATTTTTTTAAATTCTGAATAATCGATACTGTGTTTGACACGGCTTGAGAAACGTCTAGAAATACGTTTGAGCAAATCTTTTTTCCTAGGTAATTCTTTGAAAACCTCTCCTGTGATTAAGACGTATACAAGAAATTTTTAGGTTTCAATTTCTTTATTTCCGGATTGAGCTCAGCTAGCGGTGCACTTGCTATTATATAGTTGTCAAGTGTTATCTGTCCCGTGCATTGATATTTTCAATAAGTTGTTAACCATGCAATGGTTTAAACGTTTTTGCCAGGTGAGCTGTAAAGATTTACCCTTTTTCCTTATCATTCTTTGCCCATTCGATATTTTTTTTTTTTTTTTTGATAGCCAGGACTTAGATTTTAATGCCCTTAAACACTTTCCAAAGCGAATAATTATTATCTTTTTCCACTGTTAGATTTTCAAGGTACATTCCTATTGCACAAATTCTTTTATCGTTTTCCTTAATAAGTTACACAAACGATAGATTGCTTTCATAGTACTGCCTATGATATAAGTATCAAGAGAAGGTAGATTAAGCAGTACTAGAGAAGTGCCAGGCGTACTCGAAAAAGCTCCCACTTAGTCGAGACAAACTGTTCTTTGGAGTTCAGTACAAAGACAGCCATATATTTACGCGAAAGCCCCTTTCATCAAACAACCGACTAGGAAAGGTTTTATCAGCTCACTTATCAGAGAACCTTTTTCGGTGATAAGCCCATGTCTTGCCGAAAACACCCTTACACTGATAAATATTTGTCTTCATTGGAGATCCGGATTTTTTCAGTGAAGTCCTCTGGTTATTATTTTAAATGGTCTAGTAGCTTTATTATCATATTATCATATGAGTGCCATTGCATTTTCATTTTGGTAAGCTCATCTGTTATTTTTCTGTATGTGTCACTATCATCGACATTTATCTTCCAATTGTTGTTACTGTAAGATGTCCTTACACTCTTTCTTCGTTTTCTATTCTGTTATCTTCTTCCAACTCACCAAATCCTGATCTATTCCAGAGATCATAATTGTTGTTAGTAATTGCTGTATTTTCATACCGGTTCTTTTGTTGTCTACTTGTTTTGTCATAGTCGCCCTATTATGATTCCTTGCAGAAGTTTCAGGGTTTTCTTCTGCTTTTCGTTTTTTCGCAGGTGTTTTGTTTTTCTTCAGTTCACTATTTATTTCCAGTGCAAGCTCATCTTCAAAAGTGTGGTATTCCATATCTTTATTTTCCCGCGTTGGTTGGACATGATTGTCATTAGCACTGTTCAGCAACATGACTCTCCTTTCCAGCTCCTTAATGTAGTTTTGCAAGCTTGCAATTAGTTCTTCAAAATTTTGATTTTTCGCTTGTGAAATTTGTTTACTAAACGAGCTACATCGCTGTGCTTTCTTTTAGAGCTGTTTGGATGGTTATCATTTTGGCGTTTTCTTTGGCTGTTATGCTTTTTAGCGCAGTAGTTTTTGAAGGAGTTCTACGACTAGGCATAAGAGAACTCCTTCTGGAGTTTTGTTGCTTTAGCAATAAATAACTTTTTGCTTTTCTTTGCAAATACTTTTGTACGCCTTGTTGGCTTCCTAGTACCCTACTTTTGCAAAATTGCTGCCGGCTTCCCAAACCAGACGTAACCAAGCAAACGATTTCATTCTGGCTCCCACACATTCCCAGTCGTACCATAATTGTTTTTGTTTGCATGTATCTATAGATTGAAAGGGTAATATGGCCGGAGATAGAGGAAGTAAGAATGCCCGCCCCGTGAATGGATTGGAGTTCATTATCGCTTAAAGTACTATGTTTACAATTTAAATTGCGTTTGTATCTAATTGAAAAATTTAACGACTCATTTTTGTACTCTTTGATTTTTTTTTTTTTTTTTATAATTTGCACGTATTAAAGGGGATATGAATACCCTTATACTAATTTTTAGAACACGTCCTTTTTTGTGGAAAGGGGAGGAGACAAAGAGAAAGACAGAGTGGTGTGGTTTGAAAATCAGATGGTATTAAGTTTCTGTAAACTCCAAGGGTGGCTGTCCAGATAACTGGGGAGTATTTTGTTTGTTTTCGCTATTATTGTCGTTGCTTATGATTCACAGTATTTTTTTCTGTCGTCCTGATGTCATCCACACGATCAAGTTGCATTTTAGCCATGTGACCACCCTTCTGCCAGTGTTATGCCTTCACTTATTTCTTTTCTGAACTTATTATTTAGATTATTGAGCCTGGTAACAGCTGGCGCTCTTGTTTGTTGCCAGCGCTTCCTAGCTTTTCTTTTTTCTACGACGGTGTCAAGAATATTTTTATTATATGTATTCCTTTTCAATTTCGATTTTGTTTCGGGGGTTGCAGCCCATGCCGGTTTTTGCACATTAGAGGTAAAAGTATACTTCATCGGGATGAGGAGTATAGTATATTTTATATCCTTGCGTGTTGAAGGAAGTATTACTTTTAAGATGTGTATCTGTGGAAGGCATATTTGTATGTATCTATATTTTCAACGTCAAGAGTCACTTGTAATTCTACTTTACGATTCTCAAGGCCATTGAGTTTCCATTCAAAGATGTAAGTCTTTCATTATTATTGTTTTTTTAGATACTGCCTTTTTGTTACTGTTTTGTTTCTCAAGCGATATTAAACTTTTCAGTATTACGTTATATGATTTGTCCATATCTCCCATTCTGGTGATAATTCTCTGTAATATATTTTCTTTTAAATCACTAAGTCATACCTCCACTATTATCTGAATTTATCTGCGCATACGTTTTAACTGCCCGCATATTAGGTATTACGTCCGTCCTGCTGGGAGATGGAACATTTGTTTGAGTATTTTTGATTTCCGGAGCATTTTTAATTAATTTTCGAACAATATTTTCCCTGTCTTACTTTAGCGCTTTCGCTACTGAGCATCCTCTGTAACTAGCGGGATGATTTTCGACGCATTTCTGCGTGTGACCATATTTCTGACTATTTTTACATTGAGGAACAAGTTTTCTTTTACGTAGAGGGTGAATTTCTACTTTCATTCCTAATATAGCTTTTGTTTCTTGATATCTGCATCGTGGCCAAATGTAAGCATAAAGCGATTCTTTGCTTTTATATTTTAGTATGTTAGTGGTTTCCAGTATTTTATAGCCGTTTTTGTCCAGGTCTGAGACTATGCCTCGGACGTGTATGAAGGATGCAATTTTTTAGCGATCACCTTTATTGGTCTCGTTCGTTTATTTTCATATATATACCATTATACTTCTTTTTGGTTAAGTAACTTTGTTAAATTTCTACATGATTCTCCATTTTCTACATTTATTTTAACGTTATTACTTGAGGGTGGCCGTGGTGTAGTGGTAATATCATCGCTTGTCACGCTACAGGTTCACGGTTCGAATCCTGATGTCAATAATCATCTATTTATTTCGCAGGAAATAATTAAAAAAGTCGACCAATTGCGAAAGATTATGTCAAATCTACTGCGAAGGCATAACACTGGCAACAGGGCGGTCATATGGGTAAAATGCAACTTGATCGTGATGATGACATTTGGAGGACGGAAAAAAAATACTGTGAATCATGAGCAACGACAAAAGCAAAAACAAACAAGCTCTCCAGTTATCTGGACAGCCACCCTTGGAGTTCACTGAAACTTAATACCAGCTGAGTTTCAAACCAACTACACCAATCTGTCTTTCTCTCTGTCTCTTCTCCTTTCCACAAAACGCCCGTGTCCTAAAATTAGTATAAGGGTATTCAAAACCCCTTTCACACGTGCAAATTATATAAAAAAAAAAAAAAATATCAATGCTGTACTTAGTTTGATTTTGTTTCCTCCAGTACAGTAAGTAAAGCTTCATACTTCATTATTTGTAGCACAATAATTGGTGGAGGTTTTACAGGATTTTGAATATTTTTCTTTTCTTTGGTTGAGTTTTTATCTGTGTTTGATGAGCTCGCTTTTGGAGATGAAATTTCGGGCGACGAATTCATCTTACGTTTCTTGTTTCTCTCTTGGTGTGACACTATTTTGTATCTTTTTGAAGTTCATCTTCATCAGTAGAATACTTAACAGCTGTGGTATCTTCCTTATTTTGTTTGTTGATCTGCTGTTTCAAAGCTCAAGCTTTAGCTGGTTAATTTCACTAAGCAAGGTCTGGTGGAGATCTGTCTATTTTTTACGAATGGATCATTAAGCAATAAGTTGTCCCCCTCCAGAATCCATGGGACCGGCCTCCGAAGAGGGTGGATTTCCCACCTGGGGTATTTAAATCGAGCGTTTTGTTCATTGCAATTTTTTTGTAACTGAATTTGTTTTAGTCGGTAGGTAGTGATTCCTACACACAATCTCTCTACCGAGGTCATTTGTTTTTCTTTTGTACCATTTACGAGTATGCGAAGTTTTTGTCTCCGCTTTGAGGATTTTAGTCTCCTTGTACGGCAGGTATGCCTTACGTATTCTTTCCCCAACCCTGAAGGGTAAACGCCAGTAAAATGGTGTTTAGTTCTTAATTCTGATGACCGTTTTCTTTCTTTAACCCATATCCCATCCGTTTTTTCCACCCTTTCCCTTTGCTCCATCTTCTGCTTGCTTATTTATTTTGATAATATTAATTTCCTGTTTATTTTCCCAGTTTCTTACTACTTTTATCTCGCCAGTATACCCTCCCTGACCACCTAGTCCATATTCTCCACCATTGCCCCCAGTTGTTCCATTCGATCCACCATAGAACAAAATGCTTGATACTGGAGTAGTCGTACCCTCTATTTTACTAAGAAGCATATTTATTAATCGCAACACTGGCGATTAATGCCATGGAACAAATCAGAATGAAACAAATTGAATGGAATAGAACAATGATAAACTTTTCAATATCATTTTACAACCAACAGCTGAAGCGCGGTCAAATAAGTTGATTGGTATCTGTGCAATTGATATCAAGTTTAGTAAAAAAAATTGTTTTTGTTATTCAAAATGGATTTGCCTAATGTTTACATTTTTAATAAAATTAAAAATAATAATGCCGATGTAAAACTTCTTCATGAAACCTTTGGTTTTTTGGGCTGCACTGTACTGGAAGTAAAAAATGCACCACTTGAAGTATTGCAGGATTTCGTTCAAAAAAGTGAGTAGCCCACTTTGATGATGTGGTAATAACTTAATGTGTTTGTAAACATCTGATAAGATTTGGCTCATGAAAGTAAAGAAAGAACTTTATTCATGTAATCTTTAGATACCATCACAGTATAATGGCATAAAAGCGATAGTACATACGACACGAATAAAGAAAGTAGGTTTCGCAATTAGGTACATTCATATCTGTCGTATGTTGTATTACAAATGCAAAACGTTATAAACAGTAAATCATTTTGGATAAGTATTTTTAAAATTTATTATTTGCTTAAATAGTTTTTTTTTTATAATTTGCGCGCGCCAAAGGAAATATGAATACTCTTATACTTTTTCAAGCCACAGGCTTTTTTGAAGAAAACGGGAAGAGACAGAGAGAAAGAAAGATTGGTGTAGTGGTTTGAAACTTAGGTGGTATATTAAGTTTCAGTAAACTCCAAGGTGGCGTCCAGATAATATGGGAGCATTTTTGTTTTGCTTTTATTGTCGTTACTTATGATTCACAGTACCTTTTTTCCGTTCTCCTGATATCATCACGATCAATTTCCATTTCAGCCATATGACCACCCTACTGCCAGTGCCTATGCCTTCGCAGTAGAGTTAATCTAAGCATTCGAAATGATCGATTTTTTTATTTATTTCATGCGAAATAATAGATGATTCTTGACATCAGGATCCTGCAGCGTGCAGCGTGACAAGCGATGATGTTACCCCTACACCATGGTCACCCATGCATAAATAGTAAGCATTTTAAAAAAAGGCGGTTTATTCAAAGTGGGCTAGGGCTACAGCGGCACGAGTTAAAGCTTTCACATAAAATCAATTAAAAAAAAAATTAAAACACCAAAACTAATAAATAAAATCTTATTTATTTAATGTCTCAAATCAGACTGACTTCCTAACTATGTAGTTCTAGATTCCAATAAAGAGAAGATAACATAAATTCATAATTCAACAAAAAAGAAAAGAAAAAATAGGCTTAGAAACTAGTAACAAAACCAATGCAGCAACTTGATAATGAGAAGGTCAGCATGAGCATGTGGATTAAAAACGGTGTAGCAGAACTTTTAATTGAGCAGACACATAAAAATATTGGCATAGCTTCACTTTGATTCTGTCGCTAGGCTGCAATGAATGATGTTGATCGCTGCCGTCGCACCTCAGCTGCCAACTCTTCAAAATACGGCTAAACAGCCCGAAAGATGTTTATGGCAAAATGCAGAATGTAAATTATCAAAATAATATATATTATTGAGTTGTTATTAACTCAAATCTGAGTTAGCTTGTTGGTATGGTACGAGTATGACTGGTGTTGCCGTTTTGTTATATAACTCACGCACGGTTTCCAGGAGTATGGACAACGATGTTGTGGTTAAAATACTTTTGCATGCCATACTATCCAATACTGACCACAAACAATAATATTCTTGACTTGCCGAAGGTCAATCCTCGGATGCAATAAAAGCAGTAATATTGATTCTAAGCCACTGCTCATTTGTTTTAGTTTTATACGCTGGAGCAGTCTTGTTGGAAAACACATTGCCCCATTAAAGGGTATTCTTCAAGATTTTAACGTTACCTTCTATGACACCTTCTTGGTACACCTTTGCCCCAATTTTCAATCTTTCTTTCCCAAAAGAGCAGAGCAGTAACTTCTTGATGGGATCCCCCACCTAACCATTACAAAAAGCAGGATGATGAACCATAGGAACTGTACTTTTTGCTCCTTTAGATGTCCATGCATAAATTTTATCGCTCAGTTTATTAAAAACTTCCTCTTCTCATCCCTAAAAACGAGTATTTTCGTGTCCATTGTCAGCGAGTCGCTTTTAAGCCGAATTTGATTTAAATTAGGCCTTTATAGATGTCCAACAGACCAACGAAAGGCTTTCATGTTGAGATCCTCCCGAATGAGCATTGATATGGATCTGGTGCAGATATTTAGCGTTGGAAGTATTGTAACAGAATTTATGGCAGGACGACGGTATGTGACTGTAGGGTCACAATTAGAGAAAATTTTACAAACAAAAATCTATTTTCTCGAAAATCTCTCTTAAATTGGCTAACAGAAAAAAAAAAAGTTAAAACTTGGCTTTTAGATTGTGATCACAATGAAATTAAAGTTCTATCTTTCATTGTTATTTATCCATTGTATCTATATCCCATCAAAATGGTCATGTACGGTCAACCGATAAATAGACAGGTACTATAAAGTAATGCCGTAAATTTGTTTTGGGCCTTGACACTATAATTGCTGTTTTTTTTCCCTGTTAGTGGTTAAGGCTGACTTATCAAAATTCAATTATGTCGTCATCGTCATATTAGACAACACCAACGAAGATTATGGCATTTGGAAGGCAACGGATGACAACCCATTTCATATAAATGGTGACCTGTTGACGGCGTTGTATGCAAATCAGTCTTTAAAGGGAAAACTTCGTTTGGCTATTATGCAAACCAATCGGGATTTTAGTGATCGTAAGCCAATAACAAGGGAAATTTGTTGTCAGAAATCGTATACTTGTATAGATGTAAAATATTTTGCAACTTCGACGGGTGAGTTTTTTTTTTATATATATATATACATTCATACATATGTGACAAAGAAACTCACTTTCAATTGTCTTAGGAGTACGATTAATTCACAATTGGAAAAGAGATCGACCAAGCCCATTTATAAGAATACTATGTGAAGAAATCAAGGAAAACGCTGGGTCCCAACAAACTTTAAATAAGATATTAAATAGAATATCGCAGAAAGTTGAAATGGAAACGGGGTAAGTAGCTATCTATGTTTACACGTATTCAAAGATCAATACTATAACAATTAACTTGAAATGAAGCGAAACGAAATAGCGAAAATAAAAGCATTTTTTATTTTATGACGAAAAGATACTATGCATTTTTTTTTTTTCTTGCTGTTCTGCACGACTTTAATACTTGCGGGATAGTTCAAATAGTTTAGGATATATGGATTCAGAAATAAATATTAACTAAATTAATACATGAAGTTTAAGAAAAATCCGACCAGCCTTTTTTTGGATTCAATCTGAGTTACAGACAGACAGACGGACAGACAGATAGATGAACAGACAGATGGGCAGGCAGATGGGCGGACATACGGATATAATTGATGGTATCACTTCTGTTTAAGCAAATTTAGCAAAATCTGGAGATACAAGATTTTCACGATCTCAATACCTACTTTCTCTAGCAACTAAAACACAAAATATCCATCCATTTACCTAGCACTTCGATACAAAGAGTGAACTAACACCAGGCCACTGGTGTATACGAGTATACGAGTATTTTCAAAACTAACATCGGGAAGATTATAATAACTTAGGTAAGGAAATATGTGCAGTGTCGAGTAGTGTTTAGCATTTAAGTTCTATTTTTTTTTTTTTTCTAATTTGTTAGCCTATAATGACTGGACCGACTATCATTATCATGCGTGTTGCAAAGTCAGAGTGTATTAAGAATTTCGAATTATTCCAAACGAATTAAATATAATTCTATCAAAGGTTTGGATTAGATCACACTTACGTTACCAGCCGACTTTTTTAAACTTTAAGTCTTAACAAGCAGCCGAGTTGATGCATCTAGAGAGCCATTAAGAAATATCCCACTTTTGTTTCTTAAATAAGTTGTTATTTAAAAATTTTAGTAAAAACCATTTTAGTATATATCACTTTGGTTCTCGAAAAGAAAATTTTCGAATTTAGAACTACGAAAATTGAATCCACAAATCGTTTTCTTTCCGAACACAAATGGATGAAATACCTACGTTTCGCTTTTGGTCTCTGATAAAAACTTATAAATACTTTCATATTGTTTCTCCAACACAACTACAGTCTTTTTTTTATAATTTTAAATTTTTAGTGAATTGCCTGCGAAGGAAATGGGAATTGACTCATGTATTTTGGGATATGCAACTGAAATCCGCTTAGGCTGAATGATGCCCGGAAACATTTTAAATGTGTACATTGCTGGATTACATATTCAATACGAACTTATTGTAATGTAATAATTTTAAGAAATTGCTTCCTGAAAACTTTTATGAGCCTAATGCGTACATACATACTCGTATATGTATATTTTAAATAAATTTATTAAGTTAAGTATTATATGAATATGAAAAATTACTTTATGTGAAATATTTGAAATAAATTTAAACAAATGTATAAATATGGCTGAATGACAGCGACATCCCTTATCAATCTTAATTTAGTTTATCAAATATTGTAATATCAGAATGGAACGGATTGTATTATACCTGCAAATATGAGTATGTAGATCTTTCTATGACGATGATTCGAGGAAGAAAAAGTCAAACACGTGTCGTCTACAAAACTTAACTAACTCTTTTTATTCTCCATAATGTAGTAGTATACAACCAATTATAATTATGTACTAGATTAATAGAGGAATTCATGTATATAAGAAGTAACAGGGTGGTAAGTAGATTTAGTTCCTACAGTACTCCCCCGCTAGTTAGAATGTCGTTCTATCGATATTTCAATAGGATTACAACTCGAGGACCTGACCGGGTTTGTTGTTGAGCCTGATCATGTGAACGCTCCTTCGATGATTTGTTTGACAAGCTTTGTGACTGATCGTTTGGCTGAGAGGTTAGTTGGTCTTGATCGGGTATGTGGTCTTTTACAGGTTTGTTGGAAACTATTCTCTTGTCTGTTGTTTTGTTGCCTTCCGGTACTTCATCGACAATGGAAAAAGCTGCTTTCAACCTATCGATAGAAATATTTTTAATATTATTTTTGATTTTAACAGAAAAATATTTCGGGTGTTTACGTGTGACTATGTATGGACCTTCATACGGTTGTTGAAGTGGACGACGAACACAGTCAATTCTGACGAACACATGAGTACAGCTTTCTAGTGCCTTCTGGATGAATTCTTTTTGTGTTCCATGGTATGTGGTGTTAGCTGGTCTTACGATTGACATGGCCTTCTGTAGGTCCTTGACAAAATCCTCTGAAGCTATGTTAGTTGAGGACTCAGCAAGGTACTCTCCAGGTAGGCGAAGTGTTTCGCCGTTCAAAAGTTCTGCTGGGGTGGCATCCAAATCTTTTTTAAAAGAAGTCCGTAGTCCAAGTAAAACGAGTGGTAATACTTTGAAC
Source organism: Pocota personata (assembly GCA_963082735.1). NCBI lineage: Eukaryota > Metazoa > Arthropoda > Insecta > Diptera > Syrphidae > Pocota > Pocota personata. The sequence continues at coordinate 54,944,725 of OY720432.1, read as the reverse complement.
CAGTCCGTTGTTTGGTGGCACATAATAGCAGCTTTCAGAGAATGATGCCATCTCTCGATTATTCCATTGGACTGCGGATGGTAGGCAGTCGTCCTGCAAAGTTTAATTCCCAAGATTTTGTTGAGTTCCGAGAAAAGCGTATATTGGAATTGTCTGCCTAAGTCCGTTGTAATTTGGAGTGGCACGTCATACCGACTAATCCAACCATGGACTAGATACTGAGTCACTGAGTCTGCCTCGATGTTCTCCATAGGAAATGCCTCTGGCCAGCGCGTGTAACGGTTTATGATTGTAAGAAGATATCTGTAACCATTCGATGTTGGAAGTGGTCCGACGATATCCATATTTATGTGCGAAAACCGTTGAGATTGTAAACTGTATGGAACAAGTCCTGCTTTATTGTGACGGCTGACCTTCGAGCGTTGACACTGCATACAGCTGTTAACGAATTTTGCGCTGTCTGCTTTCATCTTAGGCCAAACAAATCGATCATTTAACAGTTTGTATGTAGCTCTTACACCCGGGTGGCTAAGGTTGTGAAGCTTTCTGATGATGATTTCTCTGCTGGACTCGAAGTACATACGGGCGGATTCTCGGTTTTGATATGTCACAATACAATTGGTGTTTCGTTTCTGGAAAAGTCAAAAGTTTTAATTGCAATGAACTAGACTTGTTACCTTGTCCAAGTAATGTTTTCAACTCCTCATCCTGCAGTTGTTCTTTTGCCAATACTTCGAAATCGACCGGTTTCGATGCATCGATAGCATTTATTCGTGAGAGAAAATCGGCTACTTGATATTGTGGGCCAGGAACATGGAAGACAGTAGTAGAGAACTGGCTGACAAAGTCTCAATTGCCTAGGTTATACTTTGTCAGAATTTTGACGAAATGCATACTTTAATGGCTTATGGTCTGTGGAAATAACAAAAGACCTTCCTTCCAACAAATGTCGAAAGTGTTTTACAGCTTTGTAAATAGCTAAAAGTTCGCGGTCGTACGTGCTGTATTTTTGTTCAGTTGCGGTAAGTTCTTTTGAGAAAAATCCGAGTGGTTGAGAAACGTTGTCCCACATTTGGTTTACACCAGGTCAAATTGCGATATCGGAAGCATAAGTGAAAAGGTAAAGCACCGCGTCAGAGACTGGGTGAGCAAGCAGTGAAGCGAAAGCTAAATCAGATTTACACCTCTCAAAGGCCTTACTTGCTTCCGCCGTCCAATTGATTGGTGTCGTGTCATTCTTTTTGTTTCCATTTGGAAGTGCATGCAAGTGGGATTGATTATTAACTGCGTGTGGTATAAATCTTCTGTAAAAATTAATAATGCCAAGAATTTTTATCAAATCTTTGGCTACGTGGGGCTTTTCGAATTCAAGGATGTGGTTGATCTTCTCTGGGATAGGTTTGATACACATATTGATTAACTAAATGGCCCAAAAAACAAACTTCTGATTGACCAAAACAACATTTAGCAGCGTTAATTCTAAGATTGTACTCACGCAGTCGCAAAAAAAAAAACTGTTGCAAGTGTTGCTTGTGTTCATTTTCGGTTGAAGATGCTACGACGATATCATCGATGTACGAAAATGCGAATTCCAGTCCTCGCAATGCCTCGTGAATGTACCTCTGCATCGTTTGTGCATTCCGCAACCCAAAGGTCATGCATTTAAATTCATACAGACCGAAGGGTGTTGTGATGGCCGTCTTTGGTATATCCTCCGGTTCTACAGGAATTTGGTGAAAAGCTCTTTGAAGATCAATTGTAGAAAATATTCTTTTTTTGTGCAGCATGCAAGCGAAGTCATTCAGTAATCGCATTCAAGGAACGGTAATCGCCGCATGGCCTCCATTCGCCGTTCGATTTCATGACCATGTGGAGTGGACTTGCCCAGTTGCTTTTGGATGGTTGACATATTCCTTGCTCCATTAGGTAAGTGAACTCCGCTTTCGCAGCAGCCAATTTTTCTGGTGATAGTCGTCTTTAAAGTCTTTAAACTCTTCGAGCAGTCCTGCAAATGAATTTTTTACGTCAAAAGCTTTGATATTGTATTTACCTGTCGTTGGCTTGCAAGTAGCCGATATTTTTGTTGTTTCGTCTATGAGACGATTTCTTTTAACGTCAACTTGCAGGCCGTAGTACTGAAGAAAGTCGGATCCAATTATTGGTGTGTTGACATCCGTTATTACGACGAAGTTTCTGCGTAGACAGAGGTTAACTTTACGATGTTGGCTTACAAAAGTTTTAATTTTTGATCCATTTGCAGCGAACAGTAAAACTTTCGAATTTTGAGATTTTTGTTGAAGAATTGGTGGTAAAACCGAGACATCGGCACCGGTGTCAATCAGGTATTTTTTTTGTGTAGTCATATCCGAAATGTATAAACGATTAACAACTGCTGTCATCTCAGATGGGCTCTATGGATGCAAATGTGTGTTAATTGTGTTAAATGTGTTAAATTTGGAGTAATCGGAGGTTATGTGACACGTTGATATTGGGCCTCGATCTTTGCGAACCAGATCTCCGGCATTTCGGTCCAGAAGGGCGATATTTTAACTGAGACGCGCATAACCTCTCCTCCGTTGCCGCCATTTTCATGGCTTGGAGTATTGGTTATGTGTGCGGATTGAGAATCGGAAGAACTTTCGTTATTATCCTCGGTCATTGTTATTTTACACGAAACTAATTTAAAGTAAAAATATTTTAAGCGAATTCAAAGTGGGGTCACCAATTTGTAGATCTTTCTATGACGATGATTCGAGGAAGAAACAGTCAAACACGTGTCGTCTACAAAACTTAACTAACTCTTTTTATTCTCCATAATGTAGTAGTATACAACCAATTATAATTATGTACTAGATTAATAGATGAATTCATGTATATAAGAAGTAACATGGTGGTAAGTAGATTTAGTTCCTATAAGTACATCGTTTCTGTATAGCCTTTTCTCGTGTTAGTAATGTAATAGGTAAAATATGTAGACATTCTCTATATTTATTTCGTACATAATAAATAGCCACGCCTACTTTTGTTAAAAAAAAGCGTATTACTTTTTCGAAGCTATTTACGGTGATGATCAGAATCCGTGAACTTCGGTTACACATTTTTGGGAGCCACACCAACTTTCTGCTAAGAAAAAGTTGTAGCAACACCACACTTACTTTATTAGCGGTGTGTTTTTTTTCATTAGTTTTTATTAATATAATTCATTTATACTTACATGCTAGTCAAAAACGCTTAAAACTAGCTTAACTAATTATTAGAGCGAGCGCTCTAAGCTAAACTTAATCCTTATCTATGTCTTTCGACTTAATCTATTACTTATTACTATTTTATTTAAATAACAATTATGATTAAGAAACATTTTTTATTTTAAAAAACTTAGTATCGGTAAGTAATTAGGGGTAAGTTCAAAGACTAGTATGTGCAACAGGTGCAATGAAAACTACTCCTACTGCAGCGCTGGGTGTTACTCTAAGGTTACTCTAAACCTGCCAGGTTTCTCTAAACCTCATATAAAGAGAGAAGCTATGGTTAACTTCTTTATGCTCATCACTTAAGATGACTCAAACTTCAAACTAGTTCACTCGGACATTGCGCAAGAACTTAACAGTAATGAACTACAGGGATTTACAATAAGGACATAACAATTTTGCATTTAAATAAAGCACAGAATAATTAAGATATCGGGGTGAAATTTATTCCAGGTATAGCACACATGTTATATTTAAGTTTGGAAATCGATCTCGTTCATATGACCACCGCGAGTACGTTTGCAGCGATCGTTTCTTTGTAGCCAATTTTCCACCACTCTTCCAGACATATCGGCCGGAACGTTGGCAATTTCGCCATCGATATTGTTCCTGAGCTCCTCTAACGTTATGTCCCTATTGAAAAAAACCCTTTATATTACTACTTACTAACTGCGTGATATCGCACGATCTTAGTGGTCAATTTTTGTCGCCAAAATGAGAGACGACACGGCCGGGAAACTTCGCATGCAAAAACTGTTTGTTAAAACCACATGTCTTCCACATCGGTATTATCCAATTGGTACCAAAAATCATCATTTCGCCATTGATTGCTACAGGGGCACCACGAGAGTTATCAAAGAATTACTGCCCAAACACACGGCCGGCACAAAATTGGCACCAAACAATGACGGTTTTTCGTAATGTCCCGTGGATTTTCGTGACCCCAAATGAGACAATTTTGTTTGCTTACGTAGCCATTCAATTGAAAGTGAGCTTCATTGCTGAAGATGATTTTGCGCGAAAAATCGCCATCAACTTGATGGTTCTTCAACATCCAATCAACGAAAGCACGACCCCGTTCATAGCCTGCTGCCTTCAATTCCTGAGTCAAATAGCTGTGGGAAAGGATCAGTTGCTGGGAAAATCGGCACCAAACAATGACGGTTTTTCGTAATGTCCCGTGGATTTTCATGACCCCAAATGAAACAATTTTGTTTGCTTATGTAGCCATTCAATTGAAAGTGAGCTTCATCACTGAAGATGAAATTGTCATCAACTTGATGGTTCTTCAACATCCAATCAACGAAAGTACGACGCCGTTCATAGCCTGCTGCCATCAATTCCTGAGTCAAATAGCTGTAGGAAAGGATCAGTTGCTGGGAACGATGGCAAATGGATTTTTAAGGATTTTCACGAACACTGTCACTCACTGCGCAAAACTAATTAGTTGCGCAAAATGGGTCGCAAATTGGGAAAACTAACCATAATTCAACTAAAGGCAGAACGCAGTAAGCGGAATCTCGACACAACTGGGGGAAAAGACGCCCTACTGATTCGTCTGGAAGAAGCAGTAAAGCAGGAAGGTGAAAATCCGCATGACGTAGAGTTTGACGTGGAAGAGGAACCAGCAAGTACAGTAGCCGACCCGGGTATAACAAGTCTGCTCCTGCAACTTAAGTTAGTCATGGGCGAACGAAAGAAAGCAGTAGAAGACCAAAGGAATTCTCTAGAACTTAAGCTGGATGAACAAAAGAAAGCAATGGACGAACAAAAGAATTCTCTAGATGTTCTGGAAAGCAAACTTGATGAGCAAAACAAGAACTTGGAATCCAAATTCGACGCGATCGAAGAGAAAATCGAGAAGGTCGAGACGCAACTCGAAAAAGTCGAAACTAGATTCGATGAAAACTTTGAAAAGCATAAAACTCAGTTCGGGAAGATAGAGACTCAGTTTGAAAAAGTAGAAAAGCAAGTCGAAAATCTTGCTAAGGAACTCAGCAACGTGAAGAGACAGAAAGCACGGGAATATTCCACTGACGGTCTGAGAAGAAAGGAGATGCAGCCTCCTATCTTCGATGGTCAAACATCATGGCCAATTTATAAGAGGCAATTCGAAGCGGCCGCAATGACCAATAGCTGGGACGACGAAGAGAAGTCTATTGCACTCACGCTTGCACTGAGGGGTCCAGCTGCGGAGCTCTTGCAGACCATCCCGGAAGATAAACAGCAGAACTACGACTCTCTGGTTCAGACTATCGAGATGCGGTTTGGGGATGAACACATGCAGCAGGTGTACAGTGTTCAGCTGCGTAGTCGAGTCCAGAAAAGGTGGGAAACGCTCCAACAGTTGAAAGGGGATATAGAGCGACTAGCCCATCTTTCTTACCCTAAAGCCGGTGAGGAGCTTATCAACGAAATGGCAGTGGAAGCTTTTATTCAGGCCATAGAGGACAGACAACTGCAAATGGCTATAAGGATGGCTGAAAAGCGAACACTCCCCGAGGCATTGGCATTCGCTTTGTCAATGAAGGCTGCGGACCAAGCATACCAGGGAATACACCGTGTCAGGGAAATGTCCGTCGTGGAATGCTCATGCCAGAGAACAGCCGTCATGGATGAAGACAAAGCTCGCGGAAGTCAAATCCGTTGCTGGAATTGCAACCAAACCGGACACCTACAACGGCAGTGCAGAAGTGCACCTAGACGAGGAAATTGTCCACATTGCGGAAGTAGGAGAAGCAGAGAGGAAGCATCCGGCGGTGATAACATCCATCCTGTCGGTCAGACTTCCCAAAACCAGCAGTCGGGAAATGCGTAAGGACCAACTTCGCGGGGCAGAAGTTAGTTACTGGAATCGAGGCCCCCAGGATCACCATTCAAGTTTCGCAAACCAAACGGGGTAACAAGAGCCTGACAGTGCAGGCACTAATAAACAAGAAGAAGTGCGTAGCCACTATCCACACAGGTGCCACCGCCTCCATTGTAAGAAGAGATATCGTCAGAAGCTCCTGGCTGCACAACACCAACAGCTACTGCCTGAAGACTGCAACAGGGGAAATAGCGAAGGTGTTTGGAGAAGTTCGTCTTACGATTACTCTGGCCGGGACTGACGTTCTCCCATGCGTTTCTGGTGGCAGATATATGCGACGAGTGCATCATCGGAATAGACTTCATGAAAGCAAATGAAGTAATCTTGGACATCGGGATGCAAGTACTGAGGTATCGAAATGTGGAGATTTCGATGGTGTACGGAAACGAGAATGCCGTAACTCTCAGGACAGTTATCAGCAAAGACGAACTTTTGCCGCCGTCTTCAGAGACAATCATTTGGACGAAGCTGGAAGGTGATCTTGAGAGTCACCGATTCTACATAGTAGAACCAGACCCAGAGAAGAATTCTCAAGACTACATCGTGGGAAAGACGTTAGTCGAACCAAAGAACACCATGGTTCCAGTGAGAGTTTTGGACGCGAGACCACACACTGTCAAACTAAGGCGAGGGGAGGTGACTGGAAAATGCACGCCGATTACCGCCGTCGCAACAATATCTGAACGTAATGCTCCAAAACCTCTCCCATCACCTTGGACAGCGGAAACGAGAGAGACGATTCTCCAGTCCAGTGACCTGAATCAGGAGCAGCGAACTATGGCAGAGAATCTTATCAATGAGTACGCTGATGTATTTGCCTCACAGGACGGAGAATACGGCCGAACACACCTGGTACAACATCGAATAGACATTGGTGATACTAGACCAATTCGTCAGCCTGCTAGGCGCCTTCCATTGGCAAAGCAGACAGAAGTTGTAGAGATGGTGTCGGCAATGGAGAAAGAAGGTGTGATTGAAAGTTCCAAAAGTCCGTGGGCATCACCGGTTGTACTGGTTAAGAAGAAAGATGGCAGCACGCGGTTCTGCGTGGACTATCGGCAGCTCAATTACGTCACCAAGAAAGACAACTATCCTCTGCCACGGATTGACGACACGCTGGACACACTATCAGGAGCCCAATGGTTTTCCACTCTCGACTTGAAGAGTGGCTACTGGCAGGTACAGATCCATCCAGAAGACCGGGAGAAAACCGCCTTCACCGCAGGAAATGGGCTATGGCAATTCACGGTAATGCCATTCGGGCTGTGCAATGCTCCGGCGACTTTCGAGCGATTGATGGAATGTGTCCTGCAAGGGTTAACATGGAAAACCTGTTTGGTATACTTGGATGATGTCATCGTCGTAGAAAAAACGTTTGCGCAACACCGAGACAATCTAAGGGATGTGTTTCAAAGGCTTCGAAGTGCCCACCTGAAGCTCAACCCCAAGAAGTGCGCACTGTTTAGAGCGGAAGTCAAGTACCTGGGGCACATAATTTCAGCGAAAGGAGTGAGAACCGATCCAGAGAAGGTCGAAGCGGTGAAAAACTGGCCAGTCCCCAAGGATAAACACCAACTAAGGAGCTTCATGGGCCTAGCCACCTACTACAGACGGTTCGTGAAGGATTTTGCCGGGATCGCGAAGAGCCTGCACCAGTTGACGGAAAAGGGAAAACAATTCAAATGGTCAATTGAGTTCAAGAAGAGCTTCAAGGCACTTAAACAACGGCTATGCGATGCCCTGATACTAGCTTACCCCACTCCCGGGGAAACGTTCATTGTGGATACAGATGCTAGTAATGCCGGGGTAGGAGCCGTACTCTCCCAGGTGCATGATGGCCAAGAGAAGGTGGTTGCGTACTTCAGCAAGGTGCTCTCTAAGCCAGAAAGGAACTACTGCGTGACAAGGCGGGAACTTCTAGCCTTGATCTTGGCTACGGAGCATTTTCACAAATACCTCTATGGGAGGAAGTTCGTTCTTCGCACAGACCATGCAGCCTTAAAATGGCTATTACAGTTCAAGAGTCCTGAGGGTCAGGTCGCAAGATGGATCGAAAGGCTGCAAATCTACGACTACGAAATACAGCATCGTAAAGGAAAACTCCACTCTAATGCGGATGCACTGTCCCGGAGACCATGCAGAACGGATTGTAAACATTGTGCGCGTCAGGAAGAACGGGAGCTGGTTTCCATCCAAAGAATGAGAGCCGAACCTATCGCCGGCTGGAGCGTAGATGAGATCCGGAACGCTCAGAAGGAAGACCCGGATATCGAGCCGATTCTGGCCTGGAAGGAGAACATGGAGAAACCGGATCATCAGGACATCTCTCACAGAAGCCCGACCTTAAAGGCATATTTTGCGCAGTGGGACTCCCTCCATGTCCAAGAAGGTGTTCTGAGAAGAAAGTGGGAATCCTCCGACAGAAAGTCGTTTGTAATGCAGCTTGTCGTGCCTCGGACGAGGGTCAAGGAGGTGTTACAGGAAATACATGGCGGGGCTTCCGGAGGCCACTTGGAAGTGGATAAGACGCTAGAAAAGATACGAGAACGTTTTTATTGGTTAAAAGCGAAGGAAGATGTCGAAGACTGGTGCAGAAAATTCGACGTGTGTGCAGCTAGCAAGGGTCCGAGAATCAAAACTCGAGATAAGATGCACCAATACAACATGGGAGCACCTTTCGAACGAATCGCCATTGACATCGCAGGGCCCTTTCCGGAAACCGACAATGGTAATCGGTATATACTCGTAGTAATGGACTACTTCAGTAAGTGGCCGGAAGCGTTTCCGATACCTAACCAGGAAGCCAGAACCGTGGCGGAGCAGATCGTCTACAATTGGGTTAGCAGATTCGGTGTGCCCTCGGAATTGCATTCTGACCAAGGGCGGAACTTCGAGTCAAGAATCTTCCAAGAGATGTGTCAACTACTCGGAATCAAAAAGACACGGGCAACCCCGCTTCATCCACAGTCGGACGGTATGGTGGAGCGTTTCAATAGGACTTTGGACGAACATCTCTCGAAGGTCGTAGGTGACTACCAACGGGATTGGGACCGGCAGATTCCCTTGTTTTTGATGGCCTATAGAAGTGCCGTGCATAGCACTACTCGACATACGCCGTTCGAAATCTTGTTTGGTGGAATAGCTCGGTTACCCAGTGAGGTGAAATTTGGATCTCCTACCAATGAGCCCAGAAATAAAGAAGAGTACGTGGCGGACCTTAGGGAAAGGCTTAGGGACATACACCAAAGGACCAGAAGCCAGATTAAGATAACGAGCGACCGCATGAAGACCAGGTATGATGCCAAGGCAACAACGTCAGGATTCCAGGAGGGAGATCTAGTGTGGCTGTATAATCCCCATCGCCAAAAGGGGAAATCACCTAAGTTGCAGGAGAACTGGGAGGGTCCCTGCAGAATAATAACCCGCATCAACGATGTTGTCTACCGCATCCAGCGAGGACCAAGGGCCAAAATGAAAGTGGTTCATGTGGACCGACTGAGTCGATACAATGGCCGAAATGAGGACGCACTTGTTCGGGATGAACAAGTCTAAGAGGGGGGCAGTGTAACATAATGTAGCATAATAACTACGCCCTTAAACAGGCAACAAATTCCGAAGTGTCTTTTCATTCTGGCATAATTTTGTTCCGAACTGTCTTTTCATTCGAGGTTCGTGTCTGCAGTTAGTGTCCACAGTTCGTGTCCACGATAAGAGACGGATAATATCTAAGACAACGTCACGGAATTTGGAGAGAATTATAACCGCAAGAAATTATTGTCATCTTGGAATTATTACATCAGAATTTTCTTGTTCCAGTGGTCGAAGAATTTGCTAGAAGTTTCTGGCTATCAGAAATGCTGCTATATAAGGACAGATGGCGATCGAGGCAAGGCAGTTGGTTTTGAACCGCACGAGGAGATTGGAAAAGTGATAACAGCCGAAGTTGTAATTTTGTGATAAATTGAAAGTTGAGAGTTAACAAGAAGAAGTAATTAGTTTGGATTTGTGATAAATTGAAAGTTGAGAGTTAACAAGAAGAAGTAATTAGTTTGGATTTGTGAATTAAGTAATTGAAAGGAGATAAAGTGATTTGAGAAGAAAGAGACCTTGTAAGGAAAGAGTTTGCGAAGAATAGTATATTTTTTTTTATTTTTTTTTGTTTTATAATTTGCACGTGTTAAAGGGGATATGAATACCCTTATACTAATTTTTAGAACACGTGCGTTTTTGTGGAAAGGAAGAGACAGAGAGAAAGACAATCTGGTGTGGTTTGAAACTCAGGTGGTATTAAGTTTCTGTAAACTCCAAGGGTGGCTGTCCAGATAACTGGGGAGTATTTTGTTTTGTTTTTCGCTATTATTGTCGTTGCTTATGATTCACTGTATTTCTTTCCGTCCTCCTGATGTCATCATCACGATCAAGTTGCATTTTGGCCATATGACCACCCTACTGCCAGTGTTATGCCTTCACAGTAGAGTTGTCTTAGCTTTCGCAAGTGATCGACTTTTTTATTTATTTCATGCGAAATAAATAGATGATTCTTGACATCAGGATTTGAACCGTGAATCAACAGCGTGACAAGCGATGATGTTACCACTACACCACGGCCACCCTCAATAGTGAACTTGAATTATTCTATAGACTAGAAAATAAAGAAATAATTTCATAGAATATCGTTTTATCTACTCGAGCCGTAGCTCGCATATTACAATAGTATTAGCTGTAACTTCCTTGGGTATTGCTTCAACGTTGATAACCGGTGGACGAAATGCGCTTTTCAAATTACCGCTTAATATTGCGGGTGAACAGACCCCCACATGCAATATTACCTAGAGCAGAAACCGTAGCGCTCTTCTACAGTATGTGATACAAACACGCAGTCAAAGCGCTAAACCGCAGCCTTCAAGGTATTTGCGACAATCGTGCATCGATGGATGGTGTGGTCATTTTACTTGCAAGAGATTTCAGGCAGACTGCCGAACTTACAACAAAATATCGACAGTGAAAAGTGGTTGTGTGAGATAACTGTACTGGCGCCGAAGAATGACTCAGTTGCTAGAATGAATAAAAACCTATTTTAGGGGAAATAACCGGCAATGCGACGGTATACTTTTCTATTGACACAGTCATATTCGCCGACGATGCTACCAACTACCCAGTAGGAGTTTTTGAACTTGGAATTATTCGGAGTGCCGTCTCATAAACTGGAGCTGAAAGTTAGAGTTCCAGTTCTGCTGATGGGTAATCTTGACGCTACAGTTCCCGCTAAAAGCTACAGCAAAGTGTAAATAAAGTTATATTATGAATGTAGCCGCGGTGCAGCTACATAGTTCATAATAAAGCAACAAGATGAGAGTACTCCACATTGAAATATATAAAAGCTGGCTTACGTCCAGACCCGTTTTGTTGCCTTTATACAGCAACGACCTACCACAAATGATAAAAATACTGTTGCCATCTTTGCAGACGATACTGCTGTACTTGATGTTGGTAAAACCGTGAAGGAAGTAACCGAAAGCTGCAAAGGAAAGCTCTTTTCAAGAAAAAACATCATGCATCAAACATGTGAATAATAAACAAATATATTGGCTCTTAGTGAGATAGTCCTTTTCTTCAGTGTACAAAAAGTACTAAAGACATACATACATATGGTCTCCAGCTCTGGGGGTGTACACGTTGAAATGGTACAGATAAAGGTCAAGAAATGATTTCCCTTCATTGTATAACTTTAAAATATAATTTTTTTTTCTTCAATAGATTAATGTCTTTGTCGGAAAATAAACTATTAAGATGCATAGAGGGCATAACATCGAACTGAAAGCTACACACTGTGAACAGAACCGATTTGACTTTTACCCAACAAGATAACGAACCGGCCTATAAAAGTATTTCAATATACATTGGTCGTATAATTTCGTCAGACGTCAGGAGGAGCTATCATTTTAGCCCATTTGTAAGCATTTATATATAAGTAAAATTATATTATTATTGTTATTTATACAATATTTATATATATTTTAGGGACTAAACTCCAATAATCGAAAAATTTCTTGGTTTGGCATTATCAATTTTGATTACTCTCAACTTACGTTAATATATTAAGTAATAAGGGAAACCCCCACAAATTATAAATTTTCTTGTGAAAACGAAATTTTTTTTCTTCGCATTTTGTCGTACTTAGGTAAGCAGTGGGATTCAAGTATTTTAAATTTTTACATGTGTTTATTTCACTCAGATGATGAATGATGACATAAAGTTAGATTTCGCAACCACGACAATTTAGAAGCAGCTGCACTACATAATAATAATAAATTTATTAGAAAAAGGGTGCTTAACCCTTTTTCAAACTAGTTAACTAGAAAAAAAGAAAAAAAAAAGATATAATACAATATGATCACTCGAAAAAAATGATTAAAAATACTTACATAGGTACTCCAAAACAAAAAGTAATTGACAAATATACAAAGTATCAGGTGATAGAAATAAATTGCTGATTAGTTTGACGAGACTAGGTGCGATAATTGGAAGAATGAAATCTATACCTTCTCTGGGTATGGATTAAAGTTTCACACTATCGAAAAGCTCCCATACGATGTCTTCGACGATTTTTACCCAGCTAAAGGCAAAACAAAATCACATGTTTTTCTTATTACATTTTTTTTATAAGAAAAACCTAACGAAATGAGAATTTATTGAGCACAATAAAAAAATAATTAAAGTACAAAAATGGAGTAATGAAAGTATTGATAGTATTATTATTTTAACAGTTATTATAATGTCAGTACTTTCTAGTGAACTCCTTTTGCTTAATAACATGTTGTGAAAGTTTTGGCATTGATTTCAATAAACCTGCAGTTTGTTGAAAGGCAATATCTCCACTCCACTCCTTCAAGATGGATTCATTTTTCGGCTGCCGTACTCCCACCCAAAATAACCCACAAATGTTCTATGGAGTTCAGATCTGGAGTTTGTGGAGGAGTTTCTAATCTTTTTGGGATGCCAGCAGCCAAAGTCTTATATTGATTACGGTGTGTTCAGGTTTTAGTCTTGCTGGAGAATGTACGTATCCCGAAGTTCTAATATGGGAGCACTTTCCCTTATAACAATTACTAGTTTGCTAACCCCGTGCACCTCCCATACATCCATAAACCATAAAGAACTTCCGTCTAGGGTCGAATTCTGTGTTGAAGTGCTGAAGATTACATTCTCCCCAGAGCTATCAGGATGGTGAAGATACTTTTTGGCAAACGCCAGTTGCTGTTTTTGTTTTTTTCCTTTTCGCTAATAAGTAATTTCTTTCTCATAATGCGTCCGTCTAATCGAGAACTTCTCAGTACCCTTCTAATGCATTCATCACTGCAATTTTTCTCTGTTTCATCATTTACTGTTACTGCACTGAGTTTAGAATTTTTCAACTCTTTTCTTATGATTTAACGTCTCTATCTTCCATTTAATTTACGTGGTCGTCCTTATCGGCTTAATTTAATTTATATTCTATAAATCTTTTTATTACATTGAAAGTTGTTTGTTTTTTACGACTAATGATTTTTTTTATTCCAACAAATGATTTCCCTTCATTGTATAACTTTAAAATATAATTTTTTTTTTCTTCAATAATTAATGTCTTTGTCGGAAAATAAACTATTAAGATGCATAGAGGGCATAACATCGAACTGAAAGCTACACACTGTGAACAGAACCGATTTGACTTTTACCCAACAAGATAACGAACCGGCCTATAAAAGTATTTCAATATACATTGGTCGTATAATTTCGTCAGACGTCAGGAGGAGCTATCATTTTAGCCCATTTGTAAGCATTTATATATAAGTAAAATTATATTATTATTGTTATTTATACAATATTTATATATATTTTAGGGACTAAACTCCAATAATCGAAAAATTTCTTGGTTTGGCATTATCAATTTTGATTACTCTCAACTTACGTTAATATATTAAGTAATAAGGGAAACCCCCACAAATTATAAATTTTCTTGTGAAAACGAAATTTTTTTTCTTCGCATTTTGTCGTACTTAGGTAAGCAGTGGGATTCAAGTATTTTAAATTTTTGCATGTGTTTATTTCACTCAGATGATGAATGATGACATAAAGTTAGATTTCGCAACCACGACAATTTAGAAGCAGCTGCACTACATAATAATAATAAATTTATTAGAAAAAGGGTGCTTAACCCTTTTTCAAACTAGTTAACTAGAAAAAAAGAAAAAAATAAGATATAATACAATATGATCACTCGAAAAAAATGATTAAAAATACTTACATAGGTACTCCAAAACAAAAAGTAATTGACAAATATACAAAGTATCAGGTGATAGAAATAAATTGCTGATTAGTTTGACGAGACTAGGTGCGATAATTGGAAGAATGAAATCTATACCTTCTCTGGGTATGGATTAAAGTTTCACACTATCGAAAAGCTCCCATACGATGTCTTCGACGATTTTTACCCAGCTAAAGGCAAAACAAAATCACATGTTTTTCTTATTACATTTTTTTTATAAGAAAAACCTAACGAAATGAGAATTTATTGAGCACAATAAAAAAATAATTAAAGTACAAAAATGGAGTAATGAAAGTATTGATAGTATTATTATTTTAACAGTTATTATAATGTCAGTACTTTCTAGTGAACTCCTTTTGCTTAATAACATGTTGTGAAAGTTTTGGCATTGATTTCAATAAACCTGCAGTTTGTTGAAAGGCAATATCTCCACTCCACTCCTTCAAGATGGATTCATTTTTCGGCTGCCGTACTCCCACCCAAAATAACCCACAAATGTTCTATGGAGTTCAGATCTGGAGTTTGTGGAGGAGTTTCTAATCTTTTTGGGATGCCAGCAGCCAAAGTCTTATATTGATTACGGTGTGTTCAGGTTTTAGTCTTGCTGGAGAATGTACGTATCCCGAAGTTCTAATATGGGAGCACTTTCCCTTATAACAATTACTAGTTTGCTAACCCCGTGCACCTCCCATACATCCATAAACCATAAAGAACTTCCGTCTAGGGTCGAATTCTGTGTTGAAGTGCTGAAGATTACATTCTCCCCAGAGCTATCAGGATGGTGAAGATACTTTTTGGCAAACGCCAGTTGCTGTTTTTGTTTTTTTCCTTTTCGCTAATAAGTAATTTCTTTCTCATAATGCGTCCGTCTAATCCAGAACTTCTCAGTACCCTTCTAATGCATTCATCACTGCAATTTTTCTCTGTTTCTTCATTTACTGTTACTGCACTGAGTTTAGAATTTTTCAACTCTTTTCTTATGATTTAACGTCTCTATCTTCCATTTAATTTACGTGGTCGTCCTTATCGGCTTAAGTTAATTTATATTCTATAAATCTTTTTATTACATTGAAAGTTGTTTGTTTTTTACGACTAATGATTTTTTTTATTCCAACAAATGATTTCCCTTCATTGTATAACTTTAAAATATAATTTTTTTTTTCTTCAATAATTAATGTCTTTGTCGGAAAATAAACTATTAAGATGCATAGAGGGCATAACATCGAACTGAAAGCTACACACTGTGAACAGAACCGATTTGACTTTTACCCAACAAGATAACGAACCGGCCTATAAAAGTATTTCAATATACATTGGTCGTATAATTTCGTCAGACGTCAGGAGGAGCTATCATTTTAGCCCATTTGTAAGCATTTATATATAAGTAAAATTATATTATTATTGTTATTTATACAATATTTATATATATTTTAGGGACTAAACTCCAATAATCGAAAAATTTCTTGGTTTGGCATTATCAATTTTGATTACTCTCAACTTACGTTAATATATTAAGTAATAAGGGAAACCCCCACAAATTATAAATTTTCTTGTGAAAACGAAATTTTTTTTCTTCGCATTTTGTCGTACTTAGGTAAGCAGTGGGATTCAAGTATTTTAAATTTTTGCATGTGTTTATTTCACTCAGATGATGAATGATGACATAAAGTTAGATTTCGCAACCACGACAATTTAGAAGCAGCTGCACTACATAATAATAATAAATTTATTAGAAAAAGGGTGCTTAACCCTTTTTCAAACTAGTTAACTAGAAAAAAAGAAAAAAATAAGATATAATACAATATGATCACTCGAAAAAAATGATTAAAAATACTTACATAGGTACTCCAAAACAAAAAGTAATTGACAAATATACAAAGTATCAGGTGATAGAAATAAATTGCTGATTAGTTTGACGAGACTAGGTGCGATAATTGGAAGAATGAAATCTATACCTTCTCTGGGTATGGATTAAAGTTTCACACTATCGAAAAGCTCCCATACGATGTCTTCGACGATTTTTACCCAGCTAAAGGCAAAACAAAATCACATGTTTTTCTTATTACATTTTTTTTATAAGAAAAACCTAACGAAATGAGAATTTATTGAGCACAATAAAAAAATAATTAAAGTACAAAAATGGAGTAATGAAAGTATTGATAGTATTATTATTTTAACAGTTATTATAATGTCAGTACTTTCTAGTGAACTCCTTTTGCTTAATAACATGTTGTGAAAGTTTTGGCATTGATTTCAATAAACCTGCAGTTTGTTGAAAGGCAATATCTCCACTCCACTCCTTCAAGATGGATTCATTTTTCGGCTGCCGTACTCCCACCCAAAATAACCCACAAATGTTCTATGGAGTTCAGATCTGGAGTTTGTGGAGGAGTTTCTAATCTTTTTGGGATGCCAGCAGCCAAAGTCTTATATTGATTACGGTGTGTTCAGGTTTTAGTCTTGCTGGAGAATGTACGTATCCCGAAGTTCTAATATGGGAGCACTTTCCCTTATAACAATTACTAGTTTGCTAACCCCGTGCACCTCCCATACATCCATAAACCATAAAGAACTTCCGTCTAGGGTCGAATTCTGTGTTGAAGTGCTGAAGATTACATTCTCCCCAGAGCTATCAGGATGGTGAAGATACTTTTTGGCAAACGCCAGTTGCTGTTTTTGTTTTTTTCCTTTTCGCTAATAAGTAATTTCTTTCTCATAATGCTTCCGTCTAATCCAGAACTTCTCAGTACCCTTCTAATGCATTCATCACTGCAATTTTTCTCTGTTTCATCATTTACTGTTACTGCACTGAGTTTAGAATTTTTCAACTCTTTTCTTATGATTTAACGTCTCTATCTTCCATTTAATTTACGTGGTCGTCCTTATCGGCTTAAGTTAATTTATATTCTATAAATCTTTTTATTACATTGAAAGTTGTTTGTTTTTTACGACTAATGATTTTTTTTATTCCAACAAATGATTTCCCTTCATTGTATAACTTTAAAATATAATTTTTTTTTTCTTCAATAGATTAATGTCTTTGTCGGAAAATAAACTATTAAGATGCATAGAGGGCATAACATCGAACTGAAAGCTACACACTGTGAACAGAACCGATTTGACTTTTACCCAACAAGATAACGATATTTCAATATACATTGGTCGTATAATTTCGTCAGACGTCAGGAGGAGCTATCATTTTAGCCCATTTGTAAGCATTTATATATAAGTAAAATTATATTATTATTGTTATTTATACAATATTTATATATATTTTAGGGACTAAACTCCAATAATCGAAAAATTTCTTGGTTTGGCATTATCAATTTTGATTACTCTCAACTTATATTAAGTAATAAGGGAAACCCCCACAAATTATAAATTTTCTTGTGAAAACGAAATTTTTTTTCTTCGCATTTTGTCGTACTTAGGTAAGCAGTGGGATTCAAGTATTTTAAATTTTTACATGTGTTTATTTCACTCAGATGATGAATGATGACATAAAGTTAGATTTCGCAACCACGACAATTTAGAAGCAGCTGCACTACATAATAATAATAAATTTATTAGAAAAAGGGTGCTTAACCCTTTTTCAAACTAGTTAACTAGAAAAAAAGAAAAAAAAAGATATAATACAATATGATCACTCGAAAAAAATGATTTTTACGACTAATGATTTTTTTTATTCCAACAAATGATTTCCCTTCATTGTATAACTTTAAAATATAATTTTTTTTTCTTCAATAGATTAATGTCTTTGTCGGAAAATAAACTACTAACATCGAACTGAAAGCTACACACTGTGAACAGAACCGATTTGGCTTTTACCCAACAAGTTAACGAACCGGCCTATAAAAGTATTTCAAATACATTGGTCGTATAATTTCGTCAGCCGTCAGGAGGAGCTATCATTTTAGCCCATTTGTAAGCATTTATATATAAGTAAAATTATATTATTATTGTTATTTATACAATATTTATATATATTTTAGGGACTAAACTCCAACAATCGAAAAATTTCTTGGTTTGGCATTATCAGTTTTGATTACTCTCAACTTACGTTAATATATTAAGTAATAAGGGAAACCCCCACAAATTATAAATTTTCTTGTGGAAACGAAATTTTTTTTCTTCGCATTTTGTCGTACTTAGGTAAGCAGTGGGATTTAAGTATTTTAAATTTTTACATGTGTTTATTTCACTCAGATGATGAATTTTTTTTTCAGATATTACTTATGTCTATTTATTACAGACTAGTGTGCAAGGATAAGTATTACGAAAGGTATGTAAAATACACACATACTAGGTGGGGTGAAAAGTAACCTCCTTGGGAATGAAAAAAATTTTTTTTTTTAAATGTTTTTTTGTTTTATTCAATATAGTCCCCTTTTAGCTTGATACACTTATTCCAGCGATTTTCCAACTTCTTGATCCCGTCCGAAAAGTAATTTTCCGGAAGGTCTGCAAAATACTCCTCCGTGGCGTCGATGATTTCCTCGCGTGAGCTGAATTTTTTATTGATGAGCCATCTTTTGAGGTTTGGGAAGAGATAATAGTCCGTGGGAGCCAAATCGGGCGAATGCGGTGGATGCGACAGCAATTGGAGCCGTAAGTCATTGATTTTAGCCGTGGTTGCGATGTTCTTGTGCGCTGGCGCATTGTCTTGCAAAAACAAAATTTTTCTCGGCTTCATGTGAGGCCGTTTTGCAGCGATTTCGGCCTTCAATCGCTCCAATAATGCACACTAATACTCGCTGTTGATGGTTTTTCCTTTTTCGAGGTAGTCCACGAAGAGTATGCCATGACAATCCCAGAAAACCGACGCCGTAACCTTTCCGACCCATTGAGCCTCCCTCGGCCGCTTCGGAGCACTCGTGCCGGCTTCAGTCCATTGCCGGGCACACATTCTGTTCCCTGGTGAGTAATAGTGGATCCAGGTTTCATCAGCAGTTACCAATCGACGCCAAAAGTCCGCCCGATTCCGCATCAACAAGTCCAAACACTCTTTCGAAGTGCTCTCGCGTTCATGTTTTTGGTCAGGAGTGAGCATGCGCGGCACCCAGCGGCAGGATAACTTTTTCATATGCAGAATATTGCCCAAAATATGGCGTGTGCGCTCAGTACTAATCTTTGTGATATCTGCTAGCTCGCGCACCTTCACTTTCCGGTCAGCCAACACCATTTCAGGTATTTTTTTGACATTATCCTCTGTAACCGCATCGGAAGGCCTGCCTCTGCGGACTTGATCGGTAGTGGAGTTGCGGCCACCACGAAACTCTCGAAACCAATATTTGACGGTGTAATCTGACGGAGCATTAGCTCCATAATATTTATCCAACTTTTCTTTTGTTTCCTTCGCCGTTTTGCCTCTCAAAAAATACTGTTTTATGAGAGAACGAAAATCGTTTTTGTCCATACTCAACATGATGCCAAACACGTCAACAACAATCAACTGTCAAAACAAAACTAAAGACAGTATCGCACTGAAATTTGGCATGTCTGCCTAAATATGAATGGACTTTAAGGCACCATAACCTTTTTTGCAGTAGTAGCGCATTCTGGCGGTCAAGGAGGTTACTTTTCACCCCACCTAGTATATGTATATTTTGTACTTATTCTAGAAAATGATAATGATAATTCTACCCACGACTCGTGGGTAGAATTTCGTTGCCTCTTTTTAGACCTATCTCCTTCTCCTTGTTCGTTATTTTTCTATTTCGCTTCATTTCTTTTCATTCCCCATGAAAGAAATTTATTGGTCAAAGGAATTGATTTTAGAGCTGATAGGCTTATACCAATTGCACCCTAATTTATATAATACGACCGACGTAGATCCATCCGTCCATATGATCTACAGCCCTTGTGGCACAATTTAGTTAATAAATGTCCTCGATTCCATTTTGACCATTAAAGACCGAAAGTATCAAATAAGCTCTAAACACTTAACAACCGAAAGAAAAAATAAAAGGGAGCTGTCAAATTAGAGAAATGGAAAAGAGTCAACGTGTTTTTTTTTTTTCTTTTTGCTATGTTGTTACTCGGTTCTGTTACCACTGATCTGGCCACTTTACACGTCTCTAGATTCGTCCAGTAGATATTGAACTCCTGTCTAATCTTCTCATTGATTATCGTTTTAATAGTTGTCATAGGGACCCTATAGTCTTAACAGGATTCAGTTCTGTGTCACTCGCTCCTTTTCTTGCTGGTTCATCTGCCTTTTCGCTACCCGGTACACCTTCGTGCCCCGGTACCCATATAAGGCGGACTCTATTACACCTGGCAAGTAGGTTCAGTTTAATTTTGCACTCCTTTATGAGTCGTGATTTTGACACGGGGTTTGTGATCGCACTAATTGCTGCTTTGCTGTCCGAGCAGATGTCTATTTGCCTCTCTTCGCTGGTGTCATCTGCGAGTATTTCTGTTGCTTTCATAATTGCAAGGACTTCTGCTTGGAACACGGTTACAAATGGTTCTAAGTGAATAGCAAGTTCAATCGGTGGGTTAGCACAGAAGATGCCAGCCTCTGATTCCCCTGATATTTTAGAGCCGTCTGTATGTACCGATGACCCGTTGGAGTTTCTTGTAGTCCTTCCGTTTGTCCAAAATTCTCTTTTTGGGGAAAATTGTTTCAAAGTTGTTGAGGAGGAACGTATAAGATATTTCAACAACATCACTAGGACAATGGATAAGTGGCGTCATTTCTCTTATCATTGTGGTGATTTTCCGATGACCCGTGGTAGCGCCTTCATTGAAAAGGCCGGTGTTTCTAAGTCTTGCGGCTGAAAGATCGTCAATCTTTTTCGCTTCGAGGTGCACTGGTAGGATATTTAAGATCGCTTCTATGGCCGTTGTTGGTATTGAGGATTGTGCTCCTGTAATGCCCAAGCAGGCTATACGCTGCACCTTTGTTAATAAGTCTGTTGCGTACTTTGTATGTGTGACTGGCCACCATACAACTACTCCGTAGGAGATGATAGGTTTTATTACGCATTCGTATATCCAGCGGACCTGTTTCGGTTTCAGGCCCCATGGCTTCCCGATGGCCCTCCTGCCTATCCAATATGCCCTTTTAGCTTTGGTAACTCTTTCTTCGAGGTTCTTTTTCCAGGTCAGTTTCCTGTCCAATATTATGCCCAGGTACTTGACGCTGTCACGAAGTTGCAGTGATACGAGTACTCCTTCAAGTTGTGGAATTTGAAAGTCACAGTTTTGGTTTTCTTTGTGAAGATAACCAGTTCCGTTTTTATTTTTTGATTTATATTTATTTGAATTTATTCCTAATCCGCTCTCCTCCGCCCGTTTCATTCTGATTCGTATGGTGTTTTGCATAAGCTCTCCTATGATGTTCAGGTACCTACCTCTTATCAAAACGGCTAAATTATCTGCGTACGCTACGCACTTTGCACAGGTTTCATCTAGTGTTTTTAGAAGGTTGTCCATTGAGAGCACCCACAGAAAAGGAGATATTACCCCCCCTGTGGTGTTCCCCTTATTGTTTCGTCTCCCAGCTGTGATGATGCGGTTTGATAGCATGTGTTCTAGCCAATTGTTTATTATTTGATTTTTACAGTATATCGAGAGTTCGTCCACAATTTTTTGAGTTTTAACATTGTTGAATACCCCTCCGATATCTAGGAAGACGCCTGCGACTGATTCCTTCATTCCAAACGCAACTTCTATTGTGGATGAAACCTGGTGTAGTGCCGTCTCAACTGATTACTTTTTGGGGTATGCGTGTTGATTGGGGCACAGCCGCGGGTTTGTAATCAGTGTTCTGATATACTCGTAGTTATCACACATTCTCTCCATTGATTTTAGTAGGAATGACGTCAGAGTAATAGATCTATAACCCTTAGCCGTCGATAAATCTTTCCCGGGTTTTGGGAAACCACCTATGTGTTCTAGACATAGGCATCACCTATAGATATTAACCAGGGTTTTATTTAGGGTATCTAATTCTATCCCTTTTTCCAAGAAGATGGGAAGTATTCCGTCCATACCCGGTGATTTATATGGTGCAAATGAGTTAATGGCCCAGGCTACTTTACCTGCATCAACTAGGTTGTCAGCATCTTCCCATTTAGTTTCAGCACGAGTAACCCCACACTTGGAAGGTATGGCTGCGTCATTGAAACAGTTTAGGAAGTGTGCGCCCATAAGCCTGTCCAAGGTATCGGCTACGGTTGCCAGGTTGGTGCCGTGACATAAGGCCATGTGACATAAGGCCATATTTCAAAATATGGCCTTATGACGCTTTCACAAAGTGTCACAAAGCCATATTTCGGAGTATAGCCTTATGTCGACATAAGACCATTATGGCTTTATGTCGCTTTCAAATAGATTTTCAGCACTTACCTGATTCAATTTTATCTTTAAAAGCTCAAAATTATTAAGGATTAAAAGATTTAAAAGCTCAAAATTATTATAAGATAAAATTATGTTAAATCACATGAAAAAAAATAATAAATATTTTAAACACTTTTAACAGAATATAGTTGTGCTCTTTGCGACAATTTGTCTACAAATTGGGCGTAGAATTGGATTGTTGTTCTTTATATAGTTCTCCGACAGCTTTGTAAAACAATTTTAACACAATTTAAAGTGATTACATGGCTGCAAGAGAATGGTGCGAGTATTTTCGCAGC
Source organism: Pocota personata (assembly GCA_963082735.1). Taxonomy (NCBI): domain Eukaryota; kingdom Metazoa; phylum Arthropoda; class Insecta; order Diptera; family Syrphidae; genus Pocota; species Pocota personata. Next base: position 54,921,658 of record OY720432.1, on the reverse strand, counting down.
AAATAACGCAAAGAACTGGTGCTTCATCTGCATTTAAATATTGATGTTCAGAAGAATCTTGACCTTCTTCTTCTTCATTAAATAAAGTAATAGTGAGAAATTCGCGCGAATTTTCTCACTATTATTTTATCTAATGCTCAAAATCTAAATATCTAATTTGAAAATCTAAGCTAAGGATTTTGATTTAGTGACAGTAGGTACTTCCCTCGCACCTCCCTGGGTGAGTGTTATCCCGCTGTGGTGGGGCAGAGGTAAGCCTAGATTGTGGTCGTTGGTCTTTGACGACTCGACTTCTTTTATTTTGCGGTTGCTCTGCGTGAGGACGCATCATCCTCTTGCTATCAGGGTTTGCTGAGGCATCCTCTGGTGACAGAGTAGGGTGTTCTAACCGTGGCTCCCTGCGCGTAGATAGTTTGGGTTTGAAGTAGTATTCCTTTGCTTCTCCATCTCCAGTCTCTTTCTTTCTTTAGCCCTCTTCCTTTGTTGGGCTCCTGAGATTTTCCTTCTTCGGGTCATTGGCTCATCCTCTTTGCGAGCGGCCGGTGTTATAGTTTCAGCCCCTTCAGTTTTTTTTTTTTTTTTTAACAGGAGGCACTGCGACCAGAGAGATCTAGTGTGCCAGAGACCACTATTTAGGGCAGCAGTACTTCAACTTTCCATATGAAAACTATAATTACGGCTATGGAGAATTTTCTTAGGTCTAATGGAGATATTATCTCCTTCAGAAAGAAGCTTCTCCTACTTCTACACTGAGCTACACACTCACATAGTACATGTTCTGTAGTTTCGTCCTCTTCTAGGCAGAGACGGCAGGTAATATCCTCTGAAATTCTTATTTTATTTAGGTGGTAAAGTAATTGGCAGCGACCAGTAAGGAAGCTCTTATGTCACTTCTGCTATATTTTAGGATATCAGCTGCCTTTTTTGGAAGAATTGGACAGCTCTTTTAGCTTGTCTGAGGCCTTGGGAGTTGCGTTCCCAATTGTTTAGAGTTAGTTTGAATGCAGAATCATATATTCCGCAAAAGGGTTCAGGTCCAATGAACAACTCAGAGGAACCTTTTCTTTCATTGCCGTCAACACCTACATGACCCGGTAGCCATAATAATTTCACTTTATTGTATAGGACCAAGTTTTGTAAACTGTCAAAGCAGCTTAGAACTGATTTTGAACTGATCAGGTGGGAGATCACTGCTTTAAGCGCCGCTTTGCTGTCGCTGAGTATGTGTATAGCGGCACCTTTGATTCCTGATTGCAAGTTGATATTTGCACAGGTCTCAATAGCATAAAGCTCGGCCTGGAAAACACTAGGACTCTTTCCAAGTGATTTCGTAATCTTGTGATTGGGTCCATACACACCGGCGCCAACTCCTGAATCCATTTTTGATCCATGATCGGTATACCAAACGATTCCTTTTTGATCAAGCAACGGTCCGCCATTATTCCATATATCATATATATTTGGGATCTCAATCTCAAACCTTCTAACAAAGTAGACTGATTTGGGCGTAAAGTCTGAAACCGTGCTGAGCATATCTAATTCGGGGAAGTCGGTTAATAGATCTATGAGATCCACATGATCTCACGCACTATTAACATCCGACTTTCGAAGATTAACTGTACTACGCATTTTTTTTTATAAAAATGTGTAACGGAGTAAGTCCGATTATGGCTTCTATAGCTGTTGTGGGACAGGTGTGCATAGTACCTGTAATTCCGAGGCTAACTAATCTTTGAAGTTTGCTGAATTTGCTAATGGTTGTGACATCCTTGGTTTTCGTCCACCAGACAACGGACGCGTATGTAAGGATGGGTCTTACCACAGTGGTATAACCAGAATATGACCTTTGGGGACAGACCCCAGGTTTTGCAATACATACGGCGACAGATCCACATGGCAGTGGTTGCCTTGGCAATATTATGCTTAACGTGGGAATTCCAGTTAAGTTTCTTATCCAGGACAATTCCTAGATATTTTACCTTGCCGGAAAAATTAATGGTTGTGCCATTTAGAGTAACTGAACCAATGTTCAGTGTTCTTCTTCTAGTAAACGGTACAACGACGCCAGCACACCAGTCCGAGACTACACGGAGTGCATTTTGCATGAGTTGACACACATTGTCTTCATGTTTGCCTTTGATGATCACAAGATCATCTGCATAGCCTATAGTTGTAAAGCCTAAACTATTAAGTCTATTCAATAAGTCATCCACCATGAGCGACCATAAGCGAGGCGAGAGGACGTCACCCTGGGGGCAGCCTTTAGCCGCGGAGACCGTCACAGAGACCTCTCCTGACGAAGATGTCATTATGCGGGTATCGAGCATATTCCTAACCCATCTGGTAGTAGGTTCGTCGATTCATCTGCGACTCATGGCACAGAAATGGATTCATAACCAGTATTATCAAAAGCACTTTCTATGTCAAGGAATGCGCAAAGGGCGATTTCTTTGCCACGATAGGCTGATTTAATCTCTATAACGAGATGATGAAGGGCGCCTTCCGTGGATCGACCTTTCCTGTATGCATATTGACTAGAGTGTAGAGGAGTAGTCTTTTCAAGGATACCTCTAATATGGATGTCTGCAGTCTTTCCCTGGTTTTCAAGAAAAACGATGTCAAGCTGATTGGACGGTAGGATTTGGGTAGCTCACTGGGTTTGTTACCTAGCTTAGGGATAAACACCACATTTACCTCCCGCCAAGTTAGTGGAATGTATCCCAATTTAAAACTTGTTCTAAATAGAGCTACCAAGGTGGGCAGGATATATTCTAGACCTTTTTGAATAGGGGCTGGAAAAACACCATCACTGCCGGGTGCCTTAAAGGGTTTAAATGAGCCGATTGCCCATTTAATTTAATCTTGACTGAACAGATTTCCAGACAAGATGTTGATTCTTCTGGAGGTGCCAAATGTGGTGCCTTCAGGAGCAACAGGTGCGTGATTACTTAAAATTGTTGATCCAGGGAAGTGTCGCTCGAGCAAAGTTTCCAGAGTTTCCCTTCGACCGGATGTATAGGTGCCACCAGATTTGATGAGCAATCCCAATCCGTTGGAATGATCCCTAGAGAGAGCCTTTTGGAGACGGGCTGCTACTGGAAAAGATGCAATGTTTTCGCAGTTCTTTCTCCATGCTGTTCTCTTGGATTTTCTCAACTCTATGTTGAATTTAGTCAAAGCGGACCTATATTCGTCCCAATTTTTATTGCGTTTTGCGGTGTTAAAAAGTTGTCTCACAGTACGCTCCGTTTGTTTGTATTGTATTTTTTTTTGGGACACAGCTACTCCTGAAGGAAGAGATTAGACAGTCATTTAGTTGGCAGGCTGCCACATCCACATCACATTTTGATCTTAAAGATGTTTGACCGCGAGATTTCGCGAAATAATGCCCAATTAGTTCTTTTAGGCGCGTAGTGTAAATGTCCATGATTAAACCCACTCGAAACCCACCTGATATGCTGATGATCAGATAGTGAGGATTCATTAGAACGTGCCAATCGATGACAGAGTTAGAAATAAAAGGGCTCGAGATTATGAGGTCAAGTGCCTCTTCTCGAATAGAATTTATAAATGTTGGTTTGTTACCATCATTACATACAGCTAAATTTCTACTTGTAATATAATCAAGAAGTAACTCACCCCTTTTGTTGATGTCGCTGCTACCCCATACCACATGAGGAGCATTGGCATCGCATCCAATGATCAGATGCCAGTTGCGACGGTGACATAGCAAATTCTGCACAGCCACGGGCGGAACAGATTCCGAGTCTCCAGGGAAGTAGGCGGAGGCGCACACAATCTTCCGAACTCCTCCTATTATCGGAATCTCAACAATGCAGGCCACTAAGTCTCTGCTGATGAATTTTGCATTGGGAAGGAAATTAATTTTAGAACTGTTTAAACAAGCAGCCCTAGGCATTAACTCCCCATGGGCATATAACAACTTACATGTCCTATTATGAAGGCCCTTTATTTTGCCTCCAATCACCCAAGGCTCCTGGATGAGACCGAGGATGATTTTATCCCGGATAAACCGTTGGCTAAAAATGTCTGAAAAACCTTTAGCATGATTCAGGTTACCCTGCAGCACCTTGATGTTATGCTTCATCATTTGTGCTTGGTGTTTTTGTCGGATGATTTCTTTTTACTGGAAGGCGTGTTAGTGCCTGTTTTCTTAAGTTTGCCATCCCCACGAGAGTGGCCAGCAAGACTATCCCTCACAGCAGAAGCTGTCTTAATAACAGGAGTGGGCACTGATGCCACACCCGCCACATGAGAGGTCAATGTTGTCACCGTCGAGGTACCAGCATCGCAGCTCTTCGGATTCTGCAATGTGGCTACACTAGACACAATTGTACTAAGTGTATCCACTTTGGAGACTTCTGAGGTGGAAGATGTAGACACAGCAGAACTACATTCCACCGTGTTCTGCGGTGCTGCGTCCTTAGGACGGGTGGAAACATCTGACACTACTCCTATGGCAGTTAGAGTAGGTTTTTCTACACCTGAGACCTTGTCTGTGCTCTTCAGAATCAGCCTAACTCTGCCAAAACAGTAAGCCACATTGCCTTTTAGCATCTTTAGGAGATCCATCGAGCAGTCTGTGATACCTAGTACCAGGTGAATAAGATCTCTCTGGATAGTCCTTTGTATGACCCTCCAGTTTCTGGCGAAGAGATCAGTATTCTGAGCATCGAGAAGAGTCAGAAATTTACCGTTCGCAAAGCCGGTACTTTGTGGAAAAAACCCACGGATGATATGCGATTTCGAAAATGAATCCTCTTCCACTAGCATCGTGTTCAAACCACAATTTTTCAAAATTGGCCCTCATCCACTCTGCAGTGAATGGGCCAGAGCATACGTCTAGGAGCTTACTTGATTTGTGAAACAAACCATGAAATTTGGTTTAGCGACCTCGTCAACCAGCTCAATGATAATGTCCATGATGGCATTTTGGACGCCGGCCATTTGCTCAGCACTAAAGGGACTGCGCGTCAGATCAACGGGAACCACACCCAATTTGACAATCCCTACTGTGTCCCTGTTAGAGGTCTTGTCGAGTGCGTTAGTCGCGGTTCTAGCTTTTTTCTTCTGTGGGGCAGAAGGGGTAGATTCCTCGGATCGCAGACGCTTCATCTCGGTACCCTTGTAGAACTGAGAAGATTTGGCTATCTCTAGAGCACGTTCTCTAGAGACGCCGTTTTTTAAGGCAAAATTGAATCACCTCTTTTCAGCCGAAGTTAGTTTTATGAATCCGCTGGTGACTAGGGACAATTTCTCGACACCAACTTCAACGGCAGAGCAACCGGATTGAACCGAGTGTTCGTCCGAGAGCATGCTGGATGATTCTCCGTAGAGAGTGTCTGAGTCAGAGTCGAGATGGGGGGCAGATCCACTTCATCTCGTCTCTTATCAGCGACACTGATGAGAGGGTCGGCCCTATTGGCAACGACCACCTCGGGATTTACTTGTAGTTGTCCCATAAGTTGATGCAGTTTTCACCGTGTGAATTTTTTTTAACATATATGTTCTGAAATTTTGAACCCACGAGTAGTCGGGAAAGGAAACATCACCCACAGCAGAGCAGAGAATACTGTGGGAAGGCATAGGATGAAGCAGGAGGTCGCCTGGTATCCTGAGTTCGCATACTAAAGACTAAGCACCCTCTTAGCCATGTATCCCACGGCGTATGCTGTTCCACCTTGTATTAGAGATTATTTCCAGAGGTTGTCTCCTCACGTTGCACACTTTAGCCGAATGCCACAGTAATGAATTCAAGCCGCATAGTCCAGCAAGGCTCAGGCAGTTTATCATGCTGTTACTAATTAGGGTTCGTACAAAGACTTTACCCTAGGAGTCCGTACCTGGCCGTCAACCCCCTCAGTTACATCTGCTGCAGCGAAGAGGTGCTGTACCCCAAAGCTATATAGTTTGAGAGTTTGAGCCAATGGCGACTTATCCCCTTTCGGGGCCAAGCCCTCGCCGACAGCCGTGGCCTCTGTCGACTTTTGGATGTATATCCCCATCCGTGTTTCTTCTTTTTCTTTTATACTCTCCCTGTTGTTTTTTGTATTTTTCTACTTCACTGTAGGTTCTTTTTGTTTACCTTCTAGTTTCTGGACCTCCACTCCGACCTTCCCTGGATCTATTCTAGATATAGCTCTGTAATATATAATCAACCATGACCGACACCGCAGGCTAAAAGAGTATCACCCTACTCAGCCACTCCACCACGACAAGGTAGGTAAACGACGGAGGGGTCAAAATAGAACAGAGAAAAGAGTCATGACTCAAGATTCACCGTGTAATAGCAGACTTATCAGTAATTATAAACAAAGTGACCAGTAACTTCCAGTGCTATCCGGTGTCCATAAGTCAGTCGCTATGGATATGTATGAAATATCTTTAATAATATTATAGAAAGTTTTATTTCAAATAGAGAGATATAATTCAAGTGAATATAATACGTTAGAAATTTATTATTACAAAATAAAAGAGAAGATGTTAGACACCAAGGAACTGCCGCGCAACCACTCGCGCAACCACTCACCCTTGTCATTCAGTGTTCTCTTGTGACAAGAGTCAACTTCTAATAGGGTGTTCCCACAAATGCGGTCATCCTGCCACATTCATCGACCGCGGGGAACGATCAACAAGTCCTCTTATTTATTTTCCGTTTTGTTACATCTCTGCGTTTTCAACTATCGTCATCGCCATCTTCATTATCGTTTTGTTCATGTTAATCTCGTATTTGTCGTTTTCTTCTTCTTGCTCCACTTTTTTACAACTTCTTAGATAATTCTTATGTTTTTCTTCAGTGGCATATTCGGTTACAGATCCACCAGGTATTTTTGTACTACATGCCACTGTTGGGGTTAGTACACACGTTCAAGTCATCCGCAGCCGTCTCTTCTTTAGGTGTTGTCATCTTCGCAGCTCCATGGCTTCATGTGGTCTTCTGTCCTCCTTACCTTACGAACATTATAGCGTTCATTAGGCGAAACATGGGTAACATTATAGGGTCCCATATACCTCGGATAAAGTTTTAGCCCAGGGTCTAACTAAGTACGCTTCACTGCTACTAAATCATGTACAGCTTATTTATGAGCAACTTTTTATTTTTTTATTGTAGCCACGGGCTTTTTACCTCTGCACTAAACTTATACTCTGGCGGACCTCTTCTCTAATATAATCACGATCATTACAAGCACACCAGTCATCACAAGAAGATGTAGAATTCCTTCCTTCTCATACAAATTTGGAGAAAGAATCCACCACGCAGAAGATGTGGTAATAATTCTTGTTAGCGGAACTTAAGAGACCGAGGTTATCCACATGATAGTTGTCAAGAGGGTACTCACAATTAGATATCGATTGTAAGCAGCCCTCCTGTTTGCAATCCTTTCGGTCACTCAAGATGCAGCGACGATGCGGCAACGTAGGTAGTACTTCTTGCACATAATATTCTCCGTCTTTTTGGTACCAAAATGACCTTCCTCATGCACAGACTTGAGGACATCTTTGGCCATAACCTGAGGAATACAAAACAGGTTTTTGCCTCCATCCTTATAAAGAACGTCATATTCAACGAAAAACCAATCGAGGCTTCTTTTAATGGCTTTGAAGCACTCATCACCTTCTAGGTATGACTCTAATTGCAAAGCTGAAATAGAAAGAGCAAGTAAAAAAGAAAAAAGAAGAGTTAGAATTCAAATATAGAAAACTGCACTGGCTGCACTGGCTATCACAAAATTAAACAATTAAAGTGATTATGCCTGAATTTAGTGCCGTATCTTAAACTGAGCTAGTTGGCGTACAAATTTCAATTTTATACTATTGAGTTTAAAGGAAACAACTTGATTTCACTTTTACACAAATTATTTCTCAAAAGCACTAGCGGTGTGCTGAGTGCGAGCCAATTACGGACTGAACTTATTTCCTAATCTAATCCCTACGATTCTCTGTCGCTTCGAATAAGTGCTTATCTTGCAGCTCGTGCAAGGTATAATGTTGTGAGTGCGTGAACTTCTGTCGAACGTTGCAACGCAGCTCAATTAGAGCTGATGTCGACGACGGTTGACTGGATTGCTGGCCTATGGATTATTTTCTGGGTCAGCGGCGTGCGCCCGCGACGAACCCACCGCGTTAACCTACATACTAAGAAGTTACTTCAATGCTAGGTGATTGTTTTTGTAACGTGGAGCTTTACAAAGATATCGGGTCTTACAAACAAATTCAAGTAAATGTCCACAACGTAAAGAGACGACAGATTTGTGGTAAATAGCACACTGATGAGCAGTTCTTCAACAGTAACTGAGGCAAGAAATAGGCTTCAGCAAGTAAGACATGGTTCTATAAGCTCTAAGACAATAAAAGAAGTCTGTAATAAGGCCATATAAATGTCCACAACGTAAAGAGACGACAGATTTGTGGTAAATAGCACACTGATGAGCAGTTCTTCAACAGCAACTGAGGCAAGAAATAGGCTTCAGCAAGTAAGACATGGTTCTATAACCAACTGCCCCTTGCTTACCGCGAAAAGTAGCGCGTTAGTTAAAGATTTTCGCACACTTTTCAAAATATGGTGAACGATATTTTTGCACTTAGTAACTTTCTTTATTGAGGTCCTACTCGAAGACTGCCGCCTGTGCTCGAACTTACAAAAGATAACACCTTTTACATAAAGGAATAAGAAAGCAACAACAGAAATATGTTAGAAGACTATTGATAGTTAACAGCTTAACAAGCATAACAATAAGTATTGTATAGTATTGTTGGGAAGTTGCGATCGCTTGTGTTGTTCTTCTGTTATGAACAGTGCAACATCGGTCTATTGTGGCTTATTGTATACATAGATCTTAAAAAGAGGGAAGAATACTAAGTATTAAGTAGGTATTTTCAAAATTGAATTAATCGGTGAAAGTCATGATTTAGCCAAAATCCCCTACATGCCCTACTTTTTCAAAGAAAACGGAGATGCAGAATATTTTTTCTTAAACTAACTATGTGAAATTATAATACTACTATCCTCAAACAATAAATAAGGAAACAACAAAATACTATTACAATTTCTCAAATTTTACATGCGTACGTTGGTCCGTACGTTTACTTGGGCCTTAAATTTTGATCTAGAAAGATGAAATTTGCTACGTAAGCCTTTTAGGCTACAAATGTAATTTTTTTTTTTAAAACCCGCCCAAAGACACGCCTACTTTTTTTTACCAAAAGGATGATTCAGTTGAAGGTTAGAAAATAAATTTGAAATATTATAAAATACATTAGTTTGTTATAAACTGATGATATTTTTATATTAATATAATGCTGAGACATTGACATTAAACATAAAAAATAATATAGACCAAATGGGCTCTGCTGTTGGCCTTGCAGACTTTCACCCTTTCGATGAAATTTTCTATTATTTTTCGGCATTAATTCTGCGGTAGTTCATAAATAACGCGTCGAATCTCGTCCTCTAGCTCTCTAATTGTTCTATATACTATCTGCTTTAAATATGCTTCTTCTAACACCACTGCATCGAAGAGTATAACATCTAATCGCCCTCATCCAAGCAACAACAACTACAACATGGTGACAGCAATGCTGGTAAACAAAAAATTACAATGCAAATACTTTGCAGTGAAATCTTGGAACTTAAGCATGCTATTATGAAGCCACTAAAGAAAATTCAATCTCTGGAAGAAAGCAATGCTTCTCTTTGTAAGAAAGTGGTGCTCCTGGAAAGAAAAATAAACTTTCTGGAGCAGAAAGATAAACAGGTTGCTGTGGATATCGTTGGCCTTCCTGATGTTAATTTTTTTTTGAAAAGGAGCGTGGTCACGCCCAAATGGCGTGTAGGCACTGCGACCAGAGAGATCTATTGTGCAATAGACCACTCTTTAGGGCAGCAATACTTCAAATTTCCTTATGAAAGCTATAATAACGGCTGCGGAGGAGTTTCTTAGGTATAATGGAGATATTACCTCCTTAAAAAAGAAGCTTCTCTTGCTTCTACACAGAGGTACACACTCACATAGTATGTGTTCTGAAGTTTCGTCCTCTTCTAGGCAGAGGCGGCAGGTAATATCCTCTGAAATTTTCATTTTATCCTGATGTTAATACTTCTAACGTTGTTGAAAAAGTCAACAAATTGTTTGCTGCAATGGGAGAACAATCCACCTCAAAAGATATCGTCTCGTATTTTGGCAAGAGTGGAAAGTAGGGAACAACAGCAAATCAGCCAATATTGCGTGCCCTAAGCTTTCGTCTCTCTCGTGGAACAACGATGCAATGAGAAAAATTCCTGCCATCTCCGATTGTCGGCGAAGATGGCAGGAATTTTTCTCATCCACCAGGAGGAAAATCTGTATGAATAATCATCTCACTGGCTTTACAAGATCTCTACATAATAAAGCAAATGAACTCAAATACAACAACAAATGTAAATTTGTTTGGGTGAGAAATTCAACCGTTCTCATTAGAAAAACACGAAGGTGATAAAGTAACAAAAATATACTCATTTGAAGATTTACAAAAAATTGAGGGGTGATTAATCCTAATAATAATTTAAATAATAATTATTGTATTATATATCTTCTCCAATTCATTATAATGAAAATGTTAACTTTCCCTTTTTATCTGAACATTCCAATCGCTACTGTAGATCATTCAAACAATGACCAATCTTTTGGTTTTTCGTAATCCATCAAAACATTTGCTGCTTGAGAATGAATTTTGATAGATTTTCCACTCATCTTTCCTCTTTAGACCATCTAAGAGATCTAATTTTTGTTTCTTAAATTTGAATTCGTAAAAACGAAAATTTCTGGTTTTGGTATTCCTAATTTTTTTATTTGATGCAGCGTGCAGTGATTCATATGCAACTGGCGGTGTTTTTATTATTTTTTCTAAGTGGCATATATATATACCTATATAATTAGTTTCAGTTGTGGAATTTCTGGTACTTACTGTTGCTTTATTTGCGTCTATACATAGACACAAATGTTCAGTAATATCCTTTATTGAAGAGTTTTCTGAGTTTTTGGAATTTCAAACTTGTAAAAATATAATTCTGTTCGGCGATTTTAATATTAATATTCTGTCTGACTCAACAGATGTCGATCACTTCTTGGCGACTCTATCTGCGTTCGGTTTTCACTCTTTGCTGGCTAAGCCTACTTTTTTAAACTCGTGTTTGGACCAGATATTTGCGAGGGTTCACCCAAACAAGTTCAAAACCGCATTTGATCTGAATTTAACGGACCACTGCTTAACTAGTAACTAAATGGATAGTCATGTTAGGCGTACCAAACCAACTGCGTGTAAAACCATCGATAAAATCAATTATAATGTTCTTAGAAATCGTTTGAATTTTGAATTTTGGGAACAAGTTTTTAGCACAGCTCAATAGCAGTCTCACATTACGAATAAATAGCAAACAGACAAAAAGAAGCCTAAACAACAAAAATAAATGTCTGAAGCCATGTACGACTCTTTTACTTCTGAAAAAATTCGAAAGAAACATAGGCTCTGTCTTCGAGTTAGAAAACATCGAAATAATACTAGACTTAAACAGTATTACAAAAAGTTGAATAAAGAACCTAAAGTGAAAGTCCCTTATTACAGAGTTAATTATTTTCATAGTAAATTAACAGCAAATCTTGGCAATTATAAAAAAAAAATGTTGTGTTGTTGATGAAATTCTTAATAGAAAAGCTTCAGAAGTGGATATAGTTTTGAACGTCAACAACTCAACTACCTCTTACCCTTTGGAAATTGCTAGTTTATTTAATGATTTCTTTTGCAATATTAGTTCTTTTCAGAATTCACCCAACAACAATTTCAATTGCAAGAGTAATATTGTTTGAGCATTCGCTACTTTGGAGATCCATAAAATAATTTACTATCGTAAAACATCCTATTCTACTTCTTGTGACAAGATCTCAAGTTTTATGTTGAAAAAAAAATTGGTTTCAAATCTTTGATGTTTTATGTTTTATTTTTAATAGCAGTATACAGTAATGAAATTTTCCGCAATCTTTAAAAGCAACAATAGTAATGCCACTTCGTATAAAGGGCGACAATACGATTTTAAATAAATATCGTCCTATATCTTTGTTATCGGTATTCTCAAAAATATTTGAGAGGGGTATTAAATCTAGAATATTGTCATTTCTAGAAAGAACACACATTTTTAGTGATTGTCAATTATTTACAACTCTCCGAAAAATATTGTGATTGGTATTCCACAAGGTTCAGTTTTAAGTCCTATTCTGTTATTAATATACGTAAATTCTTTGTTTATTCAACCTGCCTTTGCTGATGATACTGCACTTTCATACTCAAATAAAAACTTGCTGAATGTCATAATCAGCGATAAAACCTATTTATGATATTCAATATTAACAGTAAAAGTTGTGATGATTTGTCGTTATTCTATCACTTCCGAGTTTCACATGATTTCGCTTATTTAATAATGATGATAATACTTTTTCCTTTAAAAATTTTACGTCTTGTTGCAGTAATTGTTCTAAGGTTGAGTGCGTCGACAATTTTAAATATTTAGGTATTGTCTTAGATAATAAGCTTAGTTGGCATAATCATACAAGTCATCTTAAACAATACCTTAACTAAGTGGTAAGACTAGTGTATCACCACAATCAATTTTAAAACTTGTATATAATGGTCTATTAAAATCTACGTTGGAATATGGTATTTCTTATTGGAGTGGTGCATTTTTAAAACAAAACTGAGCCTTCACTAATAAAACAAACATGCAATTCGAATCTTATGCAGAGTAAATCACAGAACTCCAAGTTTAATTTGTTCACAAACTTTCAAACTCTTCCTAAAAATATTTTTACAAAATGCAGGTTTTTCCTCAGTTAGAAATACTGAAAACTATAATTTGCGAGGATATACTAGAAATTTTGTAACCGTTCCTACAGTTCATAAAGTTCATTTTGAACGAATTTGCTTTACTACCGCATCCGGTTTGTTCAACCTACTTTCAGGTACTATTGGACGTGAAAGAGTGAAAAATGTATTTCTTAACCCATTTTCGACCGGTGTTCGATTAATCGAACGTGAAATTTGTCCTTTTTTACTAATTTTTTTAATTGTGAAGGTAAATAACATCAATAATATAGTCAATATCATATATTGCTGTGATCATTGGTTTTTAAAAAAATTATATTTACAACCCCCCTCCCACCACCTGTAATTGCGGGGGGTTGCTTGAAAAATACCTTAACCATAAGCCTTTTTAGTAAATTATATTAAAAATATATAATTACAGAAAAAAAAAAGTAATGATGACGTTTTATAGCTAAAAGGTAAAGCTATCTTTTGCAAACAAAAAATCAACACCAGACACCGCCTGAATAGCACAGGTATGAAGCAAAATTAGTGTTCGATTAATCGAGCGTTGGCGCTTATCCCATATACCAAGATCCCATACAAATGAATGAATCGAAATAAAAGCGAATAGTCAATATTATTTAAGTAAAAAGAATATTGTTTATTGATTTTTTGTATTTAAAATAAGAGAAAAATAATGAAAAGAAAATAAAAAATAAAAAATCATTTTGCATGGAAAGCTTTGAAACAATGCGCGTTCATATGCTTGGCACATTTCTCGCACATCCAAATCGTAGGTTTGCCACACCCTTTCAACTGGCATCGACGATATTTTTCTCCCGGCTGACGGACAATGAGGTGTTTACCAACCACGTTTGGTAAATTGCGTGGTTTCTGGAAATTAAGGTCATTATCCACTTCCATTCCTTCTTCATTATCGGTCAATAAAAGAAACTCAGTGACGAACAACTTGAATTGTTTTTGACTTATTGGCTTCTCGTTTTTGTATTTTGCAACCATGCAGTGAAGTTTTCAAGCGTTCGCAGATGAAGAATTAAGGGTGTTTACCCAAAGTGGCCAGTACCATTTCTTTCCACGGATGTTGGCTCGATAATTTTGAATGGCGTTATCGTGAAGATCAACGCCACCCATCCCATTGTTCTAGCTACGAAGCACAGCAGGCTGATCGACGTTGATAAATTTTCCTTCTTCTGCCGGCCCTTTCTTAGAATCTGTATTTACTTTTTTCCAACGTCGAACAGTGCGGAGTGGCAGAATCTGATCGTAATTTGTAGCAATGGTGACTTCCTTATTATCTTGCCAGCGACAAAGAGTGATCTGGTTTTTAGTATCATACATAAAATCATGAGCGCCGCGAGGTAAATTTGTTCCGGTCTTCATATTAGCAGCACCACCAGCTACACGATTACAGCGAACAGTTCCAGTGGCACAGAATCCCTTTTCTGATAGCAAGCACAGAAGATGATAGGATGTGAAGAAATTGTCGAAAAATACTACGTGTCGCATGGGGGTTTCGACGTTGCTAAGTAAACGGAGAACGACATCACCTCCAAGACCAACCGCTTTGTTATATTCATCGGATTGTCCACAGTAAGGTATAAATGAGAATAAATAACCGGTTGAAGAACAGAGGCACCAAAGTTTATATCCGAAACGAATCGGTTTTCCATGAATAAACATTTTGCAACTGTGACGGCCGAAATATGGCAGCATCTGTTCGTCTATGGACACAAATTCTGCCCAAATGCCAAACTGCCTAAACTTTTTGTTTATAATGTCGAAGAATGAACGAAGCTGAAATCAATAAAATACATATAAGGAAACTTTAATCACAATAATGAAATAAAAATTGTCGTATGTACCTTGGCCATCTTGTCAGTAAGATCTAATTCAAAATTATTGGCGAAATCGATGAATCTCTTGATGTTCGTGAACGTGTTTCTCGACATTGCCTGCTTTACCATAGGAATTCCCATTGACAGCTTCGAAGACCAATAATCCTCAACAGAGGGCAAGTGTGGTAGACCATATCCAAATGAAAATCGGTATTTTTCTGAGCTGCGAATCGGTTGGTCTCAGTTATAATGTGATCCAACACCTCCCCATCGTAAAACTTTGAAAACAGCTGAATTGGCGAAAGATCCTTTAGTTCTTCGCACAACTCTTTTTTCATATCGGTCACTGCATCAGGTGATAAATCGTAATGTAACTGCTTCTTTCCTTTGTTTCTGGACCATTTTGGAGTTCCAAATGAAGTCAATGGTTTGTATCTGACTCTCGGTTCCTCTCGAGGTGGGGCAGTCGATTTAGCATCTGATTTGGAAGTTGACGGCCCAGCCTCTGGCTCAGTTTCAACAATCAATTCATAACCAATATCCTCATGAATGTTTCGCTCAGTCTCAATTTCCACATAGCCGGCAACCTCAGACAATGCACTTGGGTCCAAATTGATTGCAATTATATCCTCGTCGATCAATTCTTCATCCGATTGTTCGTCTACTTCGGGTGGGAGTATGTTGACAGACTGAACGGGATTTTCGTCATCGCTCCAACTCGCTAAAATTTTTTCAACCTCCTTCATTGTTATTTTCCTTGAACGTGGCATTTTGCAATTCAGGAATCAAAGAATAATCCACTTTTTCAAACACTCGGAATAACACATCAAATGAATCTATGTATATTCTACTAGTTTTAAAAACCGTCAAAATGTAAAAATAGTATAAACCCGCCTACTGTTGAAAACACAATAGAAATGGGAAGCACGTTGTTACTTGGTGGGAAAATTTCGCATTGTATGGGATAAGCTCCAACGTTCGATTAATCGAACATTTGATTTTTGGACATAACTGTGTAACGGGGGGAGTAAACATTTTTTTGATAACAGATTTGGAATCAGGGGGCACCAATTACTAAAAAAATATACTTTACACAAACAAATTTAATAATTTTTGCAGCGCGGTAGAAAATGGGTTAATGGTATTAAAAATTGGGTACTGTCTTTTGACTACTCAGCTATAAATAGTTTATTTATTAATGAATTTTATTTATTTTTAACCAACAAAAGACTCAACCAAGCAATGACATGAATCAAACACTACAACTGATCCTAACCAAACTTAATGCACTAGATATGCGACTTAAAAAGTTAGTAAATACCAAGGACAAAGTACCTAAGCATAATCATGGATCAAAATCTTAAAGTGATATGTTGGAATGCAAATGGTCTCCTTCAACATCAACAGGAATTGCAGGTGATTCTTAAAACAAATAACATAGATATTTGTCTTATCTCAGAAACCCATTTTACAAAACACACGCAAACAAAATTTAAAAACTACAAAATCTACCACACCGCTCACCCTGAAAACACAGCTAAGGGTGGAAGTGCAGTAATAGTAAAAAATAATATACAACAATATGAGGAATTGAAGTATATAACAGAGAAAATACAAGCTACAGCAGTGTGTATAAAAGCTAAGCATAAACAAATTAATATCGTTGCTATTTACTGTCCTCCAAAACATTCAATTAAAAAAGAAGAATATTCAGATTTTTTTGAAAAACTAGGAAACAAATACATAATAGGTGGAGATTTTAATGCCAAAAACCTTAACTGGGGATCCAGATTGACAACAACGAGAGGAACAGAACTTTATGCTGCTATTCAAGAACATCAATGATAAATTCTCTCGACAGGAAGGCCCACGTTCTGGCCTACAGACAAAAATAAGATACCAGATCTAATTGATTTTTTCATAATCAACAATTTGTCAAGCAGTTATATATACATAGATGAGTTCGAGTATCTAAGCTCTGACCATTCACCTATAATTCTCCAAATGAGTGAACATATAATTAAAAATACAAATATTAAAACCATAACAAATAACAGAACAGATTGGCAAGCCTTCAAGCTGAACTTAACGAGTAAAATAGATTTAATGATACCCCCTATAACCAAAAATGATGTAGAAAAAGAACTGCATAAGTTGGTCAGCGATATTCAGCAATCGGCCTGGGAAAGCACCCCCGCCCTAAAGAGAAAGAACACAAAAAGAAACTACACGAACGAAATAAAAGATTTAGTAGCAGAAAACAAGAGCTCCACAACAAAAAGCCAAGCTAAACAACCTCTGTCAACAACTAAGAAGAGAAATTAAAAAATTTAAGGAAGATTCAATGAAAAGGTACCTCAGAGGGTTAACATCTGAATACGTAACTAATTACTCTCTATGGAAAGCAACAAAAGGATTAAAACAGCCTACTGTGCAAATACATCCAATCAAAGCAACTGATGGAAACTGGGCAAGAAGCGATGAGGACAAAACCATTCTCTTCGCAGACTACCTAGAAAACATATTTAAACCACCAGTTGAAAATGGAAATATACAACCTACGTTAATAGGTCTTTCAGAAGAAGAAAGCGAAGAAATTCTGCTCACAACTCCTAATGAAATTTACAACTTAATTAAGCATGAAATAAATGCAAAGAAAAGTCCTGGATATGACCTTATATCTGGTGTCGTACTAAAGAACTTACCAAGGAAGGCAATAATAAAAACAACAAATTTAAT
The DNA here is from genome assembly GCA_963082735.1 of Pocota personata. NCBI lineage: Eukaryota > Metazoa > Arthropoda > Insecta > Diptera > Syrphidae > Pocota > Pocota personata. Next base: position 54,904,208 of record OY720432.1, on the reverse strand, counting down.
AAATGCCACATTTAAGCTTAAATATGTGCCTAGTTTGTGGAAGGTTGCTGACGTCCTAATGATTCCCAAACCTGGTAAACCGCCAAATGAAGTGTCATCTATCTCGTTATTGCCAATGATATCAAAAGTGTTTGAGAAAGTACTCGCAAAGCGTTTAAATAAAATAATTGAAAGGAAAAAGCTGATTCCGAACCATCAATTTGGTTTTCGAAGGCAGCACTCTACGAATTACGAATAAAATCGAAGAAGCACTAGAAAAAAGGAAAGTTTGCTCGGCTGTGTTCTTAGATGTGGCGCAGGCCTTTGATAAAGTATAGCACGAAGGACTTATCTATAAATTGAGATGTATGTTGCCAAATCAATATGCTTCAAATCTGAAATCGTATCTAGATGGAAGACATTTCAGAATAAAACAACAGAGTACTTATTCAAATCTAAGAGAAATAAAGGCCGGCGTACCGCAAGGTAGTACTGGGTACTGGGCCCAATATTATACTTATTATATACTAGTGATATTCCTAAATTAGAAAACCACACTATGGCAACATTCGCAGATGATACTGCAATACTAGCAGTAGGAAGAACCAATGAAGAATCCACAGAAAAACTACAAATTGGCATAAACAAAATCTGTGAATGGACTAATAAGTGGAGAATCAAATTAAACGAGTCTAAGTCAGTCCATGTTGACTTTACTAATAAAAAAATTTAATATATACCAATTATTATAAACCAAAAAATAGTTCCATGCGCTAATACAGCGAAATATTTAGGTATGACTCTAGATGCAAAGTTGAGATGGAAAAAGCACGTAAAAATGAAAAAAGAAGAGTTAGAAATCAAATATAGAAAACTGCACTGGCTGATAGGAAGAAACTCATCCGTTTTGGAAATAAAGTGCTTTTATATAATCAAATTCTGAAACCAACATGGACATATGTAATCCAACTATGGGGTTGTTCCAAAAAGACAAACATAGACAAAATACAACGTTTCCAAAATAAGGTGCTTACAAATATAGTAAATGCACCCTGGTACATAAGAAATACTGACCTTCATCGAGACCTGAAGGTAGAAAGTGTATCTGCAGAAATTCTAAAACATGCATAGATGCAAGAAAACTAATGCATAATGAAAATCAATTACGAAGGCTTAAAAGAACAAAACCTCTCGATTTAACTTAATATAAGAAAAATAAAAACGTATATACTTGCTTATAAATACATACACACTCGAAATAAAGGATCACCAATTAATGAATTTTGTCCTTCGAATGTCTAATTATTCTTTTATATCTTGGTCTTTTAAAATATTGCAACTCAAACTTTTTGCTTCCACATTGAAACTCCCCATCAACTATCTCTATTTTTGATTTTTTATGAACTGGAACACTTGGACAATAGATTGTACCTAACTATTTAATTTTAATTAAACAATGAATTTGTAAAATCAAGGATTATAAAGCATACTTTTATTATATATATAAATAACATAAAAGAAAGAAAAAAAAATCCAACTGCGTAATATCGCACCATCTTGGTGGGCCAATTTTTGTTATCGAAATGAGAGATGACACAGCCGGGAAACTTTGTGTGCAAAAACTGCTTGTTAAAACCACATATCTTCCACATCGATATCATCCAATTGGTACCAAAAATCATCATGTCGCCATTGACTGCTACAGCAGCACCACGATAGTGATCGAAGAAGTACGACCCAAATACGCGGCCAGCCCAATGTCGCGTGGATTTTCATGACCCCAAATGACACAATTTTCTTTGCTTACATAACCATTCAATTGAAAGTGATCTTCATCGCTGAAGATGATTTTGCTCAAAAAATCGCCATCAACTTGATTGTTCTCCAACACACAATCAACGAGATCACGACGCCGTTCATGGCCTGCTGGCTTCAATTCATGAGTCAAATAGCTATAGGAAGGATCACTTGCTGGGAATTATGACAAATGGATTTCTAAGGATTGTCACGAACACTGTGATACTGCGGTGATATGATCGCGTCAGCGGCCACTACGAGGATGCAAGGGTCTTCGCGCATCCAGCACTGATCCGGTTCGATCGAATGTTTCCATTAATTTCTAGACTGCTGCACGAGATGGATGGTTATGTATACTGAAATTATTTCACAATGCGCAAATCATGTTTCTTAAATTTTCTCCATTTGGGAAATGGGTTTTAAAAACTAAAATCCGTTAATTATGTCGCGAAATTTTTAAACCATTTGCAATAATACCTTTCTATACAGAGAATATTTCCGCAATTTTCAGAAATTTAACACAAAATTGTTGTTACAACTATTTTTTTAGAAGAAAGTGAAAAATTGTTTAATCGAAGTGCACGGATACTGATGAGATATTCACAATTAGACTTAACCAACACCGTTAATTGCTTTTAAAAATCAATATGTGGATTTCTTTTTTAAAAAAAGTCCCCCAAAAAGTGTGCGTGACCATGTATAATGCATGGAGGAAATGTAGAGAAATTCAAAGTCTATATATTTTATCTAGGCAATATTTTTAAATTATTAGCAAAAATATTGCGGATTTTAAAAGTTTTTGCACTTTTACAGCTTCGGAGTCTTAAAGCTCATGTACCAAATTTCTGGTTTCTAGCTCAAAATTTAAGGGGGGTTTATTATTAATATTTATCTATGTTAAAACTATATATCAAGCTTAATATACCCTGAGCGAAGCATAAACTATTTAACAGAACCCTAGTTGTCCATTATAGTGGTACAGCTATCTCCGGATAGTACGGTGCAAAATCTTTGAGGTGTTAGATATATTAGAGTATGTTATTGGCAAGTCCAATATGGTGGAATATAAGTCCACCTTACATGGAAAAACTTGAAGTTTTTTTTACGAAAATGCCTTCAAGCTGGCATGCAGATTCACAGAAGCGTACATTCTTTACTTAATAAAAGAGTACTGGATGCTTCCGGTGTGTCTAGAACTGACAATGCCATGAAATAATTTTACACAGTCAGCTACTGTTACTAAGAATAAACTATTATCGGTCCTATTTTATCTTAGGTATTTAAAAAAAAATTCTATCTGGATGCACATAGATACTTGTCAGACTCGAATAAAGCTTATATTATTTATCTGACAAGAGAACCTTCTATGTGCCTGTATATTTGGTGGATGGATATGTTGACGTGAGATACTGCGTAAGCGTATCTGAATGAGATTCTTTTAAGGACTAAAGCTCAAATCATGAAAAATATTTGTGGTTTGCTTGGGTTGAAACTTTTTATTATCGTAGTTAATTTTTAGATTAGTATTAAGAAAACAAATATAAAAACTAATGAACAGTTTTTTTTTTGTTCCACATTCTCTTTTAAAAAAAAAATATATATATTTTAATTTAAATTTAAACCAATGTATCCAGTGGAAATAAATAAGATTAATAGAAATAAGAGCTACATATGTATATAAACGTTTTACTTTTCTTTAATATTTTTTTAATTTTTTTTTTTTCTTGTCAGATTCCCACAACGATCGAGCATCACACCCTAGTGTAATCTGTCTAAATTCAACATTCAGTACTAATTCAGGTGCGGTGAACAATATCGGTCTCCTCTTCAGCCAATAAAATAGGATTGACACTATTGCATGCTTATGGTGATTGCTTGCGTTAAATCTGCAAAAACGTACTCATAATCGAAGTGGTTTGTTTAATAATTTCATTTGTAAATCATCATCCATAAAATATTATGGTCTATTGTTTTAGAATTGTCGCCTGACAAACTTTGCAAGACTATTATTAGTTTGAACACAGAACTAACTAGGTAATAGCTTTGTAAGAGACATTTTAAGAAGTTACAAGCATTTGTATTTAGTAGAAATGGAAGCGGAAACGAGACAAAATATGTCCATTTTTCTGGACAGTTTGCTTGATTTCATAAGTACCTACCAAGAATATATTGGTTCTGTCCTAAAATTAGAAGATTTTTGTCGGGGTACATTATCATTTCACAAACTTTGCGAGAATATTCAGCGACTTAGTGTAACGACCTATGGTGCAAGCCTTAGAGCTTTGCAAGAAAAAACAGTACTAATGCAGAAACAAAAGGCCACTTTTTTAATAAATGAATTTAGGAAGGATCTTAACATTTACTTAAATCAAATGCAAAGGAGAAAGATAGAGAATACAATAGATTTTCTGAAAATGTTCATTAATTTCCTTAGTCACCCTCTATGTTACACACGCATTGTTCCTGAGCTGGAACTAAAAGATTTTTGCGAGGGGAAATTGTCCATCGATAAACTTTGCAGAAATATTATGAGTCTTGAAATAAGTTCCTATGGTGAAAGTCTTACAGCTTTGCAAAAAAAAACCGAATGTTTACAGCGAAGAAATTGTATGTATTTCATAGATGAAATTAAAGGCGTTATAAGGGATTACATCCAGCCAGTTAAATTACAAGTAAAAGAGATAGACAATAGGAAAGTGATTGAAGTAATAGGAAGAAATATTGTTCTCCGAGACTATCTAAAATTCATAGAAAATAAAATTTTAGAATACACTAGTATAGAAGAAGTACGTTTTGTTTCTGCCGATATTATGCATATTGATGTAGATCTAGGACCTAAAGTTTGGCATGGGAAAAATGTATTGGTTTTAACAAAAAAAATTAAAATCTATGGTAAAGTGACTTGGGATTTATCTGGGCAAGATGCAAATCACAAGTATTCTACAAGTGCGGGTATTGGACCAGATGGTCATGGTAAACAAGGAGAAGATGATTATGCTGGAGAAAGTGGTGGTAATATTATGTTTTCAATGGAGGAAATAGATAACCCGGAGAACTTCACTATTATATCTAATGGGGGGATGGGTAGCAATGGTCAAGATGGTGGTGATGGCAAAAATGGTGAGGATGGGCAAGGTATTACAAGAGCAGAATTGAAAAGAAAACTGCCTTCTCCTGTGAGGTTATTTTGTTTAAAAAATGACCGAAAAAATTTAGTAAAACAGACTGTTCAAACAATTAAAACATTATCAACAGTTAAAACTGAATGGTGGAGTGATAATGGAATATGTGTTTTCTTAACTGCAACAACAAGTCAAGGGAATGAAATTACATTTTCTTATTGTCGAATTGGATTCGGGACCCGGTATCAAGCCTTTTTATTCTATGGTGGATCGTTAGGAAAAACGGGGGGCAATGGTGGAAAATATGGACTAGGTGGTCAGGGAGGGTATGCTGGTGAGATAAAAGTAGTAAGGAACTCGAAAAATAAACCGGAAATTAATATAAGCAAAATAAATAAGCAAGGAGAAAATGGAGAAAAAGGGAAGGGTGGTTTATATGGTCTCCATGGAAAAAACGGATGGGATATGGGTTATGTGGATTATCAAACTTGGAAGGAAGCTGAGTTTTGTAATGATAATTGCAAATACAAAATAGAATATTTTAATTGTGATAATAATCCAAGCAATCGAGTATGGTGTGACTTTAAAAACAAATATATGGCAATCAATCCTATTAAAACTAAGCATTCAAGGATAAGTAAATATGAAGAAAGAAGAGACCGTAGACAAAATAATGACCATGCACGTCAAGCGCGGCTGTGAGAAAAAAAAATATCTCACAAAGATCCAGTTATTCTGATCAGTTAAAAACTACAGAAAGCACACTGCAGAATCTACAGTCACAATTAGAGAACACCAACAAATTAGCCACACAGGAAATCACTGAAAATAATAAATAGACGAATTATGCATGCAATTCAGTCGCCACTGCACAAAGATGGATTCAGACAATCTCAGAAGGCGGAAAATCAATAATTGAAAATAAAGAGCAGCAGATAAAACAAACAACAGAATTAAAAATTAAACGCCATTTTACTGGCCAACCTAAAGAACAGCTTCATAACAATATTATTACCACAATACCTTACGCCACTCGGAGTGAGATCACTTCAAAAAACAGAAGTTGGGCAAGAAAAGAATATCTTTCGATTGATCAATATAGATTTGCTAAGTTAAAAGAAACTGCACAACAATTACATGAAACTGAAAATCAAATGCCGACTTATCAGGTACTTGCAAAAAATACAGAATACAATGTAGAAAGATATCTCATCGAAGAAAACGACGAAAACCGCAACAATATCTCGCATCCCACTTTGGGAAGTCTAAGTCAATATCTTTGTAGAAAGTGTAAACCAAAATATGAGAATATTCTTAGGTTTTTCAAACAAAACTTGCAAAGTGAAGGTAATCAATTTTTAAAGCGACGTATGAGGGCATTACTTTTAGAAATGGGAAATACGAAAGAACAATACCCAGGCATTCAGATGTATTATAAAAAATATATGTTTTTCTCGGACAAACAGAAGAACGGTTTTAGCACATTTCCCGAATCATTCAGTAAATTAGATGATGTCTGCTTTCAAAAGAAGAATGTTAGAATTCACGATAGTCATAACTTGCGAGTCAATACCAGAAACTTCGTAAATGTTCCAACAATCCACAAAACACATTTTTCACGCTTTTATTATGTTACTGCTCCTCGTTTGTTTAATAATTTGCCAGAAAAACTTAGGTGTGAGAGAGTGAAAATAAATTCTTAAATAGTATAAAGAAATGGCTTGTCTCATTTAGCCATCCTGAAATAGATGCTTTTTTAACACCATTGATGTAACAAATTTGATGTTTCTTTTCTTTCTTTTTCTTTCTTTTTCTTTTTTTTTTTTTAAATACTGTATGTAACTTTTCTTTTTTAAATGATTCCTGACTTTTGTTTTCCCCATCAATAGTTTTTTTTATATTTCATTTTTATATAACCATTAGGTACATTCGCCTCTTGTCATTTTTTAGACAATAGATTGTACAAAGCTATTTCATTCAAAAACCTTAAAGCTAATTAACATGATTGCATTGTACTTTATGTTTAAGTTTCTTGATATGAAATAAAGAAATAAAATAAAATATAAAATAAATAAAAAAAAAATGAGTCTGTATTTTCAGAATTGTCAAAGTATATTGAGAAAGTGGCCCAATTATCAGAAAGTTATATGAAACTAGTGGGCCATATTTTCAATATAAATATTAGGCAATATATTGAAGATGAAGATTACAAATTTGTATTGCAAGACGTATATAATCCCTCAGCTAAACAAATTGTACATATATTGTGTAAAGATAACAAATTAATTCGATTGAATATTGATAGACTCTACTTAGAGTTGGAAGAAGAGCGCGAAAGAAAAAATGATTTTTATGCAAAAGTGTTTAGAGAAATACAGCTATTAACACAAAAACAAGAGTTTGATGAATATTTTGAAAGTCTAGATTTTAGTAAAAATAATAATCCAGAATTAACATCTGCAAGTGAGTCAAGATATCTCATTGAAGAAACAGATAAGGATAACAACATTTCTCATCCTAATTTGGGAAGTTTAAATCAATATATCTATGAAAATGGCAAAGCACAACGTAAAAAGATCTCTAAATTCCTTAAAGAAGACGAAAATACAAATCTTTTAAATAACTGTTTGATAGCTTGGGTTTTAGAAGATGGAAATTCAAAATACTATGAGAAATATAAATATTTTTCTGAAAAGGAGGATCGCCAGTTTATCGTATTTCAGGAATCAATCAAGAAATTAGATGCAGATTGCTGTGCAGATAAATCTGTATTTAACAATTATATTAAGTGTATCGAGGAAGATGGCCCATTAAAATTGAGCTATTTAGAATTGTTGGCCTCTGTTTTTGATGTTAATATTAAGGTTTACCAATATATTGAAGATGACAATTTTGAACTATCGCTGCGAAGTAACCACAATTCTTCATCTAAACACATTATTCACTTATTATTTAGAGATAATAAATTCATACCATTGAAAATCGAAAAAAAAAAAATCAAATTTAGAAGATACAATCAAAAAGGAAGTTGATATTTACGTAATGCTTTCAAAACAAATGGATGACTTGGACGATTATACTAAAAAACTTATTTGTAAAATCCCCTTAGAAGATGAAAAACTCTTTTATAATAGAAATCGCCCAAATGAAAAAGAAGTTATTGAAAGACTTAAAAAATTCTTCACTGATGAGGAAAAGGAACTATTAAAAGAGCAGTTGGAAATAATCACATCTCTATATACTGGAGGGGAAGGAATTTTGCATAACATACTGAGAAGCTTTGAAAGTGAGGGAAGGAAAGTGTCACTTGAGGAATTTCGTTGCCTTATAAATGCAATTTTAGAATCAAATATTGAAGGCAGTAAACAACATAATACTTTTTGTTGGATAGTAGCTGCATATCCTCAAACAAATTGGATAGATGAGTTGATATTATTGCAACTTGAAAACTACTTCAAACAACAGTTGACAGAGAAATGTAAATGGAGAACCTACTCATCGAAAATAGAAAATATAAATATTTTGCTTTTATTTCATCTAAAATTAGATGAGTGCAAGAGAGGCACTATTCCCACTGAGTGTATTGAAAATATACTATATCTATTAAGTAATGGTTGCAATAAGACAATTAATCTGGAAAGGCTAAGATTATCTGAGTGGCCATATGCTCTTAAAGAAGAATATTGGTTACATAAGCTAGAGCAATTGGAAAGTTCACAGAAAGAAAAAAATTCATCGACAGCTTCTTATTATATTTTGTCTCTGGAAAATATTTTTGGTACTGATTTAGTTGAAGAGTTCTTAAGCATTCTAATAGAAACGAAGCAAAAATTAACATCAGAACTTATCGACGTTTTTTCTAATTTTCATAGTGAAAAATGGTGTCTAAATAAAGAAGTCTTACAAACACTTCGCAATTGTAATATTAGTAATTGGGTAAGGAAATTACAGCAAAAGTTCAATGCTGAAACGGATCGTAACATAACACAGTTAGTTAAACTGATTAAATGTAATTCTAATACTTCAGAAAGAATTTCAGAGAGTTTATCAAACATTGAACAAATTATTAGTAGTAATTGTAATAAAAAATTTATAATCGGTAAAAGATCCGTAGGAAATTTCACAGAGGATGATATAAAAAATTGGGTCAAAGTATTTCGAAATAATATTCCCGGAGGAAAGGAAAATATTGAAGAAACACTCAAAGTTATGCTTGCTATAGTAGAAAGGGCGATAGAGCTTAGGAGAGGATTTAAGCTTCGTGATACTCAAAGATTAGCGTTATGGACGTTATTGACAAATAGTCGTAATACATTAGCACAAGTATCTACTGGAGAGGGGAAATCATTAATTGTAGTAGCAGCATCGATCACGAAAGCACTTTATGATGAGAAAGTTCATATTATAACTAGCTCTTCGGTATTAGCAAAACGTGATGCCGATGATAATAAAGATATCTATAAATTGTTTGATATTAATGTATCACATATCTGTAGTGAAATTATTGACGACAGAAAGGAAGCATATTCAGGAAATCAAATACTATACGGTGAATTGGCTAATTTTCAGCGCGATTATTTATTAGACAAATTTTATGAAAAAAATATTTTAGGAGACCATAATTTCGAAAATGTTATCGTTGATGAAGTAGACAGTATGTTGCTTGATAATTCTAATAATATACTTTATTTGTCTCACGATTTGCCAGGCTTTGATAAGTTGGAATCTCTTTTGATTTACATTTGGCAATTAATTAATAGCCAAATTAGAGAGAGTAAAAATATTGTCCTTGAAATTAGAGCCGCAGTGCTATATGATTTATATGGCGTAGTAAGCAAAGAAGATATTGAAAATCTTGATTTTAAGTTAAACGAAAAACAAAAAGATTCTATATTCCAACGTTTGATCGGAGCCAAAATATTAGATGGTCAGGGCAAATTGTTAAAAAAATGCATTGATGACCATCAGCTTAATGAAATACTAGCACCCGAATTTGATTGTTACCGAGATCGGCTCAGTTACCTTTTAAAGAATTGCATTGAAAGAAACAAAAGCTTACATATTCCTACTCATCTTATGCCTTTCGTTGAACAGCACCTTGAATCCTATATTAATAGTGCTATAAGAGCGTTACTAATGAAAAATGGAGAGGATTATGTAGTTGATGTTGATAGAACAGGAACTAGTCCAGATCGCAATGTTAATATTGTAATTCTCGATAAAGCAACAGGAACAGATCAAGCGAATTCTCAATGGGAAGAAGGGCTGCATCAATTTTTGCAGCTCAAACATGGGTGCAAATTATCGATGCAAAGCCTTAAGACTGTCTTTATTTCTAATGCTACTTTTTTAAAGCAATACAAAAACTTATACGGTCTAACAGGCACTTTAGGGTCACGCAGGGATCGAGATTTACTACAGAATATGCATGAGGTTGATTTTGTTACTATTCCTACAGCCAAATCTAAACAATTTCACGAAGACAAACCTTTTCTTTGTACTAGTGAAAATGAATGGAAGAAATGTATATGTAATGAGATGAAATATCTGATTAAAGAAAAAAAACGATCCGTTTTAATAATCTGTGAGACACTAAACGATGTAGAAACTTTAAGAAAATCTTTTGAACAAGAAAACGCGGGGAATTTGTATACCTATACACGTGATTATGAAGAGTTCGATGTTGCTCAAAACAGAAATGGATTGGAACAAGGCCAGATTATTATCGCAACAAATCTAGCTGGTCGTGGAACTGACATAAAAATTACAAACGGTCTGCGGAAAGCAGGAGGATTGCATGTTTGTTTAACTTATCTACCGAGTAACGTCCGAATTGAACAGCAAGCATTCGGACGAGCAGCAAGAAATGGAGACAAAGGTTCTGGTCAATTTATCATTCTGAATTCGGAAGAACAGGAATGTACTTATGGACACTCAAAAATATTTCAGTTAAAAAAACTACGTAATACTGAAGAATTAAATCGCATATCTGCCCTTAAATCTAACTATGAAACTAATATTGCTATGGAAGAGAATTGCTTTGAAAATTTCAAAGAGCAATATCAGCAATTGAAGGCACAAGTTTCCAATAACAAATTGCCTAACGAGGTTAGAGAAATTCTACTGGATACCTGTTTAGTCAAATGGTCTTTATGGTTAGATAAAAACAAGGAACATATAGAAAGTTTAACCGACGAACAGAAGAGGAGAAATTTTGACGAAATACTAAATCATTTTATTTCACAATTAAAAAAATTAAAATCAAATAAATCTGAAAATTTGATAGCTTGGACTGACGGACATCCAATTGCAATGATTAAAATCGGAAAATATTTCTGTCAACAAAATGAATACACTAACGCTATTGAACTGTTTGATAAAGTAATTAAACAAGAACCGAATTTTTCTGAGGCTGCACATTATTACAAGGCGTTTGCAATATCACGACAAAAGTCTTTAACAAAAAAAGAATGGCAAATGTTTAAGAATGAATTGCTAGATGCCGCTAGGCTTTTAAATCAGCACATTAATTTTTCTATGAAAGCAATAGTAATTATTGGTGAAATGAAACGTTGGTTTAATGCCGACATGAATCAATCTGATGGTTATGAGGAACAACAAAAGAATTCAATTAATATCTATCATCTTTTTATTCAATCTATAAATGATATTTTAGGTCACGCTGTAGTTCCAGAGACTTTCTATTCTGATGATCTATATGAACAATTACTTATAGAAGGTATTTTAAAGAATACGAGAGTTAAAAACAGTATCTCTGAAGAAAAGCTTCAAGTGATATGCTTTGAATATGGAGTGCCGGTTAAAACACTTAAAGACTTTATTTCTAAGTACCAAGGAAAAGAGATTGACATAAACGAATTTCGAAGAAAGCTGAAAAAACTAGTAAGGCTACCTAGTAGGGAAGAATTTTGGAAAATGCTTTGCGCCCAAAAAGTCTTGTTTGCAGAAGTTAAATATGTTGTGGTTGACAATGAAAAACTAAGAGACGCTAACTTGGAACAGTTCAATTCACTAAATAAAAAAGTAAGGGATTTGGAAATGCAACTATTGAAATGTAATAATGAACAGATTTTTCTAAAAGTGGAACAGACTACACAGAAAAAAGATAGCGATGATACGAGTATTTTTAAAAAAGACAATTTTATAAAGACTGTCGGAAGAGAAACATATCAAATATTGAAAAAGAAAGGGGTTTTATCATTTAATAGGAAAGCCAATATAGACCAAAGTAAAATTAATTCCATCAATTTGTCTTGTTATGATTCTATAACGCTCGAAGATTTTACCAACAAATCAAATATTACCAAAAATGAAGCGGAAAAAATTCTAGCAGATCTGGTTAAACAAGGTGTTATTGAAAAAAGACAAAATAACTCAGGAAACGTAACACACGGACTTAAAATACAATTTAATGAATTTGAGCTTCCTTCATATCCTATTTATGAGGCTGATGTAAAAGCATTATTAAAAGAATGTTTTGCCTACAGGATAGCTCTTCAAAATATTGCACAAAATCTTGAAGAAAAAAACATTCCCGTTCGGTTGAATTTGATTACCAAACCATCCCGAGACCTGGTCTGGGAACTACTAGATCGAAAAATTATTGAATCAGTTACGGTGGCAGCAAGAGATGAAAACTCAACCAAAAATTCGGTAAAAATGATCATAGATAGGCTTGGACTATCGAAAGATTCAGAGGAAATCCAAAAACAGGTTATAGAGACACTTGACCGCTCCAAAGGTTTACTCGAAACCCTTAAAGTTCCTGATGTTCAACTTAAACCGTTAACAGAGCTTCGCAGTCAAAATAATTTTGTAAACGTAGAAGAAGTGTATACTTTTTTTCTCAATGGGTTGGACCAACTAATACAACTTACTGAGAAGAAATGGACGTCTGGAATGCTCACCAAAACAACATTGTTGTTTCTCCTGGGAATAACCCAAATAGTTATAGGCTATGTAATATTACTATATTCATCTGGTATTTTGACTAAAGTTGGTAGTGCGTTTATTACCGAAGGTGTGAACGACATACATTTCGCTACTGAAGTTTTAGCATCAGGTTACTTTAATTTTCAAAATTATGCTGATCATAAGATGAAGAGCGTACTTCTTACATTTTTAACTGGTGCTCTACCAATCTGTTTTTCACCAAATGCCCGTTTTTCTCATTTTGGAAGTAAACTGAGTTCACCTGGGTTTAGTTTGGCAGGTAGGAATGTATCATCTCTTTCTGGTAAATCATTAATCAAAGCGGTAGGTCCAAAAGTAATAACAAAAACAATCGCAAAGAGTATAACATCAAAAGTTGCAAATACTGTGGCATTTGGGTTAGTTAATGTAGGAACTATGAAACTTATTGATAAATACCTTATGACGCATTGTAATACAATAGCTTCCATTATTTTGGGGAATATTGAAAATGCGGTCAAAACACATAATATTTCTGCAACTCTAAAAATAGCTTATACGGAACTAGGAGAAAAACAAGCTAGAATATTGGTAGATACTTCAGCCAAGAGTGTTTTCACGGCAAAAAATGTATTTGAAGATTTTTTTCCAATATGTAAAAATATAAATGGTAGTATACTTCAAGGAATTGAAGATGCTATGAAAAAAACGAGTAACACTTTTTCGCCAAACTCAAAAAAGCTCATTCAGTGGATTAGAAATATTCTGTATTGGTCAGAACGTATGTATTATGTTCTGAAAATAATAAAAACAACTCAATGCTTTTTAAAGAAATTAGACCAAGAAATAAAAAGTAACATTGAACAAGGCTCATCAAATCAAAGTCAAGTGAACGAAAAAAACTATGAAAATTTTAAAGACGAAATTATTGCTGAATGGAATTCTATGCTTCGTGCAGGTGTTAATCAAATAATATCAAACACGGTCATAGAGCCTATCCTAACAAAATGTACTCATCTGCTAATTAAATTTGTTACAAACACCGCAAAAAAATTACATATGTCACAAACCGAAAAATTGTATCTTAAAGATTTTAAAAATATAACAAATGATTGCTTGCGCAATCAAAAATATTGCAGCAATACCTCAACAAGACAACGCATTATAGAAAAATATAATAAAAAATTGTTAAAATTGCTGAAAAAGACAAAAAATCCTAAATTATTTTCTCTTATAGTTCAACAAAACATTCCAATGGATTTGACATGTGTAAAAGCATGTGCTATAGTAATAGATGGAGTTTTAAAAGAACAAGGAAATACCCAAGGTATAAAAATTATTGTTAAAGGAGATGGTGGTATAAGACAAACGTTTTCGTCTGCAGAAGGGGTAGTTGAAGGAAGAATTGTTACACTTGAACTTAAAAATAATCATTTTCAGCTTTTTGGAAGCAATACACTGACAAGTAATAAAGATACTGTTTCAAAAAATAATTGCTTATTTGATGCGTTAAAAGAATGCGATCCTTCGTTACAGAATATGACCGGGGAGCAATTTAGAGCTGAAATATGTAAATGTATTGCACGAGATCCTAGGATAAAAAACCACATTGAACGTGGATTTCATCGACTTCCTTTATCTCATAACGCATTCGGTGGATATAAAGAAAAATCATACTCAATTGACGAATTAATTGAAGGTTTCAAAGAAGGTACAGTGAAGTTATCACAAAATAGTACATCAGATCATTTAAAAGATCTGAAAGGTGGACGCGGGCTTTATATTGGAGATTTGGCTAAAGAATTTGCGACAAACGGTTTTGACCCAGAGAAACCCCAAGTTGTTGCTATGGAAAAAAATGGTTCAATATATTTTTACGATAACAGGCGAACAATTGCAATGCTTGTAGCATACACATTTCTGGAAGAGGGTATAGTAAAGAGTAAGTTAAATGCAATGGATTTAAAATTGCCTGTCCATATTTATGAATTTGATGAAAAATTCAAGAAAACCAAAAAGTCAATGGGAAAGCTAATTGAACTAAGAACAAATAAAAGCCAACCAAATAACAACGGAAAAGGATTTGGGCCGAATGAGCACCGTTTAAGAAGAGCACGGAGAAACTCAGACGAACTGTCCAGAAATACTGAGCGAATTCTGAAGGATATGGAATTTCATATGGGACAGAAACCAAATTAGAACCAAATTTTTAAAACATTTAGAGAAATGCTGTCTTTCCGTGTGGGTATAAGAAATATTTCTGATAGTAGGTAAGTTATTTTACTAGACGAACATATTTGTAAAAGGATAGGTGGTAGTTAATCGTTGGTTGCGTATTTCTAATTTACGTAAATGTTCAAAAGTTCGACATCTTCCTCGTAGAGCATTTTAAAACCTACATTTTTGAATGTTATTATTTCTTTAGCAGGACGCATCTTTTTCAAGATTTTTAAGTTTAAAATAAACAAATGAAACGGTTAACACATATAAATCGTTTTGTGAGTTTCTTTATTTTCATTTCTTTTGTTTTCCGTACCAGAGTCGAACTATAAGGATTGTGATTGTGAACCCCCTGTAGCATATGTCACCAGTGCGCCAGTGAATATCTCTTTTTTAAAGTAAATATGTTTTCTTTTTTGGTTGCGATGAGCGTTGTAAAAATTGCATTTTGCTACTCTTGCAGGAGTCATGCTACTATAGACTTTCAAAGAATTTTGTAATATTGAAAAAATACGAAAATCAAATTTCAAATGAACTAAATTCAAGATCAGTTTTCACAACAAGTTTGTCAAAGGAACAATAAAATAAAAATAAAGGGGAGAATGCCCAGTACCAATTGTTCAATTCGAATCACAAAGCCAAATCCAAATTCAGAAATAAAACTCTAGGTTAGGTCGTGCGTGTCCTTCTCATAAAACTTAAGTCTATTAAAACTTTTGTGATGTTTATTGGAATTATGGAATCGGTCTTTGTTTAATTTTGTGTCACCTTGAGTGACTAAGAGAATAAAAATAATAATATTAATTCTGTAGACGCATGGGTTGTATCTTGCTTTCTTTCGTCCAAAGAAATACAATGAAAAACCGCAATACTTTAGTAAATGTCTCTTTCTGTATTTTCAACTAACTAAATAATAATTTACATTTTGGTACTTGCACTAGGCCATCTACTAGGTAACTCAAGTTTAATGAAATTAATTTTAACTCCAACAAATTTATATTTATACCATAAAATATTTTTTATGTATAATACATACTCTTTGTAAACTTTATAATAAAAATTACGAAAACATCAAGTCTAAGGCTTCGGCCAAAAACAATCTGGGTCAAAATCAATTGAAAATGTATTTCTATCAAACTAATATAAATAATCTAAATTATGCGGATAATATGGATGTGCTTATATTTTCAGTTATTGCAGTTTTTATACCTATAGATCTATATAATTTTTTCAATTAAGTGATATTGCGTTATCAATAATTTTGTCAATTTTAAACATTGAGAATGTTTCTATATATTTGTTTAATATCTTGATTAATTAACTTGTATCACGCTTATATCTATTGAAAAATATGTGTAACTACTATATATAAAACTCTAAATGCAAAGCTAAATGTTCAATATTTTGGAATTTATTATATCTTTCTGTCTTCATACTGGTAAAATGTTTTCTATGAAATAAAATTTGTATTGCAAAGTATGTGATCTTCTCTAATTTGTCTAATGGTTATTGCCAAACCTGGCAGCACATAAGTTTCTTACCCTCACTCATTATTATTATTATTTTTATTTTATTTTTTCTAACTAGCCCCAATCGCAATACAATTGGAAACCAGCGCGGAAGCAAATTACTTTAAGTGAAAATTTATTAATATTTATTAAAGAAAATACGAAGGCTTCAACAATATTCAGAATCACCCGTGGAGTTGTGCATAATGTCGTACATTACTCATTAATAACCAATCACCACTAGCGAACCCAAATGTAGCTGATACAAATCGATTGCTAAACCCCTTTTTATTTTATTTTATAATTTGCGCGCGCCAAAGAGGATATGAATACTCTTATACAATAAAAGGACACGGGCGTTGTGAAGAAGAGAGAGAGAGAGAGAGAAAGAAATAATTACTGTAGTGGTTTGAAACTCAGATGGTATTCAGTTTCTGTAAACTCCAAGGGTAGCGTCCAGATAACTGGGGAGCTTGTTTGTTTTGCTTTTGTCGTTGCTCATAATTCACAGTATTTTTTTCCGTCCTCCTGATGTCATCATCACGATCAAGTTGCATTTTCAGACATACGTCACTCTACTGCCAGTGTTATGCCTTCGCAGTAGAGTTGACTTAGCTTTCGCAATTAATCGACTTTTTTATTTATTTCATGTGAAATAAAAGATGATTTTTGACATCTGGATTTGAACCATGAACCAATAGCGTGACAAGCGATGATGTCATTCATTCATTTTTAATGCATTTTTATTTTTAAATTCATTATAACTTAATTGCTAGACACAAAAAAACGCTTAAAACTAGCTTAACTAACTTAACTATTCTTATTCTAACTTACTGGCCCTATGCGGGCGCTCTAAGCTAAACCTAACACTTATGTCTTTCGACGTAACGTACGTGAAAAATATTTATTTAATTCATTCTTTTAAATTTACATAAGTGCTACTAAGAAAATTAAAGAAAAAACTTAGTGAATGAACTTTTTTTTCTTTGATCTTATATATAAAACTTACAATCTACCTTAAAATAAATCTTAAACTACCTTATTCTAAATTACCCTATCTTATTCTATGTTACGTATTTTCTACGTAAATTTTGTTCGTTTGTTTTTTTATGTGCAACGTCTCTGTCGTAGTTGAGTCGCCTATCCACAACTGTCCGAGCAACGTGGAAGATTAGCGGCACCGCCAATCTGTCCTGGATCAGACCTTTCTCATCAAAATAGAGGAACGCTTCTGGGGGAACAAAGCCGTTAAGGCGCACTCTCTCATGATACTCGTAATTGGGGTAATAAGCCCCGGAGATCAGGTTGTTCGTCGAGCTCATTGCTCTTGCAATGTGCCTTCGAATCAGCTTGATAACGAAATTATCCACTCTTATTAGGTTAGCCCTGTTGTATAGGACCTCATTGGGATAGAATTTTATGTACTGGGACTCTGGTGTTCTGTACAAATGAAGGCAAGCCCGAAGGCAAGCCCTCTCAAACACCCGAATCTTTTCCAACAAGCTTGCTCCCACGTTGAACCACACGGGGCATCCATATACGAGCATGGGCCTAATGAGGGCCATGTAGCAGATTACCTTTACCCTTGCATCGAGTTGCTTGCTATAAAAAAGTCTCTTTGTAAGGGCAAAAGCACCTTTGGCTCTGGCCAGAGCAGCATCTATATGTTTGTTAAAATATAGATATTGGTCTAACCAGAGCCCCAGGTATCTGACTACACTTCGACACGCAAGTGGCTGTCCATGTGGTCCCACGATTGAGAACTTTCGCCAATTCTTTCTGGTATCCCTAGAGGCCCCAGACAACGGCGTCCTAAAAAGAATGGTTTCCGATTTCTGGAAGTTGATCTTCAACTTCCAGTCATCGCAATATCGCTGAATCTTATCGAAGTCACGTTGCAAGAGAATTGCAATGACCTCGATTTTTAGTCCTGATCTGTACGAGATCAAGTCGTCTGCGTACGCTATGGCATGGTGAAGTGATCCTATGAGATCCTTGTTGCAGACCGTTTTTAATTTGAAATGTTCCGGCAGAAGTCACATTGCCATTTTTGACAATGAACTGTCTACTGGTGAGCATGTTATGAAGTATGCACAGCAGTGGTTTGCTTATGCCCAGCCTGTTCAGCTTGCAGAAGAGTCCCTCTAGCCATACGGTGTCGAAGGCCTTCTCCAAGTCAATCAGGCAGGCACC
Source organism: Pocota personata (assembly GCA_963082735.1). Taxonomy (NCBI): domain Eukaryota; kingdom Metazoa; phylum Arthropoda; class Insecta; order Diptera; family Syrphidae; genus Pocota; species Pocota personata. The sequence continues at coordinate 54,885,457 of OY720432.1, read as the reverse complement.
CGTGTATTGGTTCTTGCATTTGTTCCATTGTATATCCGATACCAGTTTAGACGCGGCATGTATTGTATCATGCCCCGCCTTAAAACCGAATTGGTTATCCGGAATTATATTACTGTTCCTAGTCCACTTAAGCAGGGCTCTATTGATCATTGGAAGGAGACTTATCGACCGGAGATTTGACGGATTGGAAGTGTCCTTACCCCTTTTGGGGATAGGTTGTATCACTGCTGTTTTCCAATGCACTGGATAATGTGCATTATTCAGCGTTAAACAGAGTGGTGTAAATGTCCACCGCTTCTAGAGGGAGATGTCGAAGCGCAATGTTCGACACTCCATCGATTCCCATTGATTTCTTCTTTCTCAATGATGCGAAGATCGTTTGGAGTTCTACCTTCGATACGTACGGGGTTTGAACTATTTCGAACCATTTCATTGGCGATGGCATTGTTTGCCAAGTTTTCGTCTTTTAACCTGGTAAAACCAGTATTCTCGGATAGCCAGTGCTCTATATCATTTCGAAGGTAGAAGTTGTGCACAAGAACGCGATTTTCCAGGTCGTGGTTCGGGCAAATGGTATCATTCACCTTGTACACTTAGTGGAAAGTCGCTCCTATAGCCTCTACCTTCTCCTGCGGATCTTCGATCACAAAGAAGTTGTCATCCTCTACTGCGTTATCTGGATCTATACCTGCAGTTATTAGTATTTGTCCATTGTTCGTCGCACGGGGGATCTTAAGACACGGAAGGTCGTTTTGATTATTCCTCCGAAATATTTTATTTATTTGCGGGAACATACTCGGGTTGTTGGATTTTACAGCCCGAAAGTCTGTAATTTTCTCTAATTAATTTCTGGAAGTTTTTAATCAACGACTTCAGCGTCCTAACCTCCGAGTTTTGTCTGTCAGTAAACTGTCTGTACAAGGTTTTTGGTCTCGACAGCAGTCTACATTTTTGTTGGTGTAGTGCGTCAATTGTTGCATTACGGAAAATGTCTGCGTTGTCAGTATGTTGATACCGAGGTATCGTATTGTCCATAGTTCGTTTAATTGTCTCGTCCATTTGTTTTAGGTACCAGTCAATCTCCTCGTTTGACAGATTCCTATTGGACGGTGGGTAGAGCGAATTCGAGGAGAGTGCTATTGTCAAAGTTCTTGAGAAGCGAGACCAACGCGTCCTACTATAATTGTAGGAGTACGTTTGGACAAACTCTTCTAACTCCGCAATTTCGTTGGGAATCGTTATTACGGCACTGAGTCCGCAATGGTCACTGTCATACACAAATGTGTGCAGTCAGTTTATAGTTTGTCGGTCCATGTTGGTCAGTTGTAACCGTACGTCGAACAGCATAAGATCCAGATAGGAGCCGCATCTAGGAAACGACGGACTATCTGTAGCTTTCAAATTGAGTTTATACTCGACACTATGCCGACCCCACCAATTGAATAGTAGGTTCCCTCTAGGATTAGGTGTGTTGTTTCCCCAATCTCTATGTTTGGCGTTTAGATCTCCGGCCATGATGAAATAATTCTCCTCCGACTCCAGCCTTAGGCATCGAAAAAGTGTCTCGAGCTCTGAAATAAATAAAGTAGATTGAGTAGCTTCAGGTGCATAGAGTGCGACCAAGTACATCCTCTTTCCACTACGGAGAGGGATGCACACGATACACGCTTCCAGCTCCTGGAACCTTCGCACTTCACCGCTGTACATTACTTTAAATTGCAGTTGTTTGCGTATGAAGATCGCAACACCTCTTCCTTGTGTGGAGTTGGGTCGGTCTCTTCTGACAATATTGTATTTATTGTGCCCCAATTTGTGCTTCTGGGATAGCTTTGTTTCGCTAACCATAAGCACATCAGGGGTTTGGTCTTCAAGCAACTTAAACAATGCGGCTCTTCGCTCGATCCTAATCAGTGAATTCACATTCACCGCAAGGATCTTCAAGGATTGCTCCTCCATGTTCGTACCCATTACGACTGAAGGTGCGTTAAGCCCGGCAGAAGTGCGTAGATCTGGTCCACCCGCTTCGCCTGCTCCTGTACCTGACGTTGAAGCTGCTCCATCTGCCCTTGGATAGAGAGCAAGATGGCCAGTAAGTCAGTTTGAGCCTCCGGTGCTCTATTCGCTGGGGCCTGAGAAGCAACCTTCGGTCTTTTCTGTTCCGCGTTTCCCCGACCTGCCGCCATTTGGGCGTAGGTCACTTGGGGAGTCACGGATTGTGTTTGAATTGGAGCAGGTGGACGTTTCACTACGACCTTTTCCTGGCGAACGAGAGCTGGCTCTTATCTGCCACTCCATCCTTACCCAGAGTGCATTCCTCTGCTTTGTGGTTCTTTCCACACTTAACACATCGAGGCTGCATTTCGCAGTTCGACGCGGCGTGCCCGAACCTTTGGCAGCGAACACATTGTAAAATGTTTTCGCTCCTTCTTAATTTTTCCCATGCGACAACCTGGTAGTCTAGGACTTTAATACTCCTTAGACCATCCAGCTTGCTATTGGGTGAAAGCTGAACTAGGAAGAACGGCAGTTTCCGCTTCTCCCTTTTTGCTTTAGCTGTGGTGAATGGCTTGACCCCTACAAATTCGAGCTCGTTGCACTCTTTCTCTTTAAGCAGCGCAAGGAGCGTTAATAGAAGTTAATAGAAAAATTGTTGCCTATGGCCGACTTACATAGTTTAATGGTGTCCATAAGCTCAATCTTGTAGGTCTTGATTGGCGGTACCCTCACTTTTACCGTCATCTTCGGTTGCTGTTGGTTCTGCTGCGGTTGTTGTTGTTTCTGCTGCTGCTGCTGTTGCTGCTGTTTCTGCTGCGGTTGTTTCTGCTGCTGCTGCGGTTGTTGTTTAATTTCTTGCTTCTGCTTCTGCTGCTGTTTTTTTCAGCTGTTGTTGTTGCTGCTGCTTCAGCTGCAGCATTTACGGCTGTATTGCTGGTTGCCGCTGGTTTTCTGGCGGCTGCTGCTGTAGTAGTTGTTGTTGTTGTTGAGCGCGCTGTAGCTCTAGCTGCCGCTCCCTCTCTCGCCTGGCCATTTGTTTGGCCTATATGGCACGCACCCTCTGTTCGAGCTGCCTGATGCTGCTAGTCAGACTCTCGACTTCTTCTTCTTCATCATCCGATTCGGAGGACGCCAGAACTCCGAAGCTATTGTTCTTCTCTCCAACGTAGTGGCCTTCCCCACCGTCGTAGATGTACGCTAATTCGACAGAGTCATCTGACCTCTGTCGCTTTTTTTCTGCTGCTACTGTTGTTGTTGTGCTCGGCGCCCCTTCACTCACTTCACCGGGCAGCTGTTCAGTTGGAGCTGATGTGAAGGGACGCTTTACAAGGTTGGGAGAAGGTTTCAATTTCCTTCTCCTTTTCCCCTTACTTGCGGTTGCCACTGTTGCTGGGTGGCCTGTCTGTATTGCATCGGCTGATGCTGTCACCCCACCAGCTGGTCCCGCTATTGGGAGCGAGGACCACTCACTCTCCATCGCCTGATATGTTTTTTTTTTTTTTTTTTGGTTTACACTTATTTTGAATAAATGAAAAAAAAAGTCAAGAATTCAAATTTCCCCAGTCCGGAATTGAACCAGTGTCACTGGTTTGGTAGAACACCAACACTACCTGTAGGCTAATTTGCCACTTGGAAGAACACTGTCTAATACTGCAAGCCGAAACACGTCTACACTCTCTGAAAGTCTGTGAACGACTCACAAGCGATGATGTTACCACTACACCACCGCCACGCTAGAACCATATCTCGCCGTTGAACAACATGTTTAAAAACAATAAAAATATAACTACAATGCATCAACTGAATCTAAAGCAACTGTTAAGTTTTTGTTATTAAGATCTCTTACTAGATAAAGTTCAAAAAATATTTCCATTTCAATAAGATCATATTATCAATAGTCTCTCACGCATTCCGCCAGGTCTGTATCGAGTGTGCGAATAGATCTTATTTCGAAATTCCACGATTATCGGATTTTCACAGTAATTGTGATAATAATGTCTGTTCTCACACTCGAATGAATGGCGATTTATCTGGTTCATATGAATAATCAAAAATATTATTCGTATTATTAAACTTTTTAGGTAGTTGTTCGTGAACCATCGGGCTGTGCACTCTTTCATTACCTTTGCAACATCGCATTTGTAAAATTATAATACGTTTATAAATAAATAAATAAATAAATAATTAATTAAAAAGCAACGCCTTTTATTACACATATTCACGACCGTGACAGGACACACACCAAAAGAGGGTGGTCTGTAAGAATGTTTGTTTGTGATCATAAAGTTAATCATAATAAAAAAAAGTGGTGAAGTGAAGCTAGTGAAAGTGAAAATCAACAACAATGGCTGAAAACTAAAATAACGGCAACGATGGAGATATCGAAAGCTTCGCTAGCCAACAGGAACAATTGGGAGAATTAATCTGCAGGAATGTCAGAAATTATAACAAGATTCTAGATAACAAGAAGCTAGAGTGCCAATGGGAAGACTTTGAAAAGATTATTACGAGTCAGTGCGAAAGACAGTGGAACGCATGCGCATCGATATGGTTCGTCGAATTCAGAAGATAACAGAACCAGAAAATACTCTCATATACTGAAAATACTGTTTCAAACTGAAACAGCCAGGTTTTCGGTTCAAGACAAAACTTACAAGGAGGATAAAACGTCTGCAGAAAGCGGCGCTGGAGTGAATTAATTGACAAGGTCACAAGGACATCAAAACATTAGCGGAACTGTCCCATAAGCCCACACCAGCATTAAGACGACAGCAGTCTACTACGCCGAAAGGTCACATGACCAACAAGGAAAGATTTGGCCTCTTAATCAATATATTAAAGAGGTCACTCAACAAGAAGCACCACTACAAAGAACCAATTTTGTCAAATAAAATCAAGGAGTATAGAACAGAACTAGGAAGAAATTGCATGCTTGTATCGCAAACTGGAGCACGAAACCACTGCTGCTGACTTGGAGGAGTACTTTGATTCACAGGTAAGAGTGGGGGTGACATTGCTGAACTTGTTCGCAGACATCACAAAATTTCAGGAAAAGGGCAGTGAGCCCTTAAACATAATAATATATCTATCAAAAATAGAGCTTCCCAAGGTTGATGGTGAATACTTGAATTGGTTGCAATTCCATTACTTATTCAAGCAAATGATTCATGACCAACCAATCCCGGCGGCACAAAAGCCTTATTTCTTGCGATCTAACGTAACTGGAAAGGCTCAGGAACTAATTCAAAACTTTAAGCCAACGGATAGCAATTACGAAGTAGAGTAGAAAGTGCTTGTTGAACGTTTCAATAACAAAAGATTGCTGCTGACAGCTCAATTAAATAAGTTTTGATGCAGTTAGTGACTACCGCAACAATTGTGCTAGTAGGTCATTACGAATATAAACGTTGATATTGAAAGTTGGAATCCAATCGTGGTCCATCTTCTCTTGCAAAAACTGGATAGAGAGAGCAAGGGACAATTTGAATTTTCGATAAACGACCCGAGGAGAGCAGCCCAACCATTGTAGAGTTCCTGAAGTTCGTCGAGTCAAGGTTCCTAGAGGCCGTGACGACAGGAGGAAGTTCCAGAGTCTAGAGGCCATCAGCTGCCATGGCGATGGAAAGAAGCTCCCGCGGGTCGTCGCCTCAAAGTTTGGCCAGGACCTAACAGCTATTTGCAATTATTGCAATTCAAGTAAGCATGGTATCTACAATTACACTAAATTGTTGTCTCTTTCAGAGGTGGACCGAGAAAAGACTTCTTCCAATCATGCTAGTCCCGCAGATGCCAAAAATGCAACATGAACCACAATACGTTGCTTCACCAACAGAGACGACAGCAAGATCTACCTCAACCCCAGCAGTAAATCGATAACTCATCCACACATCAGTGAGATGAGAAAAGTAAAGTTAATAAAGTCCCACAGCCACAAAGTCTATCAGTAAACAATGCAGCAACAGAAATACTCTCTAACAAACGTCATGTTCATTTAGCTACGGCTGTGGCCAATGTGATTTCCTCATATGGTACGCGGATCCCATGCAGAGCCCTTCTTGACTCTCGGTCCAGCTGCACTTTGTGACGACATCATTTCTACAACAATTGGGAATTAAGAAACGTCACATGGATAACTGCAATCAGCGGAATAAGTGAACAGGGGTGTGAGTCCGAGTTTGTCATCATTAACATCAAGAACTAGGAATGTTCTGTAAATGAGCCTACATATATACCGGACATTGAAAGGCATTCCGCCAACACTTTGGACTTGTTTCTTACTTCGCACCCTGATAAATACACTATTGATGTTTTAGCGCCTCTAGGTCGGTCTGACCATAATATCGTATCAGCTAAATTCTCGTACTACGACCACTCAGTTAAAGAAAAAACTCCTAAAAGAAAAGTATGGCAATACGAGAAAGCCAACTGGAGCGGCCTTAATAGCTTCTTTAGGTGTTTTAACTGGTCGCTATGCTTCCTCGATAGCGACGTGGATGCCGCTGCTGATATGATCACTAACACTATGCTCTTAGGTATGAATGGTTTATTCCTAACAGAATAAAGAGCATTAAACCTAAGGCAAACTCGTGGTTTGACCAGAGCTGTAAAGAGGCTATCAGGTTGAAAGAAGTAAGTTTTCAGTCTTATAAAGCCAACAAATCTGAGGAAAACCGAAAGAAGTTTAAACAAGCCAGATAAGACTGCAATGCCCATATTCGACGTGTAAAATTCTTACATGACCAAAAATTGAGGCAAAAAATCCTACAATGTCCCAAAGGTAGTAAAAATTTTTGGTCATTCGTCAAAAATATTAAAAATTCTGCCTCGTCTGCCATCCGCATGCTCATTTACAATGACATTCCAGCTGTCAGCTCCCTAGACAAAACTAATCTGCTTGCTGCTCACTTTGCAGCGAACTCCACGCTGCCAGATAATGCTTCGTCTCCGCCTGTATTTGAGAGCGTCAAATTTTCCATGGGACAAGTCCACTTTCGCACTCGTACAGTTGCAGGAGTACTCAAAGGTCTCAACATACACAAATCCGCTGGTCCAGATGGTATCCCCACCATAGTTCTGAAGAGGTGTTCTTCTACGCTGGCAAAACCTCTGCGTAAGCTTTTCTGTCTATCCTACTTTTCAGGGCTCTTTCCGAGTAGATGGAAAACAGCATTTGTCCAGCCCGTCCCCAAAAAAGGCGAATCTTCCTCCCCGTCCAATTACCGATCCATTGCACTTACGTCCCTTCTTTCCAAGGTCATGGAAACGCTGATAAATCGTTAGCTTATGAAATATCTCGATTCACGAAAACTCCTTAATGACCGGCAGTATGGTTTTCGTAGCAACAGGTCCACTGGTGATTTGATGGCATATCACCGAGAAGTGGAACCAATCTCTCCATCACTTCGGCGAAACCAAGATGGTTGCGCTTGATATTTCAAAGTTGACAGTACCCTCAGTTTTTCATATTCGTTCCCTAACTCACGTCCTTGCTCTTCGGCCGTAGAAGGGGAACGGCAACGTATGTTAAACACATTAAATTCCGACCTGGACAGCATAATTAAATGGGGTTCAACCAACAGAGTGGAATTTAATGCTTCCAAAACACAATGCTGTCTTCTGTCTCTCAAGCGAAACCAAAACCCTCAACCATTATCCATGGATGGTACTTGCATCAATGAAACCGAAAGACTTGCCATTCTCGGTATGTGTATTAATGACCATCTTCGATGGAATGATCACATATTCGAGGTCGCCAAAAATGCTGCAAAATGTCTAGGATTGCTAAAACGGTGAAAGAAATATTTTACCCCGTCTGATCTGGCGTCAATTTATAAGGCATTCATGCGCCCTAAGCTGGTATATAACACCCATATCTGGTCTGGTGCACCCAAGACCGTTTTGCACATTCTTGATAGGGTACACAATCGCGCGTTACAACTTATAGGTGATAGAGACATTGTGGATTCCGTTCATTCACTAGAACATCGGAGAAATGTCTCCTGTCTCTCCCTGTATTATCGTTTTTTCGACAAAAAATGCTCCAGCGAAGTAGCCAGTTGCATTCCTCCCCTTCAAAATTTCACCCGCAATATGCGACATGCTTCGAATGCACATCAGTTTACCCTAAAGCCAAACTTTGGTCGTACTGTCAAATATAGGGAGCCAAGATGTATCGTCAGGTTTTAGTAAGTTAGGAAGATCGAGCCTTTCAACTTATCTTGAAGATCAAAACCTTAAAAACGATTGCAGATATATCGGTTAAATACCATCACTTATCGAATAGCATCTGATTCTTTCCTAGCCACCAGATACCTAGACAGTGAGGACGGCTTTTATAGATCGTCGCAAGTCATTAAAATGATGGATGATTGCTTAGCCGGGTCAGAGACGATTGAGATGCTCAAGCGTTACTAAATGAGATAATTTGCCTACGCAAAGCAGATAATTTTGAATTGAAAAAGTTTCGTTCAAATAATTCAATGATTTTAGAAGGAATCCCTGAAGAAGATAAAGAAAAGTTAGTTACCTTTCATCAATCCGAGGTAATAAAAATATTGGGATTAATATGGGTTCCCTGAAATTCAGCTTCAATGACAAAAAAGTAATTAAGCTAAACTCTCAAATTTTGAAACGAATGGTGCTGGCTAATCTTGCAAGTCTTTTGACCCTCTAGGCTTAGTGGGGCCCGTAATAGTCCTTGTCAAGTTTGTGGAAAACCAAGTTGGCCTGGGATGATATTCTTCCAATCGAACAAGCTCAAAAATGGATAAATTAGATCAAACAATCTGAAGTGGACTTTTGCGGGCCAATAAAAACCCATTACAAGATCAGAGGTAAGAATCCTACTAAGTCATATTTGGCAGTATTTCTTTGCTTTTCTACTAAAGCCTCCGAAGCATTCATTTACACTTTAAAAAGGTTTATAGGCTAAATTATAATATTCTGTGACAATGCCATAAATTTTGTTAGCACAAAAAACGAATTAGCTGATTTAACGAAGATCTTAAACTCAGGAAGAGCACACTCAACAATTCACTCTTTGTGCCTTGAAGATAAAATTAAGTGAAAAAACATACCACCTCGATCGCCTCATTTTGGAGGGCTTTGGGAGGTGGCTGTTAAATCAGCAAAAAAACTTTTCGTCCGGCACATCGGAGAAGCATCATTGACGTATGAACAATTGCTTATAGTGGTCATACAAATAGAAGAGATTTTGAATTTCCGCTCATTGACACCCATATCACCCGATCTAAACGATTTGGAGGCCCTAGCCGAACCAGATATTACAGAATACTGAAAGAGCAGCCTCAACAAGTTTTAGCAGATACAAAAAATTCAACGGCACTTCTGGAAAAGAAGGTCAACGGAATATTTGCGTCTTGCATCAAAGAACCAAGTGGAAAACTGGGTCTGACAACCTTAAGCCAGACACACTGGTTTTCATCACGGATGCCAATACTCCTCCGATGCGGTTTGAAATTGGGACGTGTTGTCGAGACCTTTAAGGGCAGCGATAATAAAGTACACGTAGCTAAAATGGAACATATGTACCAACGAGCGAAACATAATGGGTTTTCTAGCTCTTAGATTTCTCGTGTGCTTTCATCCGATGCAACTTGGAACTTTTTCTTTTTTATCTGGTTCATCAATTGGAAGCGGACAAAGTGCTTCCAAATACTTTCTCGTATCTTTGGCATAAAGCACTATTAGAACCGCTGAGAGTAATGTCACCTTTTGGGATTTCTAGCTCTTAGATTTCTCATGTGCTTTCGTCCGATGCAACTTTGAACTTCTTCTTGTTTATCTGGTTCATCAATTGGAAGCTTTTTGTCCTCATATACTTTTGGTTGTGTTAAAATGTCTGATTTTGTGCCAAATAATCGTCATTTGCGGGAAGTGTTGATTTTCTTCTTTCATTCGAAGAAAACGGCGGCTGAAGCGCATCGAGATGCTGGTTCCGCCGCTTCAAAGACGGTGATTTCAATGTTGACGACCGTCCGCGTGAATGAAGGCCAAAATCCTTCGAGGACGCTGAATTGGAGGCGATTGAGCCGAACACTGCGTGAAAAACGGCCACAATACGGGCAGAGGCATGAAAAAGTGATTCTACAGCATGACAACGCTCGGCATCACGTTGCCAAACCCGTTAAAACCTACCTGGAAACGCTCAAATGGGAAGTCCTATCCCACCCGCCATATTCCCCAGATATTGCGCCATCCGATTATTACTTGTTCCGTTCGGTGGCACATGGTCTGGCTGATCAGCAGTTCCGCTCATATGAAGACATCAATAAATGGCTTGATTCGTGGATAGCCTCAAAAGATGAACACTTTTACCGTAACGGTATTCGAGCTCTGCCAGAAAGATGGGAAAAAGTTGTAGCTAGCGATGGGCAATACTTTGAATGATTCATTTGTAACAATTTTTTCACAATAAAGTTGCATTTTCAAAAAAAAAAAACTTAGTTTCAGGAAGAGCACCTAATACATTGTAGAAAAATCCGCTCCGTATTTAGCCGTGTCATTGGACAGGGATCGATATTTTTTAATGAACGAACTGGGGCTGGTTTCATGCAAACCTGCGAACTAAGTACATGTGCAGTCTCATCCAACAGAAAAATCCAGATAACTGCGAAATGGCGTTATTGAACCATAATAACACAGCTTAAATGAATGCAAACTTAAGATAATACCGATTTAAAATCAATGGAAAGGACTCAAGGCTTCTCGATTACACCAAAGGTTTCTGGGCATCTGATTTACAGTGGTATAAGTAACGTCATAAGACTAACCGCAAACGGACTGCTAGAATTTAATAAAGCTTGTGTGCTAAAATTGCCTGACATTGTCATTAAAGTTAATGTCATTATTTATTCCCAGCGCAAACGTAAGTTGAATAATTAACCAAGATACAGTCACGGCGACGCCAAACGTACCTGTTGGAGTTCACATTGACCAATCTGAGTTTGATGACCTAAAAAGGAACATTGAGGATGTCATTGATCAATCAACTCATATGATTACCACCACTATGGCATCAGTTTCTTCCTGCTTGCTGGCAAGATTGGGTTTGTCATCATTCTTCGATACCGCACAAGAATGCTCACCCCTAAGCCTAACAGATCAGCTTCACGTTTCGAAGTCAACGACCAACCCATAATTTCGCAAAAGATTTCAGACCAATTAGCCTCACCTCGTTTCTCTTGAAAAAACTGGAGAGATTAATTGATCTAAACCTGAGAAGCCTTCTCAATGAGCACAATTTATGTAGCACACAACACGCGTACATAAAAGGCAAGTCAGTAGAAACTGCACTACATGATATTGTCTCATTCATTGAGAAAAACCTTCAATTTAAAGAATATTTAAGAACCTAAATACGACATCGATAAATGCAGCTCTAGTTGAATTAGGAGTAAAAATAGAGATAATCAGCTGGATGCTTAAAAGCAGAATAATCAACTACGAATTAGGTGAGAGCATGGTAGGGAAAACAGTTACAAGAGGAACCCCGCAAGGAGGAATAGTTTCTCCTTTGCTCTGGCTCCTGCCGTTAACAAAATTCTGAAGATCCTCAAAACCAAAGGAGTAAAAACAGTTGCATACGAACACGGCATAGTAATCATGATCAGTGGGAAATGCTTACCTACAATCAGTAACCTCATGGAATCTGCACTAAAAGAATTGTCCTCCTGGACAGAACAATACGGTCTAAGTATAAATCCGACTAAAACCGAACTGGTTTTGTTTACCAGTAGTAGGAAAATAAATGAATTTGATCACCCTAAACTGAATGGAATTCCTCTGAATCTCTCCACAACAGCTAAATATCTTGGAACCATCCTTGATTCGAAGCGCACGTGGAAAAGAATACGGAAGAAAGAACGAAGAAAGCACTTTGCGCATTCTATGCGTGCAAGAAAACCTTTTGTAAACAATGGGGTCTGTGTCTGTCCATGATTAACTGGATGTACACGGCTATTGTCAGTCGTTCACAGTCTTTCAAAGAGTGCGCACGTGTTTCGGCTTTTAATTGAAAACAATAGTGTTCTCTAGTAAAAAATTAGACAGCGTTAATTCAAGTGGCGAGTTAGCCTAGTGCGAATGGTAGTGAACCGTCGAATTACAAGCTAAGCAGGCTGGGCATAAGCATACCACTGCTGTACATACTTCATAACATGCTCACCAGTAGACAATTCATTGTCAAAAATGGCAATGTGACTTCTGCTGGAACATTTCTGATTAAAAACGGTCTGCAACAAGGTGCAGTTAATTCACCGATCCTTTTCAACATTTACACGAGCGATCTGATAGGATCACTTCACCATGCCATAGCGTACGCAGACGACTTGATCGCGTACAGATCAGGACCAAAAATCGAGGGAAGGGGCGCCGACCACAGCAACAGCAGTAGCAGCAGAGAAGAAGCGGCAGAGGTCGGATGACTCTGTCTAGTTAACATATATCTCCGACGGTGGGGAAGGCCGTTACATGGGAGATAGTAACAATAGTTTCGCCGTTCTGGCAGCCTCCGATTCGGACGACGAAGATGAAGAGCTACTAAGTCTGACAAGCAGCATCAGGCAGCTGAAACAAAGGGTGCGTGCTATAAAGGCCAAACAAATGGCCAGAAGAGAGAGGGAGCGGCAACAACAGCTCCAGCGCTCTCAACAATAACAACAACAACAGCCGCCAGAAAGCCAGCGGCAATGCCAAATACAGCCGCAAGTAAAGCAGCAACAACAACAGCAAAAAAAACAGGAGCAGCAACAACAGCAGCAGAAAACGCTGCAAGAAAAACAACAATAACCGCAGCATCAGCAGAAACAACAGCATCACCAACCGCAGCAGCAACAGACGACGACTTCTACGATGAGGGTGCCGCCAATCAATACGTATAAGATTGAGCTCAAGGAAACCATTGAACTATGTAAATCGGTCATAGGTAGTAATTTTGTTATTAAGCGTCTAAATGAAGACAGACATGCTTCACCCCGAAGGGGGAAAAGCGGCAAACAATGCTGCTGAGGGGGATAGACCCGTCTACTGATCCAGAGACGCTCCTTGCGCTGCTTAAAGAGAAAGAGTGCAACGAACTCGAATTCGTAGGGGTCAAGCCATTCACCACAGCTAAAGCAAAAAGGGAGAAGCGGAAACTGCCGTTCTTCCTAGTTCAGCTTTCACCCAATAGCAAGCTGGATGGTCTAAGGAGTATTAAAGTCCTAGACTACCAGGTTGTCGCATGGGAAAAATTAAGAAGGAGCGAAAACATTTTACAATGTGTTCGCTGCCAAAGGTTCGGGCACGCCGCGTCGAACTGCGAAATGCAGCCTCGATGTGTTAAGTGTGGAAAGAACCACAAAGCAGAGGAATGCACTCTGGGTAAGGATGGAGTGGCAGATAAGAGCCAGCTCTCGTTCGCCAGGAAAAGGTCGTAGTGAAACGTCCACCTGCTCCAATTCAAACACAATCCGTGACTCCCCAAGTGACCTACGCCCAAATGGCGGCAGGTCGGGGAAACGCGGAACAGAAAAGACCGAAGGTTGCTTCTCAGGCCCCAGCGAATAGAGCACCGGAGGCTCAAACTGACTTACTGGCCATCTTGCTCTCTATCCAAGGGCAGATGGAGCAGCTTCAACGTCAGGTACAGGAGCAGGCGAAGCGGGTGTACCAGATCTACGCACTTCTGCCGGGCTTAACGCACCTTCAGTCGTAATGGGTACGAACATGGAGGAGCAATCCTTGAAGATCCTTGCGGTGAATGTGAATTCACTGATTAGGATCGAGCGAAGAGCCGCATTGTTTAAGTTGCTTGAAGACCAAACCCCTGATGTGCTTATGGTTAGCGAAACAAAGCTATCCCAGAAGCACAAATTGGGGCACAATAAATACAATATTGTCAGAAGAGACCGACCCAACTCCACACAAGGAAGAGGTGTTGCGATCTTCATACGCAAACAACTGCAATTTAAAGTAATGTACAGCGGTGAAGTGCGAAGGTTCCAGGAGCTGGAAGCGTGTATCGTGTGCATCCCTCTCCGTAGTGGAAAGAGGATGTACTTGGTCGCACTCTATGCACCTGAAGCTACTCAATCTACTTTATTTATTTCAGAGCTCGAGACACTTTTTCGATGCCTAAGGCTGGAGTCGGAGGAGAATTATTTCATCATGGCCGGAGATCTAAACGCCAAACATAGAGATTGGGGAAACAACACACCTAATCCTAGAGGGAACCTACTATTCAATTGGTGGGGTCGGCATAGTGTCGAGTATAAACTCAATTTGAAAGCTACAGATAGTCCGTCGTTTCCTAGAAGCGGCTCCTATCTGGATCTTATGCTGTTCGACGTACGGTTACAACTGACCAACATGGACCGACAAACTATAAACTGACTGCACACATTTGTGTATGACAGTGACCATTGCGGACTCAGTGCCGTAATAACGATTCCCAACGAAATTGCGGAGTTAGAAGAGTTTGTCCAAACGTACTCCTACAATTATAGTAGGACGCGTTGGTCTCGCTTCTCAAGAACTTTGACAATAGCACTCTCCTCGAATTCGCTCTACCCACCGTCCAATAGGAATCTGTCAAACGAGGAGATTGACTGGTACCTAAAACAAATGGACGAGACAATTAAACGAACTATGGACAATACGATACCTCGGTATCAACATACTGACAACGCAGACATTTTCCGTAATGCAACAATTGACGCACTACACCAACAAAAATGTAGACTGCTGTCGAGACCAAAAACCTTGTACAGACAGTTTACTGACAGACAAAACTCGGAGGTTAGGACGCTGAAGTCGTTGATTAAAAACTTCCAGAAATTAATTAGAGAAAATTACAGACTTTCGGGCTGTAAAATCCAACAACCCGAGTATGTTCCCGCAAATAAATAAAATATTTCGGAGGAATAATCAAAACGACCTTCCGTGTCTTAAGATCCCCCGTGCGACGAACAATGGACAAATACTAATAACTGCAGGTATAGATCCAGATAACGCAGTAGAGGATGACAACTTCTTTGTGATCGAAGATCCGCAGGAGAAGGTAGAGGCTATAGGAGCGACTTTCCACTAAGTGTACAAGGTGAATGATACCATTTGCCCGAACCACGACCTGGAAAATCGCGTTCTTGTGCACAACTTCTACCTTCGAAATGATATAGAGCACTGGCTATCCGAGAATACTGGTTTTACCAGGTTAAAAGACGAAAACTTGGCAAACAATGCCATCGCCAATGAAATGGTTCGAAATAGTTCAAACCCCGTACGTATCGAAGGTAGAACTCCAAACGATCTTCGCATCATTGAGAAAGAAGAAATCAATGGGAATCGATGGAGTGTCGAACATTGTGCTTCGACATCTCCCTCTAGAAGCGGTGGACATTTACACCACTCTATTTAACGCTGAATAATGCACATTATCCAGTGCATTGGAAAACAGCAGTGAAACAACCCATCCCCAAAAGGGGTAAGGACACTTCCAATCCGTCAAATCTCCGGTCGATAAGTCTCCTTCCGAACATCAGCAAGGTATTCGAAAAAGTCATCAATAGAGCCCTGCTTAAGTGGACTGAGAACAGTAATATAATTCCGGATAACCAATTCGGTTTTAATGCGGGGCATGATACAATACATGCCGCGTCTAAACTGGTATCGGATATACAATGGAACAAATGCAAGAACCAATACACGGGTGCCTGCCTGATTGACTTGGAGAAGGCCTTCGACACCGTATGGCTAGAGGGACTCTTCTGCAAGCTGAACAGGCTGGGCATAAGCAAACCACTGCTGTGCATACTTCATAACATGCTCACCAGTAGACAGTTCATTGTCAAAAATGGCAATGTGACTTCTGCCGGAACATTTCAAATTAAAAACGGTCTGCAACAAGGATCTCATAGGATCACTTCACCATGCCATAGCGTACGCAGACGACTTGATCGCGTACAGATCAGGACTAAAAATCGAGGTCATTGCAATTCTCTTGCAACGTGACTTCGATAAGATTCAGCGATATTGCGATGACTGGAAGTTGAAGATCAACTTCCAGAAATCGGAAACCATTCTTTTTAGGACGCCGTTGAAAGAATTGGCGAAAGTTCTCAATCGTGGGACCACATGGACAGCCACTTGCGTGTCGAAGTGTAGTCAGATACCTGGGGCTCTGGTTAGACCAATATCTATATTTTAACAAACATATAGATGCTGCTCTGGCCAGAGCCAAAGGTGCTTTTGCCCTTACAAAGAGACTTTTTTATAGCAAGCAACTCGATGCAAGGGTAAAGGTAATCTGCTACATGGCCCTCATTAGGCCCATGCTCGTATATGGATGCCCCGTGTGGTTCAACGTGGGAGCAAGCTTGTTGGAAAAGATTCGGGTGTTTGAGAGGGCTTGCCTTCGGGTTTGCCTTCATTTGTACAGAACACCAGAGTCCGAGTACATAAAATTCTATCCCAATGAGGTCCTATACAACAGGGCTAACCTAATAAGAGTTGATAATTTCGTTATCAAGCTGATTCGAAGGCACATTGCAAGAGCAATGAGCTCGACGAACAACCTGATCTCTGGGGCTTATTACCCCAATTACGAGTATCATGAGAGAGTGCGCCTTAAGGGCTTTGTTCCCCCAGAAGCGTTCCTCTATTTTGATGAGAAAGGTCTGATCCAGGACAGATTGGCGGTGCCGCTAATCTTCCACGTTGCTCGCACAGCTGTGGATAGGCGACTCAACTACGACAGAGACGTTGCACACGGCAGTGTGAAGCGTCTCCGGTTTAGTAGGGCGGTATCGGGTCGCGATTTTGATGACGTACAACGTCAGTACGGTCATTTCAGGTGGCTAGCCGAAAGAGGCACATCCAGGGTAGCCTGTTGGATGTTTGAGGTTGGCTGTTCTTGACCATGGCCGACTTACATAGTTTAAGGTTTATTTAGTTGTAGGTTGTAGGTAATATTTTAATAAATAAAAAAAAAAAAAAACTATAAATCCAAGTGCTGGATGCAAAAATACAAAAAAAAACACAAAAAACATAAAAAAAATAAAAAAAATAAAAAAAAAACAGCACTCGATAAAACAAAAAAAAAAAAAAAATTAAAAACAAGAAAAAAAAATGTACGTACAAAAATACGTAAGGTAGAATAAGATAGGGTAATTTAGAATAAGGTAGTTTAAGATTTATTTTAAGGTAGATTTGTAAGTTTTATATATAAGAACCATACAAACAAGTTCATGTACTAAGTTTTTTCATTGATTAGACATTTTTCTTAGTAGTAATAGCCAATAGAATAATAAAATAAATAAATAAAGAATCTTAAGTTAGTTACGTCGAAAGACATAGTTTTAAGTATTAGGTTTAATTTAGAGCGCCCGCATAGGGCCAGTAAGTTAGAATAAGAATAGTTAAGTTAGTTAAGCTAGTTTTAAGCGTTTTTTTGTCTAGCTATAAGTTTAATTGAATTACATAATAATAATGCATTAAAAATGAAAAAAAAATGAATGTACACGGCTATTGTCAGACCCATCCTTACCTACGGAATTATTGTATGGTGAAATGCAACAAACAAAACCAGCTGTCTTAAAATACTAACAAAGGTACAACAATTAGCATGCATAAACATAATAGGAGTACAGAGATCAACACCACAAGCGGGTTTAGAGATGATGCTAAATATCCCTCCCCTAGATGAGTACATACGGTGCACAGCTGCCAAAAGTGTGATTCGTCTTAAACAATCGGGCGCATGGAAGCAAAGCTCCTATGGACCGATATCGGCAGAACAACAGATTAATCTTACCCTACATAGATTTCGACAAGAACTACTCCAACTTTTATTCCCGAAAGACAAGAGAATCCAACACATTAATTAATGTACAGGACATTCCGCTCTACACTGACGGGTCTAAAATGGATATCGGAACTGCCTCTGGTTTTTTTTACGAGTCATTTAAAATCAATCACTCGTTCAAACTCCCGGATGATTGTAGCATCTTTCAAGCTGAGGTCTTCGCCATTGATAGAGCTGCACAGACTATACATAGCAAAAAACTAAACCATTCAAAGATTACAATTTTCGTTGATAGTCAAGCGGCAATCAAGCACTAGACTGCGAGAAAGTGAGATCGAAAACAGTTTCCAAATGCCGTAATAGGTTGAAGAGAATAGCAACACCCATGACGTAACTCTCTGTTGGGTTCCTAGACATAGCAATATAAAAGGAAACGGAACAGCAGATGAACTAGCTAAAAAGGGATCAGCATTCGATTTTCAACATACATATGTACATACTCGGATATCAGTAGAAGTTCCAATAGATGAACTAAAGAGGAAAATAGACCTAAAAGCAAGAGAACTGATTACCTCCGGCAGAAGCGACTGAGTCATATCTCGCAGCTTATGGCCGACAGTGGATGAAAACAGAACAAAAAGCCAATTGGCGATGAAAAACGAATCGATGAATAGCCGCGCTTTATTATCATTGCTGGTTCGACAGTACGAGTACTACGGACTTATGCGGTTATACAAATAGTGATGACTTGCGTCGACTGCAAAATTGTTTGAAAGATGACGTATCAGATTATACTTTCCTGAGCAAGTTCTCAGCACTTTGAAGAGCCTTCAACAGCTCTTCGCTTGTCCTGAAGATATCGTCGATAACCTAATAAATAAAATACGAAAACAACCATCCCCAAAAATCGACAGGCTCCAATCCATTATACAATTCTCCCTTTCAGTCCAAAATGCTTGTGATATTATGGCAGCGACTGGGATGCCCGATATTTTAATCATTGGTTCGTGAGTTTGTTGAAAGATTACCACCGCAAATCCACTTGGAATGGGGAAACTTTCGCAAAGGAGTAGACGCTGTGAATCTGGCAGTTTTTAATGAATGGCTAGCACTTTAAGCCGATCAACAATGCGAAACGAAATGTATCCTCAGTAAACGCCCACTATGATTTAGAGTCGCAATCTAACGAAAAATAATGCTCAATTTACAATTTAACCCTGCAGTCGTCGCGCGGATTACTATTGTAATCCACCAAAGTTCCTTTTTTTCTACAAGAAATCCGAAATTTTTATTTTTTTAATTTATTTATTTATTTTTTATATTATGAAGTAATAATTTATGTTTTTTATCTTTTAGTAATATGTAATTGCATTTTGCAGCAAAATAAATTTGAAAAAATTAAATCCGCGCGACGACTGGTGACTTTTTGGTGCGCGACGACTGCAGGGTTAAAGCCCGTATGACACTACATTTTTTTCGCATTTTTAATGCGCTGAAAATGAAACTAGAGCAGTGCAACAAATTCACTACTGAAATTGCCCTTAGGTGTGAGTGCGTACGCACTAACCTTATAAATGTGAAAATGTCAAAGAAATGCATTAAAAATGTAACTCAAACTACATTTTTCAGCCACTGGCAGCTTCTTTTAGACATTTCTGCATTTTTATTACCCCTTTTTTTAATTACGCTACTTCTTCAAACTAGAAAATCCGTTTTTTATTGCTCAAATTTCCAAAACAAAATATCAGGTCATTTTCTATACGCTTCAATTACTTATTATTAATTACTTGATGTCATAAAATAATTATGTAATTCCAGGTTCACTTCCATGAAAAGGAAATGTGTTCTTTTCGCTTATTGTACGTTTTTAGGTTTTTCTTGTGTTAGTAGCATTTGCATATGTTTAGAGAGTGTCCCTACTCACTGTAAGTAGATATACTCTGGTAGATATACTCTGATTATGATGTTGTTTTGCAAAATAATGGCTTCTCTTTTCCTAAAAAAAACTTGTTGACTCTTTCATGCAAACATGATTTAATGCATTAAAAATGCGAAAAAACTGTAGTATCATAAGGCCTTAAGCTGCAACTCGGGTGATCAGTGTCAAAGGTTCTTAAATCTTAATCTTAAGGAAAAATGGGATGTCATCAACTGATATGCGATTTGCCGTACGTTCCTTCGACAACATGGACAAACTCAATGTCACCTAGAAAAGGCGTGCAAAATTTAGAAATCGCGGAAATATCCTCTGCAATATTATGCAAACATTCAATACGGGATCAACATTTTCACGGCCTCACCTTTGTCGACTTAGAAGCACTTGAATCGACTTGAATCGAGAATCCAAATGTTTAGTTTTCACCTAATTTTTTAGGTAACATTACAAAGGGGGATTAAATTTGGTTGCCGGACTTCCAAGTCGTATAGTCGCAGCCATATTCCGTACTTATTACCACGAAAACTGACTAAGTCTTCTACTAATTACTTCAGTTATAAACTAAACTTCAGGATTTCTGTACATTTTCTCGCTATAAGAGGAATGGCAGAACGACTCATAAATTTGTTCAACAATGGTTTAAAGACAATATGGTGTCGCTGTCACTTACTTTATATAGGAAAGTCCTATTACCTTCAGGAGTCTGTTACTGTCTTCCAACTGGAACTAATAGTTCCACAAGCTGGGCTTGCGTGACATTCAAGTATGACCCAACGCCCTAGCGAAAACATGTTATATTCGTTGATAATTAAGCCGCTATCAAAGCAATAAGTGATCAGCTTAAGGTCGCTTTGTCAAAATCATAGTGATATATGTAGAGGCAAATGAACAAGCTGATGGACCAGCCAGGCTAATATCAATCCTCCATAGTAGATGTTAAATTTGAGCATCTCCTTCTGTCTCCCAAATCACTGTAGTGAATTTCAGGTAGAAATAATGTCGATTAAGGAAGCCCTGTCCTGGCTGAAGTGTAATGTAGTATCTGTTCGATAGCCAAGCGTCCCTGGTATCATGCTCACTCTTTTCAAAAGCTGTTCAAGATTGATACTACAGTCCAGTGTTAATACCAATTGAAAATATCTGGTCAATAATGAAACTAGCGTTAGAATCAATTGAGGCGCTGACAAATTTGATAATCCACACCTGGGACTCCATATCCGCTCCAACATGGAAAAACCTATCAGAATTCAGGAATCGCCCACGTGCAGCGATAATAAAAGCAAAAGACCCAACAATATATAATATCATAGATAATGTTTCGGCTAAGCATGAAAAAAATAAATAAAAAAGTCTAAGTCAGATTTGTTTCTTTAATTTTTAATTTTTTTAAATTTAAAAAGAAAAAGAATAAAACACAAAAAAAAAAAAAAAGTTTTAGCACCTAGGCCATAATTTAAAATAGTTACCAATTTTTTGTTTGCGGCACTGTATATAATAGGTAAGTAAAAATAGAAATAAATATGCGCAGTTAAAAAGTTTCATGAACAATTTTCGTAAAAACTAAGTTCTGGCTTTGCCCAAAATATACGACCCGTCAGAATTCATCTCCGTGGACGGTAATTCTCTGAAAATGATATGAAAAGTATCTATGTATATTAAATTGTATCATACAGATGCCTACTTACGATAATTTTGTCTCCTTGGCAACTCTATCTGATATTACATTCAACATGTCAACTATCGGTCTCTGGGAAGTTAAGTTTTGAGTGATCTCTGCACATAAAATCTTTATAAAAGGGCTTGGCAAATCAGTATTCCATTTATGATTCAACGCGCATCCTGCGTCATATATAATAAGTAAACACGTATGTATGTAATTTTCGCAATCTTACCAGTTGAAGTTGCGTAAAACTTCACGTCATTACCAGGATGTGATAGTTGTTCCGGAACATCTCTAAAACGTAGCGGGTCATTACTAGTGACCCGATTAGTTTGTATTATGCAGAACCGAAGTTTGTCTTTGAGACTGCGGTTTGCACATATTGCGGTCATTAGGTCCCCATTTATGTGGAATGATTTACCATCGGTAGTTATCCAAATACATTCGTCTTCATTGGTGTTATCCAATATTATGATAACAATGTAATTAAATGGAGCGAAGTCTTTATCCATAACTAGAATATATGATATATAAAAATCATGTTTTTAAATTCGCAAGAAAATGTGTTCGAATTACAAATATACAAGAAAGTTACAATCCGTCTAGAACGGATCGTATGAACACTCTTAATAAATTGAGCGTACTGTGATCTAAACAACTTTTTTATATTTGTACTGCTTCGGATTCTACAAAGCTTATGTACGTTGTGACATACTCTGAATCAGAGTCTGTGAACTTCGATTAATCATTTTGGAAACCACGCCCACCTATTAAGATAAAGCTGTAACAACAGTTTTGTAATAAAATTTCTTAAAAATCACGGGAGTATACCCTGCAGACAAAAATATCATTGTCACAGGTTATCATACGATCTGTTCTAGACGAATTGTAATTTTCCTCTATGTTTTTATACTCTATCCCACTCCCACATAGTAGGTACAATATTTTTTATTATTTATTAGTCTGTCATATTAAATATTTACAGAGTTTTTGTTTAAAACTAGTACAAACAAAAATAAGAAAAAAAAAAATTAATAAAATTCTAAGATTCTGAAATATGAAAACAAAAAAATCACAAGTAAAAGATACAAATTTTTATTATAAGGGCAGTGGCGTGGCGTCCATACAAGCCGATTCCTTCCGGCTTCCTTTTTCAAATATCAAAAATTTTTATTTTGCCACTTGCCAACCATCACATTCAATTATTTGTTCATCAAACCATTTTTTATAACTTTATACACGCTCGAAGATGAAATGACCACTTCGGTTGTTTATTCATTTTTACTCATACACAAACTCGCACACATAGGCGAGACAAGTATGAACTCCTCTAGCGAGAGAGCGTGCAATAAATTTTTTTGAGGAGCCGTTCATTTTCCGGCTTATGCATACATTTCTTCACAGTACGAACTTTCAACTCTATTCCTTTCTATTCCCACAAAGAAGAAAGACTCTCAGACCTGGCACTTTTATCTATCGAAAAGCACATTCTTTTAGAAATTAAAAATAACTCAAATTTTTATGAAAGAGTTTTAGCAGAATTCGTAAAAAAGAATCGTAGGATAGCTTTAGAGTACAAATAGGTAGTACATAATTGTAATTGCTACATTTTTTTATATTTAACAACGCTCCGCAACTTATATAGATTATTCTGCCCAGAACGACTTCTTTCGAAGCCACTTTTTTTATGCGATGAGCTCATTGTCTACGTAAATTCCAATGACTTAAAGTATAACAAAGGTGGCTTAGATTGCATATCTTAAGTCTGTGTTTCGAATAAGCACCAAAATGGTAAGTCTTGAATAAAACATTTTACTTAAAATTTTTTCGGCTTCCCTCTCTTGAAATTTCACCCCACGCCACTGGTAAAGGGTGATTCTATTTGAGACGATCAAACTTTGGGAGGTGATAGACCGAATCACAACAAGGTCACACGTTGTTATATATCTATATGTTGTTTATCTTCTCTTTTTCTTAAATCATTAATCAAGTACTTAATTTTGTGATTAGAGTGAAAATTCCTATTTCGTCTCGAATTGTGACTCAATAAAGCACAGATATGAAGTTTGAAGTAAATCCATCCAGCAGTTTGGGTTGCAGTCGTGCGTACAGACAGACGGACAGACGAATTGAAAGACCCACTTTTTCCAGTTAAAAATAATTTCGTTAAACGCTATATAGGTTATATACCAAGTTTCATCTTCCCAGCTCAAAATTGCAGGCCCAAAAAGTGATGATATGCGGACGGGCGGACAGGCATGGCTAGATCATAAATATGTAATTTTGGGGGTCAACCGTTTTTATTTCTCTATATACCCTATGGGATAGGGTATAAACATATTATTACTGCGGACGAACATAGCTTTTATTCGCTAAGTTTATTAGGGTTTTAAAGAAATGGTAATTTTCGATTTATAATTTTGTTACATAGAAAAATAATAACGATAGACCCCCGAAAGTATATATTATTTGTGATCGGCATCGAAAGCTACGTCCGTCCGTCCCTTCATATGTCACCAGTCCACTACTCGCGAATAAAAATATGTAATAGTAAATACGATAGAAAAGTAGCAGGACATGATTGTAGCGGGCTCTCATATCCCATACTCGGTTGCGACATATATTTTTTTTCAAAATATCCTAAATTACTTCAAAATATCCCTATTTACAGCACTTCCCACTAAATATCTCTAAATAACCGCAAATTATCGCAAAAGTATCTCTGGTTCACCAAAATGGCAGCAAACCCGCAACCATTTTTTGGGGATTTTCTTATTTGTCATCTCAAACGGTCTGGAATCATTTCCAAAAATGAACACGCCTATAACTTTTGAACTGTTTGATTAAGAGAGTTGAAATTTCGCGGAAAAATAGTGGTGGACCAAGAATAAACAGATAAAAAAAAGCGTAAAGCGAGGCTCTTGCGGCCCTAATGTATTAAAAGAAAAAAACAAATAAATTACACCCAAGTATGTGATAAGGAATTTAACGAATTCAAAAATATATATGTTCACGTCTGACATAATTCAAATCCTAAATTCCATCAGAATCCATTAGGTTGTTCTTGAGTTAGTCGTATGAGTTTTTTTTTTTTTATTATTAATACGTCATAAATTTCGAAAATTCTCAAGTGGGATTAAGTTGTCAATCTGAGTCTATAATTTCATCGAAATCTGTTCAGAAGTTTTTGAGTTTTGATTTTCATGAACCAATCCATGTTTTTTTTTTTTTTTGTTCAAGAAACGTTATCCGAAAGGATAAATTTTCTCGGACTTATTTTTCTTGGAGTTGTTTTTGGTGACAGTCGGATCAGAGATTTTGAAAATATGTACAATTAATTTAGTCACGTCTTCCGCTCACGGTAACTACAGACTTGAGATGCTTAGGAGATGCTTATCTGAAACTTAATTTGATTATGGTGGTACATAATATTATTGGGGGTTTCTTAGGGTTCCGTACAAGAGTGGTATAAATGGAACACTAAAGAAATCAACAAGGTCTGTACATATTTTTTCATCTGTCCGTGTGTCCGTGTGTCTATCACATTCTTGTAACTTTGTACAAATATAGTACGTGGTGTGAGGGCTTCTGGGAAAAAAAATTAAAAAATATATGAGAAAAATCAGATAAATGAGAAAAATTAAAAAAAAAAAAAATCGATATATGGTAAAGGGAAAATTATAGAAAATTTTTTGGCACCAACAGTTCTTGAAACATATTGGAATACGTGAGGTAAAAAGTCTCAACACTATATGTTCTTGACTCTATCAGGGGAATCAGTGGCTGTCATCTTCTATGCCAGCCCACCCACCGATTGAATTTGCTATTAAAATAAATACACCCTATGGGATAGGGTAACTTAGGAGTCACGTATGATTCTCCTTACCAATATTTCTCTATTGTTGTATGTAAAATTTATCTGATCATATCGTAAACACTTTTAATTGAAAGTTCATAAAAAATACGTTGAAACCATGTATATTTTTTATTAACATTTATGTGATAAACTCACAGCAAAAATTCGAATTTAAAAAAATTAAAAATTTAGGACCCTAAATCTTGGCTTCTAATAAATTTATAGAAAAATTGATCTTAGTTTTTCACATTTGTTTAGGACTTTGCACTACTGGCAAAAGTTTTATCTTCCTAACTTGTTCAATATATATTGCTGTTCAAAAGTTGAAACTGAGGTATAGTTTGAATCTTTATCGGCAACAATTTTTTTCAAAATCTACCCTTAGTAAAGTACCATTAATTTTAGGGTTAGAATGAAATTTCTAGTCCTCTTATACCAGAATTGATCAAAATTTCGGGCAGCGATGCCACTCTGCTACACTTTTAAAGAAATAAATCCATTTGCTGCTTTGTTACCCATTTTCACCAAATTCATAGATTTTTGCTACTTTTTACACTTTTCCTCGGTTGTACATATCTTTAGATTTCTTTACATGGTTTTGCTTATATGTCCGTCTGCATGTGAATAAATATATTTATATAAATTTGCCTTTTGCTACGCTGTTCGACTTTTTACTACGTACATTTTTTTTTCCTAGGTGGCAGCACTGATCTCAAGGTCAAACATTTTCAAGAAACTAATACTTGCCCTATAGGCCCGAGTGAAAATCATTCAACATTTCACTTCGATGTACAGGCATGAGTTTCCGCACGTATAGAAGCTGTAGCTTTTAAATTATCGATTAAATATTTTCTATGAATGTAAAAGACACTAATACACTTACTCTACATGTATTTTAGTTCGAAGTGGCAGCCTCGAACAATTGATGGAGTACATCCTGCGTTATTTGTTTACATGCACTTGACCTCTCTATGATTACAAATATATAAAGAAACTGGGAAGTCCGCTAAACTAGTCATTCAGCAATAATTGCTGTTTTCTATTTTAGATCTATAGAAATATAAAAAATAAATTGTTCACTTACTTGATGCAACAACTTACTTACTTGATGCAACAACAAATCATGATACGATCGGTTTCGAACTTCCGTTACAGTGCATTCCAACTTCTGAAATGTTTCGTATAAAAGTTCCACATCTTTCCTATTTTTGGATATTTTATTGAAAATGTAAACATTTGCCAATTCAGTTTGCTTTGAGGTGGCTGCACCCATGTTCATTATAATTTATTCTATTGTATATTTTTTGCAAGAAATAATCAAAATAATTAATATAATCGTTTGTAAGCCACACTTCGCGATGAATAATTATGATAAAAATAACAAACAATTAAGCCGACCGTTAAACGTTGCTGTTGGGAAATGAGTGTGAATCCGGTGTGATGTGATATCAATGAATATGAACTTTGCTATCTTATGAATACAATTCTATGCATATTTGAAGCTTTAGCTTATTTTTGTTTTATTTCCATTTCGTTTCTGAAAAAGCTTTTGATCATTCTAAGTGTTGCCACTTTTCGAAAATATATCTATACCTATCCACTTAATTAAATACATGTGATAGGTCGATGTTGTTTGGCTGCCATTTTGGTTTGGTTGATATTTGTCAGTTCGCATTTGACGGTCGCCGACTTTTCCACCCTGAATTTCTTCGGCGGTCTCTCCCATTTTTCAATCCACTGCATAGACTCTTGTTTGGACTCCAGATTGTATCGGCGATTACAAGTCTCATCTACTCTTACGATTCGTTGGCAAATTTCGTCGAGATTGTACCCGGATAACTCCAAAAAAACTGTGCAGTACTCGAGTCGAGCTAAGCATTTTCGGTATCCAACGCGCACACATTTTTTTCATGTTTAAATATTTCTCCAATCTGTTCTATCTATCTATCTATGTAACTATCTGTCACATTTTTATTCTTCGGTCGGCCAGAACTAATTTTTCAACTTTTCCGACGTTTTCTTCAGTGACCACTGACACAGGACGCCCTGGGCGGGGGTCGTCTTCACAGCTCTCTCGCCCGTGTTGAAATAAACGAGCCCATTTTTTGACTATGGTATATGAGTAGGAAGGCCCAGAATCCTGAAGAGTTAACATTTTCTTTAGGCGATTTTCCTTTTTTCACGAGGTACTTTGTCACGGCATGGTGCTCAAAGTTGCGAGAATTTCCTATTTCAGCTGACATGATGATGTTTATCGTACCACAGATAATAACAAAATGAGATTATTATTGAAACGAGATGATATTTGCACTATTAAAGAGTGCCGCTGTTGAGTATCACATGATGATGTTTATCGTACCACAGATAATAACAAAATGAGATTATTATTGAAACGAGATGATATTTGCACTATTAAAGATTGCCGCTGTTGAGTATCTCAGGCCGCGAACATATCAGCCGTCCCTCGTACTATATGATGCGTCATTTGGGCCGGCGGCATCATTGAGCCAAATTTTTTTCAAGACACACGAGGTATTCAATAACAATTAATGCCCGACTTGGATCGATTGGACCTACAACATATGTGGTTCGAACAGGACCCTGCCATATCACACAAATTTGGTTTTAGATCTGGCTAAGAGATAGAAGATGCTATCCTTAGAATATGCTCCCACATACATAAATGAAGGAATTGATTGTTGCAATTCCTCAATGGCTTTCTTCATAGACATGACTAAAGCATTTGACATGGTCGCCCACGATTTGCTTCTCAGCAAGTTATATAACACTGGTTTCAGGGGTACTGTATGCTATTAGTTTCAGTCATACCTTAAAGGAAGGAAACAAAGAGTCTGCATAAATGGATCCTTCAGCCGATTTCGTACTGTAGATAATGGAGTCCCACAGGGTTCTGTCCTCAGTGCACTTCTATATCTTATATACATTACCTCTCTTTTTAAACAAAATTTCAATGGTAGGTATCTCCAGTGTATTCGCTGATGATGTATCCTTCGTGTACCAATGCTATTCTTCGTTTGAGTGCATTACTAAGGTAGAAGAAGATTTGCCAATAATAAAATTATGGTTTACGTTTCTTAAATTAATAATTAGTGAAAAAACTAAATTGATGACTTTTAAGTCATCTCGTAATGTCTTAATCGATTACAATTTATTTTTTCATTCTCATCATTTTGAAAGATTTACTCGTAATTTACCTCTGCATATTTGCGGCAAAAATAATTTCAACAGTATCATTAAATGTAAGACAAGTTGCTTTAAAATCGAATCTGTAATCAAATATAAATATCTTGGTGTCTTAATTGATTTTAGTTTGAACTGGAAAGATCACATTTAAGCATTAAAATCGTATATGATGCTAGTGACACGTAAGATGTATCTCTTAAAACCATATTGTTCTAAACAAGTTCTAGCTATGGTTTGTTATGGTCTAGCTAACTCAAAACTGCAATATTGCATTACAAGTTGGGGAGGAGCTTACGCGAACAGCTTTGATTTTCTAGTGACAGCTCAAAGCACACTCGCATACAAGCTGCTTCGCTAGTAGTTGGCCGCTATTTCAAGAATTGAGGATTCTCCCTTTAAGACACAATTATTTCTACGAATTGTATTTTAATTTATATTCTATTATTTTAACATTCTTTACTTACGAGTATGTACGAGGGCTGTTCGATAAGTTAATGACTTTGGTGCAAGGTGGCGCTCGGATCGCATAGAAAATTTTTTTTCCTGACAGCTTTGTTTCTTTCTCGGCATAGATAAAAAAATCAAATAGATTTGTCAAACACTTAACTTTTTACAGTGATCGAAAGAACTTTGGTTTGTGAGATTTGGCCAAAATTAAAAAATGTGAGTTTCGTGTTTTAATAAAGCATATGGAGACTGCTCCTTCGCATGGAATGATACACAAGTAGTTCACTGAATTTCGTTGCGATCGTATGAGCACAAAAGATGCTGAGCGCCCAGGACGTCCAAAGGACGTCACAACGGAAGAAATGATCAACAAAATCTACGATATTGTGTTGGACGTTTGCCGGGTCAAGGTTCGTGAGATGGACCAAAAACAGAAGATTTGAAAACAGGATTTGGAACTCTTTAAGCGAATTTTTACGGCATTTCGTAACAGTTGATGAATCCTGGATACACCACTACACGCCAGAAATGAAGGAACAATCAAAACAGTGGACTTCTGTAGGCGAACGTGCTCCAAAAAAGGCAAACACGTTTCCGTCGGCCGAAAAAGTCATAGCAACGGTTTCCTGGGATTCCCACAACGTAATCTTCATTGACTATTTGGAAAAGGGGAAAACGATCACCGGTACTGCCCGGTTGCCAATTTATTAGATTAATTTAATGCTCGTATGTATTTATAAATTTTTCTCGTTGTTTTGTTTTTATCATGTTGCGTTACACTACTCATATACCCCACATTGAACTTTTTATTATTGTATTTCAAATTATCGAGGGTCCTTAAACTCTAACAGCTAACAGTTATAGAAAGATCTCTATTCTGTTCCATTTCACTATTGCACTTTTATTGTATTAATGATATTTTTAATTTTTAAGTTGGAAATGAATAAAAATTGTTTTGAATTGAATTGAATTCAGGAATCGCTCGTGTGCAGCGATAATAAAAGCAAAAGGAGACCCCAACAAAATGCAGGTTGTCCAGTGGCAAATTTAAAACATATTGTCTTATTACTTAGTTTAACATAAAGAAAAAGAATGCTAATCCGTATTCCTTTTGGATGTGCTCGCAAATTAGGTAAAAAATAATGTGATCATGCGCCCATAATTTTCGCTGTTCACATATATATATCGCTTGTTCTCTGGAATTTTGAAGAAAATGGGCCCGATGACTCCGTTCGTCGATAAGGCGCACTAAACCCTAACTCTTGGGCAATGTAAAGGCCGTTGGGAGTAGTGACCGTTCAGGTGGAAGTGGGCCTCGTCACTCCAGAAGATACAATTCACAGTGCGAAGTCATTTTCCTTAAGTTTTTGCACCAATTGAATCTTAAAAGGGTGAAATTTTAAGTCCTTCTGTAGAATTTCATGAACGATAGTTTTTGGGAGTCCCAAATGCGCTCTTTTCCGCACTGAGATTTTTGGATTTTTACTCCAGTTTCGTTCCACCACCGAATGTTTTCGATGGTCCTTGAGGTTCTGGCTGAGGGGTATTCAGAGCTGAAGAAGTATCTCGGAACCTCTGCACCCACGAACGAATTAAATTTACACTTGGCCCATCAAAATACACGACAGCCAAGTATGCAAAGTCGGTGTACACCAGGGAAGCGTCCTCAGTCCTTTGCTATTTATTGCAATCCTTGATTAACTGCTTGAAGAAAAAGTGACAGACCCCAAAGTACATCAGTTATTCTTTGCTGACGATGGAGCTATCATAAGTGTGGATCAAACGTCCGTGTAACGAGCACTTGATGTAAGGGTGGATGTTTTGGAGGGAAATGGGTACCGTATTAGTTAAAAAAAGATAGAGTATCAGTGCTGCCCATTCTCTGATCCCCACCGGCCTATTTCAGACATTTACTTGAATGGAAAAGTGCTTCTCAAGTGCAAAAAGTTCAAATATCTGGGATCTATGAACAATAGCGAAGCAACTTGTGATGGAGACATCAATCATCGCGTAAGCTTAGGGTGGATGAAGTGGCGGGAAATCTCCGCATTATTGTGACCGAGTAATGTCCCCTAAGGTAAAAGGAAGGCTCTACACCGCAGTCGTACGTCCGGCGCTCACATACTGTTCACAATGTCGGACAATGTACAAAAAAGTATGAGGGCAAATTAACGACAGCTGGGATGAAGATGCTTCGCATGACAGCATGAGTAACAAAGTTTGATAGAATAAGAAGTTCAAGGATTCGAGGAAGCCTTCATGTAAAAGAACCCATCACAAGCAAGATAGAGCACGACCGGCTCAGTTGGTATTGTCAAGTTCAAAGGAGAGATCCTTCGAACACCGTCAAAAAGGCAATATCAATCAACGTTCCTACACAATCGCGCAAAAAAGGCAGACCAAAAAACAACCGGATCACACAAATTTTTTTTTTTTTTTTATAATTTGCGCGCGCCAAATGGGATATGAATACCATTAAATTATTTCAGGGCACGGGCGTTTGAAGAAATTGAGAGAGAGAGAGAGAGAAAGAAAGATTGGTGTAGTGGGTTTGAAACTTAGGTGTTATTAAGTTTCAGTAAACTCCAAGGGTGGCGTCCAGATAACTGGGGAGCTTGTCTGTTTTGATTTTTGCCGTTGCTCATGGTTCACAGTATTTTTTCCCTCCACCTGATGTCATCATCACGATCAAGTTGCATTTAAGCCATATGTCCACCCTACTGCCAGTGTTATGCCTTCGCAGTAGAGTTGACTAAGCTTTTGCAATTGATCGACTTTTTTATTTATTTCAGACGAAATAAATAGATGATTGTTGAGATCAGGATTTGAACCGTGAACCAAGAGCGTGACAAGCGTTGATGTTACCACTACACCACACCAGCATTTGATTGGCATCAGTGACGAAGTGATTCGAAATCGGAAAGGCTGCCGGTACTTCCTGATGTCAAACCAGCAAACCCCACAGGCAGACCAGTAGGGATGCAGTAAAGTGGGTGGATTGCGATCCTTCTACTCCGGATCATAACCTCGCCGTAAGGAAAAGAAGAAGAAAATTATCATATCATTCAAAAAACTATATCATTTTCAAAAAATAGAATCCGCATTCTTTCTCTTTATGTTAAGTTAAGTAATAAAACAAGATGTACGAGTATCATAATTTTTGTTTTATTCACGTATCATACATACAATATCATAATGTTTCTGTAAAGCGAGCAAAAAATTAATAAAAATATTCAGTCAAATTTTTTTTTTTTAATTAATTTTTAATTCCTTTGAATTTAAAAAAAAGACCTAAAACTCAAAAAGTAACCTTTTAGGAATGATGCAACAAAATAATCCAAACAGAAGTTTACATAGTTTTAACCACTTAAAACAAATAGTTTTACCAATTCTTTGTTTGCGTCACTGTATATTATATCTAAGTAAAAATAGTAATAAATATGCGCAGTTAAAAAGTTTCAAGAACAATTTTCGCAAAAACTAATTTCTGACATTGCCCAAAATATACGACCCGTCGAAATTCATCTCCTTGGACGGTAATTCTCTGACAATGATATGAAAAATAGCTATGTATATTCAATTATATCATACAGATGCGTACTTACAAAAATATTGTCTCTTCAGCAACTCTATCTGATATTACATTCAACATGTCAACTATCGGTCTCTGGGAAGTTAAGTTTTGAGTGATCTCTTCACATAGAATTTTTATAAAAGGGCTTGGCAAATCAGTATTCCACTTATGTTTCAAGGCGCATCCTGCGTCATATATAATAAGTAAACATGTCGCACAGTTATATACATATGTAAGTATTATTTCGCAATCTTACCAGTTGAAGTTGCGTAAAACTTCACGTCGTTACCAGGATGTGATTTTTGGTACGAAACATTTCTCATTAGCGGGTCATTTTTTGTGACGCGATTAGTTTGTATTATGCAGAACCGAAGTTTGTTTTTGAGACTGGGGTTTGCAGATATTGCGGTCATTAGGTCCCCATTTATGTGAAATGGTTTACCATCGGTAGTTATCCAAATACTTTCGTCTTCGTTGGTGTTATCCAATATTATGATAACGATGTAATTAAATGGAGCAAAGTCTTTCTCCACAACTAGAATTCATATAAAAATCATGTTTTTAAATTGGCAAGGGAATGTATTCGAATTACAAATATACAGGGAAGCTACAAGCCGTCTAGAACGAATCGTATGATACCCCCTGTTGATTAAAATAGCGAATTATCTTATTAATTTGTTAAGGGACAAGTTGCAGCAAAAAGATGTGACGACGACGATAAGAAAATCCCTTGTTACCACGTTATAAAAAATTTATTTGTTAAGCATACAACCCATTTGTCTGATGGTCAGCAGCTAAAGAGAGTGATTGTTGATTACAAATTGAGCTTAATGCATAACGAAAGAAAGTAACAAAGAAGAAATCAGAACTGTTATACAATAATAAATGCTAAATGGATTGGTGCATGATGAATTAAGTGAGTTCTAAACATTCAGCCCGCCCTGTAAGACTCCGGTCTTTCAGAAAATGGTAGAGGAACTAGCTTTACAATTGGCCGCACATACTTCCCTGTCGGTGTAGTTATAGTAGCAACTCTGGTCCGGTGATCCTTCCCAGGATGAAGGAAAGTTATTCGAGCGAGGATCCACTTAGATGGGGGCAGGTTTGGTTCCTTCAGCAGGACAACATCGCCAATTTTAGGGGTCGACTTCTCACCACACCATTTAGGTCGTTGCTGTAAAGATGTCAAGTATTCAGTATGCCACCGCTTTCAAAAACCTTGTTTCAAGGTCTAAAAGAGACCAATTAATGTATGGGTTTAAAACTTAGTTGCACATATCAGGACGTGGAACACAAAACAAAGGTTCACCAATTAAGAAGTGAGCCGGACTAAGGGCGATTGGATCTATATCCGATGTATGCCACATAGGTCGTGAGTTGAGTAAAGCCTCCACCTGTGTGAGCAAGGTGTACATTTCCTCGTACGTCAGTTTATGGCCCTGAATGACTCGCTTTAGGTGGAATTTTGCGGTCCTTACACCCGCCTCCCACAATCCTCCAAAATGAGGTGAGGCAGGAGGGATAAATCGCCAAGCTATTTCATCCTTTGAGAGGTGGTTAATGACTGCATCAGAGTGTTGTTGGTCCATTTTTTTTCGTTTGATAACGCCTAGCCCCATGAAAATTTGTAGCGTTATCGCTCCAAATCTCAGTTGGTTTACCCCGACGTAGAAAGGTCACCAACCAATTCTACATGAATCGCCTTTGTGGTGAAGCATACGAACAATGCAATATAGGCCTTGATGAACTTGGGGCTCCGTCCCCAGGCCAATCGTAGAGTTATCGGCCCAGCGTAATCTACTCCAACCTTACTAAAGGGTCGCGCGAGACGGACACATTCTGCTGGTAAATTACCCATGAGTTGCTCTACGACAAGTTTTCTATGACGGAAGCACGACACGCATTCGTGGACGACCTTACGCAAGAGATTACGAACACCGATAATATAATATTCTTGTCGAAGAATTGCAAACATTTGAGAGACGGACGCATGCAAGTGTCTTTTATGTACTACGAGTTTCGCAAACCGTGTGTCTTTATCGAGAATCAAAGGATGCCTTGTTGCAAAGTTGGCATTCGACTCTTGAATGCGACCTCCGACGCGCAGCATTCCTTGATTGTCTATAAACGGAGTGAGAGATGCCAATTTATTAGCGATTGTCTTTGCCTAAAGTCACTTTGACGGCGCGAGTTTGAGATAAATCGACAAACATAGGCAAGTACACGAATAGAGTTCAGTTAACGAGAAGAGTTGTTCACTATGGTTTCGATAATGTTCGAGGATTCCAAATTAGACACCAATACCTGAGTGGGTTTCTTTTTCCGTTCTTCAAAATCAACGGCAGGAATATCATTAAGTGCATAAGTTGAACAGGCCATTTAGAGCGTTCGTCCTTAATCCATGATGGTCCAGACCACCACAATTCATTATTGATTAAATGAGAAGACAGAATACCACGGGAAGCACAGTCAGCGGGGGTGTGTTGGGATCGCACATGATACCAGGATTCTCTTGGTACTAGAGACAATATTTTGGATGTGCGGTTGGAGATGAAAATTGACCACCTTTTTGGCAATACTGACAACCAATGAAGGACAATGGCAGAGTCAGTAAACGCGTAAACTTGCATGTCTTTATATTGTAAAGACGTTTTAAGTTTATTTACTAAACGGCAAAATAAAACTGCTCCACAAAGCTCGAGACGGGGAAGAGAAACGACCTTTATAGGGGCTATCCTGCTCTTGGCGGCGACGATGTTGCTGGTGACGTTTCCTGTAGAGTCAACACTGCGACAATATATGACTGCGGCATACGCATCAAAAGATGCATCACAAAATCCAATAAACTCAACGTTATTCTTAGACGTCCAAAGGATTCGAGGGATGTTTAACGTTTCAAGGATAGGAAGTTCTTCGCGAATTGACTGCCACTGATTGGAGAGTTCTAATGATATGGAATCATCCCAACTATATTTTTTACGCCAGAGCTCCTTGTATGAAAACGAGTCCCTTGCAGGCGACCACTGTAGACCTAACAACTTGACGGAACCATACTCCTCGAATTCTCTCGGAGTTAGCTCACGTTGGTCTTCTGGCAAACTCAGGAGCAAAGGCCAGCAGTTTGTTGTCAACTTTCGGAGATTAAATCCACCCGACTGGAGCAGGCTTATAAGCTCTAAACGAAGTGGGGTGATTTCTTCAATGGAATCTGCCCCAGTCATTACGTCATCTATATAAAAGTCGCTAAGCAAGACCTTTGATGCGCACGGGTAGGTATCGATGGAATCCTGTGCCAACTGGTATAGGGTGCGTACAGCAAGAAATGGTGCACAAGCCGTTCCATAAGTCTCGGTTAACAAACGATAGTGTTTCAGGGGTAGGTCACTTGACTCTCTCCAAAGTATGCGTTGGAAATTCGTGTGATTTGAGGATACCTTAATCTGGCGATACATTTTTTCGATATCCCCAGATATCGTGTAGAGATGTCGACGAAATGCTATACAAATTGAAAAAAGATCACGCTGGTATGTGTGACCTATCAAGAGCGATTCATTAAGAGAAGTGTTGCCATCAGACTTAGCTGACCCATCAAAAACGACCCTTACCTTAGTTGTGCTACTGTCATTTTTAAAAACGGCGTGATGCGGTAAATAGTAGCACTTAGTTGATGATAGATTCAGCTCGCCCTCAGGTACCTCCTCCATATGGCCTAGTTTCAAATACTCCTCCATAAAATCTATATATTTCTGCCTCAAATGTGGATCAGATGCAAGTCTGCGCTCCGTTGAGAGAAAGCGCTTAAGAGCTATATTTACGCTACCACTGAAGTCTACTCTATCATCGGATTTGAAGGGTAATTGTACAATATACCTGCCATCAGGTAAGCGAGAATGAGTTTTGCAAAATAGGTCTTCTGCGCATTGATCATCAGTGGATAAGGTGGGTACATGTTGAATTTCCTCAAGGCGCCAAAAACGCTCCAAGTCGAACGAATATGCTGTATCCAAATGAGTGCAAAACAAGTTCACAGATTCATCAGAGGTATACAACATTTTACCGCATACAACGAAACCAAATACAGTCGGAATAAGATAAGGTCCTCCTTGCTGAGTTCGAACAGGAGCCAATTAAATACGCTGAAAGCTTTATCAGCACCTACGAGGATGTCAATATGCCCTGGAACATTAAATTTGGGGTCTGCTAATGTGTACGAAGAGAGGGAAGTTAAGCCAATGAACGTAGATGTAGAAGCAGGTACTAATGATGTAAGCTTAGAAACGATGTGACAAGAGACCTCAACAAAATCTTCAGCAAGGCGAGAAAACAATTTAAGTCTGACGATTCCGTTTGTAACACCAGCTGAAGTTGCACCAACACCGACGACAGGGATGCGAGCAGGTTTACGAACAAGACCTAATCGTTGAACTGTCTGTTCAATGATGAACGAAACCTGTGATCCTGAGTCCAGCAATAAACAAATATTTTGCAGGACTCCATGCTTATCATAAGTATTCGCGATAGCCGTAGGCAGTAACGTTTGCACAGAACGACCGGAACTAAACGAATTGTCCTTAGCGTTAATTGATGAGCATAGCGAAAGTGGAGAGATTGTTGCAGGCAATGATCTAGGAGATGCTGGTACATTAGAAGAAATTGTAGAAAAAGCATTAACTGGTGAATCGGACGACGAAGATTGCAGATGAACGAGGGTGTGATGGCAACAACTATAAACCCTGCAGCGAAAATTAGAACGACATTTATTTGAAGAATGCCCGAAACGTAAGCAGTTAAAGCAAAGCGAGTTATCTTTTACAAATGAACGACGCGAATTTGTATCGAGCGATAAAAACTTTGGACATTTACTTAATGTGTGCTCCAAATCACAAACTGGACAATGTTGACTAGCTTCAACGAAATGAGAGTGAATAACCTTTGATTTGCTACGAGGTTGATTAAGACGGGTTGATTGACATGCTTCTAACGCATCACAACGGTCCCGTAAGAATGTTATCAATTCGTCGACCGTACAGTTATCCCTAAGTCCGCTTTCCTCTACCCATGCTTGCCTCGTTTCATGGTCCAGTTTCTGCAGCAAAATAAAAATTACCCATGGGTCACGAGTGGTCGATTTTAGCGCATTTAGCCTTCTGATGGTTTCATCAGCACCGTCGGATAATTTGCGTAAAAGCTGCACGTTTGCGGAATTCATAATGAGCATCGATACAAATGATTGAATGTGAGATTGTAACACCAGCTGAAGTTGCACCAACACCGACGACAGGGATGCGAGCAGGTTTACGAACAAGACCTAATCGTTGAACTGTCTGTTCAATGATGAACGAAACCTGTGATCCTGAGTCCAGCAATAAACAAATATTTTGCAGGACTCCATGCTTATCATAAGTATTCGCGATAGCAGTAGGCAGTAACGTTTGCACAGAACGACCGGAACTAAACGAATCGTCCTTAGCGTTAATTGATGAGCATAGCGAAAGTGGAGAGATTGTTGCAGGCAATGATCTAGGAGATGCTGGTACATTAGAAGAAATTGTAGAAAAAGCATTAACTGGTGAATCGGACGACGAAGATTGCAGATGAACGAGGGTGTGATGGCGACAACTATAAACCCTGCAGCGAAAATTAGAACGACATTTATTTGAAGAATGCCCGAAACGTAAGCAGTTAAAGCAAAGCGAGTTATCTTTTACAAATGAACGACGCGAATTTGTATCGAGCGATAAAAACTTTGGACATTTACTTAATGTGTGCTCCAAATCACAAACTGGACAATGTTGACTAGCTTCAACGAAATGAGAGTGAATAACCTTTGATTTGCTACGAGGTTGATTAAGACGGGTTGATTGACATGCTTCTAACGCATCACAACGGTCCCGTAAGAATGTTATCAATTCGTCGACCGTACAGTTATCCCTAAGTCCGCTTTCCTCTACCCATGCTTGCCTCGTTTCATGGTCCAGTTTCTGCAGCAAAATAAAAATTACCCATGGGTCACGAGTGGTCGATTTTAGCGCATTTAGCCTTCTGATGGTTTCATCAGCACCGTCGGATAATTTGCGTAAAAGCTGCACGTTTGCGGAATTCATAATGAGCATCGATACAAATGATTGAATGTGAAATTGTACGATTAAGTTACACCGATCGTACCGTTGTTCCAAACGCTCCCAAGCGTCCGTATAATTGGCGTCAGAAACAGTTATATGACGAATTAAGCCGGCTGCTTCATCACGGAGAAAGGATTTCAAATAATGAAATTTTTGGGTCGGGGTTAAATTAGGTTTAGCGTCTATAGAACCAATAAACAGATCATGAAAACTTGGCCACTGTTTATAATCCCCTGAAAATGAAGGAATATTAATTTTTGGTAATGAAACGAAACCCTATTGCTGTGGCGTATTGAGCAATTCTAGTAAGGAATTTTGCTGGCTCGTTAATTTTTCTATGACCGATTCACTACTAACCGGGTTTTCAGCCTTTCGACCTTGGTAAAAATCGATTGAGCCGAAAAATATTTTGATTCATAATCCGCAAAATCGTTTTCGGTATCTAAATTGCCATCGGAGGCAATCTCAAACAATTGATTTTGTAAAGCGACAAACTCTAACTACGATTCTTCGAATCTTTCAAGACGAATTTCAAGGAGTTCAGTAGACACACTTTCATCTAGAGTTTTCGCGAATGTTTCTGTCCGAGTCAAACAACCTTTCACATGTCCACGTTTTACCTTTATGGTATTCATTTTTTATGCACAAGATATCACCACAAAGTTCCTACCAGCAATAAACACAAGCTAATTCATGCAAAGTAAAGTCCGATTTTTGAACACGCATATTATGCATGTAATACGTATATATATAATACATATCTCATCCAAGAAGAACAAAAAAACAAAAAAAAAACTATGGTTTATTGTACTCCGAACTTCCCATCACAGATCCAGGCTAGAAGGACCAATACGTTGATTAAAAGAGCGAATTATCTTATTAATTTGTTAAGGGACAAGTTGCAGCAAAAAGATGTGACGACGACGATAAGAAAATCCCTTGTTACCACGTTATAAAAAATTTATTTGTTAAGCATACAACCTGTTTGTCTGATGGTCAGCAGCTAAAGAGAGTGATTGTTGGTTACAAATTGAGCTTAATGCATAACGAAAGAAAGTAACAACGAAGAAATCAGAACTGTTATACAATAATAAATGCTAAATGGATTGGTGCATGATGAATTGAGTGAGTTCTAAACACCCCCCTTTTCAGAACACCCTTAATAAAGTGAGCGTACTGTGATCTAAACAACTTTTTTTTATATTTGTACTGCTTCGGATTCTACAAAGCTTATGTACGTGGTGACATACTCTGAATCAGAGTCTGTGAACTTCGATTAAACATTTTGGGAACCACGCCCACTTTTTAAGATAAAGTTGTAACAACAGTTTTGTAATAAATTGTTTTAAAAATCACGGGAATGACAAAGATATTGTCATAGGTTATCATACGATCTGTTCTAGATGAATTGTAACTTTCCTCTATGTTTTTATACTCTATCCCACTCTCATTCCCACATGGAAGTACAATATTTTTTATTATTTATTAGTCTGCCATATTTACAAAGTTGCTTAAAACTAGTACAAACAAAAATAAGTAAAAGAAAAATTAATAAAAGACTAAGATTCTGAAATATGAAAACCAAAAACTTACAAGCGAAAGATACAAATTTTTGTTTTAAAAACTCTGTAAAGGAAAAATCTTCAGACAATCACACTTTGGGAGATGATAGACCGAATCACAACAAGGTCACACGTGCTTACACCTATATTTTGTTTATCTTTTGTTTTTGTTTTTTTTTTAAATCAATTATTAGTCAAGTACTGTTCATTTTGGGATTAGAATGAAAATTCTGATCGAATTGTGACCAAATAAAGCACAGATATGAAGTTTGAAGTAAATCCATCCAGCATGGGTTGCAGTCTTGAGAGACGGACAGACGAATTGAGAGACCCACTTTTTTCAGTTAAAAATAACTTCGATAAACGGATCGTTTGGTACTTTGCTAACCATCTTTTAGCTCACTCATATAAGTTATATGCCAAGTTTCATCTTCCCAGCTCAAAATTGCAGGCCCAAAAAGTGATGACATGCGGACGGACGGACAGACATGGCTAGATCATAAATATATACTTTTGGGGGTCAACCATTATTATTTATCTATATACCCTATGGGATAGGGTATAAACATACAGAACAGCTAAGTCTGTCCAGCCGTTTAGGCTGCAATCGGAATTGGCAAACCCAATTTGTCTAGTCCTCTTATACCAGAATTGATCAAAATTTCGGGCAGCGATGCCACTCTGCTACACTTTTAAAGAAATAAATCCATTTGTTGTTACCCATTTTCATCAAATTCATAGATTTTTGCTACCTTTTACACTTTTCCTCGGTTGTACATATCTTTACATTTCTTTACGTGGTTTTGCTTATCTTATTTTCTAAAGAGATGGCTCTTGTCGGCTTATACATATGTCCGTCTGCATGTGAATAAATATATTTATATAAATTTGCCTTTTGCTACGCTGTTCGACTTTTTACTACGTACATTTTTTTCCCCTAAGTGGCAGCACTGATCTCAAGGTTAAACATTTTCAAGAAACTGATACTTGCCCTATAGACCCAAGTAAAAACATTCAACATTTCACTTCGATGTACAGGCATTAGTTTCCGCACGTAAGCTGTAGCTTTTAAATTATCGATTAAATATTTTCTATGAATGTAAGACACTGTTTGAATTTGCATCTCTATAATGAGGTAATTTCGAATGCTATCCTTGTTTTATTGAGAAAAATACAAAAAACACCGGCTACTACTGCACATAGTGAACATTTATTACGGTTCGAAGTGACAGCCTCGAAAAATTGATTGATTACATTCTGCGTTATTTGTTTACAAGCACATGGCTTCTTTATGGTTACAACCGGGAAGTCCCCTAAACTATTCACACAGCGATAAGTGCGGTGTTTTTATTTTAGATCTATAGAAACATAAACAATAAATTGTTCACTTACTTGATGCAACAACTTTTTTCAAGTTATGATACGATCGGTTTCGCACTTCGGTTACAGTGCATTCCAACTTCTGAAATGTTTCGTATAAAAGTTCCACATCTTTCCTATTTTTGGATATTTTATTAAAAATGTAAACATTTGCCAATTCAGTTTGCTGTGAGGTGGCTGCACCCATGTTCATTACAATTTATTCTATATTTTTTGCAAGAAATAATCAAAATAATTAATATAATCGTTTGTAAGTCACACTTCGCGATGAATAATTATGATAAAAATAACAAACAATTAAGCCGACCGTTAAACGTTCCATGTAATAGGCTCGCACTTGTTGGGAAATGAGTGTGAATCCGATGCGATGTGATGTCAATGAATATGAACTTTGTTATCTTATGAATAGAATTCTAGGTATATTTGAAGCTTTAGCTTATTTTTGTTTTATTCCCATTTTGTTTCTGAAAAAGCTTTTGATCATTCTAAGTGTTGCCACTTTTCGAAAAAATATCTATACCTATCCACTTAATTAAATACATGTGATAAAGTGTCTAGGTCGATGTTGTTTGGCTGCCATTTTGGTTTGGTTGATATTTGTCAGTTCGCATTTGACGGTCGTGAATAGCAGTTGATAAGAATACGGATATATTAGTTCAAATTATATGCCTAGTAAATCAACCATTCATCGTATATTGAATAACTTTGAAACTCGATATACATACACTTGTGTGCCACACAAAGTGAAGTCCGTCAGAGTTCGTAGCGTACGTACGACACAAAATATTGCTGCAGTGAGAGACAATATTGACGACAGTCCGGGAACCTCCCTTAATCGCCGTGCACAGGAATTTTGAATGTCTCCGGCAAATTTGTTTGAAATAATCAAAAAAGATTTGCATTTATACCCGTATAAAATGCAATTGACTCAACAGTTAATGGAAAATGTGCGGGCGAGAGTGAATTGAAAAGGTTTTGGAGCTCCATATTGACGACCGCAATCTTCGAAAAACAAATTATCATGAATGACGAAGCCCATTTCGAGTTATCTGGCTTTGTTTATAAACAAAATATCCAATATAGGAGCACTGAAAATCCTCAATTAACATATTAATCACATTTATACCCTCGTAGAGGTGGCTGATAAGTTCGCGGTCTAAGGCATTAAGTGAAAGAAGAGATCCGATTAAAAAATTTTATTTCTCAAAATAATCTCCCTCGAGTGAAATGCATTCGTCACATCTGGCACACAGTACCTTAATACCACCGAAAATTTATTCCTTTCCTTTGCCTTCAAAATAACTTTCTACAGCTGCCTTGATCGCGTTCCCATCTGCAATTCTCCGGCCTCGAAACTCCTTTTTCAAATTGGCAAAAAGGTGAAAGTCGCTCGGGGCCAAGTCTAGGCTGTAGGGTGGTTGGTCTATTGTTGAAATATCTGTGTCTTTTAAGGCCTGCCTCGAAACCCGCGCTGTGTGAACAGGCGCGTTATCCTGCAAAAACAAACGAAGTCAATAAATTTGCGTAATATTGACCATTCATCGTAGTCCCATATGCTTCGAAGCCGACTTTTCCACCTTGAATTTCTTCGGCGGTCTCTCCCATTTTTCAATCCACTGCATAGACTCTTGTTTGGACTCCAGATTGTATTGGCGATACCAAGTCTCATCTACAGTTACAACTTGAGAAACTACCCAAGGAACATCTCATCGCAACTACTGAAAGGAATGAGTAGAGAATGAGACCTTCAATATAACAAGAACTCAGTAATTGAAAAAAAATGGGGAAAATATCATCATCCTATCTAATTTCATTGGAAACTTATCGCATAAAGGATCACCACGACTCCTAAACGCGAGTTTCCTGATAAAGTTCTTCAGTGATACTATCGAACTAAAAGGTTACGAATTCATCAACAAGGAGATGAAGACGCATCATATCTTACCACCCATTTTACAAACTAACCTAACAGAAAGAAGTTTGAAATTAAACCTAGAATATATTCCTGAACTCCATATGAAGAATGTCTTAAAGCTGAAAAAATCTAAGGCTAATCAAAAAATTTCTATTATTACTTATTCTAGCATCATTATACTTTTTGTTGCTGTTATAATTTGTGTCATCTTTTATATGAAACCTAGAAGCATGATTAGTGGACAAGTTGACGTAGCAACGCCACCCATATCAATACTTCCTGTTCAATATTAAGCGAACCAAGCCCTTTCCATCTTTCAGCTGCCTTGTCGTGGCGGGAAGGCTTAAGAGTCAAAGATCCTAAGGG
Source organism: Pocota personata (assembly GCA_963082735.1). Lineage (NCBI taxonomy): Eukaryota > Metazoa > Arthropoda > Insecta > Diptera > Syrphidae > Pocota > Pocota personata. The sequence goes on along the minus strand of OY720432.1, from coordinate 54,841,638 downwards.
TCTGAAAAGATCCCAGGTGAGACATCGAACTAAGCGCTGAAGGCGTCCGACTTTGACGTTAAAAGAAGAAAAAGTATGAATGGTCTTCTCGACTGCGGCTAGGGCAAGGATTCTGGAGGACCTACCCATCATACCCTCCCCCGCCAAAACTGGCGCGTATATAGGAGCAGCAAGAATTCTGGATTCTGAAGACTCCTGCAGCTCTCTTCCAGACACGTTCAGTAAGTTGAGCTGGCAAGGTGGAGAAAGTAGCGGAGAGGTCCAACCTGATACGCTTAATCTTCATCCTAATGGACAGAAGGCTGATTGTTGCACTGCTGCTGAAGGCTTGCCTCGGGAAACTGAAAAAGTTGAACGAGCTCCAGAAGCGGCACGCTCCGATGGGCTCTCGTCCAAAAGCCAGAAGAAGAGGAAACGAAGAAAACTGGCGGCGGCGCGGCGCAAAGAGACTGCAGAAGTTGAAGGCGCAAGTGTTGACAACAGTCCTTTGGCAGAGACGGCAAAAAGAAGCAGGTCTGTGGAAGTTACCCCAACCGAAACCGGCAAGTCACTTGGACCCGACGCTGCCTCCTCTTCTAATAGCTTGAACCGGAGCAAACGAAGGAATAAGGTTTCAAGCTCTCCTGCCGGTAGGCACATGTGCGCACCTCATGCGCGTGTGTCTTCCGAGAGACCTCAAGCCGGTGGCGTTGCATGCGCACAAGGTCTGAAGACGGGCGCTTCAGCCAGTAATGGCAGTAGTACCGGTGGACAGAAACTGGATGTCGCAGGGAAGCCCACCGACTTGAATATCTCTAAACCCCTCTTATTAGTAGCGTTGCCCGCGCACAAATTCCGAATGACACCGATGATACAACCAGTTGTATTCCCAGTGGACGGAAGATGGCTGTCGCGGACAAATCTACTGAGAAAGAGAAAAACCCGGTGGTTAGGGAGCGAGAACAGCAGGTTTCTTACAAGAAAGCTGTTATCTCCTCTTTAACTGTCCGAATTGGGAAGGCTGGCAATGACAACAGCATGACCGACGCGGAGTGCAAACACTGCGAAGTTCATCTGTTAGAGCTGGCGCAAGCAACGAATGCTTTCATTCAGGTGGAGGGCTGTGAGTTAAAGAGTGGAACCTTTATGGTAAAGTGCTCTTCACAGCAAACCTCTGAATTGATTAGCATGTCGGTGCCGAAAATCCCCCCCCTTGAGACCGCTACTTTTGAGGTCTTCAGGACAACAAAACAGACGCGCGCCGTCTGATACCGATGATACAACCAGTTATATTCCCAGTGGACGGAAGATGGCTGTCGCGGACAAATCTACTGAGAAAGAGAAAAACCCGGTGGTTAGGGAGCGAGAACAGCAGGTTTCTTACAAGAAAGCTGTTATCTCCTCTTTAACTGTCCGAATTGGGAAGGCTGGCAATGACAACAGCATGACCGACGCGGAGTGCAAACACTGCGAAGTTCATCTGTTAGAGCTGGCGCAAGCAACGAATGCTTTCATTCAGGTGGAGGGCTGTGAGTTAAAGAGTGGAACCTTTATGGTAAAGTGCTCTTCACAGCAAACCTCTGAATTGATTAGCATGTCGGTGCCGAAAATCCCCCCCCTTGAGACCGCTACTTTTGAGGTCTTCAGGACAACAAAACAGACGCGCGCCGTCTGCTGGATCCCGGGGAAACTTGGGAAAACGGCTGATGTGCTAGCGCGCCTGCGTACCCAGAATCCTGGACTCGAGACGACCAAGTGGACTGTTCATTCACACAGGGAGAGACAGAATCGTCAAAATAAAGATGGTTCTACTCTGGTTGTGAGTTTGGACAAGGGTTCTGCCGAGGCCATTAAGTCTAGGTACGAAATGCGACCATATTTGCATCTTGGTAGGATTCAGTTCCGCTTCGATACCAAGTAGTGCGAACAATGGTCGAAAAAAACCCCTAGTATTTAATGATATTTACTCAGATCAACCTACAACACTGCAAGGCTGCTACCGCTCTTATAAGTAGCAGACTTGCAGCCAGTAGAACAAAACCCCACATAATATCTATCCAGGAGCCTTGGGTGCGGAACAAGTGCATTTGTGGCCTTGGAGGTATGCGTGATAACACGGTACTTTATGATGAGTGGTCCGAAAGGCCTAGGGCTTGTCTTATTGTACCAAATTCCCTCTCAGCAACTAAGCTTGGACAATTTTGTGGCCAGGACTTAGTCGCTGCAGCTATAAGCTACAAGACGAACGGTAAATGGGAAACCTACGTCGTTGCGTCTGCTTACTTCCCATATGGATCTATACTGCCCCCACCACCAAGGACAGTGGTCGAGCTCATAGAATATTGTGATACCAGAAAGATAGGTCTTGTCATATGTTGCGATGCTAATGCTCAAAACTCTGTTTGGGGCAGCAGCAAATGCAATGCACGGGGAGATCATCTTCTGGACTTCATTCTATCGTCTGATCTTACCATCAACAATGTTGGCTCACAACCAACATTCGTTACGGCGCAAAGACAGGAAGTGATTGACTTGACCCTGTCCAACAGATATTTCAAGCCTATTACCAACTGGAGAGTTTCGCCAGAAATTTCTCTCTCAGACCATAGATACATTGAATTCCAAATCGAATGCGAAGCTACACCTTTGCAGGAGAGGAGGAATCCGAGAAAAACCAACTGGATACGGTTTAAGGAAGAGTTAGGCAAATCTATCAAAGATCTACCTAAACTTAGAACGAGGCAAAAGGTAGAGGAAGCCGTTCAAGACCTGAACAGCACCCTTACCAGATGTTTTGAACAAACGTGTCCGCTGACAAAAAACCCCTGCAGAAGGTCAGTTCCGTGGTGGAACCCTGATCTGCAACGAATTCGTAGGGAAACCAGAAAACTTCTAAATAGGTCACTCAAGACAAATCCCGAGGTGGACTGGAATCTTTACCGATCAAAGCAAAGAGAATATAAGAGGTTAATTCGAACTTCGAAAAGTACCTCGTATAGAGATTTTTGTGGTAAGATCGAAACTCTCGGTGAAACCAGTAGGTTGGTCAAAGTTCTCAAGAATGGAAAACCAATCAAGCCGGAATCACTTAGGAAACCTGATGGTACTTTCACTGAGTCGAAAGCGGATGCTTTCAGTCTTCTGCTGGAGACTCACTTCCCAGGAAATCAAGTCACCATCGGTTCGCAACCGGTTTCAACTAGTGAAACTGTTAGCGGGCTAAGCCGAACAACTCGGCGCAGCTGGTATACTGCATCGGGCGTGGTGACGGATGAAGCTATCAAATATACTGTTGCATCTTTTGACAGCTTCAAGTCACCTGGCACTGACGGAATATACCCAGCTGTGCTGAAATAAGGTATTAGTCAGTTGCTGCCAACTCTGAAGAGAATTTTAACTGCTGGCTTGGCACTGGCATATATACCAACCCCCTGGCGAACAGTTAGAGTAGCTTTCATACCGAAAATCGGCAGAGATGACTACTCTCTCGCCAAGAGCTTCAGACCTATTAGTCTGACGTCCTTCCTGCTGAAAAGCATGGAAAGACTGGTTGAGCTACATGTGCGCAAAGTTGCTCTGAGCGTACATCCTCTGTCAGAGATGCAACATGCCTATCAACGCGGAAAATCCTGCGAGACTGCTCTTCAAAATCTGGTCAGCAGAATAGAATGTGCGCTTGACAGGAAAGAATACGCGATAGGCGTTTTCATAGACATTGAGGGTGCTTTTGACAATGCGACTTTTGACAGAATGTGTAGCTCCGCCAGAAGTCACGGCGTAGAAGAATCACTAGTGTTGTGGATAAAAGCAATGCTGGTGAACAGAACATTGACTGTAGATGCAGATTGTGGCCGGCGTGTCATGGCAGGTGTAAATAGGGGCTGCTCACAAGGCGGTGTTCTGTCTCCACTGCTTTGGTGCATGCTGGTTGACTCCCTGTTGAACACACTCAATAGTTCTAACGCCTACGCTCAAGCATACGCAGATGATGTCGCCGTTCTGTCTGTCGGATCGTGCCTAGCGACTGTTTGCTCTAAGGTGCAGATGACCCTAGACGCAATCGACGATTGGTGCGCTAGGAATGGGCTTTCAGTTAATCCTCTCAAAACCGAAGTGGTTATCTTTACGAGAAGGAGGAAATTGACTGGTCTGACTCAGCTAGTGCTAAAAGGCGTCACTATCGAATTCTCCAAGGAAGCCAAATATTTAGGAGTAATCTTAGATAGCAAGCTTCTTTGGACGAAACATGTCGAGCTGAAAACTTCCAAAGCTCTGTCAGTTTTCCGGCAATGCAAACGTGTTTTCGGCAAGACATGGGGCTTGTCGCCAAGGAAAGTCCTTTGGATTTACACGGCAATGATAAGACCTTTCCTCTCATATGCGTCAGTTGTTTGGTGGAATAAGCTCTCACGTAAATACGTTATTGCTGCTTTCGCCAAACTCCAAAGAACGGTCTGTCTCGGCTGCTTGGGAGCTTTCCCCAGTACGCCTGGCTCTGCTCTAGATGCCTTAATGAACCTCCCCCCCCCTTGATATTTATATCATGGGGTGTACACTCAGATCCATCTTCCGTTTAAAAAGAAGTGGTTTCTTGCACGATTCGCACTGGAGTTTTGATGACGTTGCGCGACGATTATCCTACGACCCCTGTCTCATGGATATGCCATCTGATGCAATGACACCTGAATTACGGCTGCAGTGTAAATTTGAAGTCAACTTTCCTCATGTTCAGGATTGGCTTTGGCAGGAGTCTGAGCCAGGAAAGGAATGTAATCGCATTTTCACGGACGGCTCTAAAACTGGACAGGGGTCTGGTGCTGGTGTTTTCGTGGAATGCGACAACATTAGGCTTCACTTCTCATTGGGAAAATACACATCTGTCTTCCAGGCAGAAATATATGCTATCCTAATGGCAGCGGACTATATTGGTAAGAACAGGTGGAAGGGGCGAAGTATCTGCGTCTGTAGTGACAGTCAGGCTGCGCTTAAGGCCTTGCTCAATCCTTTAACCACTTCCAAAATAGTTCGAGAATGCAAAACATCCTTGAATTCGGTCGGAAGGCTGAACTCATTGAATCTTGTTTGGGTCCCAGGGCACAAAGGGATAACAGGAAATGAGATCTCTGACGAGCTTGCTAGACAAGGCTCAGAAGAGAATTTCTCAGGACCTGAACCCACGTTGGGTTTGCCAGCGTCCTCGGTTAGGGCTTCCATTGACGACTGGGTTTTCAGTGAACACAATCGAAGGTGGCATGACTCTCCAGGATGCAGGCAGACTAAACGAATGGTCCCCGTCGTCTGTAAGAAATCCGCGGCTTTCTTGCTATCCCTTAGCAGAAAAGACTGCAGACAACTTACTGGCGCTCTTATGGGCCACTTCGCCTTTGCCAAGCACCTCCATGTGCTAGGTTTGAGCGCTACCCCCGTCTGCAACTCCTGTGGAGAGGGCGATGACACTGCGGAACACTTCCTATGTGATTGTCCCGCCTTTGCTCGGATCAGGTGGCAGATTTTCGGTGCTGATGTGGTGAGTGCTGATGACCTAAGCTCTTCATCACTGAAGCGTCTACTCGTCTTTTTACAAAAAACGAAAAAAACACATTAAAATGGGGTTCTCTGCCTGGTTGTACAATGGACCTGTTTTTGAGTCTGAGTGCTCCAGTAGGGTGTACCTGCCCCGACAAAAAAAAGCGAACCAAGCACATCATCGGGGTCATGAGTTAAATCAATCAATATCAGCTCTGCATGAATCAACGGAACACAGATCTTTAAGGAGCGAAGAGTTAATAATATATAATCTAAGCCAGTGCACACGTCGAACTAAATACCGCACGCGTTGAAAGTAATTTAATGACCTATTTTAATCAATTATCGACGTAATCATTTTGTTCCCTTTATTTTGTAATCAATTCGAAATTTCAATTTGTAATCAATTCTCTCACTCTTTTTCCGTTTTAAATAAGAATATAAAATTGTGATAAGATTCAATTGTGAAGTGAATAATCGAGAACACAGCTTTCAAGATTTATTTAATCTTACTTCACATCGCATACAATGCAATTACACTATCAACTTTTTTCAGACCGAATAATGTCCATAATGTCCATGGTTATGACGGGTGGCCCCACGGCCGCAGACTTAACAGCCCCGGACTGTGGGGGTAACTAGAAGCGGACATCTGTCCATTACATATGTACGAGTATGTATATTCCGTGCATAACTCCCTACCCTCAATAAAACATATGTGGGAAATTATTGTGTTTTATTTGTCAAAAAAGTTATTAAAAAAAAGTTGAATAACCTTCTCGTAGAACACCCTGTATGTCTAAATCATGTCAAATATAATTCTGAGGATATCTAAGATTTTATAAAATTTGTATTCCTTAATTTCATCGGAAAACAAAAGTAACTATTCCTTTTTTTACAGAAAACTATTTTGTAAAGCTAGCCGTAGATCTATGTACCTGCCTACATATTCAATAAGCATCTAGGAAAGATGCATACACAAGACTTACCAGACCCAATGAAAATTGGGTTGGTTTATGTTTTACATTATGCTTGCAACGACTTTTTTCATATAATGTATTTACTCGAAATGCTACACTTACTTTTCTTACTAAAACTGCTACACTAGCGTGCAGCGTGCATTTTTTTTTTTTTGTTGGAGCGTGAGAACTTTAAATTGAAATAAAGCACACAAAAATCAATTAAATGGCCATGTTTTCATTTTGTTTGATTGAAAATCTAATGTTTGAATCAATTTCGGGCATATGACCACCTCAACTACATTTTTCATAGGTCACCTTGTCAGTACAATTTTTGACCACTTTTTCGAGTAAATCGGTCTGTATATCGTGAATAGCAGTCACAATATTGGTTTCCATGTGGTCAATAGCTGCTGGTTTATCCGCATAAATCAATGCCTTCAGGTGGCCCCAAAGATAATACTTGAGAGGTGTCGCATGATCTCGGAGGCCAATTGACAGGTTCATTTCGCGAATTCACCTTCTCGCTAAATTGTGATTTCAATAAATCGATGGTTTGAGTTTTTCTATGGTACGTAACGCTATCCCCTTGAAACCACATCTCGTCTGGACCAATGTCATCCATGTTTTGAAAGAAATTTTCATTGAGCATGGTTCAGCAACGATCTCCATTGATCGTAACGTGAGCTCCGGCCGATGATGCCACCAGTATGTAAGCCTCACCAAAGTGTACATTTTTCAGGATTTAATGGAGTTTCAAGGACTTCTTCAGGATTCTGATCCCTCCAAATGCGGCAATTCTGTTTATTAACATATCCGTTAAATAAGAAATGAGCCTCGTCACTGAACACGATTTTTCGGAAAAACAGTGGATCGACTGGGTGGGAGCCGCGGCTGAGTGGTTTAGTGCGCGATCACTGACGAGAGGTCCAAAAAAACACGACAACAAGAAAAATTTTCTCACAGTCCCACCTCTCGTGAACGTCGATCGACTGGGTGGGAGCCGCGGCTGAGTGGTTTAGTGCGCGATCACTGACGAGAGGTCCAAAAAAACACGACAACAAGAAAAATTTTCTCACAGTCCCACCTCTCGTGAACGTCTGACAAATATCCGAGAGAAAAATTGTCATGAAAAGCTTCTCTCAATCGAAAAAAATTGCCCTTCGGAAACGGCATAAAACTGTAGGTCGCAACCATTCGTGAGACGCAAAGCACGATTGGCTGCGAGGAACTAGGCCAGACCCTGGATTGAGCTGTTAGCGCTAAAATAGACAGCGACTATTATTTCTTCGGTGCGCAAAGTACGACGTCGTACTGTATGAGTATTGTCCAGTAGCATATACGTGGATGTTAATTTATCGTGGATGTTAATTTATGTGCGTCAAAAAATGAACGAAATTTTGGAAATACTGAACAAAAATGCCATATACATCTGCCAAATTTGACAGCTGCTTTAACAGTTAACCCTACTGAAATTTCTATAGGTCCAAAAAAAAAAAAACCTTATTATCATTCAGGGCACAAATTTGCCAGATTCTACCAGAAAAGGAGAATCTCGGCATGCCTCTCGCTACATGTAAGCAATTGCTCAAGCTAAATGCTATCAAGGAGACCAACTTCAGGTGGGAGACTGGCATTAAGTGTCATGTCACTAGACAGATTAGAGCTCAGCTGGATCAGAAATTGGTGTCATTAGGGGACACTGTCTCATTAAAAGGAAAGCCAAAAGGCTTGGTCTTTTCTCTAACTACTTTTGTAGAAGCTGTATGGACGAGGAAGAAGAGGAGACAACTCTACATCTCCTCTGCTCTTGTCCGGCTCTCTCTGTTAAAAAATGGCTTCACTTGGGAGCTTACTTCTACGGCAGCCTCTGTGAACTGGCTAACTCGAATGTTAGGAACCTCCATCGTTTCATTAGGACCGGAAAAAAAATAAATCATTCATTGATTAATAAGTCAAAAATAAAGTATCCGCAACACAATTTTTTATTTTATATTATTATGGAGTATCACCAACTTCTGTCATAACTGTCCAGAGTTCTATTACTCCATACCATACAGGTGACACCAATTGATACATAAGTCATACCCTCTTGCACTTCGCAACCATCCAGTACTAAATATTCTGACAGCTATGCACTCATTACCTTGGAATATTCCTATTCCGTCTTTACCTTCCGATCAAGCAACAAGCCCAGCTCAGGGGAACCACAAGATCAGATCACGTCCATCCTAAATTGAAATTATTAGTTTAAGTTAATTTTTTTAATAAATATTTCGAGTTTTTATTATTTGCTTACTAATTTTTTTGTTTACATCTGGGTTCCCTTCCCCACAGTATTACTATTTATAATCGGAAAAGTGGGTCTGGCAATTCTGTCTGTCTATGTCTGTATTTATGATTGACTGCAGCCTAAACTGCTGGACTAATTTTCTTCAAACTTTACAATTCGGGGTGAAACATGAATTTTCATTTGAATCCCAAAATTAACGATACTTTTACAAATGGCTAATTTTGTAAAAAAAAAATCGATTTTCTAGAAAACGGCGACGACTATTTTGTTCAAGTTTAATATTTGAGTTACAATATATGGCGTAACAAATTTTTGCCCAAAATTTCGTAAAATAGTACCGATTATCCGAGATGGTCGGGACCGAGCTTACCACGGAAAGTCGAAAATCCCGGAATAAAAATCCTATGGAGTAAAATATAATTAAAAGAAAAAATATATGTATATATGAATTTTATTTAATTTTTCTTTTTATTGACATTTTGTTATGCCAATAAAAATAAAATTCATTAGGAAAAAAGAAAACTAAATAAAAACTAATAAAATTCATAAAATGTACACGTATAGGGTATACATATGTAAAAAGATATTTAAATGCGAGGAATGCATGCATTATAAAATTCCCAGATTGTTGACTGTCGCTTACATTTATCTCTAATTTTTCTTTAATCAGGTTTTCTTTGATGCGATAAACTTGTATTTTATCTTGTAAAGCTTCTAAGAAATCCATAAGGGTACTTTTTTTGTAACCGCTACATTGTCTTTATCAAATTCATTGGAATTTGATTCATTTGGCTCAGATTCATGAGGATGATTTTTCATAACAACAATATCATCTTGAGATAGAATAGCAAATGCTGGAATATTCATGTCAGAGTCCAGCCAATTTCTGATTGCATCTTCATTAAAATCCTCCGCAATTTCCATAATTTCCGCTTATTCATCAGAGGCATGTTGAGCTAATAAAACTAATAGAAATTAATAGCATTAAAGTTTGTGCATTGTACCTGATACCTCAGTTTCTGGCCAAAGGAGATTATGCCAAAGATTTTTCAAAATTTCAGCCGTAACAGAATTCCAGGATATCCTAATAGTCCATATTGCAGTCCTGATTTTAAATGATTTGTGAAACTCTTTAAAGCTCTTGAGCCAAGACCTTTACAAATAACAATCAACTTGCATTTGTGAGTCACTGCAGCACTTTAACAAACTAGCACAGTGAGTCGTTCCTTGGATTCTTTGTAGCCCTCTACGAGTACTATAGGTAAATGTTCTTTATTTTGAAGCTACATTCATGTCATTATGTATGGAATAGCACATCATTCAAATGACCGCCTCAGCTTCGCTGGCAGAGCTTCAAGTGGTCGGTCCAATTTTTGATGTGCGGCGTTATTCCGGCAATAGCGCCTCGAATGTTGGCCTCGAGCTCGTCCAAAGTGGTTGGCTTGTTAGCGTAGACTAAAGACTTGGCGCAGCCCCAGAGAAAATAATCGACGGGTGACAAGTCGCATGATCGCGGCGGTAATTGGTGAACGCTCGCGGTGAGATGACCCAGTCGCCAAATTTCTCCTTCACCACTTCGAGCGTTGCGTCGCTTGTATCTTGTTGGAACCACAGCTCGGATATATTGATGTTGTCGAGTTCTGGCCGCAGAAATTCGGTTAACATCGCTCTATACCGAGGACCATTCACGGTAACGGTGTCTGCTTCCTCATTTCGAAAGAAATAAGGTCCGATGATGCCGCCGTGCCATAAATCAATTTTTGTGGATGCATTGATGCTTTGTCCAACACTTATGGATTGTGGTCGCTCCAATAATGGCAATTTTGCTTGTTGACATGGTTGAGCCAAAAATGGGCATCGTCCGAGAAGACAATTTTTTGGCCAAAATCCGGATCTCCGGCCAACATTTCCAGCGCCCAATTAGCGAACTCACGGCGTTGTCTATGGTCGTCCGGCTTCAATTCTTGAGTCAGCACAATCTTATATGGATGTAGGCCCAAATCCAACCGCAAAATAAGCTTGGTTGACTCTCTGGCGATGCCTAATTCAGCTGATCGGCACCGAATCGACATTTCTGGGTCTTCTTCGATACTGGCCGCTACGGCCGCACCGATCTCTGTGTGGTTGGTGGCTTAAGGTCCAAAAGTGTTTACTCACGCTTAAATTTGTCCACGGTGCGGCGAATTGCCTGCGTAATGAAGCCATGATGACGACCGACCTCACGACGAAATTCACGTTGCGTATTTACAACTGAGCCAGAATTTCGATAATACTTTTTAATAATTTCCACACGTGCGGGAAGCATCAAACGACGCACGATGAAATGGCTGACCTTACTGAATATTTTGACAGCTGGATGTCATGGGTAACTTGACAGCTGCTGAAACATACAAATTGGAAAAACTATCATTGCTATCTGGTCACCTTTTATGACGGTTTTTAAAATTTATTAGCCAGCCAGGTGTGAATACACACATTCAGAATTTTGATCCAATTTGACGAGAGATATTCTGCCTTTTTCACAATCATTTCGCCAGAAAGTGGAGTGTTTGTTGACGTACCCATTCATACGATGAACTGTCCACTTTTGGGTTCTCCGCTTTCTTAAATGTTTTATGTCCCTGCAAACTTTTGATAGAACCACTTTCAGTAAAAATTTCAAAATCCTGTCTTTTTTTTAAGCAGGTCATACACAGTTTGTGACTTCATATTTTTGAGCTAAATTTTTACAGCAATTTCCTTTTTTTATATGATCGTCAATTAAGTCAACTTTTTCTCTAATTGACAACACTTTTCTTTGCCTTTTTACTGCACTTTTAGATGAAGAGGCCATTAAACTAAAATAAACGTACACTACCTTCACAATTAACTTCAACGATTCGTCCCATAAAACTATCGCGAACAATATGTTGGAAAACGTACAAATTCATCGGCATGTTGAAGTTATTTAATTATGATGAATTAAAATTGGGTCATTAATTCCAGATATTCGAAATGACCTATGGGACATTTATTGACTATGATGCATAGTATGCTAACACTGATGACATATTCATTCTAGAACTTGGGAAGTGTACAATGTTCATGATTTATTTTTTGTTTATGTGTTAGTTCTCAAGCGTCTTTTTTACTATTTGAGTTGTTTAATTGGGTTCAATACAGTCTTTAGCAATTGGAAAGAAAGCACATCTCCATGTATCCATGTGTCATTCTTGTAACTTCTTCGAGAGATGATTCTTTTAAACGTAAAGTTGGTGTTTGTAAACGGTTCATCATATGGGATCTGATTACGTTCATAGAAGATTTTTTAAACAAAACCGTTTATTCTGCTGAAAAATGTCTTTATCCGCTGCAGTAGATCCCTTCAAGATGATCAACGAGTTTATTCCAATAATATTTAGTAAATTGTGAAATAAACACAATGGTCATCTATAAATGTTGCAATTCTGCTACTCTGGGGTACACCTGTTCCTCAAGAACTTAATAACTTGAAATTTAAAACACTTATCAGCACTTAAATTTAACTACCCAGGAGTTTACAATTACAGCTATAACAAAGTAGGCAGACTTCTTGAATATGGTGGGGTGCATGTGTACTCCTAGTAGCATTCCAGTGATAAAAGCTAAAATGTTCTGGACTAAGATGAGAAAGAAAGGCCATAACGGGAACATCTGCCTTTTATTGGGCTAAAATCTAAAATTTTTAGTAAAATGGCGCAATTGGACTATTTATCACAGAGATGGTTTAACCCGCTTTATGCCAACAAAGTTACGAAATCGATTTTACCACATAATTCAAAGTCTCTGCATCGGTCTCGAGACGCGTGGTTCGCTTTATTCGTGGCAGGTGCTTTATGCTCAAAGTATTAAATTTTAGATAAGCCGTTCACTACTATCGCTTTAGCTCATTTTCTTTTTGACTTTGAATTAATTTTTTGGTTTCGCTTGAAAGCATCTCGCAAAAGGCATAGTGTAGTCTATAGTCGAGGGGTAGAAAAACTGCGGGCCCTTTCTTGAATGACAGTGATAGATTGCTAAGCCCTTAATTTCCCCGTGTGAATATTAAGTAACAGAAAATAAACTCGTTAAATATCCATAAAATGCAAATTGATATGTATATCGTTATGTAAATTGATGTCATTTTCTGTAAAAAGAAAAATGTAAATATTTTTTTTTATTTTAACAGCATGCTTTATAATGTAAGCAATAATTCCAAAAGTTAGAACGAAAATATAAATATGCACACGTGAGGTCTCTTATTTTTAAAAAGTTTCGTTTGTTTATCTACATACATGCATAATTAAACTATCAAACAATGACATTAATAGGCACTTAAGATATGAGGAAATCAGTATAATTTAGATGTCAAATAATAGATACATCCTAAACTTGAATACCTTGAAACAGATCAAGTTTTTTTTTTTTCATTTTCTTTCTATTGTTGTACTTTTACTTTCGTGTTAGTTTTTGTGAGACATTGACATTGATCTTAGAAATTTTAGGAACAATACAGCTTTGAAATTAGAATTAAACTGTTATTTCAAATCACTGTATCTTATTTCAACGAGAGAAGATGTGTAACTTCTGAAATCTACTCTAAGATTCAGAACATAATTTTCAACATTTGAAAGAAATTAAATAACCTCAGCAGCGTTTGTCCGAATCTCAATAAAGGAGACCCTCTGAACTAAATACAGTCACATTATATGAACGTCTTAAATCTTTTGTCAGCAATTTGATTAGTCCTCATCAGTGTAGTTTTAGGTGAGGAAAGTTCACCATAGATCAGATATTCACATTGCGGCAAATCTTGGAAAAAAACTCCAAATCGATACTCACCACCATTTTGCATCGATTTAAAAGTCGCCTATTATAGCATCTATAGAGACGAGTTATACAGAGCCATATCTAGTTTTGGTATCCATGCCAAATTCTTCCATCTGTACAGGATACCGATGGAAAATGCACGCGGTTTCATCAAGGAATACACGCTCAACATCAGCGAAGCTTTTGATGTCAGAAAAGTTGTCACGTTTCTTTAACATCATACTTGAAAGGACTGTACAAAATTTCCAAGCAATTATCAGGGGTAAAGCCTGTACAACTACTCGTATACGCCGACAACATAATTAGAAGCACGGAGTGGGCCGTCAGTGGTGCTTTTGTGAGTATTAAAACAGAAGCGGTTAATGAGGGCAAAACATAGGACAGCTATAATTTTGAGGTAGTTAAGGACTTTGTCTACCTAGGGTCCGCTGTAAATTCAAACAATGACACCAGCGCAGAGATCATTCCATCGAAAGTTCATGTTCGTTCCGCAATTTTAACGAGGCTGTGATTTATCTAGAGATCAAATGGCCGCGTTCTTTGTAGACTTCGCAATAAATTTCGCTGATCTATTATAGAATTTGTTACATTGTTCACTAATCGATTTTTGTCCTTCTAATCGATTTTTGTGTTTTTAATTTCGTCTTCCACAGTGGCAATTCCGAGATCTCTATAGATATCGTTGTACCACGGTGCGCTGGCAATTCGTCTTAGCACTTTATTTTTAAAAGTTTAGAAAATTTTGTAATTGTTTTTTTTGCACAACCGCAAAGGTGTATACCGTATGTCCATATTGGTTTAAGCTCTTGCTTGTATAAAAGCAAGTTCTCTACGTCAAGCTGGAAATATTTTCCAAGTAAACAGTAAATTTGCGTTTCTTTTTTCACATGCGGCTTTCACGAGGTATTTAGCCTCGTTTGAAAAATGAATTCGAAAGTAATCGATAAAGAAGGTAAATTACTTACTTTTTTTAGGTAATATTTACATGAACTAATTTGGCTTCGTTGAGGGCGATTCGCCAAGTCTGTGTCCAATCATTTAGCCTATTTAATGCTTTTTTCAACTTGTTAGCGGTTTCTTCTATAGTTTTCCCCGTCGCCAGAATGGCAGAGTCATCGGCAAGAGTACTTAATGTGGTGCCTTCTTCCGGTATATCACGAGTATACAACAGATACAAGACCGGACACTTCCTTGAGGTACCCCAGCCGCTATTTCTTCAAATTCTGAATAATCGGCACCCTGTTTGACACGGAAGAGTTTATTCGCGAGATATGAATAAAATTTTAACTTCAAGCCTTCGTTTCACACTTTACCAAAGTCTTGAGAAACATCTAGAAATACGCTCTTCTTTCTTCTTCAAGAGCTTTTTTCTTCAAAAGCTTTTTCAATTACGTCAGTTATTCTATGTACTTGGTCAATTGTAGAATGCTTGCATCTAAATCCGAACTGATGAGTAGGACTAAGATGTTTTTCTTCTATAACCGGCTACAACCGGCTGAGCAATATCCTTTCGAAGGCTTTGGATATATGTAATAGGAAGAATCGAGATAGGTCTATATGACTTTTTTTTCATTCGGCGGTTTACTAGGTATTAAAATACAAACGCAACCTTAAACTTTTTTTATGATCTGTCAATGTCAAAACGTGGTGAAGTTCACGAACGAGCAACGTTTGGAAATTATTAAGAATTACTACCGAAATTCTGAGTCGGTGGTCTCAACTTTAAGAGTGGATAAATTCGAGTCAATAAATTCACTATTGAATGTTCCTGTGCCAGTGAGACAACGCTCGGTAATCGTGTAATCTCGAGAAATGATCCGGTTGAATGGCCAGCCCCCTCATGCGATTTAAAGCCGTTGGATTTCTTTTTATGGGGTTACGTTAAGTCGTTTTAATGTTAGCTATTGAAATTGGTAGTTTGGAATTTCCCAGAATATAATTAATATTAACTTTATCGTCATCCCTATAAAAGTTTTGTTCATTGACACTATCGACAATTAAAAATCTAGTAATATAATCTGCAATGCTTTCCTTAGATTTAATATACCGATTTTTCAACTGGTAACCAGGTAGAACCAATGCGATTCTCTACAATCGGTTTGCTGCCATTATCGGTATACCTTTTTGTAGGCCCGAATGTGTGCATCAACGGTTTATTATAGGTAGCTAAAATAAATTCGCTGCTAAATGGTTATAGCTTCACGATCAATTTGTGAGTACCTTGTTTCTCTCGGTAAAAATTTTCGAGATGCGTACTCAATTGGTCGCTCATTACCATTGGGATAGACATGTGAAAGAACAGCACCTAACCTGATGGGGCTGGCTCCACTGTTAATTTGACTCGAAGCTCTGGATTAAAACGTGCCATAATTCTATTCGAAACTAATTCCATTTTAATTTTGTGGGTTGCCCCGTCATGCTCTCGTCCCTATACAAATTTTCTTTCCTGTTTTATTAGTTCATACAGTGGTACGCAAATCATTGTAATATCGGGAAGAAACTTCCGGTAATAATTTACAACTCCCAGAAATGACTGCAGTTCCTTCACTGATATTGGGATAGGTGTCTTGATAACAGCAGCAACCTTATCCTTGCAGGGATGTAGAACTTGACTATCGAAGATGTGACCTGGATATTTAATAGATGTTACAAAGAAAACGCACTTCTCTCTAGCTAGCCTAAAACTACTGTCGCACAATATCGATAGAACTTTTTTCAGTGACCGTATGTGCTGTTTCGTATTGGCCCTACTGATTAAGACATCATCCAAAAATACAACAACACCTAAAATTCCCCACCTTTTTTTTGAAAAATAGCTAGCTCGGGGGCCAGACCATAACCTGAACAATCCTTTTAACGTCAATACGGTGGTCATATCTCTTGACCGCTCGTCAAGTACTTGAATCCCGAGTCAAGTACTAGTTGTTGGTTTGCCATAGAGAGATCTAACTTCGAAAATTCTTGTTCGTCGTGGAGTTATGCAAAGAGATCCTCTATCCGTGGTAATGGATATTTATCCACAATTAATTGAGGATTTAAGGTAACTTTATAATCGCCGTACATCTCCAGTTTTCTTTAATACTGGTACTCACTAAAAAAAACTGGCTCTTGAATCCCCAGTTCAACCAAGTTGCCAATGACGACTTCGACCTTATTCTGCAGGGCTAAAACCACCGGTCGAGGCTTGAAGAATTTTGCTGTAGCAATTTCTTTTAAATGTAAACTAATATTCATTTTATTAAACCTTCCTAAGTCATCACCGAAAAACAAACTAAACCGATTAAGGGTCATTCCATGAAGGATCGACCGACGTTCTGAACGACCCCCCTCCGATTTGGCTGAAAAGTGGTAGAAATATTCGTTGGAGTGGTAGGAATCATAAGGCAAAAAAGTTTTGCAGAATTCGATATAGTTTGCGTGTAACGGAACTTCAAAAATTGGCAAAAAATCGAAATTTAAACGTTCTTCTACACTTAAAAAAATCATAACTTTGGTTCTACTCATCAGAATTCGATAAAATATACCTTGTTGCATTTAGGAAAATGTGAATTTTCAATGATTATGAATAATTTTTATTTTCAAGGACGAAGGATATTTCAGAATATCCTTTTTACATATATCCTTGAATAACTCAAAAAATGGTATTTTGTTTTTTTCTTTTTTTAATATCTCATAGATATTGTAATATGCGAGCTACGGCTCGAGCAGGTAAAACAATATTCTGTGAAATTATTTCTTTATTTTCTAGTCTATAGAACAATTCAGGTTCACACTATTCTATTCTTCGCAATTCTTTTCTTACAAGGTCTCTGTCCTCTCAAATCACTTTATCTCCTTTCAATTACTTAATTCACAAATCCAAACTAATTACTTCTTCTTGTTAAATCTCAACTTTCAATTTATCACAAAATTACAACTTCGCCCATTATCACTTTTCTAATCTCTTCGCCACAGTTTAGAAACTACTGCGCCTTTTTGATCGCCATCTGTCCTTATATAGCAGAAGTTTCTGATAGCCAGAAACTTCTAGCAAATTCTTCGACCACTGGAACAAGAAAAATTCTGATGTAATAATTCCAAGATGACAATCATTTCGTGCAGTTATAATTCTCTCTTGTTCTCTTTTATTCGTGATATTATCCGAGCTGTGGTGACTAATTTCAGACACGAACCTCAAATGAAAAGACACTTCGGAATTTGTTGCCTGTTCGAGGGCGTAGTTATTATGCTACATTATGTTACAATATAATCGTCCTCTATCTCTATGTTAAATTTCAAGTTGGGATCTCTATGGGTTCGGCCAAAATAATATTTTATAGACGGCTAAGTCAAAAAAAAACTAAAAGTTTATTAGGTTACTCCTCTTATCATCGTCACATAACATATAACCCGAGTGCACATATGTTACATAGCTGTTTTTTTTTTTTTAGAAAAAAAAAAGCCTCACTGTCCTTGTTTTTGTTTTATTTCTTCAGTGACTAGTGTTTGTAACTGCACATTTCCCGTTTTTCAATATTTTAGAAGTTAGACTAAGTAGTTTATTTGCACTCACTTGATGTCAATCAGTCGTGAGCTCGGGACTTTTTCCAGAATTATATCGTAAAAAGAGTTGATTAAATTGTGAGTTTAATAGATTGATAATGAGTGCTTTTGTGTGGAAAACGTGCTGTAATCCTCTGGATTTACCACCTCACCAACCCAGTGCTCGTGATTTGCAGCCTGTACGACCATGGATGGTTACGGTTCAGCCAAAATTGGACACAAAGTTGGTAATTTGCTTTTCGTGCGGAAAAAAATTGAGTCAGATCCGAAATTCTGATACAACGGCATCATTGCTGGATGTTGAAGATCAAATTGAAGTTGACGAAATGTATTTTGATAAAGACATTGCATTCAATTTGATTAATGAATGCATACAGTATATTGGAGAAGATCTATTCGACAAGAGAAAACTTTGTGACTTAAAATATGTGGTAATATGTAACCCTCCTCATATAAATTGTTACTTGGGCAAGTGCCTTCATTGCCCAAACTATTCTAAATTAAGAAGAATCTTTGACACTGCATTTAGTAATCACTTCATAGAAGACGTAACATACTATCAGTGGACCCACACAGACCGATCAAAATTGGAAGTCAGAATTGAAAACTCTGAGGATTTCATTCAGAGCTTTTTGAAACGGCTTAGTGTTTTCATTCGTCACGTTTTTATAACTGACCAACAAAACATGTACATAAAAGAAGTCAAAACTCTCTTAACAAAAACGGACATACTTGTTTTAATGGACTTTTCTGAAAATTATGGTTTTGTTGTGCAAGATGCAGTGCAGGGTTACCACTGGACTAACGAACAGGCGACGATTCACCCTTTCGCAATATATTATCGGAACGAGATGCATGAAATTAAAAACGAAAGTTTTGTTGCAATCAGTGACTGCTTAAAGCATGACACTATCGCAGTACACTTATTTCAGCGCCGTCTCTTAGAGTTCCTGTACAAAAAATGCCAACATTTTAAAAAAATTAACTATTTAACTGATGGATCTGCTGCGCAGTACAAAAACAAAATAATTTTTTTAATTTAACATTGCATGAACAGGATTTTAGATTGAATGCTGAATGGAACTTCTTTGCCACCTCACATGGTAAGAGTGCATGCGATGGACTTGGTGGCACAGTAAAAAGACTGGCTGCCAGAGCTAGCCTTCAAAGACCGTATAGGGAACATTTAACAACTCCTTTACAGTTATATAACTGGGCAACTGAAAATATAAGAAATATGGATTTCTCCTACGTATCCACACAGGATTATTGATGGAATCAAGATTTTCTAATTTAAGAACTGTGCCGGAAGCAAGAAAACTCCATCATATTTCATCCGTTTCACCAGGAGTTATTAAAGGAAAATATTTTTCCTTTTCATCGGAAGAATATGTATATGCTCTTAGAAGAAAATAAATAATGATTTTTTTAGTTCTTAAGGCCTTGGGATACAAAGGCCCAAGTGTGACTTTTTTTAATATGGAAATATTTATTTTCAGAATATTTAACCTTTCTATAAAATATTATTATGGCCGAACCCATAGAGATCCCAACTTGAAATTTGACACAGAGATAGAGGATGATTATATCTATGATATATAAAAAAAAGAAAAAAACAAAATACCATTTTTTGAGTTATTCAAGGATATATGTAAAAAGGATATTCTGGAATATCCTTCGTCCTTGAAAATAAAAATTATTCATAGTCTTTGAAAATTCACATTTTCCTGAATGCAACAAGGTATATTTTATCGAATTCTGATGAGTAGAACCAAAGTTATGATTTTTTTAAATGTAGAAGAACGTTTAAATTTCGATTTTTTGCCAATTTTTGAAGTTCCGTTACACGCAAACTATATCGAATTCTGCAAAACTTTTTTGCCTTATGATTCCTACCACTCCAACAAATATTTCTACCACTTTTCAGCCAAATCGGAGGGGGGTCGTTCAGAGCTCTCCATATAGCCTCGGCGATTTATCGTGGAATGACCCTTAAGTAACTTTGTTTTTATTAATTCAGTATCATTATCTGTCACATAAAACAATTTCTTTTACTCCTAAATCAAAAACATGCATAAAATGTCTACCAAGTAATAGTGGGCCGTCATTTTTAATCAGCATGAAAGCGATTGCTTTAATTTTACCTGCAAATTGTGTACTAATTTTACAACATCTTAATGGCTTTATTAGCGATCCATTATCATTATTTAAGCTTATTTTTAAGGGAGTGTAGGGAATATTTTTAATATTCATCATACTATTGTGTAGTTGTCAAGTGGTACCACGGGACATTGATATGATCAATGAGTGGTTGACCACTGAACGGTTTCTTTAAACGTTTCTACCATGTGGGCTGCAAATATTTCCGCTTTTCCTTATCACTCTTTTCCCATTCGCCATATATTTTTTTTTTTTTTTTTTGATTGGCAGGATCTGTGTTTTTTGAATGTCATTAAACACTTTTCAAAGCACATTCCTACTGCTCGATCTTTTTTTTTTTTTTTTACAAGTTACACAAACGATTTGTATGTGCTTTATGTTGTGAGAAACGAGTTCGTTGCCATTTTGCTCGCGATTTATTTTTTTCTTTCACCAATTCTTTATTTTCTGGAGCATAATCTTCTTGCTTTTTTGTCAGTGTAGGAGTATTATTCCAGACGACACACTGCAAGATTTCAATAAAGCGATCGACTTCAATTTCAAGTTTGCAAATCATCTTAAGTGATACACTTAGATCTGTATTGTCTTCAATATCTTTCTTAAAGTTTTCCCAATTAGTTTTACCATTAGTCACTCTGGCTGATACCTGTTTTCTAATCAGGGTTTCATTCATCGTTACAATGACTGGAGAATGATCAAAGGACAGATCATAGCACTCTTCAACTTTTATACAATTGCGAGGCATTCCTTTTACGACGAAAAAGTCAATCAGGTCGGATATTTTAGTAAGTAGATTTACCCGTCGAGTGAAAGTCACAGCTATATTACATACCCATATCGGAAAAAGCATTCTACCTTTTTGTGAGCTA
The DNA here is from genome assembly GCA_963082735.1 of Pocota personata. NCBI lineage: Eukaryota > Metazoa > Arthropoda > Insecta > Diptera > Syrphidae > Pocota > Pocota personata. The sequence continues at coordinate 54,820,483 of OY720432.1, read as the reverse complement.
CATATTGAGCCCCAGAATGCGTGTTTTGCGTTAAAGTCACGATAAAACATGGTGTAAGCGAGTTAAAAATGTTTATGAAATCACGCATCAAGCATCATTCGATTAAGGCAATAAATAGACGAGGTATTAAAAGAATAATGTTTATTTCTTACACGTATAGTGCATACTTGCATATTGTATTAAGTCCTGTTTTTAGTTCTGGCGAATGTTCGATACTGTCTTTTATATATAATGATGATCCGCCTCTTGCCCTTTCCGACGGGTGACAGGTTGCGTGCGTTTAATTCGTTATAAATATGTGTTTCAGAAATTAAACATACGTCAATATTTCTCTTTCCGAAAGCCCATTGGCGTTCAAAGTAAGTATTTTAAGCACCTTTTTCATGTTCTTTTTAGGGTGCGCGTACTATGAACATTGTTTTTCAGTTTAACAAATCTCTGGAAAATAAGTTTGTTGGCTCTAGCCTGCTCCTCAAGTTTCGCAAGGATAATAGAAAAGACGTGAGATACCGGGTCTTGTAAACTATTATTTTTACTGCATTCGGATGTTACGGCCTGTGCGTATGTTTGTACATTAATGTCAGATGGCTTTTCTTTTCCCACATTTTGCTTATGAATTTTAGGCTTTTCTTTGTTTAGCGAGCTTAGACCTATATTTCCCGATGTCATGGTTTGAGCGCATGTGTCTGCATGTCTATGGGTTTTCTTTTGTCACTCTTTCTTCGGGAATTTTTGGTTTACCCTTTCTTGTTTGGTTTGAGGCTTGCTTTGGTGGCTTCATTAGTTTATCGCACCTTTTTTTCAGTTATTGCACGCTGCAGAAGTTTTCTTGTTTACATCACAGTCTTTAGATAAGTGTTTTTCGGTGCATGTAACACAGCGGTTCTTTTGGCAGTATGTTTGCGTGTGATTAAATCCTTGACAACGTACGAGTATATATTGAGGTAAATTATTAAAAGCGCCTTCACATAAACTAGATTGAGACAGCTCTGTAAAATTATGGCGTAGCAATAGAGATTCACTGTCCAGAGACCAGTGAGCCTTAATGCAGTTTTTGCTGCCAAGCTTTCGCAATAAAAGTCTAATGCAGGAAGATTTAGTATCGTTCCCAGAGCTGCCGTTGGTGTTAATCTCATCGATTCCGTCAACCCCGCCTGCCCTTTGAATCTTCGTAAAGTTCGCAAGGTAGTATTTCTTCTCGAGCGTTTTCCACCAGACAATCGAACCATAGGTCAAGATGGGTCTCCCCAATGCACCAGTACACTACCGCACCAGTACACTACTTCTGGTTTAAATCGCCATGTTTTACCAAAAACTCTATTGCATGCTTTTTGATTCATTCGGCAATGTTTTCTTTCCAGTTTAGTTTGGAATCTAGTATTACGCAAAGATACTTAGCAGATTTCTTGAGTATCAGATCCACTACATTCATACGAAGAAATTTGTGGGCGGGAATTGATCTCTCTTCGTTGTCTCTTAGTTTTCTTTTATTATCATATTAAACTAGTATTCCGAACTACTTGTCAGACTTTGATACCAATAATGCATTGGGAACACTATTTTCTGATGTGCTCCATATAAATCTGATAGTTAAACAGATGCCAGAACGTCACCACTGGAGGAACATTGGGCCCAGATGTCGTTTTATTGGAGTTATGTCCCTTGCTATTTTTGCCCGGAGACCAAAAACTTAAACGAAGAACTCAGCTAATTTGACTGAAACCACTTTTTGTGATTTGTGCGGGACATCTTATCAATGCCGCTATATCCACTAATTTGCGATGTGTTCGTCTGACCTCACCATCATAGCTTTCTTATCACCGAGAATTAAATACATATGTACTTGTATATATCTAAAATAGGCTCTTCCAGAGTGTAGTCTGATGTCATCTGCATCATCTCTATTGATTCATTATAAATAGATGTGTATTCCCCATATGAGTAAGTGATAAGAGATACTGTATTATTTGTATTTGTATTCGTCGAAAGATAACTAAATATAAAAACACATAAAAGTGTTTGCATTTGCCCACAAGACCATCAGTTGTCACATAACCAGTGTTTCACCTAAAACTTTAAAAATATGGTTAATTTTACAATTGTGCTAACGTTCGTTCTGGTCGTTCCGTTTGCAATAACTCACGGCAAGGTATTTAGCAAATGCGAACTGGCACGTGAAATGTTCCGCCTGGGAGTTCCCAAGTCAGAACTACCCGATTGGGTGTGCCTAGCACGTTTCGAGAGCGGCTTCAACACCAGAGCTACTCACACAAATTCAAACGGAACAAAGGATTGGGGAATATTTCAGATAAACGATCGCTACTGGTGCAAGCCAGCCGATGGCCGACGATCATCGAATTCGTGTAATGTTGATTGCAGTGCACTATTAACTGATAGCATTAATCAGGCAGTGTCGTGCGCACGTAAAATTAAGAAGGTACAAGGATTCAAAGCTTGGTATGCTTGGCGATCGCACTGTCAGACCAACAAGCCGAGTATAAATGAGTGTTTTTGAGTGCTGAAGGCGTGAATATATTTATTAAGCTTCAGGCCAATATTGGCTTTTGCAAATAAATTTTTGTAAATACAAATGCATTTTTAAAATTAAAAAAATAAAAAAAAAAAAAACTCAGTGAATTTTGTGCAAAGCTTTTCTTTGGTTAGATTATTGTAGCTGCTTTTGTATTCAAACTTGCTCACTTCTCAATATTTTTACTGGAAACTGACAAATATTTACTTAACAAAATATACAGACGTTGCCCTACAATTCGTCAGCAAAATATAAAGAGCCATCCCTACATTTTGGGGGTGTTTTTGTCAAAAGACTTTTTTTAAGCTATTTACGAAGATGGTTAGGATAGGTCCATTGTGTTATCACAGGAGCGGTTGATTTCTAGATTAATATGTAAGCTCATCGAACAACTATTCACCCAGAATTTGCTTTCTTGCTGAGGATAGGGTGATTCCTTCTCTTTCTCATCCGTGCAGCTGCGACAAAAGTCATTGGGTAGGATTCCCAATCGTGCAGCGTATCTACTTATTGTGCAGTGGCCAGTTAGTATCCCAATCAGAGTATTAAGATTACGCCATCGCTCATTAGCTTGTTGCAGTGCTAGCGTAGATATTTAGTATCTGGCCATTTCTATCCGTAGATGGAGACTGCTAATTCGTCTGCTTTGAATTTTTCTGAAATGCCAGAGTGACCAGGTACAGAGTAAGATTGCAACCGATCGATATCCCGATCAGGTATGCGTGATATTGCTTTAACATCATAGGCGATTCGAGTATTTTTATTGCTGATAGATAGTGCATATAGCTATGTCCGCATTCGATACCGCTTCCATCGACAACCAGCCAGCCGCTTCACGAAGAGCCATAATTTCCGCTTGGAATACACTACAATAATCCGGTAATCTAAAAGCCTATGTCAAGGAGTTTTGAGAATATTCCGCCCACTACATCATCACTTGTTTTAGACCGATCAGTGTAAATTTCCACTTCAGAATTTCTTTAGGATCGACTGTCGACTGCGAATACTAGTGTTAAGTAGTCCGTGACTTATATTTATATGTTATTTAGGTTTACAGGCGTTCCCTGTTTTTTTTTTTTTTTTTTATAATTTGCACGTATTGAAGGGGATATGAATACCCTTATACTAATTTTTAGAACACGTGCGTTTTTGTGGAAAGGAAGAGACAGAGAGAAAGACAGAGTGGTGTGGTTTGAAACTCAGGTGGTATTAAGTTTATGTAAACTCCAAGGGTGGCTGTCCAGATAACTGGGGAGTATTTTGTTTGTTTTCGCTATCATTGACGTTGCTTATGATTCACAGTATTTTTTTCCGTCCTCCTGATGTCATCATCACGATCAAGTTGCATTTTAGCCATATGACCACCCTACTGCCAGTGTTATGCCTTCACAGTAGAGTTGACTTAGTTTTCGCAAGTGATCGACTTTTTTATTTATTTCGTGCGAAATAAATAGATGATTCTTGACTTCAGGATTCGAACCGTGAATCAACAGCGTGACAAGCGATGATGTTACCACTACACCACGGCCACCCTCTGTTTCACTGTGATGACTTTCTCAGTCCCAACGGCAATTTCATTGATACATTTTTCCCATAAACATCCAGAGGAAGAATATGAAACATTGTTTCCAGCGCTGCTGTAGGACTTATCCGAAATGCGCTGGTAACGCCGACACATGCCGACTTCTAAATCATATTAATGGCAGAGATGTAGCTATCTTTGTCCAGTGCTGTCCACCAGACCAGGATACCGTACGTAAGTATTGGTTTTACTGCTGAAGTATACAGCCAGTGCATTATTTATGAACGATACCTCATTTGTATCTGAAGGTCCTGTTATAAGAGTATAGTGCAATAGCGGCATTCTTAATACATTCAGGTATATTCATTTTCTATGTCAGCTTTCTGCCGAATATAAGGTCCAGGCAATGGCGTGGTCAGAGAAGCTAAGCTGAGTTCCCCGCATTGGTGTGGTGATGGTGTGATCACCAGAATTCTATGCCTCTTTGTAAACAGTGCTAGTTCTGTCTTCGCTGGGTTAACACTAAGATCACATCTGTCTGTCCACTTAGATAGTTTTGACAGAGCTGTTTCCGTCAGTTTGCTTATAGTCGTAGGGTGTTTACCACTTATTGCTATAGCAGTATCGTCAGCATAAGCTATAATAATATCCTTTCTATTCTAAAGTGAGGAGTATTTCGTTCACAGTGAGAAGTCGGTCTCTACGGATTACCTTTACAGTAAACATGCTGCAATATCAAAAACATCTTTACATTGATATTGTTGCGAATGTGTAAATAAATCAAACTTTCCAAAGTCTTTAATTGAAACGAAGTCAGGCTAATGGGTCTAAAATCCTTTGGGTGGTGTGTGAGGTTTTTCCAGTTTTTAGTATAAACATCACTCTCACCTCCCTCCATAATTTAAGTACGGAACCATTTTCTAGACAGGGTCGGAATAATTTAATCAGGTTAGTTTAAGAGGGTGAGCTTATGCTCTAACTTAGGCCTCCACTAGGCCTCCTGTCTAATCTTCTCATTGATTATCGTTTTAATAGTTGTCAGAGGAACCCCTATAGTCTTAACAGGATTCAGTTCTGTGTCACCCACCTCTTTCCTTGCTATTTCATCTGCCTTTTCGTTACCCAGTGCACCTTCGTGCCCCGGTACCCATATAAGGAGGACTCTATTACGCCTGGCAAGTAGGTTCAGTTTAATTTTGCACTCCTTCATTAGTCGTGATTTTGACACAGGGTTTGTGATCGCGCTAATTGCTGCTTTGCTATCCGAGCAGATGTCTATTTGCCTCTCTTCGCTGGTGTCTTCTGCGAGTATTTATGTTGCTTTCATAATTGCAAGGACGTCTGCTTGGAACACGGTTACAAATGGTTCTAGGTGAATAGCAAGTTCAATCCGTGGGTTAGCACAGAAGATGCCAGCCCCTGATTCCCCTGATATTTTAGAGCCATCTGTATATACCGATGACCCGTTGGAGTTTCTTATCGTCCTTCCGTTCGTCCAAGATTCTCTTGTAGAGAAAATTGTTTCTAAGCTGTTGGTGAACGTATAAGATTTTTCAACAACAACATCACTAGGACAAGGGCGGAGAATGTTGCATTTCCTCTAGGATGACTCTATCTGGTCCGGCCGATTTATATGGAAGGAAACTATTTATTACCCACAAGAGCATTCGATCCAACTTCCTTTGAAATATGCGGTGCCTCCGATCTGAGTGCCTCGTGATTGAAAGGGACCGCTGTTGTATTCTCGGGGAAATGGGTATCTAGTAGCAAGTGCAGTGATTCTCGACTTGACGTGTTTCCGTTCCATTATTGTGAATAATTCACCAGAAACAGTGAGCTGGTGATTCTGCTTGGAAACATTTAAGCAAAAATTATCAACCAAAATCTCTTAAGAATCGCGAGTAGATTTTTCCCTGAGTAGAAAGATGTAATCGCATATGAATTAAAAAGTTCACAACAAATCGTCAGGTTTATTTTGGATGGCTTAAAAAATTATTGTAGTATTATTTGCTAAGCACCGGAAAAACTTCATTTCCGACTATACCCAAGGCTTATATATGAAGTGTACCAAACACGTCATTTAACGTTGAAAGGGAAACCAACCTGACAGGGTTGGAGGCATACCAAGTCTACCCAAAGAAATACAATTTATAATACGACCCTGTAAAATCAAATAAAGTCAAAATAAAATATTAAAGTATCATACGATCCATTCCAGACGATTGAAACTTTCCTGTTTTTTTTTTTTTTTTTGCTTGGCTTGATTTTTTTAGTTTTTGTTTTTTTTTATATTTTTGTATTACTTTCATTTTTATTTTTTTTATATATGTCAATAAATTGTTTCACGTCACGTGATTTTCTTTCACTGTACGTCATTTTGTTTCACGGCAAATTATTGCATATTTCCGTCTTGTAGTAAAACATGCGTAGCAGTTGATCTAATAATCAATATTCGCACATGATCCGAGAATTAACATTATTGTGTATTAACATTATTATTGTATTAACATTGGCGTGGTTGGGCAATTTTAAAAAAGTTAATCGCGTCGAAGAGGGACCGTTGTCAAAATGCTTAAAGAGACAAAAAAACGGATTTACAATTTGAGAATTTTTATTACGTATTTGAGTTCATTATATTTTTTTTTTTACAAAATCACGTTAAGTCGGACTCGGACCAAAATTTGGTATGCAATTACTTCACATACGTCAAATATTTCTCAAATATTGATTTGAAATTTTATGTATAATCTTTTTGGAATCCGAAGCATATTTTAAACATATTTTTTGAGGACTAGTGAAAATCGTCATATTCCTTTCTATGATTCCTTTATAATTATGTATCTGTAATCAGCAATAGTTCGTCAGTGCGTCAGTGCATCAGTGCGTCCATGAAGGTGACATTTGGTGTATAAACTTTCTAAAACCTGAACCAGGAAATTCGCCCACTGACTAGAAACTGAAAAATGTTGCTTTAATAAATATGTACGTATATATGAACGTTCACATTCTCTACAAATTGTTGTACAATACCACGCCTACTTTTGGAGTGATTTTCTTAAAAAAAAATTATTGCTTTATTTAAACCTACGGTAATGGATATTCCTTATTTTCAAGATCTCACCAGAATACATTAACGCCGGTAACAAATGGTTACAGCCACGCCCACTTTCTTATATGATATATATATCAGCTTTTTCTGATAAAACCTATTAAAAGTCGTAGAAGTATACTCTGACTAGAAAGATGTCAATGTATTTGCATTAAAAAGTAGATAACGTCACGTCCACTTTATTAGCGGTGAGTCTGGCGTAATTTTTTCGTATATTTTGTATATCCTATTTTGATACATAGTTTGTAACATAAATAATAACGATATACCCCTAGAAGTATACATATTTGTGATCAGCATCAGGCGTTATGTCGACCTAGTTATGTCCATCCGTCCGTCTGTCGGTATGTCACTACTTTTTGGGCCTTAAATTTTGAGCTAGGAACGTGAAATTCCATATATAGACTTCTAAGAAACCAAAGCAGTACGGGCCTACTCTTCAAAAAATATTCTTTACATTCCGACCACGCCTACTTATTGAGTTCGGTTTCTTCAAAAACCGTATAATGCCTTCTCAAACTATTTATGATGATGGTTGGAATCTTATTGTGAATATCTTATCAGAATAAAATAAAAAAAAATCCCTTTTGAAAAGACGGTTATCGTTGGATATGTTCTCAAATTTTCGCAACTTTATTAGGGGTTGGTTAAAATTTAGGATAAGATATCATACGATCCGTTTCCGACAGATTGTAACTTTCCTACTCATATTTTTCTCTTCGTCAATTCACCAGAGCACCGTTGGCTCCGCCTTGAGATGGTTGTATGGTAGAAATCTAAGCGTAAGTACCTACTGTACTATAGCTTTGATTTAAGCTCTCCAACCTCAAGATAAAGGAAGAAATCGATGTATAAGTGCTCATGTAAATAAAAATATTTACATACTATTTCAAAAGAACCGGGTCCTCTTCGGTTACGACTACGAGGATCTACCTAACGTATCCAATTATTTTTTTTCTAAAAGTTACTTACTTATTCATATATGTATAACCTTCTGCAGTATAAGTACGGAAAAGTAACGACAAACATTCCAATGATGAACCGTTTTGAAACAAACAGTGTTTGTTTATTTAAATCTTAATACATATTCTAACAATACTCAAGTAACTTTAAACGCCTATTGCATCCGCTCACCGCTGAAAGCATTCAGCAACCGAAGGTTTAGCACCCTGGCAATGCTGATTCCATGCAACCCATGCAGTTAGGCCTTGCTCCTTTTTGATGATTTTCGCACAGTATACCGCATATTTGATGTTATTGTTCAGCAAAGCATTACAGGGTAACCGACAAATATTTGCCGACTGACGTCCATCACTCGGCTTACACCAGTAACGATCGTTGATCTGGAACAGTCCCCAATCTGCGGATCCATCGTAGTTCACTGCATTTATCGCCTTCGTATTGAATGAACTCTCATGTTCTGTTAAACATACCCAGTCGGGAAGATCACTATAAGGTACTCCATAACGATATAAGGTCCTCGCTAGAGAACACTTGTTAAAGATCTTTCCAGAAACTGGAGTAAACTGTGCAACACCAATCAACAAAATCGCAACCACTACCCCTTCGAATTGACCGATATTTAGAACTCTCATGTTGTTGTTCTTGATTGCCTCGATGAGGACTGAGAACCTTCTGTACTTTCAAGATCATCAAGTTGAACATTTTATAGCTCGATTCGTCTCGTCAATCTGTCTGTGATTAGTATCTGGTTTTTATTAAAACTGACCCATCTGCTTTGGTAATGATTTTAATGAGACTCAATGGCGACTTTATTAAAACGAGACTCAGGTGTTCTTCTGAGTATCTTCTGATGGTATACATACGTAAGTAAATTAAATTCGGCACGCGCCGCACTGACTGATGCTTGCGCATTGATGACTCTTTCATATACTAGTGGTCCTCAATTTTCCCTGACTAGTGACTGTTCAGACCAAGAGAGAGGCTTGAGTCAATTTACATATTGATTAGATTGACTTGGATGGAGGTATAGGAAAATAATTAATTAGTTATTGTGCGTAATTTTGTGGTAAGCATATAAAAAATTAGTTTAAATCGATTTCTCGTTCGTTGACTGATCACAGTGGCAGTTGATGGTTTTATGGTTTGCGAGATTGATGGATTGTTAAGGCCTTGAACTTCGCTTTCAAGTAGAGAGGCATTAACCGATTAGAATTAAGCACAAATTATTTATTAGTGCCTTTCAGATTTAGGTGTAGATCGTTGGTCTTTTGATTGATTGGATTCTGCGCAGAACAATCTGCTCCTGTAGTGATGGATGGTGAGCTTATTCTTTCAAACAGAACAGTACACAAATTTGACCATGTCCTCATGGCAGACCATTCCACATTCGTGTCGATCGGCTTATAATCAAATCCCTATATTTGACAGTACGATCAAAGTTGGGCTTAAGAGTGAACTGATGTGCATTCGAAGCATGGAGCGTATTGCAGGTGAAATTCTGAAGGGGAGGAATGTCTCCGGCTATTTCGCTGGAGCATTTTTTTTTTACAGAAAAACCGATAAAATAGGGTAAGACACGAGACATTTGTATGGAGTTCACAATGTCTCTATCACCTATAAGTTTTAACGCGCTATTCTGTACCATGATTAGCATGTGCAAAACGGTCTTGGGTGCCCCAGACCAGATATGGGCGTTATATAATTTAGATGAGGTGGACCTGGTGGACCATCAAAATATAGGCTTATTTACATACTGCTGTTCCTGGTCATGGTTATAGAGAAACTAATTCATCATAATGGTTGGTATACTTAGTCAAACAAATGCAAACTATTAGGTGCAGATCTTTAAGTCGCATCCGATTCGTTTTGCGAACTCTCGATAACCTAATGCACGGTAAGCTTAATATTAGAGACATTTGTATATATATCCGGTGCAATATGTCTACTTGAAGGAAAAAAAAAAACGACACTACTTGATGGTGTTAGTACGATCGAGAGTATGAACGTAATGAGGTTGGGGGCCAGGGGGGCCTTACCACCCTCCTAAATCCTAGAAGAATTTATAATTGTTTCTAATTCCTAAAATTATGAATTGCTTGGCACAAAAGCCCAAATATGAATATGCAATTAATTTAGAATACAAAACTTCAAGCCGAAATTGTAGGAAAATGGCCCACGTATCGACGCGTTGTGGTATGTTTCCCAGTGCTTACTTAGTCATATCCTCTGATCTCTCGTGGAGCATATTGCGTGAACAACGCTTGCGCACCATAGTGTTCGGAATTCTGCAACGCGCTTAAGCTCCCTCCAAATCATCTCCAATGATCTGAATTCCTCCTCGACTGTCCTTCTCCATATCTCCCTAATTGGGTAAGTGGATTCCATTGCATAGCGTACTTCGCAATGGAACTGTCTTCACGCCGTAAGGTGTGACCAATTCACTGCCACTTTTTTTTCCGTATTTTGCTATCTATTGGATTCTGGCCCGTAATCGCGTGTAGTTAGTTAGATCCTTAGGATGTTGCGAAAACATCTATTTATGAAGGTTTGCAGCTTCCTTGCGGCGGTGTTGGTTACTTTCCAAGTACTACACCCATAAAGTAGTCTCAGCTTGGAGATATGATATAATAGCGATCTCAGTCCCATGTTTCCTCCAAACAGAGCTGTCCAGATCACATCACTGATTTCTACAAGGAATAACAGTGGCGAAAAAATGCATCCTTGTCGTACTCCGCTGTGGACTTCAAATTCCTCTCTGTAAGATATGACATTTACCGCCAACATAGGTAGCTTTTATAATACCTCTCCTGGTATTAAGGCTAGACAAATAGCATCTCGATTCAAACGGTCAAAGGTCTTTTCGAAAGCAATGAACAGCACTCAACGCATTGTTCAATGATGATCCGCAAGGTGTTTATGTAGTCGATTCAGCTCGAAAGCCTGCCTGTTCATTGTCAGACGTTGAATCGATCCAGAATTATTCTAGCTATAGTTTGGCCACAGCCGGAAGAACGCATATCCCTCTCCAGTTTCCAAATTCCGTCAGGTTTTCTTTTTTGGGCAGTCTCCCCTCTTCCAGCCGTAGGACTTCCGCCAAAATGTTGGGTACGGCTTGGAAAAGTTCCACCGGGATGTCGTATATGGGAATTCGTTTCTGCGAAAGGCTCAACTGAGTTTGGGTCCAAATAACTGTAGTCCAAGCTGTTCCTCATCCGAAGTCAGCAGATTTCCGTCCAGTCCTTTTACTAGATGTAGCATTAAACTTTGACCACCAGCGAACTCCTTAGTAATACTATAGACTGCCTGTCACACCTATTTACTGCTTTTTCAGCCCTAGTGACTAGTGCGTTGATGTAGTCACGCTTGTCTCGTCTTACACTAAGCTGCACCTCTTTTCTCTCATGCGGTTTTAAACTTCTTATTTCGGGGCGCTCTTCTGCTAAGGCTGCTGCAGTACGTGCTTTGAGTTCAATACGTTCATCGATCTGTCTCCAGGTGTCTGCTGTCAACCATACGCTTTGGCTTCCTCTCACTAGTGATTACATAATAAGTGAATCCTTCGCTGAAATTAAGTTGCAATCATTAGCCGATTTGACGATAAAAAAGACTGTGTGTTATGCAAAAGGATGTATTAAATAGATTTTTTTTTTTTTTTGAAGGAAAAGTTGTGGTAACTACAAGAAGCTTAGCAATGATTTTCAAATGGGGTTGTGATGGAAGTGATGGTCAAAGTGCATGCAAAAAAACCACCACAAATCAATTTGTAGATATTTTAGATATTTTAGCAACATCCTTGGTTCTTTTGTGATTACATGTTAACCAAATGATTATACCATCATCATACACCTCGTACTGCAGCCCAATAATATTCAGATTTGCCAAGGATACTGATGGTTTAGTTTTAGATGAATTTTCAAATGTCAGAAACCAAATTCCACTTTAACGGCTAGATATTTTCAATAGTTCATAGATTTGAAGAAACAATGGTTGATGTCAAAGTATGTAATATCCTAGAATCAAACAAATCTAGTAACAGGCAAGGATATGAATAATTTGGAAATTATTAAAAACAGGATAAGTAATAGTCATTTTGTTGGGGCTTTTCTACATTACATTCTCAAATAAGACTAATTAATTGTATTCTACACATTGGTTATAGATTGAATGTACAGAAATGGCAATGCCGAAAACCTGAAGAGAAGTTTTATGTAGAGACTAGAAAAAACCAATAATAGACAGGTATAGGTTAGGTGGCTGTCTCCGCTCTAGCAGGGACACACTTAGACCAAGGATAGGTCCATTGAGATACCACACGACGAACCGATTTCGTCCTAAAGGAAGATAAGAATGGGTAACCGTTGCGAAGTTAACCCTTTTCTGCTCCGCATCTATGTCCATAGACAACACTCTCTATTTTATCAATGTGAGGGACAATATACTCTGTCTTACTAGGATCAGTATTCTTGCCCATCAGAATCCTGGAGTGGCCGTTATTAGCGTTAATCAAATGTGAGAATTCCTTAAGCCTTATTGCTGCTTTAACCGTCATATTTTTCCTAAAGATATCAACAGGAAGCAAGTGAAACATTGCCTCTAACACAGCGCTAGGAGTGGTTTTCAAAAAACCCGTTATTCAGACGAATGATAACCTTTGAACTTTCCTATATTTGTTTCCTTGTCCAGTGTTGTACACCAGATCAGTACTGCATACATCAGAATGGGCGTCACTATTGCCGTATAAATCCAATGAAATGAAGGGCTCAAGGCCCTTCGACAGGATTAAAGGGCAACCGAGGCCTTTCTCGTCTTGTATATAAGTTCGGTGTTTCTGTCATTAATTGAGCGATCAACTTTTTCCATCCATTTTACAAGTTTATTAAGAGCTGATCCAATCAGGTCCCTTATAGTAACATATGGCTATCGCAATGTCGTCCGCATAGGCTGTACCTATCATAGACAGGTTTAGATTAGAAACAAGATTATTACAAGACACTCCAAAACAAGGAGAAAGGAATACCAATAATGGCAATAGCACGAGAAGATTTTTCAAAAGTTCGTCTGTTGATCAATCACTAATTCCGAAATGAGGATCATTTTACGCACTTTAACCTGTGAATATCAAATAGCAACAAAGCTGCATTTAAGCAATTCTGCGATGAAACTGCAAATTTATACTTTCGGTTGAATAAATGGTATCCGATGCCTGAAGTAATACAAAGTTTCTTAATTCCAATAGGACAAATGTTTGAAGAAGCACAAGAGTCTCGGCACAAAGAATTTCAAAAAACACCTGAACAGTCAAGAAAAGTATCAAGATTGCAGATACGGATATCAGTCGTGACATCGCTAAGGTCGAATGTAAATAATAATATAACTCCACTTCACCCCGATGTTTTAAAACTACTACACTCTGAAAATATTGCAACGGTATCAGAAGTACAGATAGATAATACTGAGAGCAACCTCACTAGTAGCAAAGCAAGTGATTCCGACAATACTAGCAGCTTTGATAGCATTTAGAATATACGAGTATGTCTCTTTCATATTTTGATACCTATTTCACAGTTGTTAGCAATGAAGCCATTCTCGCACCATGTGCCCCTAACCACCATTTGCCCGAACCACGACCTGGAAAATTACATCTTTGTACACAACCTCTACCTTCGAAATGATATAGAGCACTGACTAACGATATCATGGCAAATAATGCCATCGCCGATGAAAGGGTACATCCACCCAATATATCAAAGGTGGAGTTCCAAGCGATCTTCGACTCGTTGAGGAGGAAGAAATCTGTGGGAATCGACGGAGTATCGAACATTGTGTTTCAACATCTCCCTGTAGAAGCGGTGGACACCACTCTGTTTAACAGTGCACTGAATAATGCAATAATGGAAAACAGCAGTGATACAACCCATCGCCAAAAGGGGTAAGAACACCTCCAATCCCGCAAATCGCCGATCGATAAGACTCCTTCCGAACATCAGCAAGGTATACGAAAAAGTAATCAATAGAGCCCTGATTAAGTGGACTGAGGACCACCAATTCGGTTTTAAGGCGGGGCATAATTCAATACATGCCGCGTCTAAACTGGTATCGGATATCCAATGGAACAAAAGCAAGAAACAATGTACGGGTGCCTGTCTGATTGATTTGGAAAAGGCCTTCGACACCGCATGGTTAGAGGGACTCTTCTACAAAATAACCAGGCTGGGCATAAGCAAACCACTGCTGTACATACTTTACAACATGCTCACCGGCAGACAGTTCATTGTCAAAAATGGCAATGTGACTTCTGCTGGAACATTTCAAATTAAAATCGGTCTGCAACAAGGTGCGGTGAATTCACCGATCCTTTTCAACATTTATACGAGCGATCTCATAGGATCACTTCACCATGCCACAGCGTACGCAGACGACTTGATCGCGTACAGATCAGGACCAAAAATCGAGGTCATTGCACTTCTCTTGCAACGTGACTTCGATAAGATTTAGCGATATTGCGATGACTGGAAGTTGAAGATCAACTTCCAGAAATTTAGAAAGAATTGGCGAAAGTTCTCAATTGTTGGACCGCACGGACAGCCACTTGCGTGTTGATAGGGCTCAGATACATAGAGCTCTGGTTAGACCAATATCTATGTTTTAACAAACATATAGCCAGAGCCAAAGGTGCGTTTGCCCTTACAAAGAGACTTTTTTATAGCAAGCAACTCGATGCAAGGGTATAGGTAATCTGCTACACGTCCCCCATTCTGCCCATGTTCTTATTTGGATGTCCCGTGTGGTTCAACATGAGAGTAAGCTTGTTGGAAAAGATTCGGGAGTTTGAGAGGGCTTGTCTTCATTTATACAGAACACCAGAATCCCAGTACATAAAATTCTAACCTAATGAGGTCCTGTACAACAGGGCTAACCTAATAAGAGTGGATAATTTCGTTATCAAGCTGATTCGAAGGCACATTGCAAGGGCAATGAGGTCGATGAACAACCTGATCTCCGGGGCTTATTACCCCAACACCGGATACCATGAGAAAGTGTGCCTTAACGGCTTTGTTCCCCCAGAAGCGCTCCTCTATCTTGATGAGAAAGGTCTGATCCAGGGCAGATTGGCATTGCAGCTAATCTTCCATGTTGCTTGGACAGCTGCGGATAACTCCGGTTTAGTAGAGCGGTATCGAGTCGCAATATAGAGGACATACAACGTTAGTAAGGACATTTCTGGTGGCTAGCCGAAAGAGAGGAAACTCCTTCGTCGTTTCCCCATAATCCAGGGTAGCCTGTTTGAAGTTGGCTATTTTTTCTATGGCCTACTTACCATAGCTTAGGGTTAAGCAGAACACAGCCCTTGGATCTAAAAAAAAAAAAAAAAAAAAAACTCTGAATAAAAAAAAAATACTTATATAATTACGTAGGTAGAGTAAGATGGATTAAGGTAGAATAGGGTAGGTTGAGATTTATTTTAAGGTAGTTTTATATGTATAAGAAACAAACAAAAAAAAAAGTTCATTTACTAAGTTTTTTCGTTTAAATAAAATTGTTCTTAATAATTATTAGTAATAAAAAAATTAAATAAATAAAAATTTTAATTAAGTTATGTTTTAAGTACTAGGTTTAGCTTAGAGCACTCTCGTAGGGCCAGTAAGTTAGAATAACATAGATAAGTTAGTTAAGCTAGTTTTAAGCGTTTGTGAGTTATAATGAATTAATATTAAAATGAAATGAAATGCATGAATGGACCATGTGCCCCTTGAAGCTATTAAACTTATCAATGGCAGAAGAAGCAGTATCGCCGTAGACTTGCAAGCAGAGCAACTACTTCTCACTTCTCTCCACTTCTCAACGCAGAACAAATCTCTAAGCCATTTCGATATGCAGCAAATATGAATATGAATTCCTAGATGCACAGTTACCCCAGAAGACGACCGTATTTCATTTGAGTTCTACAAGAATTGCACATGGGAATGCTTATTAGCGCTTGTAGCAGATTTCAATTGAATTTTCGAATATGCAGTTGTATGGCAGAGCTTTCTGAAAACGATCATATTTCGAATACACAATGACTACAATGACCCTACAAATTACAGACGAATATAGTTTTTAAATACTTTAACCAAGCTTTTTGGTGCAATGCGAATTCCAAGCAAGCTTTAGACAGATCTATTCGACGGCAGGCCAGATATTTATGTTAACAACCATTGCTGAAATTTACAAAAGGAATCACAAAAGGCTTTACGCATTTTTTTGTAGATTTAAGAATTGAAGATCTCTCCGCTAAAAGACTGTTTCTGTGTAGTGTAATTTCGTTAGCCGTATCACATTCTTATCCATTGGCTGAATGTGGAGTGTTGTATTCAGGGGCATAAACATTGTGATGATGTTACCGTCATCACTTCTTACTTCGTCTTCCGGTGGGTGACTTGGAGCATTGTCCAGAATCAACAATGCTTTTTGTGACAAATTATTGTTTTTCATGAATTTCCGAATCTGAGTAAAATATGATTTGCGAATAAGATTTCTAATCGTAAAACTTACCTGTGGGACAAATTCGGAATTTAACCATTTTTTAAAAATTGTTTTTATCATCCATGTCATTTTCGAGTTATGTCATGGGAAGATCAAAATTCTTGAAACACCGTGATTTTGTTTGCCTTGCTAATGAGTAGGAAATGTGCTATTGCAATTTTTCCGCCAGGAGCTGATCTTTCACCATTGTGTACATAATTTGTTGGTTATCAAATGCAAGTAAAGACTTTCATCGGCATTATAAACCTGGTGTTCAGCAAGCCCTAGTGCTGTTATCTTCTCAGTTTCTTTGTAGATGGAATGTCGCATTATGGCTTTCGCTTTAATTACATGTAGGTTTCGCAGCCTTAAGAACCACCTGTATAGAGCAGCCACCATTGTTGGCATCTCGCACATTTCAGAGTTTTAAAATTTTTTTTTTCATGCCACAAATTGTTGATTCTGCAACAAAATTTTCCTTGTGAGGCACTGATAGGATAAACCATTTTTCAGTTCCTCCAGAACTTCACATTTTCATTTTAAACTTAAAAACTTCACTTTTCCTTTTATGGGTGACATCTTTCCCACATAAAAATTCACTTTAAACTAAAAACGGAACATAACGAAGCACACGGAGCAAAAGAGAACACGAATGCACAATTATGAAAACTCAAGATACTTTTTAGACTGACAAAATAACCAAGAAAACGCAACAATAAAGAGCGTTTATCTTTTCGAACACTCGAATTTTACACGTTCATCTTTTGGAACCTTCTAATGACGAAATGATTGCGATCATCGTTTCGAGGTTTCATCTTTTCAAACAATTCATCTTTGCAAGCCTTCACTGTAGATTGCAATGATAGACCCCCAAAAGCATTTACATATGTAAATAAATTTGTGATCAGCATAAAAAATAAAGTCGATCTAGCCATGTCCATCCGTCCGCCCGTATGGCAGCAGTTTGTCGGCCTTAAATTTTGAGCTACGAACATTAAATTTTGTTAAATAAACTTTTTAGAACCCAAAGAAGTACAAGTACAATTTGAAATCCATTCACAGAAAAATGCCCTTTCAAATATTTTTATTACTTTTTTTTTAAAAAAAAAAACATAGTCCTTACAAAATATAGCGATGTTAGCATTCTTTACAATTCGTTCCATACCTGGTATTATGCCACGCCTACATTTTGTGACGTTTCCTTTAAAATAAAAAGCTGATATTTTGATCAAGGAACATGAAAAGCAGTACTATAAACATTTTTGACACAGACACGCCAACTTTTCAGAATATGATCTTTTTTCAACATTTTTACTAGAAACTGAAAAATATAGCTTTAACAAAATTCGAGGATGTATAACGTATTTTTTGGGGGCATTTTCTTCAAAACATCTTACATTGCTTTTTAAAGCTTCTTACGATGACGGATAAGCCTTATTTTTAAGATTTCATCAGAATCCGTAAACAAGCGATAAAGTTATGTTTTCTGATAAAGTCACGGAAGTAATTTCTGAGTAGAAAATTACAACCATTGATTTTGAATTGAAAATTTCAGAATGTCACGCCCACTTCATCAGGGATTGGCTGGAAGATGGGGGATAGGGTATCATACCATTCGTTCAAGACGGATTGTAATGTGCCTGTATGTTTTTTGCGAGCAATTGAAATTGTGTCAATAGCACACAATCACCTTCCTGTATAAAAAATATTCAGATATTCTTTTGTTATGCTAATCACATTAAAAATTAAATAGAATAAATTAATGTGGAAATAGTTCGCGTGTAACAAAATAAATTAGGTAAACAAAAGAATAAAGCTGACAAATAACGGTTGCTATTGTGGCATATTTCCTTTAATAAATATTAAAAACAAAAGAATAAAACTAGGTAGTTGAACTCAAGAAACTGCTAATCCATCTATTTGCAGAAGCAATCACTTCAAGGAGCTGAAGTCTGTACTATTGTATAATCGTGTTTTAATGATAAATATTTTAAGAAACTAATAAAATGCAATGCTTCGTACTCCAGAAAGCTTTTTATACACAATTTTATCTTCCTAGTTCAAAATTTAAGGCCCAAAAACTTGTGGCATAAAGACGGATGGGACAGACGGACGAACATGGCTAGATCGATCTAACTTGCACATTTTTTGGATAGGGTATAAAAAGTTATTACATGAGCTTTCCCTGTTGTATTCCTCTTTTCCTCGAAGTCCTTTTGACTAATTTTAGTTCCTTATTATGTTACAATTTGTGAAAATGTACAAAGTATTAGGTTAGGTTAGGTTAGGCAGAAGTAGCTGCCAGCTGAGAGCTAACACATATAGACCAATAATAGGTCCATCCATGGGTAAACGGATTTGGGTAAACGGTCACTTGCCATTCTGATGAAGAGTTTTCTAATGTCTGCCATGTTTAGGTCGTTGAATCCGAAGGCTCCTAAGTGGAGTTTCCTTCTTTGGGAGAGAGCTGGGCAGGTGCAAAGAAGGTGAAGAATAGTTTCCTCCTCCTTCTCGTTCATGCAGCTTCGACAGATATCATTCGTAAATACGCCAAACCTTTTTGGATGGTTGCCTATTAGACAGTGCCCGGTGATGACACCAATTGCAGCGCTGATTTGCAATCTATTGAGAGAAATCAAATTCTTAGAGCATTTCAGATCCAGCTTAGCCGAAATCTGTTTTGTCGCTAAACACGCTGTACCACTTGTCCACCTAGAATATGTTGCATCAATAGCATCCAGCTTTAATTTGAGTTTGCTTGTAGGGATCGGCATACACCGTGAACTTTTGTCAAAAGTGCGAAGTATTAACATTGAATTATTTAATCCATTGAAGTACTTATGTATACATTTCAAAGTTGTAACATGCTGCTTTTGTATATATCTATGTACACTGCAGGCCAGAAGTCTGAGGCCGCCCTCAGTGCTCGAAGGAAAAACGAAATCTAACATCGAAAAGCTCTTTAGTAGAATAATATGGAGGACATATATGAATCCACAATAAAAAAAAAAAATATTTTCATTTTCATAACATAAAGGAATTTATTAAGAAGAAGAAAACATGACTTAAACCGATTTTTCGTCGGAAAAGCCACCTTCACATTCGATTACTTTTTTCACAATTCTTAACATTCCATCTATCAGTTTTTGAATTGCCCCAGCAATCCAACAGTATATTCCACAACGCAGATTCTGATGATGGGCATTGATGCCGGACCCTTCTATCCAGTTCCTCCCACAACAGCTCTACAGGGTTTAAATATGGTGATTGCGGCAGCCCTGTTTCAGGTAGTCTTGAGTCTGACGTGTCTGTAGAGTCGTTGTCCCGTAAACAAAATACGAATCCTTCGCCAATTAATCTTATTCCAGAGGTCACAGCGTTTTCTTCCAATATTGTTTTGTATGCCTCCTTATTCATTTTTCCAATCACTCCAGCCAGATCTCTCACTCCACTCGAAGAGAAATATCCCCAGACCATAATAGAACTGCCTCCATGCTTGACGGTAGGAACCACACAGTCTGGTAGCATCTTTTGTTCAGCGCTGCATCGAACGAAACTCTCCGTTTTGTGCCAAATACCTCGAACTTGGACTAATCGCACCACAAAACTCTGTTGAAATCTACTTCCATCCAGTCTTTATGCTTTTTGGCCCATTCTAAACTATTTTGCTTGTTTTGTGATAGCAGCAGGGGATTTCGAACAGTAACTCGCCCAAATAGTCCAGCATGTCTTAATCTTCTTTTTAAAGTTGTCAAGGACAGCGGTTTACTCCGTGTTTCATTTATTTAGGCGCGTATTTCGGGTGCTGTTTCTCATCTACTTCGTTTGCTTGTTGTGACTATTAGCCAATCCTCGTGTTTAGTTGTAGCTCTAGGCCGTCCCGAACGTGATTTATCCTCAAGACCGGTTTGAGCGCGTCGTTCAATGGTACGTTGATTTTCGACTGTGATTTTCACGACTTTTCACATTTTTAATGAGTTGTTCTAGAATAAATTTGTATGACTTCAAAGTTCATAACAAGTGCTGATTCAACAACCAAAAGTCATAAAATTCAAAAATTACGAAAAACCTAAACACTTCTCAATAAACCACAAAGGCGTTTTTTCTCATATTTGTAAACAAAACGCCCACTGATCAAAAACGTGGGTGTAAAATCCGACTTTTATTATCTGAATGTGTTGTGTATTGTGCAGGTAGAAAATTTAGGTAAAAAAGACCCAATGTAATTCATAAAATTCAATGTCATGACATGTATGATGTATGAATGAAGTCAGTTGCCTAGCTAGGCCTCAGACTTTTGGCCTGCAGTGTACATACTGGCCCGTATGCATAAAAACTAGTAAATGCTTTTACTAGAAGATTTTTAAGTAAATACTTGATTTTCATATGCATAAAACTTAAGTAAGTGCTGGAGAACAAGCATTTACTAGGGGACAAAGTACTTACTAGTTTCGGATGAATTTTACTAGTAAATACTTAATACCGTATGCATAAAAACTAGTAAGTACTTATACTTCTGTAGTATTTACTTGACTTTTTTCAAGTTGGTGAATAGCAACTTGAAAATTCGCTAGTATATACTTTTCTGCTTCTGCAGCTATAACAAATAGGATTATAGTCGTGAGTCTCACTTTGAAGCAATCAGGTCGCTATATTTATCGAAATGGCTGAATTTTTACGAATTAATTCCGAAAAAGTTTACAAGAAGCGAAGGATTATGGAGTCTAATTTTAAAATACTTTACCTTTTTGAGAAGGAAAACGTAGAGTAGTTAAGTGAATATGTATGACTTTACTCGAATGTTTCGTAAATTCATATATTTTAAGGCATTCAAAATGAAACAAGAGGAGGGACAGTATCACCTCAAGAAAAGATGAGGATTTTTTTAAGATACGTTGGGGATCCTGGGTTTCAAGTTGGCGTTGGTGAAGATATTGGCGTACATCAGAGTACTGATGTATGCAAAACTTGTAACAGATAAAGCCTCTCATTGGATAAAGTTTCCTTCCAATTCTGAGGAACACTTGAAAGCAAAACATGATTGGCTTAGCAAATACAGATTCCCATCATGTATAGGAGCCTTGGACTGCACTCATGTATAAATAATGAAGGCTCACTTCCATTCAGAAGAATATATTAATCGAAAAGGATATGCCTCCATCAATATTCAAGTAACATGTGATACAATGGAATGCTTTACAAGTGTGGATTACCAATGGCCAGGCTCAGTTCACGATTTTAGAATTTGGAGGAACAGTTTTCTTGAACCTGTAATGCGAAATTCCACTAACAGCATTTTGTTGGGAGATGAAGGGTATGAAATTGCACCTTGGTTAATGACGCCTTTTAAGAATCCAACAAGTAATCAAGAAAAGGCATTCAATAAATTGCATTCAAAAGAGAGGGTAATAATTGAAAGATGTTTTGGCCAAGTGAAGAGGAGATTTCTAATTCTACAAAACTGCATACGTCTCAATTTAGAAAATATTCCAAATATAATTGTGGCATGTTTCGGTTTGCATAATGTTGCAAAGCATTTAAATGATAACAACGATTTCCAATTGTCAGAAGGCGTAGAAAATGAGATTTCTATTCAAGGTGATGAAGAACTAATGGCCAGTGTACTTCAAATTCGACGAATGGGGTAGATACAGAGAACGGAATTAGCAGGAATAATAGGTAACGTAAATTCATAGAACTTTATTTAATACAAAAAAAGAATAAAAAAAATGAATACAAAAAAAAAAACAAAAATAAAATGTTATTTCAATAAAAAATAAAAATTATTTTTTCCGGGCTTTATAAATTTAAGAAGGTTAATTCACTTTCAGTGGTGATAGTGTAGGATACGAATTTCGTTCTTCGTTGTCATTTTCCATCCTTTTTTTTATTTCCTCCTGCTGCATTCGTATTAACTTTAATTGCTCCAGCATCACCAAACGTTGAAGTTCTTCATTAGCCAGTATTTTTGTCTCCTCAGTCTCATTGAACTTCAATTTTCTACGCTTTGTTACTGGAGAATCTCGCGGTAATTCTTCAATTTCATCTGCAGCAATACGTATATCAGCTTCCTTTTCCGTTTGCATCCGAATGGGATTATTTGCTCCCACAGGTAAACCACCTTTACGTGAACAATGTTAGTAAAAGTATAATAATTAGCTTTATAAAGCAATACGTACCAGGAATGCAAGAGATAGATGGGTTTTCATCAGCATTTAAGAGTTCTAAAAAAATTACTTCCCATTCTTTGAACTTTATGGGCTTATTTCCCGTTTTCTTAAGGTCTGCCTTCTTCTTAACCTCTATCCTACAATTATTTAGCCTCTTTCTAGTTTGCTCTTCTGTTATTTGAACACCGGTCATAGCCTTATATTCACTAATAAATAATTGTATAGCTTCGGACTTCTCCTTTTTAATGCACGGTTTTTGTGATTTATTCAAAAGCTAGTTATAATTGAGAAGCTTCGCTTGTCATGGCTGTTTCTTTTGAATGTGCTTTACGAACTGAACATTCCAACGAGATCGTTTACAAAGCAAACATTAAAGAAACAGTAAATGACAAGAGCTAACGGTATAGTTTTCAAAACAAATTTTTTGCAAAGCAATTGGGAAATAGTACAAAATAAGTATATAATACCAATTGTTCGATGAACTGGTAGTATTTACTTGAATGAATTCAGTATTTACTAGAAGTATTTGCTGGCAAGTCAAAACTTATGTTTATGTATACCAAATCTAGTAAATATTTAAAATATAAGCTTCTACTAGTAGTACTAGTACTTACTTAGACCTTTTACTACTAGTAAATACTTAATTTTTATGCATACGGCCCACTATGTATACATTTCGGCAACACCAAAGCTTTGCCTTTTGTGTCCTAAAATTATGCAATTAATTTTGCAAAATACCCAATAGCAAATTATTAGTATATATTAGGGAGTAAACGAATACAGTGATGACCGTAATCAAAGACTACATAATATGCAAAAGGCAAAAGCAAACCAGAGTTAAATTCGGAAACGCATAACTGCAGCATCAGCTCTATACAAAATTTTATTTTTTTTTGATACTTTTCATTGATTATGATTTGGGGTGGTTTGATCTAACAACTAGGCATTTCATTAAGACATTAAAACTTTTGAGTTTAGGCAATTTTATTTTATTTTATGGTACTCTAATTAGGTCAGTTGGTCGTTATTGTCGTCATTTCTTCATTGATGGTAAGGATATACATAATAATGACGATATACAGGGTTTTTCAATAAGGACATAACAATTTTGTATTTAAATAAAGCACAGAATAATTGAGATATAGGACTGAAATGTATTCCAGGTGTAGTACACATGTTAGATTTAAGTATGGAATTCGATCTCGTTAATATGACCACCGCGAGCACGTTTGCACCGATCGATACTTTGGAGCCAATTTTCCAACACTCTTCCACACATATCGGCCGAAACGTTGGCAATTCGTGTTCGATATTTCTCCTGAGCTCCTCTAATATTGTTGACTTGTTGGTATAAACCAATGACTCCATAAAAAGGAATTCATCGGCGTTAAATCGCATGAGTGAACTGGCCATTGGACCGGACCATTTCTCGAGATTACACGATTACCGAACTTCCCCTTTAATAGATCAATTGTTTGACCAGCTGTGTGGCATATGGTACCATCTTGTTGGAAACACATATCACTGATGTCAAGTCCATCCAATTCTGGCCAAAAATAGTCTTCCAACATGGCACGATAGCGAACTCCATTGACCGTAACACGGCGATCATTTTCATCGACGAAAAAATACGGTCCAATCACACCTCCGGCATGAAATCCACACCACACGGTCACTTTTTGTGGATGCAATGGAGTCTCTTGAAGCACATGTAGGTTTTTTATTGTCCAATAACGCATATTTTGCTTATTGACAAAGCCATTAAGCCAAATATGAGCTTCATCGCTGAAGATGATTTTTCGATTAAATTCAGGATTTTCTTCAAACTTTTGCAAATCCCAATCGGATAAGTTTCGGCGCACAGGAACATTCTGTAGTAAATATGTTTAATCGAATTTATCCACTACAGCATGCACAGACTGTCTGGTGACGATTATTACTACCGAAAATTGGAGTAAGCGCTCTTAAAGTTGCGACCACCGACTCAGAATTTCGGTAGTAATTTTTAATAATTTCCAAACGTTGCTCGTTAGTGAACTTCACCATGATAAAAATTTAAACCTTGACTGACGTTTCGACATTGACAGATCATAGAAAATGTTTAAGGGTGCGTTTGTATTAAAATACAAAATTGTTATGCTCTTTATTACATTTTTTTGATGTCCCGCAAATTAGTAAGCCGAAGGTCCAAATAGGTTTTATAATTGATTTATACCTACATATATTTTATTAGATTTTTCGTTTTTTTGTATATGGTACTTCCATGAGAGTTTAGAGTCCATGTGGATGTCTAGATATTTAGCTACTTTGCCTATGGGAATATATGGGGATAATTTTGTAGTTTATTTTGAGAGGTATTGGGAGTTTATTAAGTAAAAGTCCTGTGCCACACTTGGTCAAAAGCTTCAGCCACGTCAAGGAAAACACTAACACAGTATATTTTTTCGTCCAGGTCCGTTGAGATTTTGTTTACCACCCTGTGGATTTGTTGTATGGTTGAATGTTGTCACCTGAATCCAAACTGATGGTCAGGTATTAGATTATTTTGCATTAATATGGGTTCCATACGATCGGTTAGGAATAATTGTTCTATAAGAGATTGCTTTCGTGGCGTCTTTAACGGGTTTAGGTATAGCTAATATTTGTGATACTTTCCATATTTTGGGGAAATACTTAAGTCATATTATTGCGTTGTATATGTTTCTTTAGAATATAGTTATTTTGTTTGGTTAACAATTTACCGGTGGAGCTTTATTGTGTTTAATCCTTTTTTTGATGCAGTAGTCAATTTCCCTTGTAGTGATTTTTCTCAACTGAATATTTGGAATTATTGTGTCGTTCACAGGTGGCAAAGTGGCCGCTTTATCATCGTAATCCACTTTTTTTAAAAGGCAGGTGGTGCAATATCCTATGTTTAAGCTTTTCTGTTGCTTTCCACAATGAAAAGTTAGTTTCATATGTAGGTGTTAGGTTTTTTAGATAGCTACTTATATTTTTGTTTTCAATATTCAGTAAGTTTTCTTGAAGTTCTTTTATTGCTTTGTTAAGTCTTTTTCTGTCATCGGGTGATCTGGTAGCTTGCCATACTTTTATAAATCTTCTTTGTTCCTTTATTAGTTTCTGTATAATTGGTGGAGTGAAGTGATCTTTGGTTTTCGATTTCACTGCTGGCATCGATATTATAGCCGCTTCACTTATTGTGTCTTTGAAGTATACTATGGTTCTTTCTGTGTCGTAGTTTATTTTAAGCGGTATATTCAGTTACAGTTGTGATTCTATATACTCTCGGAAAGTATCCCAGTCTGTCTTTTTGTTATATAAATGAGAAGATTCTAGAGAGATAATTCTGAAAAAAAAAATATATATATATGGAAATAAAAAAGCTTTAACTAATTTAATCCATAAATGTCATTTTGCGCCACCCTGTGCTTTGTGCTTTAAGATTTTAAATTTAAATAAAATCAAAAGCATTAAACATTTCGATGAAATTGTTTTACTGTTTTAAATTTTGGGCTACGCCATTATGTATGGAATACAACATCGGTTAAATGGCTGCCACGGGAGTTTTTGCAAACTTCGATTCTTGTGAAGTAATTTTCGATAACTTTTCTCCACTTTTCTGGCCATTACGACCATAACTTCACTGATGTTGGTTTTTAAGTGCTCCACAGATTTTGGAGTGCCTGCATAGATACGATCTCGTTATGTTATACACTGACCTGCTTTAATAAAAAAAAAATCACAGCAAATACGAGTAGTATAAATACAAAGTAACGTAAAAGTCCTCACACGATTTCCTAAGGCACAAACTTTGTAAATAAACAAAAATAGGTTCTGTTTGTTGATTAAGTTTATTTAGACGTTTAATTTTTTTTCCATTAAGTCGCAAAATAATATCGGTCAAGTGGCCACCGCCAAAGTTGATACACATTTGGGATAGTTCCACAGCATTTTCCATGACATTTCTGAAAACTTATGGAAATAAATTCTCCACTTCTTGTCGGATGTTCTCCTTTAGGACCGCCAAGGTTTCATACTTATTTGCTTCTTCTCATAAACCCGTAACTTAAAAAAAAACCTAAAGAAAGAAGGCTGGGAAGATTAAATCGGACGATTTTGCGGGCCAATGCAAATCGCCAAAATGAGAAATTAAGCGGTCTGCAGGCAACAGATGATGTACTGTTTGCACTTTGTACGGGTACATCATCAAGTCTTTAACCAAAATTCGCTATTCATTCCCAATTGCATGGTCCGTTGCCTGGTTGATGTTTGAGGGTCCTCTTGGACATCTGCAGCCACAGCAGAAATATTCTCAACCGATCGGCTTCTTCGGAGATGGCCACGTCTGCTACTATCCCGTATTGAGCTTGTCTCCTCGAGGCGAGGAGCTAAACGGCGCGCAGTTGGTGCCACACGACCAGGAAATCGACGACGAAATTCACGTTGAGTCAAAACTACCGACCGATTATTTGTCAAAAGCATTGACACAATTACGCCATTTGCAAAAATGAGAGGATCTTCCGACAGAGTGCTGATTTTTTCGCACCCTGCTTACGAGTATGATAAAGATAAACTGATTAAAAGCTTAGTTATTATTATGGTAAGTCTGGTATGCCAGTTTATATGTACATATATTTCACTTGAAGGGCTGTTTCCTTAGCTTTTGAATAGCATTTAAATAATTACTGCATTCTTAAAACTAAGAGCTACCAATCTACTTAATTTCCCCTAAATCCTATGGCAAAAGGCAAATATCGATCCTCTGTCGCCAGTTCTTGGGTTTTAAATTTTCAGCTAGGAAGGCTAAATTTTATACTTAAGCTTTACAAAATCAAATTTTTTAAACTTAACTTTATTAAAAAGTATATATGTACTGAAAAAGCATTAAAACGAATGAAAATTTTAAAACCATTCTTCTTCAGTTCGCCCTGTAAGGATGAACACTTCATGTAGATTCTTGGATCCAAGCCAGCCCCTTTATTGGGCGATGGTTGCTCTTCTGAAGAACGTCTTCCATGTCCTCCAAAGTCTCACTTCGATTTGATTACAAATGCGTCACTAGATTTGTCAAGTATAACGAAAGTTGATACCCTTAACTTCCTTTGGCCTTTTCAGATTTGTTTGTACGCCCTCCCTGTTATAATATCGGAAATAAAATTCACGAGGGTAGTCATAGTTGCTTTCTGATCTCGAAGATGTACATATTTTGTAATAAAGTAATCGAATTCAAAGTATCGAGTACTCAAATATCGGTATCGAGGTGTGAAGTATCGATACTTTCTCAGTATCGAAATTATCATTCGAACCCTGTTAACACAAATATCCAGGGTGCCCCAGTGAAGTTAGTACAAACCTTATCTAAAATACTGACCGGAACACTGTGTATATTTGTAAGTGTTACACATTTTTTCTAAAATTTATTTAAAAACCGCTCCATACATACGAGTATAATGCTTCTTAATATACGTACTATCTGCCTTATTAATACAAGTCTAAGATAAATATCAAATTTGTAAATTATACAAATAACTACTCCAGTTAGCATCTGCTTCAGTACTAAATGGAATCCCTTACGAATTTTCTATCTCTTTCATCTCCACGGGGAGTTCATACTGCGCCCTCGGCAGGTACTGTTTATGCTTAGCTGCAGGTCGAATAAGAATATGAGCGAAACACGTAATCAACGCTACTGCTGAAAATATCTGGAAACTGCGTCGTCCCCCGTAATGTTTAAATACTTGTCCACCGATCAATGATCCAATCGCAAATCCTAAGCCATCATCCATTCCTGCCACTAGACCCTGGACAGTAGCTGATGTTCCCGCTGGTGCCACTGCTGATGCATATGCCACAATACACGTATAGCACAGAGCATAGGTGCAACCCTGCATGACCATCTCAATCGGTACCAAGTACCATGGATTCGGAATGACCGAGATCAATGCCAGTCGAATGGAATACGTAAAGAAGCACAAACTTAAGCAATGTACATATCCGATTTTCTTCAGGATCTTTCCGCTGTACAGGAAGATTGGAATTTCTCCACAAAGGCATTCGGCCGCCACTACACATCCTTCAATAAGTTTAATTTCATTCATATAACCTGTAGCTGAAGCCACCTCTTCCAAGTGCCAGAACATAAAGTAAATGATAAAAGAGTCAATTATTCCAGCGATCGTTGCAAAAACCAGGAATAGTGCAATTGCATTTTGCGACAACAATCCCCATACATCCCGAAAGATCGATTCTGACGACGAGAAAATTGGCAGATCCAATTTGGTCACACTGAGCAGATCGAAACCACTGAAGACTAGCATGATCACCAGTGCGGGCGTGAA
This sequence comes from Pocota personata, assembly GCA_963082735.1. Taxonomy (NCBI): domain Eukaryota; kingdom Metazoa; phylum Arthropoda; class Insecta; order Diptera; family Syrphidae; genus Pocota; species Pocota personata. The sequence continues at coordinate 54,791,346 of OY720432.1, read as the reverse complement.
ACTCTTGATCGTTTCCACTGTCCAAAGATCAACAGCGATTCCGGCTAAAAGAGCGGTAACTCCAAAACCGATCGTTCCCCATAATCGTTGGGCGCCATATTTCATTTCCTGTGCTTGACCGAGTACATCAAAGCAGATTGCATCACTGATGGAATTGGTTACATTGAAGCCAATAGTTCCGATGCACATTAGGACGACAAAGAGCCAAAATGTCGAAGTGTTGTAGAGACAGTCGGGTGAGTTAGCGTAGTCAACTTTACAAATGACTTGAATTGGATATGATGTGGAAACGTTAAAGCCCGTTCCTAGGCAAATCTGGAAGGAGTCGTTTTGGGCAACTGCTAGTGTTGAGTTGCTAGTTGAATCATTGGCGGGGCGTGTCACATAAAGAGAGGCTGTAGCTATGAGGGCTACTTCTGATTGGCATTGAAGACGTCTGGTGATCGTACACTGGGCGTTGTTCGTGAGCATCTAAATGAAGTGAGAAATAAATTATAATGATTTCAAAAAGGCGTATAGGGGTGTGCAAATATTTCTGTCGCATTTTGGGTAATTAAAAATGTAATTCATTTGTCTAAGCTTGATACAAGCATGGCATAACTTAAATCTAAATTTGACATAAAAATTGGATTTGTCAATATCAAAATATTGTGAGGTGAGGGTATTTAGTGATAAAACTAACTTAGGAACTACGATATAAGTCATATTTTAGTATGAACTTGCCGCTTTTAATATAAAAAATGCGGATAAACTTGAGTGTTAAACGAAAGTCGTATAGATGGATTTGGTAACACATGGGTCCATTATGGTAGCGACTAAATGCTCAATTTACTCCCTTTTTTACTGTCATGCTGCTGTGAGACCATTTTTCTAAAATTGGCCAATTTCGCCTCTTTCGTTCAGGTCTTTGCGAATATTTTCATAATTATATATGAGAAAATACGTAGTATAAAGCGGACTTAGCTTTTTTCCAATGGATTTTTCCACATAATTTATCTTCTCTATGAAAGATAAGAATTTTCTATTCATTTCCATAAAACTGTAGGTCCTGGTTTTGTCGAATATGGGCCATAGCTTCCTAGCAGTGACACAAGTGTCTCGAAAGGACCACCTGTTGACTGCCTGTGTTAGAGCTTTATTCACTGCTTCGAGCTTTAGTGTGCAAGGCGAGTTGTCCACCGAGGGTTCAGATTGGTCAGGGCTTAATGCCGAACCTCTTCTTGCTAGTTCGTCTGCTTTCTCATTCATAAGTATGCCATCGTGTCCAGGAAGCCAACAGAGTTTTACCTTGTGCTGTGTTCCAAGAACCTTGAGCTCTTCTTGACAGCACTTCACATGCTTTGATTTTATTTCTATAGCAGTAATCGCTTTTATTGCAGCCTAGCCGTAGATGAAAAAGGTGATATCGTCAATGCTGGAACCTCCGCCTGGAAACACTGGTGCGGTTCGGGAGTCGATCTGACGTTGATATACCCAGCGGTTCGGTGTAGATACCCGCTATAGATTGTGTATTGGGTAACATATCGCTTTTCCATTCTTCCCTAGAGAAAAGTCTTATAAAGTCTAGGTATGGTGATTACACCAGTCATAGATACATTGCCTATATATTTCTGTAGGATCGTAGTGTGACCCATTATATTTAGTCTCCAGCTGTCTGATTCTTAGAGCACTAAAAGCCGCCTATACTCGTATAAAGATGTCTAGCGGAAGCAGATTGAGAATGCTCGCAAGTCTCATTGCACTGGTGGGTCCAATGCACACGAGTCTTTGTAATGTCGTGATGGCCATTAGGTTGGTGGTTTTGCTGGCTGCCACCAAACGAGGCTGGCCTAAGGCAGTATAGGTCTTACTATACCCGTATATATCCATACGTAGATTTGTTCATATTCAACCTCCAATTAAGTTTCTCATCGAGCACGAGTCTCAAGTGATAGAGACTGATAGAGATTCTGAGAGGGGTGCCCCAACAGAAAGTATTACAAATTGTTGTATTTTCCTATGGGGGATTAACCGCCAGGCCACACTTATCGGCCCAGGTATTTAAGGTCCTTAATGTCCCTTCTAATTGCTCGCTAAAGGTTGGAAGAAATTCGCCTGTTGCCAGCAGCACTACGTCGTCTGCATTAGCAGTTTTTTTGACACCGCTGTTTCCGAGTTGTAGAAGTACGATTACCCACAGCAATATGACTCCTCCTTGAAGTGTTCCTCTAGAGGCGTATGCTTCTAACCTTATACCAAGTTCAACTATAATAATAACTATTCAATTAGGCCGTTATGAATATTGAGGTTTGTTAAGGTTCTGCGCACTGTGTATTCTTTATCTTTCAGCGTTTTCTCAACTAAGACTATCTAGGTTAAACAGTTGAAAAAAGTACCATAGATTACTGGTTTTCTGTGTCTGATTGCTTACAAGGCCGCATGCAGTTACAGAGACTTCTCTATATATTAGTGTCAAAAGAGCAAGACCCGCACAGGTACGATGAAGAAGGAAACCTTGTAGTGGAGTTACAGTCGGTGCTGAGAATATGGAAGAATTACTTCGGCAGACTGTATAACGCGACGAAGACCAACATCCCGCGATCAGGCAGAATGAACCATTCAACTTAAACGATGATACCCAAAACTTCCGATAGTAATATCCAAGCTAAAATTCAATATAGCCTGAGGGCTTACCGGCGGAGTTATTTAAAGCAGCTGGAGATGAGCTGATAGTGAGCATACACCAACTCATTTTTACTATCTGATCAGACGAGTGTATGCCTGATGAATGGAATCTCAGCATCGTTTGCTCGATTGACAATTCACACTCACCATCTCTTTATCGATTTTAAGGCTGCATATGACGGCACTTATAGAAATGAACTATACAGAGCCATTTCTAGTTTTGGCATCACTGCCAAACTTGTCCGTATGTGCAGTATGACGATGGAAAATACTCACTGCTCCATCAAGGTCGGTAACAACCTCACTGTGACCTTTGATGTCAAAAAGGATTTAGACAAGGTAATGCGCGATCCACGATATCGACATAATTGAAGAATAACTCTTGCCAATCGCTATTTCATTGGGCTGAGAAGGCAATTGTATAGCGCTGAAGCATGGACTATATCGAAAGCGGATAAAGAAATCCTTGCTCGTTTCGAGAAAATTTTTTCGTAAGATATTCGGACAGGATACTCAACGACGAACTATACAAATAATTAAGTGAATAGTTTCGTAGATCAATCAATAGAGTTAGCACAAGAAATATTTGCATAATCCCTTTCTTTGACTTACCTGACTTTTACACTCGGTGAGATCATTTTCATTCAGTGTTAAATTGAATTGCTCACTTACACTGATCGTGTGTGTGATTGGGGTTGGTACAAAGTAAAATCCGGCATAGGACAGGGTCATGACAAGAATGAGTGATATGAAGATGCACTTGCGGAAATTCTAAAAGAAGGGAATGTGGATACTATGGTTCCAGAATTAATAAGAGTCTAAATACAAACTTACCGCAAAGTAGTCCGCTAGAAAGCCAACCATTGGCTTTGCCAATACATACATAATTGGAAGCACTGATGTAATGTAGCCCATAATTTCGGGTTCGATTCCAAGTTGTTTACCGTAGACGGATATTTGAGGAAGGATCGGACCCATTGCTGTTGAAGGAAAAAAAGGTCAAAATTCTTTCGTAAGTTTAATGGTTAAACCATTTCAATTTTTAGGTATTAGAACACTGCCAACCTAGTCGATGCAATGTAGTTTTATTTTTAATATTTGTATGTGATATAAAATTAAGGACACTAAATACTAAAGTACTTATTGGGGCTTTAGTCTTTGATTTAAGATATATGTAAATATAAGAAATCTGGAGTTTTTCTTTAGTTTCAGATAAGCAATAAGTGCGATGCACGAATTAAAGAGACTTCATTCTGATCAAGTATAGATATATTCTAAACAATGATACGCACTAAATTTACCAGCTTGATCTGTCGTCGCCTTACCAAGAGGAACTTCGAAGGACTTTGGACATGGCGCAGGTGAAGAAGCCGAGGGGACTCTTGTGCTTGTCGGTGGTTATTAGTTATAAGACGTGCCTTATAATGGTCCAATAAATATAATAAATTTTCATAAAAATGGCATTAAGAGGAAATTATGCTATAACAATTCGTGTGTTGTCACAAAACAAATATATTCCGTGAACAGACACCATTAACAAAGTCATCAGAAAATACGGACTGACTGGGATCCAAGTACTATCACTTGTTGCTCTTGCAAGGCTCATGCTACCCGTCTGTACTTCATTAAATGGACTAAAAGCACTGATCCGAAATTTGCATGTACATTCTCTTCTTCTCCACGTCCTTCACCACTTGGGACCATGCCTTTCAAACTTTGTAAAACCCAGTGATAGAGAGGAGGTAGGGCATATGAAAGAGATAAAATTTAATAGAATAGGAACAATAGCTGGAAAGGCTTGTTGGTTGAGACTCCGGGCTGTAGCGCCATTTAAAAAAGAAGTTCTGAATTCGATGTCATACGAGTAAACCCTCAATGTGCGGCTTAAGTGAAGGGAGATCTCAACTAAGCCGACTTAGTAAATCCTATTATATTCCAAGACCTAGCAATTCCATTGCTCACATCCACTTTTAGGAGCTATATACTCAGTAATCATGTACCCTACTCATGGAGACGAGTGTGGTTTTCATTCCAAAGGCGGCAAAAATTTAAACTATTTGTACTGAAAACTCTCGAACACGTCCTAGATAACCATCTGCGACTTGCTATAGAAGCCACGCGTACCTCAAGGGAATATCTATAGAAACAGCTCTCCACGAAGTAGTACACGAACTATAGAAAAATCCATACAATATAAAGAATAAACATTGGTCACCTTTCTATATATAAAAGGAGCTAGGGAGCAGCTTCTATATATTGAGTCCCTCACGGAGCTAGGGATAGAAACCTGTCAAAGCCATTGGGTTGCCCCTATGCATTTCACCTCTATTATGGCTCATAGTCATGAATAAAATCCTTTTATTTATTAATTTAGATAGAGAAAGAATCAATGTGATACTAGTGTCAGGAATGTTTCCTTCCGTGATAAGCGAAATCATAAAAAATGCTCTGAGTAAGGTAAACACTTGTGCCAAAAAGTGTGGTCTTGGCGTCAACTCGAGCAAAACTAAACTGATGTTCTTCACCACCAAAACCAAAATATTCACACTTCACACTTCCTACACTAAATGTTCAACCACTCTTAGGAGTTACCCAAGATTCTAAACATAAAGCTATGCGCAAAAAAAGCATGTATATCTTCCTATGCCTGTAACAGAACCTTCGGCGAGATATGGGGCCTTCAACCAAAATTGACCCTATTGATATACACAGCCGTATTATGTCCAATTTGTTCATATGGATCAGTAGAATGGTGGCCGGCTCTAAGAAAAGGCTGTAACACACTTAGCAAGGTACAGAGCAGCATCATGTATAGGCACTACAAGCGCTCTACGACCAACACCGTCAGATGCCTAATGGTTTTTAAGCATCTTTTACCTCCAGATCTACACATAACATAGTAATATTCTAACCCTATCGGCCATAGTAATATTCTGGATTCTCTACCGAGAGAACTCCTATCGACTCCAACAGATTACATTATCCCCAAAATGATTTTCACAAAACATTTCGAAGTACAATTCCTCATAAGAATAGAATGGCAAGATGGACAGGTGATTAAGGATTTCGATCTAACAATCTACACAGACGATTCAAAGATGGACTGTGAATGTAGGTGCGAGTGTGTTTTCTGAATCCTTGAACATCTCAAAATCTGAGAGACTTCCGGACACCACCAGTGTTTTTCAGGCGAATTGGTCGCCAACCGCGAAGACTGTCGCCAGGTTAAACTATACGCAGATGTAGGCAAAAGATGACCATATTCATTGATAACCAAACAGCTATCAAACCCATTGTCTCGGTTACTTTATACTTCAAACTTGTACTAGAATGCCGAAATGAGCTAGCATCGCTAGATGGTCATTTCAAGATCACCCTGATTTAGGTTCTAGAGTACAGTAATGTTTATGGAAACGAACAAGCTGGCGGACTGGCTAGGCAAGGCTCACCCCTTCACTGTTACTTGCAGAACTAGTTCACATTCCGCTGGGAGCAGTCAAGTTAAAAATCTCGTTAAACTTTCTTATCAAGATAGGCTAAGCTAACAAACTGTGCCGAGATTTTCGACATTTTTTTTTTTTTTTTTTGTCGGGGCGGGTACACCCTATTGGAGCACTCAGACTCAAAAACAGGTCCATTGTACAACCAGGCAGAGAACCCCATTTTAATGTGTTTTTTCCGTCTTTTGTAAAAAGACGAGTAGACGCTTCAGTGATGAAGAGCTTAGGTCATCAGCACTCACCACGTCAGCACCGAAAATCTGCCACCTGATCCGAGCAAAGGCAGGACAATCACATAGGAAGTGTCGTGTCATCGCCCTCTCCACAGGAGTCGCAGACAGGGGTAGCGCTCAAACCTAGCACGTGGAGGTGCTTGACAAAGGCGTAAGATCGCCAGTAAGTTGTCTGCAGTCGTTTCTGCTAAGAGATAGCAAGAAAGCCACGAATTTCTTACAGACGACGGGGACCATTCGTTTAGTCTGTCTGCATCCCGGAGAGTCATGCCACCTTCGATTGTGTTCACTGAAAACCCAGTCGTCAATGGAAGCCCTAACCGAGGACGCTGCCAAACCCAACGTGGGTTCAGGTCCAGAGAAATTCTCTTCTGAGCCTTGTCTAGCAAGCTCGTTAGAGATCTCATTTCCTGTTATCCCTTTGTGTCCTGGGACCCAAACAAGATTCAGTGTGTTCAGCCTTCCGACCGAATTCAAGGATGTTTTGCATTCTCGAACTATTTTGGAAGTGGTTAAAGGATTGAGCAAGGCCTTAAGCGCAATCTGACTGTCACTACAGACGCGAAGTATCTCGCCCCTTCCACCTGTTCTTACCAATATAGTTCGCAGCCATTAGGATAGCATATATTTCTGCCTGGAAGACAGATGTGTTCTTTTTCCCAATGAAAAGTGAAGCCTCATGTTGTCGCATTCCACGAAAACACCAGCACCAGACCCCTGTCCAGTTTTAGAGCCGTCCGTGAAAATGCGACTACATTCCTTTCCTGGCTCAGATTTTCGACATACTGAGAGAAAATGGTGTCAACGTAACACCTACGCTGACGATGTTGCCATTCTGGTATCAGGCAAATTTCTTGTAGTCCTTAGTGAGACCCTCAACTACGCACTACTCCTAGTTAAGAATTGGCATGTGTAGCCTTTTATACACGCAAAAAGACTTTCAGCAATACTCAAACCATATTGCAATAAAATCGTTGCTAAAAATGCTACGCTAAGACTAAAAGAAGCTGGATTTTGATCAGCAGCACCATACGACCATGCTTAGATTCTATCTCGATGGGAAACTACTACCAGGCAGATAGAAACTGACCATGTGACTCCGAAACTTGCTTTTAAAGGGAGATTCAATATCAGAATTCCTGACAGAACCGACTGGAGGAACAAGCAAGTCACAACCAAAGAGGAGCTAGCCTTCTACACAGACGACTCCAAAATGGACGTCGATACAGGGGCTGGAGTGTTCTGTGAAACTCTAGAAGTGAACTACTCCTTTAGAATTAACAACGACTGCAGCGTTTTCCAAGCCGAGGCACAGCCATTACTCAGGCTGCAGAAATTATCCGTCGGGTAGATAATTACGCTGCACAGTGACAACACCTGCAGAAGATACCTAAATGAGGTGTTGAGAGCGGTGATCCTATGCTGGCTACCAGGGCATATAGATATTCCGGGTAATGAAAGAGCAGGCAAACTTCAAGGAAAGGATCAGCATTGCATATTTCTCGGGCTTTCTCCTTTGAAAGAACTCCTATTAGCTCTATAATTAAACTCATAGACGACGAAGCCACTGGTATAGCCAACAAGCGCTGGGTCCACTTGGATAAATATTGTACTTGACGGCTACAACCCCGATCTAAGACAAGAAAAAATATCTTTCTCCAGTTAAGCTACTCGTAAATCATAATAGCACACGAGTCGTGGTGATTTCCTATCGACTCCAACAGACAAGGTTTAAGTCTTTTAGAGGATTTTTTCAACGAAACTGTGGAAGTACTCCTGAGACAATCAATAAACAGTGTATAGAATACAGAAGCATCAATTTCCAAATACACATCATCCCAAAACACATGTAATAGATTGGTTTTTAGCTTGATAAAATCAATTTGTGCCAGTTTTTTGATGGAATTTACGTTTCGCCTTACTTTCTTATTAGTATTTCTGTTTAGCAACAACCCCGTCATTGAGTGATCGGAAATTTTCAAATCATTCATTCATTTATAAAGTATGATAGACCATGAGATGCCAAAAGGGCTAAGTAGATCACTGTTATCCAGTAGATTAAGGTTGAAATCTCTCAAAATATGTAAATGAATTTTTTGATTTTAGGTTGTCTAAGAGACATGAACATTTCTCAACGTACGCCACAATATTAAACCTGTGAAGTCTGTAAATACATAAAAACACATATTCAATATGATTAATTTCAATAGAAACCATTAGAATGTCAGCACTATCGAAATCGCTACTCCTCGTTTCACCTACTTTAAGCTTTTCTTTAACAAAGCATCCGACAGCTCCTGCAGCATAACTTTCATTAGGATTCGCAAACAAATTATAGCCAGGTAAATGATAGTAATTTTTTTCGAATCCGTAAATCCAAATTTCAGACACAATAACAACATCTGGAATGCTTCAAAAAGAATCGATATGGGTAACAAGAGATGAAAAATTTTCTCTTAAACTTCTAATATTCTGATGGACAACAAGGAGTTTGTTATTGCAGTAAGTGCTATCAGTAGTTATCATAGTTTGTGTTACTAAGATCGAGAATGGAATGGTCAACAATCAAAATTCATTAAAGTAAAAATAAATCGAAAAATTACAAAGCACTAAATATGTGCAAGATCATTAAATTGAGATGGCCCTTCCACCGTTCACTTTCCTCATCAATATTTCATTGTCTTTATACCAAAAAAAATTTATAATGTGTTCGCCTTCTTACATCTTTGGTCTGCGTGAAGAGAGCCTGGGTGTACTTGGTAAATGCATCGTTACAGTTGAGATTTTTTTCCCTTCTTTTTCTTCTCGCTCATAATTCGCTGCTTGGTAGAGCGGTCAGTTAACCTTGCAGCGGCCCTTACACGGTCAATCGATTGACATCAAGCGTGGTGTATGTATGGATTGATGCTACCCCTTACACAGTTCAATCGATTGACGTCAAACTTTTAGTTTTTGAGAGTTTCCGTAGTGTACGGAATTGCGATGAGTGAAACGGATGATTGTATTGCATATATTGCTCTTGCACTTTGCATAAAGTAACATCCGCTTTTTGTGCATCAGGATACTTTTCTTTATATTTTGTAGTAAAACTTCATATTGTTGCAATTTGTTGTTTTGGTCGCTATCATCTTTCCTTTGCACATCCCATAAACTAGGTAATGACCGATAAGTTTCAATTAAATCCCGTACAAATGCTCGGTCTTCATCGTCCCTCATGTTTTCTCTTTGGCGACACAACACATAATGAAGTAATTACTTGTATATCAATCCAACCCTTACACACATCAATCAGCATGACGCTGGTCATGCAAAATCAAAAATGTTTTGATTTTCGTCATTCAGACTTCACCTAATGTGTGTGACAGATACATTTTCACAAACACGGGTAAGTTATTGATGTCAATCGATTGACCGTGTAAGTGCCGCTTACTGCCGGAACACAATGCACGGTAGGTGTTGCGTAGTAGTAGCACTAGTACGCGCTGTCAAATGGTGTGGCGCTGCACTCATAAAATTCGCCCACAATAGTATAGCGCGTTATGTCAAATTAATTGTCGCTTGAAACGCAATTAATTGGAATTGTGTTGTTTAGTTTTGGAAAATAAATATATTATGAAATATTAAATTATATCTAAAATAAAATTAATATATAATAAGCTGTATTTTTACTGATTGTAGTTCAGATGTGCTATCTTGCATACAGAGTTCGGTCGAAACCGTCGCGGCGAACAGACCCGTACTAATTGTGTTAACCAAATCTTTGAATTTAACCTTTTACTTGACGGCTCTTGCCGCTCATATAAATTTCCCCTGAGACAGTGACTCTAAAAAAATTAAAATTGGTGAAAAAATTAAAAATAATATTTCAGCATTAATGCTGAAATCTGAAAAAATTGACCAGTGTGAAACGCAAACCAGTGCACGTGTTTCCCTTGACATTCACAATCAAAACAAATATGTATTGCCCATTGACAATACACACGCAGTAAAAAGCTCTCTCTTAAATCTAAGCACCACGATCGTATTAAAAAGAAGTGCAGTCGACTCACCAACTAAATCTCCAACCTCAGACTCTCAACCCATTAAGATTTTTGCTAGCGATAACAGTGCTAGAGAAAGCATGGATGCATACGATGACGAAAACGTGGACACCTCTGAGTGGACAACTGTCATAAATAAATTAAAACGAGCCGCTAGCGGATATCAGTCAAAACCTAAAAAAAGTCTTTTAGATGATTCATCTCCAAGTAATTCGAAACTTTCGAACAACCAATTCTATCCTCTGGTCAACTCTAAATTATTGGAAACCAATGCAATACCCGATCCTATCCACAACCCCACACTCCAGAAAGAAGCAGACGTGCGGTCGGTACACCAAGTAACGAGAATGTTAAATCATTATCACGAGGTGTAAGTAAATCAACTTTTTGCCCTCCTATATTTGTTTTTGGAGCTGATTGTTCTCTAATAAGTGACCTACTAAAACTTGCATCTACAGAATGTAATGTACCTAATTTAGAACATAAGTTTGTTAACATGGGCTACCGAAAAACAAAGGTTTATGTTAATAACTCAGCTGTTCACAAACTGGTTATTAATAGACTTCGCGGCACGGGCATCGGGGCTTTTTCATTCTCTCCTAAAGACACGAAAAAAGTGTCTATCTTGTTGAAAGGTTTTGATGGGGACACTCCAGTTGACAAAATTAAAAAAGCGCTGGTAGAAATTATTCCTAATCTGAGGATTAGTAAAATAACACCTTTTTCTACCTCCAGAACGAAGGAGTTAGATATAAAATTGAACATGTTTGTTGTGCAATTAGAGATAGGAGAGTCCATTAAAGATGTCAGTAGTGTCAAGTATTTACTTTGCCAGCGTGTTTACTGGGAGAAGAAGCATAATCGGGCCGTTATGCGTTGTTATCGTTGTCAGCGGTTTGGACACTCAGGTGAGTGTTGTGCTTATATAAGCAGATGCGTTCTCTGAGGTGAAAATCACGATTCGAATGAATGTATAATTTCGTTTAAAAATCTTAAAGAAAAAAATGAAGAGACTCCCATACCTAAATGCGTTAATTGCAATGAGATTGGCCATGCAGCCAGTTATCAGGGCTGCCCAGCATATCTCAAATATAAAGATAAAAAGACTACATATTCTGAAAGCGCTAGACGAGCACTAGGTAAAACAAGAACTCTCGTTGAAGAATCAATTTTCAATTTTACAAATGCAAACATTTCTTACGCTGAACAAGCGAAAACATCAGTCAAACAACCGTATATGCATTCCGCTTCTAAGACTAGAATCCAAAATGTTAAAGAGCCCACTCCAATAGCTCTTCTTAACTTAAATGCACAAAAAAGCGATCTCAATGAATTCCTTAACGAAGCAAAACACCTGTTTAACATTTCATTTGTAGATCTGTTAACAAAAATAAGGCAGTTCTGGCCTAAGTACCAAATTTTGAAAACCAAGGAGGAAAAAATGTTTTCCTACCTTGAGTTTGTTGCCACCATTGTTGTATAATGACGTTATCTACAAAAATTAAAATTATATCGATAAATTTCAATTCAATAATTTCACATGGGAAAAGACTTGCGCTTTTAAATACTTTAAAAAATAAAAGACCTCAGATATGTCTCCTTTCTGAAACTAGACTATCCGGAAGATATAAGCCCTCATTTGAAGGATATAATATAATAAGAAATGATACTGGCACAGGGACAGCAATTTTACTTGATAAAAAGTACAAGTTTACCCTAGTCTCTTTCCAAAGTGATGTGTTTTCTGTGTGTCTTGCTTCGATTTCCTTGCAAAGCTCTTCCGGTTCAAACTTCCGTTTGTTGATTGGAAGCATCTACATTCCGTCCGACTCTGGACAGCGTTTATTTAGAGAGCTTGATAAACTTTGTGCCCTCATTAATAGTTTTGACGCCGCCATAATTGGCGGAGATTTTAATGCCCGACACTCAGCATGGGGAGACAGCGTCCATAATAATAATAAAGGAAACCTTTTCAACAATTGGTTCTACAATGGCCCATACCTAAATCTTGATTTAATACCACCTAACACCTCAACATATCCCAGATCCTCCTCTTATTTGGACTTTTTCCTTATATCTTCATCCCTTAACCCCGCGCACAATTCGAACAACCCCTCAAGTGTTTCAAGGTGTAAAACGTTTTCAGCATTCTCTGATCATTTTGGAATTCTTTTAGAAGTAAATGTTGAAAATTTGTTCCCAATTTTGATTCCACCTGCTACATATAGAAGTTTTAAAAATACGAATTGGGAGGCTTTTCGACTAAGTCTTCATAACTCTCTAACTTCAATTAGTGTACCAACTGAGAGAAACATATCAAATGCTGAAATTGATACCCTAATAGTCAAATTAAACGCACTCATTATTTCTAAGGTAGGATCTCATTCTATTATTCACAATGTTATCGATCACAAGTATCATTGTATTTCTGATTTGACTAGGAAATTGATTGAATTAAGAAAAATATGGCTCAAACAACTTAAAAGATTGTATCATCGACAATCAATAGAGTTAATCCTGAATATCTTGAACTTCATTCTAGAATGCAGTGTATAAGTAAAATTATTAAAGAAAATGTTAACTTAGATCTCAATAATTCCTTTAAATCAAGATTGGAAAAAATAAAACCATCTCCGCATGCTTTTAAAGAAATAGGTAAGATAACTGGGCGTAAATATTTTGGAACAAATATCTCGAAAGATGTGCTCATCCATAATGAACAAGAGCTGATTGATATTCAAGCCAAATTAAATGCATTTAAAAACCTTTACACTGTTGATTATTCTGAAAGAGCGCCCACCGATGATCGAAATTTTGAAGTCGAAGTTTTATCAGCAATAAACCAGTTTGAGGAAAGACATCTTGTCCATACCCTTTCCACTTTTTCGCCTTCTAACAGTGCTTGTGATCCAGGATTATCCCCGTTCACTTTACCTAATAGTGTTAACATTTTTAGAATGTCACTTAACAATACAAAATCCGCTGGTGTTGACCAAATTTCGAACTTCATTTTAAAAAAATGTCTTTACTTCTTAGACAGAGTACTATCATCAATATTTAACCACTGTATTAACAATGGTTACTTTCCTGAAACTTGGAAAAAAGCCAAGATTTATCCGATAGCTAAAAAGAAAGCCACGAAAGAAGTAAATAACTTTCGTCCCATCTCTCTTCTCTCCAATATTGGGAAATTATTTGAGCGGGTACTATCCGATCACTTAAATAATTTCTGTGAAGATAATGACATTATCCCAAACAACCAATTTGGATTTAAGAAAGGAAGTTCCACGGAGCATGCCTTACTCATACTAAAGGACAACGTTGTTCAAAATCTTAGAAATAAAATATGTACAGTGAGCTTAGACATTGACCTTGAAAAGGCTTTCGATTCGCTTTGGCATCACGGCCTTTTATTCAAGCTCATAAGACTAAACTTTCCGAATTGGCTCATAAGAATGATACATAATTTCCTATCAAACAGAGCTACTGCAATATACATTGGATCCGAGCATACAAATTTTTTTCCTACGAATTCAGGAGTACCTCAAGGATCAATTCTCGGGCCGACATTGTTTAATATATATATTCAGGATTTTCCCCTTTCAGACCCAATAACGGAAGAGCCTGGATCACTTCACTACGCTGATGATATCACTATATTGGCTAGCGACTTACGACCGAGTTTAGCTCTTAACAAAATTAAAGCTAAACTTCCATTGTTAGAAAATTATTTCAAAAAATGGAGATTAAAAATAAATACGAGTAAATGTGGTCTCACATGTTTTAGAAATGCCAGTGGAAAGGGACACTATCGTGCAGTTAAGGAAAGCAATTATTTACAATTAAAAATAAATAATTTTCAAATTCCATTACGTTCTGAAACAAAGTACCTGGGAATAAATTTTCAGAATCGATTTCTCTTCAACAAGCATGGAAGGGCTGTACTTAACAGAGCAAAAATGGCTACAGGAATACTTAAACCATTATTTAATTCTAAACACATGTTGAGAAAAACTAAGATTCTGATGTACAAGACCCTTATAAGACCAATTCTTATATACGGCTTCTCTACTTGGTTTACCATATCACCCACTGTAGCTAAAGAAATGGAGGTTTTCGAAAGAAAAATATTGAGATTTTGCTGCGGAATATTTAGAAAAACAAATAAAGAATGGTTTCCTAACAAAATCATATATGAGGTAACTCAGGTTACACCCCTTATGAACTATCAAATCGAACTTCTTCTAAAAAAGATGGAACGAACAACTTCACACTCCAACCCTTTGGTAAGATCTTTAGTGGACTCTAATATCAACGACAGTTTGAATGACAAATATTATTTGTCACCCTTAAACCTCTTAAACGAGGACTCATTATATCTAATAAGACCAGATACAAATAGACACCAGTTAGCACCGTTCTATGAAAAAGCATCCTCTTTTAACTATAGGGGATGATATTGATTGACAATAATGCTTAAAAAACAATAAAAATGATTCCTAACATAAGCTTTTGTTTCAGAGCAGAAGGTTTTGGATTTCCTTGTGATGGTATAGTAATCTATATGAACATTAAGGATTTTTAAAGCTTCTGCAATCAATGTACGTATGTAGGTTCTACACACTATAATTGCTGATATCTTATAAGATAAAAAAGAACCTTTTGTTATAGTTAAGTTTGTGTTTTAGTTTTAATCTTTAATATTAAGTCCTAGTCATTAAGTTAAGGTTGCCATTAAAGAGCAAAGTAGTGAATGTACGCCGGGAGCAAGCGTACTCGTATTCAAAATATTGGTATGTACAAATAATATGGTAAGGAACTCTTGATTAATACCTATCTAAAATATTACTTTACTTTTGTTCAAGTCAGACATATCATTAAGTCGGCCAAAATATATAATAAGAATGTATAATAATAATGTATTGGTTTAGTTTGCCTCAATAAAAGATATCTATCTATCTATCTTGCATACAAGCTACTGAAAGAGAAAAAGCGGAGATGGTGGGTGCGCCCTTTGTACCAGGAAAGGAGTTCCAAAGGTTTTTTCGAGACCACGTTTGAGTTGTTTGCTTTTATTCCCACAATATTTCCCTTTTTTTTACAGATTCAATTAATTTTCGAACGTCGCCTTTTTCATTTCTTCTGTTTTTAGCGAGCTGTCAAAGTTTAAAGTAAACCAATTGGTACTACCGCTACAGCTACTATTGAGTTTGTATATATTTCTACTTTTGACACCCTTTAATACCGCGACGCGCTACGCCACAGCTACCTCATTGTGTTCGGGCAATAACATAGATGATCGATTTGTAGGAAGAGTTGTTGTCTTTGCTTTGCACTTTCTTCCCGTAGTATCTCTCAATTTTGAAAAATTTGTTTTGCTTTGAGAATTGCATAGACCGGCGCCTAAGTATTTGACATTTGTCGGAACGGAAAAGTTTCCCACTTGATTGAATATTATCTGCATCTTGTACAGTGTGGTTTACGCAAGAGATATGGAAAAAGCTTAAGCAATCACTACAATATATTTTGATGGTACAACTTCTTTCAATTTTCTCCGAACAAAGAGAGCAATTCATTTCGTTTAATGAGAAAAAATAAAAACATTAATGCCAATAATTACAATGAGACACTCAGAACAAGACTGATGACAAGTCTCTAATCTCTTCCTTATCAGAATGCGTAAAGACATCGCCAGAAAAAGGGCGATCACCACGGGACACTGGCCGATAGATGATCATGCAGCCAGACTAGGTATCCTACATTATTGTAATGTCGCAACTGAAAAATAAACCCTCACCCACTTTATATGCCCCTCTCCGGCACTACCTAGGACCAAACAACGAGCATTAGGCAAACAATTCTTCAGTTCACTAGAGAAGGTCTCAAGGAACAACTTAAAGAACTAATAACTTTCTTAAATTTCACAGGTTAGATTTAGAGACTTCTCATCAATATACCTCAACGGCCAGATTACATGAGTTGTGGAGTTGTGGTAACAAAACGGCACGTACTCGTAGTGCTAATTGAATTCTTTTACAGAACCGCCGCTCCTGCCTACCTACATCCCATTATTTTCCACTGTAGTAGACTTTTTTTTTAAATTCATGCTGGAAATTGGAATTATTATAAGTAGCCTAAAGAAAAATACAAAAATTTTCTTCAAAAGAAAGAAAAAATAAAAATATATGTAAAAATAATAAAACAAAAAATTGAACATACCCGCCATGAAGAAGAAGTAATGTGCCTTGATTGGCAATAGTTTTCCATTGATTTTCACCATTTTCACTAATCCGCTATTGATTAATTAATTAATTAACAATTAAACAAGTATTAACGTCATCGTCTATCACCAACTACAAAAGATACATCAAATTTAATAAAATTCAAATATTGAAGCGTATACCTATACATACGTGTTATAAACAAATTTAAACTATCACCGATAATCAGTCTCGACGTTCCACATTTTTATTAGACATGTTTTTGCTAACTACACGAACATATGTATACATATGTAGTCCAAGATAACACTCGTAGTAAAAGAACCTCTCAGCTTCCTGGATGACCGCGACTAGACCGCACTCCGTATCATTCCAAACTGCTGAAATGGCCGATAAGGTTGTACAAATATCGACGTCGCCAACTGCATAAGACCTCTAATCAGCATGGCATACCCTGCGAAAGGAACGACAAGGGTGATATCAGAAGAAACGTTCGTTTGAGAGATTCGGAAAAAAAGGTAACGTAAACAATATAAATGAATTAATCTATATTCGTAAATTGTTGTTGCAATCGTTGTTTTTAATAGATGTAATTAAGTGATGATCATTATCTTATCAAATTACCCAAGTGCGAAAATGGAAAAAAAAAAAAGAGAAAGGGAATATCATTCCTTGGTTAGTATACCCATAAAGTTGTTTGTTTTAAACTTAGCAGAAAGTAGATTAACCTAGTTGGTGACTGACATGAGTTTTGCACAATAAAAATTATCAATATTTATATTGATTTACTTTTATAGAAAGCAGTTATGGGATAATCTTATCGTGGAGCTGGAAAAGTATCAAATTATAAAGTTTTACTCCCAGTGCTACAGAATCAGCAATTGACGGAGAAGACACATTTATGCCTTTATGTTAATCGCCGTGTCACTGATATAACCCTGCTTGAGCATAAGATTTGCCATCAGATAATGTGGGTCTTAATGGACAGGAAGCAAAGATCCAAACAGATTGACCACTTCAAGAGCAGCCGACGCTTTAGATGTTTCCTTCTATTATTTACTTACTGCTGTCCTCTTCTCTCTCTGCGAATGATATTCTATGAATATTGCGATTTAAGTAGGTTAGGTCAGGTATTTGGGTTGGCGCCACACTCAGGTCAATGTAGACCCATTGTGATGCCCATTTGGAAAAGCATCCCTTGCTCGTGGAACAATCCATAAAGCACTCTCCCATTGCTTTCGGGCTTCGAACCACCTTGAAGCCTTGATGAACATACAGATGTTTGATAGGTATGCCACATAGTTGTTCGATATCCTGGAAGAAGTGTCTTCTAAGGGTTTTATGTCTGAAATGGCAGAGTCCTGGGCAATGAAATAAAAAGTGGGTTGTATCCTCATTGCCTTCCTTATCGTCTCCACAGCCCCTACAGAGATCATCCTTACTTAGCCTTAGCTTTCTCATTTGATGTCGCCGAATCTTATGCCCTGTAATCACTCCCACAAGAGTGGAAAGGGTCATTCTGTCTTTCTGCAATATTGGATTAGATTTGGCCTTGTTGTACGTTGGCCATCATTTTCTCATTATTCTACAGATGCTCAGGAAGCGCCATCTGTTGTTTGCTTCCTCGAAAACCCCAAATTTCTGCTTCGTGTTAAAGCTTACACGTCGGGACTTTTACTGAGTGGCAAGCTTGCTCTAGGTCCACCAAGGTATACCACCTTCATGACCAGGCACCCAGCACAGCTTTACTTCATACTGTGTGGCAATAACTTTAAGCTCTTCCCGACATCACTTCTTAAGCTTCAATTTCACCTCTATAGCAGGAATAGCCGCCTGGATGTCGATGAAAAGGTGATATCATCGCGTGGTATTGTCTCCATCGCAGTCTCACGGACAGCAATTTTCACTGCTAGGACCTTCGCCTGGAAAACACTGCTATGGTCCGGGAGTCTGACTGATTTAACTAGGCTCAGTTTGTCACAAAATATGACTGCACCCACGCCAATATCCATCCTAGACCAGTCTGTATTTGGCTTTGGTTTGAGTGTTTGGTATCGTTGAAGAATTCCCTTTCAAAGTCTAGAAAGGTTACTGTGTTACCTAACCTAACCTAAAACTTGGCGTATTTATGCAGAATCTGGGTATATCTCGTAGTGCTTGGCTTCCAATCATTTGTTTGGCTGATTCTGAGAGCAGTTCTGGCCGCAGATTACGGTATAAAAAGATCTAATGGAAGCAGGTTGAGAATAAGTTCTAGTCCTGCTGTTGGTAGCTTGAGATTAGTGAATTTGTTAGCGGCTTACCAAGTTTTAAATGGAGCACCATATCTGCGACTGCCTTGCGGTTTGCAAGAAAGAATTTGCGTACATTAATTTTGGCAGGGATGCCTCTGTTCATTAGCACCTCCTACAAATATACTCATTTTGATCTACCAAAGAATTTTGAGACTCTAAAATGCAGCATAGATTGATGATATGAATTCGGTCAACGCAAGAACTATTCTTCCTAAATCCAAATTGGTTTTCTCGCAGCGACGTTTCTACATTCGAGGACATTCTGTCTAAGATTATTTTGTCGAAAAATTAACTAGGTATAGGCCGTAGGCTAATATCTCTGAGGTTGCTGTAGTCTGAAGTGCCGCCCATCTTTGGCAATTTAATTAAAATTTCTTCCTCTCAGATTTCTCGTATAACAAGGGAGTCATATTATTAAATAAGATAGCGCCATGATAGTCCGCTAAATGAATTTTGGTTAAACTAAATCACATGTTCTCTGCTTTAGTAAATCAATCTCCAGAATAAAAGCGCAATCCAAGTAAACAACTACTAATTAGATTTAATCAAAATTATATGTATGTAATTCACCATGCAATTACTGGGTAATCGCAATTATAATGTAATCATAAAACATTGATCACATGTAATCTTGACTGCCTAGTATTTGATTGCTTTGTAATTTTAATTAATGCATTTGTTTAAGAAGATAATAAATTTATTTTGTGATTGTGTGGCTTATTTTCTGACAATATCGAAATAAATTTGAAAATTTTGACGATATTTTAAGGTCAAGGATGTAATCTGCAACACAATTGTACTTTACGAAAGTACAAAGTACGACGCTGCCTAATTTAGTACACTTAGTCAATTTAATTTTTAAGTGCAAAAATACACAAATTTTACAAAACTAAAGTTAATCGTGCATTTTGTGGTTCACAATTACAAATTGTTTCTTGGGTGAACAATAGGCGGACACTGTTAGAATACTATGGTCAACCCTGGACCTTAGCAGGTCAAGCTACAGCTAAGACACTGTATGCTAACATTTCCAAACTCACAAACGTCACCACACAGACTATAATTCACTTCCTCTGTGCAAACCCTTTCCTTGTCCACACCAGAAGAAGAATACTTCTTCAACGATCTGAATAAAATGTGCACTGTCAAAACGGTTCCAGGAATATACAGGGATCGAAATCCCTGTTCTATAGTGGTATCGCAATGGACCTGTTGGTCTAAGTGCATCTCTTCGGGGACCACTTTCTATCTATACGTATGTCGCTATCGTGTCGTGCCATTATGACATTTTAGTGTCAGCACAGAAAAAAAAATGTTCCCCCATTCATAAAGAACTAGCTCTCATGACGATATGTCAGTATCACCTTATAAAAATAACAAAATACGCTCTTTCATTTGTAAACATGGCAAATTTTCTCCAATGACTGCATGTGATAGAAACTTGCCTCTAAGGTGCCTTGGCGACTCGCTACCTGTTACACTCCAGGCAAACAGATCGCAGTGCAGCCGCAGATTTAGAGTATGAAAATATTAAATGTCATACTTACATACGAGGACAAGGTGAAAAGTTCTCGGCCTGACAATGAAAGACTGCGATTTTCAGTTAAAAAATGATTTTATTTTTCTATATAATATCCCTTGACTTCAACACACTTGGTCCAGCGTTTCTCCAACATCAGTATTCCTTCTCGGAAGTGAGAGTCTGGAAGACTGTGAAAATATTCATCTACGGCCCTCTCAACTTCTGCATTGGATGCGAAGCTTTTCCCAGAAACAAATTTCTTCAAGTTTGGGAACAGATGGAAGTCTGAGGGTGTCAAATCAGGTGAATAGGGGGGATGGCCGAGTAAATCGTAAATCCCAAATCCCGCAGTTTTCCCATCGCCTACGCAAACTTGTGTACATATGCATTGTCCTGGTGAAAGATGATTTTTTTCTTCTTCAAGCCAGGCCTCTTCTCGCGAATTTTGGCATCCAGCTGGTCAAGAAGGTTGGAATAATATTCGCCTGTAATTGTTCTGCCTTTCTCAAGGTAATCAATTACACCCATACCTCGGTTAGCGGCTTAGATACGTTCCACAAAATCAAGCCGTAAAGCGAAATGCTGTATAACGAGTCATTTTTTGTTGTTGTTGTAACGAAAAACATTGGCCGTAAAACGGAAAAAAAGTAATAAAAAAAAAGGCCGTATAAAGAGCGGCCGTAAAGCGAGGTATGAGTGTAACAGGATCCCTTTCGCATCCCAAAACACACTGGCCATGACCTTTCCTGCAGATGCGATCGACTTCGCTTTCTTTGGCGCTGAACCACCGGCTTCCACCCACTGCGTGTAGTGGTGGACCCATGTCTCATCCATGGTGACAAATCGCCGCACAAAATCGGTCGGATCCCTATTGAATCGGTCCAAATATTGCCGCGAAAATCGTTTGCGCATTTGCTTTCGATCGGCATTCAGCAAATGCGGCACCCATCTTGCGCAGAGCTTTCGCATCCCTAAGGCTTTGTGCAAGATGTTTCGTACCCTCTCTTCCGATATACTATACATACAGCCTCAGCTATCTAACTCACCTTCACTCGCCTATCGTCCAACACGATATCATGCACTTTTCCGATGGTTTTGGGTGTGGTTGCGGTTTTTGGCCGTCCTTCACGTGGGTAAACTGCGAGGTACGTGCGACCACGTTTAAATTCAGCTGCCCACTTTTTAATGGTTAGCATAGAAGGAGCAGAGTCCCCGTAAACTTTAGTCAACTTTGGATGAATTTCCTTAGGGGTTAACCCATCCAAAACGAAGAATTTTATCACCGCCTGATATTCAAGTTTATCCATTTTAACGAAAAACACGCAAGACGTCTACTGCAAAAATTCGTGTAAAGAAACTACTTGAGAGAACAAGTTGAAACTGAGCACCTGCATGTGAGGCCGAAGTCCATCCGGTGTATGTGTCGAAGAGATGTCCCATAGTGTGAAATCCTTTTATCTAATGTGTACTCGTACATATTTTGAATTTTTAATTTTTAATCTAATTAAATTTAATTCGAAAACTTAGATTTTAGCGTAATCCGTATTGTTCTAGTGTTCTTAGATTCGTTTCTAGCTGGATACAAGAGTCAACCAGTTACATATATGGTCAAAATGTTGAACACAGGGGCTCAACAGGGTCCCACCCCCGTCCCAGTAAGATACCGCCACATCAGAAGGCTCCATGAAGTAGTTGAGATTACTTTTCGCAGATGTGCCGGTACTATGATACATACGAGTAAGCTTTTCACCACGATTCTGCAAAAACGTCTTGTCAGGCGGGCTAATTCCGATCATTTTATAAAGGAATACCAAGCTGGGTTCAGGTCAGGTTATTCCACACCGTAGACCACATTTTCGTATTAAGAAGTGTTGTTGAGCATTTTTTGCAGCAAGGCAAGAAGTAGTATGCCTTCTTTGTTGATTTCAAGGTGACTTTTGATATAGTCAACCGAAACGCAGTATTTTATAAGTTGTACAATATAAGAATGTCACTTAAATTTGAAAGAATTCTACACGGTTTATACGAGGACACCCAAGCGGTGGTGTGGAATGGCGAAAATGAATCAAACTGGTTTCATCAAGACCCTTCTATTCACGGACGACATAGTGCTGCTTACCCAATCCCCGGAAACTTTACTGTAGCTTGTGGAACTTGGACAAATCCAAAGCCATGATTTTAAAAAAATAGAAGAGGTTTCTACATAGTGAAGAGGAGATTTCTACATAGTGAAAATATTGAAATTGTCAAGGAATACAAATACACTGGGGTTTACTTTACTAAAAACCTAAGCAGGGAAAAGCATCTGGGGAAGAACCTTTCGAAGGCAAAAACTACTATAAATTCCACCTGGAAAAGATGTTTTGCAAATAAATGCTTATCCCATAGCAGCAAATACAGAATATTTGAATCGGTATCGGAGGCCATCTTGTTTTATGCGGCATAAGTTAAATATGAGTCAGTGGAGAAGCTTTTCAAACTCTACCAAACTTCCTCATTGTGCTGGCAACAAGTCTGGCTCCTCTATTTATAAAGACCTAAAAGTTCTGAGAATGCCGGAAGAAAGGTTCCCTAGTAAAGTGGTTCTAAGGATAATATTCAACAGATGCAGTTGGTATCCACACTGGATGACTTTAGCTCAAGAATGTGGAATTGAATTGGACCTGCACTAGAAGAACGGAAGGACACTATGCATTTTGTCGGCATGTGTCCCACCCTACGAGAAACCATGCGAAGTATCTTTGGCTATCTAACAGAGGGACAAGTTATCGATTTACTAAAGGATTTGAATGTATCCACATTGTATAAGTTTTGCAGAATTGCACTGGCATACACGAGAATTTCTGAACTTAAAATAACTATAACCTTTAATCATAATATAAAAATAATGAAATTGAAGTAAATTTAAATTGTCAATCAGCAGACCTGATTTGTATTCTAAGAATGATGATGAAAAAATAAAAATCAATCTAATCTAATCTAATCTACATACGAGTATATGTGTCTCGGGGCCCTGTCACAGTTATACGTTCGCCTTTTTTTAAGAAGTTTCTAAAATGGAAATAGTATGTAGGTAACTTCTGTAGATATCAATATTGGATTATACCGCTTGCTATTATTGCTTCTTATGAAGAACTAGAAGACATATGATAACAAAAAATAATTATTTTAGTAGATAGATAGATATGTAGATAAAAGATTTCATTATACGAAAAAAAAAAATCAATTGAGATATAAATTCACAATCTATGACATTGGCTCTTGCCGAAAATTTTACAATAAATAAATTAAAAAATTATTTAGCTTTAAGCTCTCTTAAAAGTATACTTTAGTTTTAGCTAATTTTAAAAACATTTCACCTATACATATGGCTGCTTTTATACATAGTTTTATAAATGTGCTGAGAATGCTTCGTTTAAGATTTGTACCCGGTATTTTGAGGCTACTTTTATAAAGTTATAAAGTACATTTCAACCTTGTCCGTTCAATATACATATCTACGACTTCCTGTACAGATAGAGAATTCTTCCCCAGTGCGCTCTTCTAATCTCATTTAGAACCGGACAGGTGCCTATGAAGTACCGAACATCTTCTCTCTCTCGAAGGTTGCACAGGGTACATTCTACAGAACGGTCTGATCAATGCGGTTGGTAGCTTAGGCGAATAAATTTTCATCTAACCTTAAATATCGTGGAGATCTTTTCTGTACTAGAGCGGTCATGGAAGTAGTGTAATTCAATCACGTCGAGTTGAAGAATCCGATACATGTTTTTGGATTCACTTTGTTTTGCCTTATCTGGGAAAGAATCGAACATCGAAGCTTTTATTTTAAACAGCAGAATTTGCAATGCATCTTGACATGATCTTGTGCATCCCTCCATTAGCGGAACATTGTGTAAGTGTCCGAGTCTTGACCATTCGCTGAAGAACTGGAGCTTTCGTTGTAGTAGGAACGATGTTAGGAAGCCGGTGGCGAGGTAGTGTCATTACTTTCATGATGCAATTGAAGTGCAACCGTAGCGTAAAAGTATATAGTGGCGCTAGGCCCTATTTATTTTATTTTAGTATGAGATGTACATAGCCTTTTCTCTCTGAACAACTCAAGAAGATTCAGCTCGAAATTAGAATACAATGTAACCTTAGTAAAGGGTATCCCAAAATTCATTGAAGAAGTAATTTTGATAGAAAACACAGATTTTTAATAAAAAATAGTAAATGTTTTATTGATTCATAAAGTATGAATGGCATAGCATATCGGGTAAATGACCTCACGGCTTTGCTGGCACATACGGACTCTTTTGTAGAAATTTTCCATGACCGTTTTGCATAAATGTGGCTGAATTTCGTTGATACAGCGCTCAATTTTCTTCTTCAAGTCGTGGGTGGTCGTGGGGTTGTTGGCACAAACCTTAGACTTCAAAAAATTTCAAAGAAAAATCCAAACGGCGTTGAATCGCATAATCTGGGCGGCCAATTCTGATCACCAAAATGGGAAATTACACAACCAAGAAATGACTCATGCAGTAATTGAATTGTTTCTCGGGCTTTATATCATATGACACCGTCTTGTTGAAACCACATCCATATCTTGTAGTTTAAGTACAAAATCAGGATTATCAGTCGCGGTAGCGAGCACCATGAAGTGTTATTGTCTGACCAGCCGAATTTTCAAAGAAGAATGGTCCGATGATGCCTCCAGCCCAAAATCCTCACCAAACAGCGACACGTTGTGGATGCATTTGTTTCTCAACAATCACTCGTGGATTTTCTGAACCCTAAATTTGACAATTTTGACGATTAACGAGCCATCAAGATAAAAATGAGCCTCATCGCTGAAGATCATTTTGTTTGAAAAATCAGCATTCAGTTGTTGTTGTTCTATAATGCATTCAACAAACTCTCTTCACTGTGCGTGGTCAGACGCTAGTGTTCTTGAGTCAACTGCACTTTGTATGCATGAAGATGCAAATCTTTCGTGAGAATAAGCTATAGAGAGCTTCTCAAAATGTCCAATTCTTGACCACGGTATCGTAATGATGTTCCTGGACTCTCAACAACACTCTCATGACCTGCTTCTATGTTTTATGTTGAAAGACTTGTTGAAGGACGGCCAGAGTATCTAAGATCACTAATTGATCCAGTCTCCCTGAGTTTTTGAATTAATCTCTTCACAGTTGATCAAGTTAAATCACTGATCTTGGCATAGCCACGAAGAGCTAAACATCGAATACGAATGGCAATGACCACGTTCATAGAAGGTGTGTCTCTCAACAACACTCTCACGACCTGCTTCTATGTTTTGTGTTGAAAGACTTGTTGAAGGACGGCCAAAGTATCTAAGATCACTAATTGATCCAGTCTCCCTGAGTTTTTAAATTAATCTCTTCACAATTGATCAAGTTAAATCACTGATCTTGGCATAACCACGAAGAGCTAAACATCGAATACGAATGGCAATGACCACGTTCATAGAAGGTGTCTGTCCATCTTCCTAAATGATCCTCCACATTTCGGTTAGGGACTTGCTATGAATATTAGGTTTCTACATAATTAGACTTTTAATCACACTCTTATCAACCCTTATGAAATTTATAAGCTCCTCAGGTGACTCTGTGATGCTGAAATTAAAAGCATCGACGCTGCTGAAATTTACGTTTCTAATTTCGGAGCCAATCTACACATTGCGGCAGTATTCATTTTTCATCTCCAACTACATTTTTATTTCTTTTCTATATACATCATAGATTTGTATGATATTTTCCAAAGTAAGCTTCTAAGTGTCACGTAGCTTTTGAAGACTCTCAAAATTTTGTATGAGATGGCCTACAACATCTTACTTCAAACTTCATCTAGTTTCAAGGAATTGCCTTTAAATTTAGTTTCAAAAGAACAATATTTGTCGATCAAGGAATGAAATTAATTTTATTTAGATTTATATAAGAAGGCACTCTATAGGTGGCCACGGTGTGGTGTGTGTTCGTTTGTGACCCGAATTGTGCAGGTTCGAGCCCGGACGGGGAACAGCAACCACAGCCACTAGAGCATAAAAGAGAAACGAATAAAATCTAAATTTCTCCCACCACTACATCAAAGGGAGTTCTGTCACATTTGAAATTATTCTTTTTTTTTTAAATTCGTTAAATTAAAAGAAAAATCTTACAATCCGTTAAAATTTAATGAAAAATGTTGACAATTTTCCAAAACTTAGTATGCCATGGTATTAATTATGTTTTTTTTTTTTTCGAAAACCTGGTACGCTGTCTGCTAGCATATATCCACTATAAGTCAGCTAATGTGATTACAATTGTTAGAACCGCTTTCGAGAAAATATTTTTTTTTTTTTAGCCGACCATTAGTAAAGTACCTACCATAAGAATGAAAACCTCGCACGAATATGACTCCTTTGTAGAAGACTATCATCAAAATAGCCAAATGTAATTTTTAAATATTACAAGCATTGGAAAATTAAGAATAATGTAGCTCTTCTACACCCAAAAATGAAGGAATTGCTTCTTAACTGCTAATATTATTAAAATAAACAACTGTGATGTTCTCTGGGTTAATTCAGTAAAGTACCTGAAAGTAAACTACACTTTCAGGACGAAAAATTAAGTACACTCAAAATACCTTAAACACGTAAAATAAATGTATCAGTGTGGTTTTAGTGTAGGAAAGTAGAACATAGATCAGATATTCACATTGCGGCAAATCTTGAAAAGAACCAAGGAACTCCAAATCGATACTTACCATCTTTTCATTGATTTTAAAGTCGTATATGATAGCGTCTATAGAGGCGAGCTAGAGCCATGTCTAGTTTTGGATTCACTGCCAAAACTCGTCCGTCAGTTCAGGATGACGATGGAGAATCCATCATGCTTTTGATGTCAGAAAAGGACTACGACAAGGTGACGCTATGTCATGTGATTTCTTTAATATTATAAAGGAACAGATTGTACAAAATTCTCAAACCAACATCAGTGGTACAATCTTTTAAAAGTTTGTATAACTACTCACGTACGCTGACGCCATTGACATAATTGGAAGAACGCAGGGGCTCTCTGTGGTGCTTTCGTGAGTATTAGAACAGGAATTGAGCGAAAATGAGTTTAGCGGTAAACAAGGGCAAAACAGAATAAATGCTGTCAACAAAATAAGACAGTCAACATCGGCGACTTCGACAGAACGTCACAATAGACAGCTAAGCTCTGCTGTAAATTCAAAAAATAATACCAGCGCAAAGATCAAGCGAAAATAACTCTTGCCAACCGCTGTTTCTTTCAGCTAAGAAGTCAATTGAGTAGCGAAGACCCCTCACGGATAACTAAGGTGACTTTATATATGACCTTCAACATCCCAATCTTGCTATATGGTGCAGAAGCATAGACGTTATCAAAGGCAGATGAAAACACCCTTGGTTGTTTTGAAAGAAAAATTCTTCGAGTGAATTTTTTCCCTATTTACGAGTATACCGACGGGGAATAAAAACGAAGATATAACAATGAACTATACAGGTATGCCTAGGATATGTAGAGCGATTGGACATCAACTCCCCGGGCCGGAAAGTCTTCTAATCCATCCCAGAGAGACGACGCGATAAAGGAAGATCTCACCTAAGGTGGCGCACACAAGTGGAGAGCGACTACTACAACTAACGTCGCGTGGAAAATTGGAGGCGGCTAGCACAAGATCGAGCTGGCTGGAGACGCTTGTTGGTTAAGGCACAGGTCCACCCCGGATTGTAGCGTCTATACATATGTATATATACCTACACTTAGCGAAATTCTTATAAAAACACTACAAGTTTTTACCATATTTTTTCTCCAACTTTTATTTTTTTCTATCAATTGAAAAAAGTCTTTTTTCTTAATATTTTCTATTTCTATAAAATTAATTATCTTACATTATTGACCCAAAAATTCCTCGCAAAAGTAAAAATTAAGGAAAATAACAGCGAAATTCTTATAAATACACCTGTCCCTGAATTCCGTATAATGTATTGTAGAAAACCACTTTCACAAAATCAATAACTTCAATAATGGGTAGATCCTCCCTTCTTCGTTATTGTCTCAAATATTCTATTTGGCATGGTATTGATCAAATTTTGGAGGGTAGTATTTGTATTGAGTTCCAAGACAATTTAATGGCTTCTTTGAGTTCTCCAACGGTGTTGTATTGTCGTCCATTTGCGTATACCAGGCGAGATAATGTTCCCCACAAGTTTTCTATTGGATTGAGATCG
This sequence comes from Pocota personata, assembly GCA_963082735.1. Taxonomy (NCBI): domain Eukaryota; kingdom Metazoa; phylum Arthropoda; class Insecta; order Diptera; family Syrphidae; genus Pocota; species Pocota personata. The sequence goes on along the minus strand of OY720432.1, from coordinate 54,762,633 downwards.
GGACTTCTTGCCGGCCAATCCAAAATCTCAATATTCTTAATAGAAAACCACTCTTTAACTATTTTAGCGGAGTGAACGGCAGCATTATCTTGCTGAAACACAAAGTTAACACCACATAACTCTTCAGCTTTTTCCTCCATTAAGTCCTCTAGAAGCTCAATGTATTTCAGCGGGTTAATTTTGGTTGGCACGAAACCAATCTGTGTCTTACCAGTAGCACAAAAACCAGCCCAAATCATGACACTACCGCCCTCGGCGAAACTTTACCACCTCCTTCATTCGTTGATCATGTCAATACATTAAAAAACCATCGGGTCCATCCAGATTGAATTTCTTTTCATCACTAAATAAAACATTTTTCCATTGTTCAGTCCATGACATGTATTTTTTTGCGAAATCCAATCTTGCCAATTTGTGTCTTGTAGAAAGTTGAGGCTTTTTCGCAGGTTTCTTATAGACAACATTCTTATCAGATCTGAGTATTTGTTGAATCCGACGTTTTCCAATCGGGAGATCATATTTTCTCACAATTTGTGAAGCTGAAGGTCTGTTTGTTGGTGGATCTCGTCGAATTCCTCGAAATATTAGGGATTTTTGGCGGGCGGTTAGTTTCATATTAAAATCATATCGACGTATGGTCCCATATTTGACACCCAAATTCAGATAATTTCTAACAACTGTATGCGACCGATTAATTTTTTCTTCAATTTCGTCCCTATACGCAATTATTTGGCCCTTTTCCTTATCGGTTCAAACCTTTCCCCGTGGCATTTCTGAATATTTTCCTAAAAATTGGAAATTTGCAAAGGCAAAACGTATTAAACATTTTACATTGATCGTCTTATGTTTACTTTTTACCGTATTTCTGCAGAAAATGTGAAGTTACAAATCCAATTACATGAATTACTTGGTTGTTTTTATAAGAACTTCGCGCACGATCTGCCCTATTTGCGAAACCACTTCGAAATAACTCGTTGCACCGCCCTGCATTTGGGACTTACCCTGCAAATTGCATAACGGTTGTTTCACACAAGCGATGATGGTTCATTTAGAACAAAAAATGGAAATATTTTTAACGGAATTAGGGGCTAACATGCAGCTGCATAATGCAGATGTTTTTATAAGAAATTCGCTTAGTGTATATATGCTAACATGCAAACAAAAAGGCCCACTCGGGTAAAATAGGAAATTTTGGGAAAACACTTTTCATTATCGAGTAATTAGGATTACAAAAAGAAAAATACCGAGAAAGTGGTGCTTTGAAGTGTTAAAGTGGAAACGGTCATAACAGATGCACTACTCTTAGAATCGACAACCATATTAAGAGGACATCTTAAGGAACAAATTCGTTATTACACCACAAATAAGAAGACATATTATGGAAACCATTGGAATAGATATCTCTGTGACAATAGCCCAAAGACGGCGTAACGTAACAGGTTTGTTTGTCTACCGTACGGCAAAAAAAAAAAACACTTCTTACGCCTAGAATAAAAAAAAGTCGTCTAGAATGGATACGTGAAAGGCAGAATTGGACCCGAGATGACTAGCAAAAGGTCATTTTCTCGTCCGAAAAGGTCCAAAGGTGTCATGGTTTGGGGTATCATAACTGCCGGTGGAGTTGACAATCTTTTATTGATGAATTTAAAAATGCTATAAAAGACGCCATAGAAAATGAAGTGGTTCCCAGTATAGAGGTACTACATGGGTGTTGTGTTTCAGGACGATCCCGCACCTTACCTTCGGACTAGACCGTAAGTAAACTGCGAACTTTTCACTTTTATTTTTCTAATTTTATCAATCTCTATGGTGAACTGGTAGTCTGCGAACTTTCCACTTTTATTTTGATAATTTTATCATGTGATGTTTTTAATCGATTTTAACGAATTTTTTTTTCTAGATACAAAGATGAATTGGGTATAAATTCATCCCATTGGTCCGGAAACAGTCAGAACATGAATCCCATTGAGCATGATTGGCATCGAATGGGTGTAAAATTAAAGAACAAAAAGCCAAGAAATTTGCAGGAAGGAAGCCACATCGAAAAAATGTGTTATGAAAAAATTGACACCTGCTACATCACCAGCCTTTACGATACATCACCAGCCTTTACAATTACATGTATATGAATATATGCATTTTGTATGTTTATTTGTATTATTTATTTACACCGTTTATGGATTTATTTACTTATTCTTATCAATTCACTGTTTAAATTGCTATTTATTACATGCATAGTTTATCATTGATTATTACAAGTATTTCGTAAGATTTATTCTACATGCCTAAGTCCACAGATTGTATAATTAAATGAAAGGTATTTTTCTATAGCTTTTCCTACAATATTCACTTATTATAGCACCTTAAATATACATTTATTTTCCCAGCTGTAAGATAAGAATGTTTTATCATATTTCTGTGCAAACCAAGTTATTTTAATATTTGATCTACGCGAAGAAATAAATATCTATCTATTTCTCTTAGATCGATGATAAGAACATGATGATGCAATACAGACAAATAACAACACAATCCAAAAATCCATTGTCTTGCAATGCGAAGATAAGCCTATTTGCATATGAGATGAGAGACTATTGAACTCAAACGAAAACAATCTGTGTAATAACTTATCAATCAAAAGTCAAGGAAATCACTTTATGATTCATTCAATATCAAACACACTGATTAACTACCAATGTTGTTGTCAGCATTAATTTAGCCATATGATAGCCATACTGACGGTGTTAATTAGTCTATTCACATTAGACATTGTAGAGCCATATAATATGTTGGTAATTACATACATTACACTTCCTGAAACAAAGTAATCAAGTAGAAGAATAAAGATAACTGCCGACTCATATGCAATGATACCCACATACATAGTACTTATGTACGTGTCATTTCATAAATTACTTGATAACTTATTCGCGGGTAAAAATAAAATTAAAAACAATAGAAACAACAAAGTTTCCGAACGAAGCTTTATTGAATTTTAATACGTCTTGTAATACGTATTTTCCTAAAGTCATCTTATTATTCTTATTCCATATACATATATGAAATTGATGGTGTAAACAAACTTATGTTTACACCATCAATTAAGATATGAGATATCTGTGACACGGTAATGGTTAACTTTAGTCTAGAGACAGCTAGTTACATTCTGTAATATTTTCAACTTAAGAGCTAATCATTATAAGTGCCCATCCATCCAAGATCAATTGGTAATTTTGAAATCAAAGATCAATAACTTTTTAGCATTCAGAAATGATGACGTAGCTTTCTATTAATTTCCGAAACTTTAATGACTAAGCGCAAGTAGTTAAGACTTATTTTTACACAAAACTGGCAAACAGACGTATTTTTCTATTCATTGAACAATCTAAACATTTTTTTTTTTTTTTTTTTAAAGCACTATCAGATCTGTGTCGTAGAGTGCTCACTGCAATCAGCTACCGCAAGTTGAGATTTGTCAAAGCATACACAATGCATCCAACATATAAAAAACAAATAAATACTCATATATATCATGTAACACTGGAACGTAATATTATGTAATATAATATAGGTTCTTCCATTAAGAGCTTTCATTTTAAATTTCGTGGTATTTTTGACCTTTCAAACATAAAGCTGTCATTCCTTGACAGCTGTCAAGTTAAAACTATACGTTTCAAGAAAATGGAGCGATATACACAATGCATAAAAATGGTGAAAATTTCGCGGAGATATTGCGTAAAGTCCGTACTTTTTCGGTCGCTATGAAGCACCTTCTCACCCAGCTATTAAGAACCTGGCGCAATAAATTTGAGTCAACCGGCCATGTTAGTGATGTGAAGGCTCCAATTCGTACTCGTAAAGGTCAATCAAAAACATTACTGCTGTGACTGAAAGTGTCGCTGAAAATTCACGTTTGACCATTAAAAGACGTTCGCAGATATTAAGCATATCCCAAACCAGTCCACACTACAGCTGACTCTAGAATTGAAACCGGCGATCCATGGACAACTCCGTGTGTTCGCTGATTTGGTGTTAGAAATGCAGGCATATTTTTTCAAGAAAGCCATCATTAGCGACGAGGCCCATTTCCATCTGCAAGGCTTCGTCAATAAGAAGAACTGTCTCATCTTGGGCACCGAAAACCCGAGAGTGATTGTCGAGCAACCCCTTCGTCCACAACGAGTGACAGTTTGGTGTGATTTTTGGGCTCGTGGCATCATCGGACCTTATTACTTCGAAAAGAAGCCGGTGTCACCGTCACAGTCAATGGAACAATGCTAACCGATTTATTTCTGTCTGGAATTGAAGAACTAGACTTAATTACTGGCTTATACATGCCCATACCCTAATTCGTTGCATGATGTGGGACATGGACTACATAGGTTGTAAGAAAGTTAAATGCAATTGAGGATAACAAATCGGGTGCATCAATTAGGACCGAAATGAGTTCCTATAAAAAAAAATTATATCATTATTTACCCGTCTTTAAGATAATAGTCGGGCGGATAAGCTACATCTTATCGGTTGTCATTTTGAGGCAATTCATGCTAGCGAAGTAAAAGCTGACCAATTAATTACTTTACAACATTGGACAAACTGACGCACATATTCAGGCAACTGAATTATGAAAAGTCTAGCGGTTTAGATGTCCGTGACCGTAACATTTCTAATATCATTTTAAAGCACATACCGGAAGAAATCATACGGCAGTATTGCGTTATACTTAATAACTATTATATTACTTTTCGAGTTATTAGTAAATATTGAAGGATTGATTCCTCTAACTATAGATCAATCAGTCTCCTCACCAATATCGAGAAGCTTTTGGAAGTAGTCTTTAGTAAGACAATTTTGTCCGGGTGCGAAAGAAAGGAGATTATACCGCGGAACCAATTTTCAAACGATGTACAGCTGCAGGTCTAGTAGATGCCGAAAAAGCCTTCGACATGATATGGATGGACGAACTATTATATAAACTTCTTCGATATGAATTTCCATATCATCTTGTAAAGATCAGCATTTGCTGACGACGTTTTTCTGTATGCAAGTGGCTCGGAAATATAGGATATTCAAAGAAAGTTTCAAAATAAATTTAATAAGCTCCAGGAATTCTGCTCAGAATGGAAGCTAAAGATTGTCCATACAAAATGTGAAACCATATTATTCCAAAACGCAATAAGACGCGGTAATTCGGATTTGATAAGAAACTGGAAAAATCTTCAAATCACGAGTGCTACTGGCCTTCGGATAGAGTCAAAGTCTGTTGAAATATCTAGGTGTTCATTTCGACAAGTGTTTGTACTTTAATGAACACATAAACACGCTGTTGCAAAAGGCAAGAGCGGCATTTATGTCTCTCAAAAGCCTTTTTCTACTCCAACTATGTGAGATCATATGTTACCAAGCTTTCCTTCGACAAATTATGACGGGAGCGCATATTCCCACTTTCAGCATTACGCCTTTAATAAGATGTCGGGCTTGTTTTACCCTAACACGGGGTATTTCAGAAACACTTTGGGAAGAGTTTATATCCCACGCATACTTGTTTCTGGATGCACATCGTTATCTATCAAACCTGACGTACGTACCTATTATATACCACCTTGCAAGAGGGGCGATAGCAGGATGGTATGGCTCAATGAGCCGATTCACGCGGGAGGTGGAAATGCTGGCTGGAGATACTGCGTAAGCATACCTGAAAGATATATACTTAGTTAACGTCGACAGGTTACATCAGGAAAAATACTGGTGGCTCGACTGAGTTTAGACTAACGTTTAGGTTAAGCATAGGGCTAGGCCCTGGTATGTGATTTTTGTATGTGTGTAGTGGAAGGTTATATGGATCGTTCCATGGAAGATTTATCAATGCGAAGCGGAGAAAGTTTCGCTGAATAGCTTCAATTCAATCTTGATGAACTTAATAAAAGGGAGTCGAAACTTGTGAAGTATATTCAAGATCGAAACGGATGAAACAGATATACAAAAACATATAATTGGACTTAATAACAATGAAGTTAATATGTTCCATGAAGTCAAGATTAGAGTTAAAATAAACCCCTAGGTCCTGAAAGCAATTGACACAAAAAGATTATGTTGCGACAATGAATAAACTTGGTTAATATATACCTTCTAGAATATGTCATAAATTGGCATTTGAGAGGGTTCAGAATTAGATCGTTTTTAACACACCATGTTGCGAAACTGTCAATATCGGATTGAAGAAGATTTCAGTCATTTTGGTTGTTATTGGTCTTAAAGATTTTCATGTCGTCAGCATGAATAAGAATATTAAATGACGTAACATCATTGATAGCGAGTATAAAGAGAATAGGACTCAATTGACTACCCTGAGGAACACCATATTGAGCTTTCAGCATAAACAAGAATATCGAATGGCATAACATCATTGAAAGCAAATATAAAGAGGATATAATCTAAGTGACTACCCTGAGGAACACTACATTGAGCTGTAGTTGTAGTTTTGAACGAGAGAGTGAAAGCCTGCGAGAATTGGCATAATACCAAAACGCAATTTCAGAAGAATTAATTTTATTCATAAAGGAGCTATTTGTGCCAACGGACTTTGCAGGAAACAATTTACCATCTGTGCCATAACAGGCGCAGAGGGCACTTGAATTGGTTTCAATACATTTACTCTCTATTTTATTCAAAGCAAAAAAGGGTGATGACAACAAGGAAAATAAAAAAGAAGAAAAAATAAATAAATAAATAAAAATTGAAAACAGAATATTTATACAAAAAAAAGACAAACCTCGGATCAGAATTTCAAAACTTTTCAAATTTTGGACAGTAATTACCTACAACAAGCTACACTGTCACAACCTGCGTAAAGGCCGTATCCACATTTTAATATTTTAATTACACTATGTAGTACCTTCTTTGACTATTTTTACAATAATATTGATACTGAAAAATTAATGTTGTTTCCATGCTCCCGAAAATCTTTGAAGTGTAGATAGGGCCCAAAATAAGCTCACGTGTTCACATGAAAAATAAATTAGCACTTAACTTCAAGTATTATTGAAATTCAAATGAATTATATTTCCAACTTCAAGGGGAATTCCCCAAGACCAGAAGTTAGATTGATCTGCTGTGCATAGAATGTTTTTACATTTTGAAACTTAGTGTCGCTGAAATACCTGTGGAGTTTATTATGAGAATAAAATGATATCATGTTCTCAACTCAGGAGAATGATTGCGTGTCAATCACTTGACAAGACGTTGTCGCTGAAAATTGCAATAGGTAGGTAATAATGTAAATTAATTTAATTGTGATAATAGTTGAATAAAGCCTTCACTATAAAAGGAGCTTTTAATAACGTGAAAACTGACTTTATTAAAACTGCTCCAGAGAGGATAGGAGTTAGAATAATGATAATGGAATGGATCACAGATAGGCGAGGGTGCAATAAAGAAAACAGTTACGAGAAGAACTCTACAGGGAGGTGTAGTGGTAACATCATCGCTTGTCACGCTGTTGATTCACGGTTCGAATCCTGATGTCACGAATCATCTATTTATTTCGCATGAAATAAATGAAAAAGTCGATCACTTGCGAAAGCTAAGTCATCTCTACTGTGAAGGCATAACACTGGCAGTAGGGTGGTCATATGGCTAAAATGTAACTTGATCGTGATGATGACTTCAGGGGGACGGAAAAAAATATTGTGAATCATAAGCAACGACAATAATAGCGAAAACAAACAAAATACTCCCCAGTTATCTGGACAGCCACCCTTGGAATTTACAGAAACTTAATACCACCTGAGTTTCAAACTACACCACTCTGTCTTTCTCTCTGTCTCTTCCCCTTCCACAAAAAACGCACGTGTTCTAAAAATTAGTATAAGGGTATTCATATCCCCTTTAACACGTGCAAATTATAAAAAAAAAAAAAAAACATATCACCTCTCCTGTAGTTACTTGTCATTAATAAAATTCTGAAGACTCTAAAGAACAAAGGAATAAATACTGTAGCATACACAGATGACATAGTAATTCTGGCAAATGACAAGCACTTTCTAACCATCAGCGGTATTATGGAATCGGCACTAAAAGATCTGTCCTCATGGGCGGAATCAAATAGTCTACAAGTCAACCCAGAGAAGACCGAGCTAGTTCTACTTACTAGAAAAAGTAAAATAAAAAATTTCGGTCCACCAACAATGGACCAATAGGTCGTGTAGGCATCCGTCATTGAATACATCCCCTCCAACCTAACCTAACCTAAGGTGCTCAATCTCGTTCTCGTAAAAGCAGGACTCTGACAAAGGAAGTACTCAGTCTTTAAGACGGGGCTCACACTTAGGTACTTGAATGATTCTCATGTTGGTTATGTGATGACCATATGAGTTATATCTCGTGATTAGCCAAACCATAGTTCTGCAGTCCTTCTTACCTACTCGTAGGTTTAGAAAAAATATTGCAGTGCTCTTATCAGGCACTATCACAAAACACTTAGTGGTTTTGCAATGACCTAAACGAGAAAATCTCTTGAGACTTTTACTCACTAAAAACACCTACCCTCTTTTCGTTGACTACAACTAAGTTCCCTTATTTAGTAGCTATCTAGATAAGTTACTTTATCACGCCTAGTGTCATTCCTAAAAATTTTGGCAACGAGTTAATTTTGTTTATTGTTCTGCAAGTAAAGCTAACATGCAATGATTTGGTCTCGTTAATAACGATTGTATTGCAGTTGCTGACTATACTGAGCTTTCCGTTGTCAATATAACCGTATCGCCGGCGAATGTGGCTTCAACGGTGCCTTATTCTTGAAGTATGTTTCGAGCGTAAAGTAAGAACAAGACCGGACCAAGAACATTTCCTTGTGGAATTTCGGTGCATTTATCGATGCAAAAAAAGAAGTTCAGGAAAGCATTCCTCGGGAAGAATCATTGAAATCAGTGCTCCAGTTATAGTGAACTCAAACGGAACCGTATTTTCAAAACTTCTCATTCGATTGACATGAAAATCAGTACGACCTGAGACCCGCTTTAGTCTTGAGGAACTTATTTTGCAAAGACAATCATTTAAATCTGTGAATTTTTGCGTAGAGATCGTGAATAGAAAAAAAAAGAAGGGAAATGTAATAAAATTAAAAACTGGCCCGATTGACACCAAAATTGGTGACAGTTTTCCAGACGTTATTGTTAATGAAAGAATATGCTGAAATTATATAAAATTTACTCTATTTCCAAAACCTCTAATACGTTTGACACCAATTAGCCTTCAGTCTACGGTTGGTTTGGAGTGGCCTTCGATTAGGTACATCTAGACTAAAAGTAGGTCCATTGTGTTGATACTCAGTAAGAACGGGTGGTTCACACAGCCTACCCTTGGAACCATTTACTTTTCATAATGAAATTTTTAATTTTAGCTGTGCAGTGTAGTAGTGTAGCCTCTTTAAAGTTGGCAAGTTCGAGAGGAGTGTGTTACGGTTTCTTCGTACTTCTCATCTCTGCAGCTCCTGAAGTTGTCATTGTAGGGGATGCCAACCTTTGAGCATGCCTACACATCGTACAGTGCCCTGTTATTATGTTGGTTAGTTTTGAGAGGGTTCCTCTCTTGTGTTTTAAAAATCCGTTAGATGTCTTTTAATCTGACACTGCCCGCAGTATTCTGGCGATATTACAGATGCTTGTGCCTGAATACGTTTTTGGATTTGCGAAATAGAAAACTTGTCTCGCTTGTCCATTAATGTGTTTGTTAAGCTATACTTAACAGGATGTATCTTTATTTTTTCTCTATGACTTATGTTACTAACTATGCATCAAATTCAGTATAAAACTATATGTAAGGTATATGCATCAATATCCTTAGAACATTTTGATAGGTATCCCGTTCCCCAACATCCCTTTCAAAATCTGAAATTAATCTTTTATAACTATTTACAGATGTTTTCTATGTATTTAAATGTTGATGAGCTCAGTGATGGAGAGAGAGGAAAGGTATAGAAAAGAATTAAAGATAAAAAAAAAATTAAAGATGGCGAGTAATAACAGCCGCTCATTTTGGGTCAGACCCTGTGGAGGAGATGATGGCTTGATGCTTACTTGAAAGCGATATCTGCTCGCCTTATCGATATTGGACCCAGGGATATGTGGTTTTTCTTAGAAAATCACAAAGTCAAGCTGAAAATTTGCCCACACCTATTTAATATCCCCTGCTTGTTCAGGACTATTTATTAGTAAACAAATACTTATTCACTACTAACCTTTATATCTAAAGGCCATCCAATACATGTGAATCCGTCCGGTAGCATGCAGCTCGACTTTTGCAGAGAACTTCGTATCCTGAAGTTCGTATATAAACAAACCTAACTACACATTAAAGTGGGTTAAAGTGAAAACGCAAAATTCAGATCGATTGTCAGCAAGTACTTCTACAGACCGCACAAAAACTGAAGCAAGTAAATATGCGAGATGCGAGAGGTGCGAGAATGTCATTACAATGTCGTATTTTTTTGTATATTTACGCAACCGCTAACAGAAACCTTATTACTACTCTTCTGTTTCATTTCAAAGTTTTTCACAGGGACTCAGTTTCTGCCGGTTTAACAAACCTTCACATTCAGTTAATTTAACGATACATACTTATCCACTCACACTTCGCTGTTTTGTTACACCGATCATGTAAGCATCTTGAAAAGTAATAATTTCCACAAGGCCAACTAGGATAGGCCAAACCCCTCTATACTCGTACACACTCATAATCAAGCTGTGTCCCAAGCGATAACTTTTCATTGCATTGGACACTTTGATCATAAAAAAAATCTACACCACAGCTCATCTCAAAATTATGTATTCGCATTTAACTCACACTTTATCACCTGAATTGAATGAATTTTGTTCGCGGTTGGGTACGTACGAGCAAACGTGTCTTTTTTTTTCTTAGTAAAGTTAATTTTATCACTAATGCTAAAGTTATATTCGATATCAAGATTACTATGAAAAACCAAGATAAAAACAAAAATTCTTTGAAATAAGATCGTATACGACAAGCACCACCGTTGGTCGAACTGAAACTAAGTGAGTAGGCATTATACAAGTTATAAATATGTATAATGAAAAAAATACTGAGAACGATAATAAATTAATGCACTTATCAATTTTAAACGAAATTGATAATGCGGAGGAATACGAGTCGGTAGTTACTAGCAGTTATGGATGTGATCAGCTGTGACCTGGTCGTGTGGTGAGACTAGGTATCCATGACTGATGACTAGATTCAACTTTGTTCAGGGATGATAATGTAATTGGGATTCATTATAAATTATAAAAAAATCATATTATGTAAGTACACGAAAGATTAAAACAAGAATGTTAATTATTTTGTAATGATGAAGGTGCATACATCGTAGTATGAAAATAATTAAAAAGCTGTTAATTAGAATGCAATCTAAGTTTCATTAATTTTAATGAGGTACGCTGATCTATGTAACTAAATATTGAAATCATATTAAACTGTGTCATGAACTGGTTTACTCAGTTTGCGAACTACGTACGAGTAGATCGTTTTGTGTGTGTTACCTTGCCTACCCAAATAGATTCAACCAAAAAAATTTGACATTTTGCCAAAAGTTAATTAACAGAGTAATGTAACCGGTAGCGGCAAATGACTCAAGAAAAAGAACCACTTAACTTTTTTTTTAAATCGTAAAAGTAAGGAATCTAGCACACAACTGATTCCGTATGGCTGGATCCTGATCGCTGGCAGTGCTGTCGTCTTATAATTTGCAAGGTAGCATAATTTGTAATTTTAGAGTTTTTTTTAAATTTTATTTATAGATTGTAGATATTTTTTAACAGGTATGTGGCCACGCCCAAATGGCATGTAGGAACTGCGATCAAAAAGATCTATTGTGCCAGTAGATTATAGATATATCTGCGTATGTATATAAAGGGTGTCCCAAAATTCACCCAAGAAGTAATTTTGATAGAAAACGCAGGCTTTTAATTAAAAATTGTAAATGTTTTATTACAGTATACAGTTTAGAGTTATGTATTTATGTATGGAACAGCATATCGGGTAAATGACCTACACGGCTTTGCTATATACGCACTCTTATGTATGTTTTGCATAAATGTGGCAAAATTTCGTTGATACAGCGCTCAATTTGAGCCTTTAAGACGTGGGTGGTCGTGGGCTTGTTGGCATAATCCTTACACTTTAACAAATAACAAAGAAAAAAGTCCTACAGCGTTAAATAGCATGATTCTGATCACCAAAACGGGAAATTACACGACCAGGACTCATGTAGTAATTGAGTTGTTTCTCAATTTAGGCACTGGATTACCATGTCACGATAGCGAGCACCATTAACTGTTATTGTCTCACCAGCCGCATTTTCAAAGAAAAATGATCCGATGATGCCTCAGCACCAAACAGTGACGCTTTGTGGACGCATTTGTTTCTCAACAATCACTCGTGGATTCTGAATCCCAAATTTGACAATTTTGACGATTAACAAAGCCAACAACATGAAAATGAGCCTCATCGCTGAAGATGATTTTGTTTGAAAAATCAGCATCCGCTTGTTGTGTTCCATAATACATTCGAAGAACTCACTTGGCTGTGCGTGGTCAGTAGGCGTCAGTTCTTGAGTCAATTGCACTTTATATGCATGAAGATGCAAATCTTTCGCGAGAATACGCTGTAGAGCGCTTCTCGAAATGACCAATTCTTGACCACTATTAACAACACTCTCACGAATTGCTTCGATGTTTTGTGCTGAACGGCTTGTTGAAGGGCGGCCAGAGTATCTAAGACTACTAATTGATCCCGTCTCCCTGAACTTTTGAATTAATCTATTCACAGTTGATTAAGTTAAATCACTATTCCTGAACTGTAGCTCCCAAACTTTCATTATTTTTAAATATTGTAGTATGCGGGCTACGGCTCGAGTAGATAAAACAATTATTCTGAGAAATTATTTCTTTATTTTCTACTCTATAGAACAATTCAAGTTCACACTATACTATTCTTCGCCTTATTCTTTTCTTATAAGGTCTCTTTCCTCTCAAATCACTTTATCTCCTTTCAATTTCTTAATTCACAAATCCAAACTAATTACTTTTTCTTGTTCACTCTCAACTTTCAATTTATCACCAAATTACAACTTCGCCCATTATCACTTTTCTAATCTCTTCGCCACGGTTCTAAACCAACTGTCTTTTTTTTTGATCGCCATCTGTCCTTATATAGCAGAAGTTTCTGATAGCCAGAAGCTTCTAGCAAATTCTTCGACCACTGGAACAAGAGAAATAATTATTGCAGTTATAATTCCCTTTTATCCCTGATATTATTCGTCTCTTTCGTTGACATGAGCTGTGGAGACTTCGTCCCAGACACGAACCTCGAATGAAAGGACAGTTTGAACCAAAATTCTGCCAAAATGGAAAGTCACTTCGGAATTTGCTGCATAGACATAGGCGCGTAGTTATTATTATGCTACACTGCCCCCCTCTTAGACGTGTTCGTCCCGAACAAGTGCATCCTCATTTCGGCCATTGTATCGACTCAGTCGGTCCACATGAACCACTTTCATTTTGGCCCTCGGTCCTCGCTGGATGCGGTAGACAACATCGTTGATGCGGGTTACTATTCTGTAGGGACCTTCCCAGTTCCGCTGTAATTTAGGTGACTTCCCCTTTTGGCGATGGGGATTATACAGCCACACCAGATCTCCTTCCTGGAATCCTGACGTTGTTGCCTTGGCATCATACCTGGTCTTCATGCGGTCGCTCGTCATCTTAATCTGGCTTCTGGTCCTTTGGTGTATGTCCCTAAGCCTTTCCCTAAGGTCCGCCACGTACTCTTCTTCATTTCTGGGCTCATTGGTAGGAGATCCAAATTTCACCTCACTGGGTAAGCGAGCTATTCCACCGAATAAGATTTCGAACGGCGTATGTCGAGTAGTGCTATGCACGGCACTTCTATAGGCCATCAAAAACAAGGGAATCTGCCGGTCCCAATCCCGTTGGTAGTCACCTACGACCTTCGAGAGATGTTCGTCCAAAGTCCTATTGAAACGCTCCACCATACCGTCCGACTGTGGATGAAGCGGGGTTGTCCTTGTCTTTTTGATTCCGAGTAGTTGACACATCTCTTGGAAGATTCTTGACTCGAAGTTCCGCCCTTGGTCAGAATGCAATTCCAAGGGCACACCGAATCTGCTAACCCAATTGTAGACGATCTGCTCCGTCACGGTTCTGGCTTCCTGGTTAGGGATCGGAAACGCTTCCGGCCACTTACTGAAGTAGTCCATCACTACGAGTATATACCGATTACCATTGTCGGTTTCCGGAAAGGGCCCTGCGATGTCAATGGCGATTCGTTCGAAAGGTGCTCCCACGTTGTATTGGTGCATCTTACCTCGAGTTTTGATTCTCGGACCCTTGCTAGCTGCACACACGTCGCATTTTCTGCACCAGTCTTCGATATCTTCCTTCGCTTTTAACCAATAAAAACGTTCTCGTACCTTTTCTAGCGTCTTATTCACTCCCAAGTGGCCTCCGGTCGCCCCGCCATGCATTTCCTGTAACACCTCCTTGACCCTCGTCCGTGGTACGACAAGCTGCATTACAAACGACTTTCCGTCGGAGGATTCCCATTTTCTTCTCAGAACACCTTCTTGGACATGGAGGGAGTCCCACTGCGCAAAATATGCCTTTAAGGTCGGGCTTCTGTGAGAGATGTCCTGATGATCCGGTTTCTCCATGTTCTCCTTCCAGGCCAGAATCGGCTCGATATCCGGGTCTTCCTTCTGAGCGTTCCGGATCTCATCTACGCTCCAGCCGGCGATAGGTTCGGCTCTCATTCTTTGGATGGAAACCAGCTCCCGTTCTTCCTGACGCGCACAATGTTTACAATCCGTTCTGCATGGTCTCCGGGACAGTGCATCCGCATTAGAGTGGAGCCTTCCTTTACGATGCTGTATTTCGTAGTCGTAGATTTGCAGCCTTTCGATCCATCTTGCGACCTGACCCTCAGGACTCTTGAACTGTAATAGCCATTTTAAGGCTGCATGGTCTGTGCGAAGAACGAACTTCCTCCCGTAGAGGTATTTGTGAAAATGCTTCGTAGCCAAGATCAAAGCTAGAAGTTCTCTCCTTGTCACGCAGTAGTTCCTTTCTGGCTTAGAGAGCACCTTGCTGAAGTACGCAACCACCTTCTCTTGGCCGTCATGCACCTGGGAGAGTACGGCTCCTACCCCGACATTACTAGCATCTGCATCCACAACGAACGTTTCCCCGGGAGTGGGGTAAGCCAGTATCGGGGCATCGCATAGCCGTTGTTTAAGTGCCTTGAAGCTCTTCTCGCACTCAATTGACCATTTAAATTGTTTTCCCTTTTCCGTCAACTGGTGCAGGTTCTTTGCGATCCCGGCAAAATCCTTCACGAACCGTCTGTAGTAGGTGGCTAGGCCCAGGAAGCTCCTTAGTTGGTGTTTGTCTTTGGGGACTGGCCAGTTTTTCACCGCTTCGACCTTCTCCGGATCGGTTCTCACTCCTTTCGCTGAAATTATGTGTCCCAGGTACTTGACTTCCGCTCTAAACAGGGCGCACTTCTTGGGGTTGAGCTTCAGGCGGGCACTTCGAAGCCTTTGAAACACATCCCTTAGATTGTCTCGGTGTTGCGCAAACGTTTTTCCTATGACGATGACATCATCCAAGTAAACCAAACAGGTTTTCCATGTTAACCCTTGCAGGACACATTCCATCAATCGCTCGAAAGTCGCCGGAGCATTGCACAGCCCGAATGGCATTACCGTGAATTGCCATAGCCCATTTCCTGCGGTGAAGGCGGTTTTCTCCCGGTCTTCTGGATGGATCTGTACCTGCCAGTAGCCACTCTTCAAGTCGAGAGTGGAAAACCATCGGGCTCCTGATAGTGTGTCTAGCGTGTCGTCAATCCGTGGCAGAGGGTAGCTGTCTTTCTTGGTGACGTAATTGAGCTGCCGATAGTCCACGCAGAACCGCGTGCTGCCATCTTTCTTCTTAACCAGTACAACCGGTGATGCCCACGGACTTTTGGAACTTTCAATCAGACCTTCTTTCTCCATTGCCGACACCATCTCTGCAACTTCTGTCTGCTTTGCCAATGGAAGGCGCCTAGCAGGCTGACGAATTGGTCTAGTATCACCAGTGTCTATTCGATGTTGTACCAGGTGTGTTCGGCCGTATTCTCCGCCCTGTGAGGCAAATATATCAGCATACTCATTGATAAGATTCTCTGCCATAGTTCGCTGCTCCTGATTCAGCTCACTGGACTGGAGAATCGTTTCTCTCGTTTCCGCTGTCCAAGGTGATGTGAGAGGTTTTGGAGCATCACGTTCAGATATTGTTGCGACGGCGGTAATCGGCGTGCATTTTCCAGTCACCTCCCCTCGCCTTAGTTTGACAGTGTGTGGTCTTGCGTTCAAAACTCTTACTGGAACCATGGTGTTCTTTGGTTCGACTAACGTCTTTCCCACGATGTAGTCTTGAGAATTCTTCTCTGGGTCTGGTTCTACTATGTAGAATCGGTGGCTCCCAAGATCACCTTCCAGTTTCGTCCAAATGATTGTCTCTGAAGACGGCGGCAAAACTTCGTCTTTGCTGATGACTGTCCTGAGAGTTACGGCATTCTCATTTCCGTACACCATCGGAATCTCCACATTTCGATACCTCAGTACTTGCATCCCGATGTCCAAGATTACTTCATTTGCTTTCATGAAGTCTACTCCGATGATGCACTCGTCGCATATATCTGCCACCAGAAACGCATGGGAGAACGTCAGTCCTGCCAGAGTAATCGTAAGACGAACTTCTCCAAATACCTTCGCCATTTCCCCTGTTGCAGTCTTCAGGCAGTAGCTGTTGGTGTTGTGCAGCCAGGAGCTTTTGACGATATCTCTTCTTACAATGGAGGCAGTGGCACCTGTGTCGATGGTGGCTACGCACTTCTTCTCGTTGATTAGTGCCTCCACTGTCAGGCTCTTGTTACCCCGTTTGGTTTGCGAAACTTGAATGGTGGTCCTGGGGGCCTCGATTCCAGTAACCAACTTCTGCCCCGCGAAGTTGGTCCTTACGCATTTCCCGACTGCTGGTTTTGGGAAGTCTGACTGACAGCCAGATGCTTCCTCTCTGCTTCTCCTACTTCCGCAATGTGAACAATTTCCTCGTCTAGGTGCACTTCTGCACTGCCGTTGTAGGTGTCCGGTTTGGTTGCAATTCCAGCAACGGATTTGACTTCCGCGAGCTCTGTCTTCATCCATGATGGCTGTTCTCTGGCATGAGCATTCCACGACGGACATTTCCCTGACACGGTGTATTCCCTGGTATGCTTGGTCCGCAGCCTTCATTGACAAAGCGAATGCCAATGCCTCGGGGAGTGTTCGCTTTTCAGCCATCCTTACAGCCATTTGCAGTTGTCTGTCCTCTATGGCCTGAATAAAAGCTTCCACCGCCATTTCGTTGATAAGCTCCTCACCGGCTTTAGGGTATGAAAGATGGGCTAGTCGCTCTATATCCGCTTGCAACTATTGGAGCGTTTCCCCCCTTTTCTGGACTCGACTACGCAGCTGAACCCTGTACACCTGCTGCATGTGTTCATCCCCAAACCGCATCTCGATAGCCTGAACCAGAGAGTCGTAGTTCTGCTGTTTATCTTCCGGGATGGTCTGCAAGAGCTCCGCAGCTGGACCCCTCAGTGCAAGCGTGAGTGCAATAGACTTCTCTTCATCGTCCCAGTTATTGGTCATTGCGGCCGCTTCGAATTGCCTCTTATAAATTGGCCATGATGTTTGACCATCGAAGATAGGAGGCTGCATCTCCTTTCTTCTCAGACCGTCAGTGGAATATTCCCGTGCTTTCTGTCTCTTCACGTTGCTGAGCTCCTTAGCAAGATTTTCGACTTGCTTTCCTACTATCTCGAATTGCGTATCCACTTTTTCAAACTGAATCTCTATCTTCCCGAACTGAGTTTCCTGTTTCTCAAAATTTTCATCGAATCTAGTTTCGACTTTTTCGAGTTGCGTCTCTACCTTCTCGATTTTCTCTTCGATCACTTCGAATTTGGATTCCAAGTTCTTGTTTTGCTCATCAAGTTTACTTTCCAGAGCATCTAGAGAATTCTTTTGTTCGTCCATTGCTTTCTTTTGTTCATCCATTGCCTTCTTTTGTTCATCCAACTTAAGTTCTAGAGAATTCTTTTGTTCGTTCAGCTTAAGTTCTAGAGAATTCCTTTGGTCGCCCATTGCTTTCTTTTGTTCGTCCATCGCTTTCTTTTGTTCGTCCAGCTTAAGTTCTAGAGAATTCCTTTGATCTTCTATTGCTTTCTTTTGTTCGTCCATGACTAACTTAAGTTGCAGGAGCAGACTTGTTATACCCGGGTCGGCTGCTGTACTTACTGCTTCCTCTTCCACGTCAAACTCTACGTCGTGCGGATTTTCACCTTCCTGCGTTACTGCTTCTTCCAGACGAATCAGTAGGGCATCTTTTCCCCCAGTTGTGTCGAGGTTCCGCTTACTGAGTTCTGCCTTTAGTTGAGTTATAGTTAGTTTTCCCAATTTGCGACCCATTTTGCGCAACTAATTAACTCAACACAGAAATCGTTTTTTTTTTTTTTTTGCTTGTGCAATTTCACACCACGGAAATAGTTATTCACAGAATAAGTTTTATCCCGCTTCTGACACCAATGTAGTATGCGGGCTACGGCTCGAGTAGATAAAACAATTATTCTGAGAAATTATTTCTTTATTTTCTACTCTATAGAACAATTCAAGTTCACACTATACTATTCTTCGCCTTATTCTTTTCTTATAAGGTCTCTTTCCTCTCAAATCACTTTATCTCCTTTCAATTTCTTAATTCACAAATCCAAACTAATTACTTTTTCTTGTTCACTCTCAACTTTCAATTTATCACCAAATTACAACTTCGCCCATTATCACTTTTCTAATCTCTTCGCCACGGTTCTAAACCAACTGTCTTTTTTTTTGATCGCCATCTGTCCTTATATAGCAGAAGTTTCTGATAGCCAGAAGCTTCTAGCAAATTCTTCGACCACTGGAACAAGAGAAATAATTATTGCAGTTATAATTCCCTTTTATCCCTGATATTATTCGTCTCTTTCGTTGACATGAGCTGTGGAGACTTCGTCCCAGACACGAACCTCGAATGAAAGGACAGTTTGAACCAAAATTCTGCCAAAATGGAAAGTCACTTCGGAATTTGCTGCATAGACATAGGCGCGTAGTTATTATTATGCTACAATATGAAAACGCGTTATTTTTTCGTGTAGCACTCCATTTATGGTATTGTTGTTTTCTTCCACCATATATTGTATTTCAGGATGTACATGGTCTTGGAGTTGTTGGTAGTGCCTAAATGCATATTTTTTAACAATTTCACTAACATTCTCTACTTGTAAATCCCTGCGTAAGTTGTCATTTCTTATATACCAAGGTGCATTAACGATGCCTCTTAGTACTTTGTTTTGAAATGTTTGTATCATTCTTAGATTTATCTTTATGGTACTGTTGTGCTCATAGGTTTTGTGAATTCTCTATCGTTCATCGGTGATTCACTGTTTTTGTTGTTTATGTTCTGCTTTATGTTCTCTTTCCCAAAAACAACACTGACCCAGTGCACCGAGTGTCTAAACTAATTACCACAGAGTAATGTGACACTATCTTTTGAACGAGAGTCACCGAGACGAATTAACACCGACATGCTCTTGCGAACTCACATATGGGTCACCGAGGTGACACCACATAATATTATAAAATTAGGTAACAGAAAAGAGGTCAAAAGATGTATGGAGGTGATCGATTGAGCGATGGATCGTAGTCGAGTCTTTGCAGTGAAATATGTTAGTTCATCTAAATTTGCGTTTTCCTTAAATCGGTATCTAATAGTACATATGTCTATATAGGTCTCAGAACTTGCTTGTATAATAGCAGTTTGTTGTCAATTGATAGCTGGGAATTCCTTCCTATTAACCAATGCACTTGTTTGAGTCTGATATTTAGCTCGTCTTTTCTTTCTTTTTGACATGCTCCTTTTATCTGAGGTAGGTCTCTTATATATAGGAGATAAACGATTGGTCCCAAGACACTTCCTTGTGGAATTCCTGCAGATATTTTCTTTAAATTAGAGTATTCATCTTCATATCGTACTCGAAAGTAACCACCCTGCGATATAAGATTTAAAAATCAAGTAGAACTCTTCGGGGAGATCTCTTTGCAGTTTAAATTCTAGTCCTCGATACCAGACTTTATCAAAAGTTGGTGCTACATCTAGAAAGATGGCTGAACAGACTTTTTTTGTTCTCAAGTGCTTTTTCTACTCTACTCGCAATTCTATGCACTTGTTGTACAGTGGAGTGTTTCTCCTAAACCCAAACTGGTGGGAAGGTACAAGATTTCTTTCTGTTATTATTTTCTTGAGTGTTTTCAAAAGCAGTTTTTCACATAGCTTTGATATTACGGGTAGGAGCGAAATCGGTCTATTCGATTTCTTTTCATATGGCGATTTATCTGGTTTCACAATCATGATTACTTCTGCCACCTTCCATTGCATCGAAACATACCTTAACCTGAGTGCTGCATTAATTATATACAACAGTTTACGTTTAGCTTTATCCGGGAACTCCTTAGGTATTTGTCCTGTTATCAAATCATAGCCCGGTGCTTTTTTTGCATTTATGTTACTTTTAATTTTACATTTTAATTCCTTCTGTATGTTCCTGTGATAATTTCTGGGCTGAAGAAATAGGTTTTCGTCTGCAGTTTGCCTAGGAAATGGTTGGAAGGTGTTCTGCGAAGAGGTTAGCCTTTTTCTTTGGCATTTTTGGTCCAATACCAGTTTTCTTGTTTAATGGGTGCTTAGTTTGATTGTTTTTTTTTTTAAGGGTTTGACAGCTTTCCATAGCGAATATTCTGTATCCTTATGGGCTGATAGATTATTAAAGTATCTTCCAACTAATTCGTTCTTTACAATTTTTAAAGCCTCTTGAGTTTATTGCACAATGCCTTAAGAATCTTTTTATTCTCAGGTGTTCGGGTTCTCTGCCAAGTTTTACGAGCTTTGCGATTTTTTCTGATTAATTCTTTAACTGCATATAGGTAGTTTATGACTGCATTCCTTTTTTTTGGCAAAAGTTGCTTGCTGGATATTTATATTAAATAGCTCAATTTCTTCTTCTAGTTGAAATGAGGTTTTTATAGGGACTTGTAGGTTTATACTATCTTCTAATGTTTGTCTGAATACGAGCCAGTTCGTTTTATGATTTATAAGACGTGGTTGACTTTTAGTTTTCAGTATACTAACACTAATCGTCATAAGAACAGGAGAATGATCTGAAGACAGATCATCTTTATTTTCTACATAAATGTAGTTATCAGATATTCCTTTTCCAACATAGAAGTGTATTATGTAGGTCTGGGATTTTATTCTAATCTACCGGCCAGTGAGTTGGCATAGCACTTGAATTGAAATCGCAATTTAATGCTCATCCCGCTCGGGATCGCGAACTTGTTGGCCAACAGATACAAATAAATACCTGATCTTATCGACTTCTTCATAGCAAAAGGTGTCAAAATAGACCACGTTATAGTTGAAGGTAATGACTTGTCGTCAGATCATACATCAATGATTTTATCCCTTAAATACCCACCGTATTTCCTAATGCAATGGAAGATGTTCATAATGGCGCCCAATTCGAGAAGATAAAAGACATTTCACGAGACAAAACAGCACAGGAGATGCACAAAGGTCACGCAAACTATTCCTGAAATCTTAATGTAAATAGAAATGGAGTCGAAGAGATTCTTTCTTCAATATCTTTCTTACACGCCGAGTTTATGCCCATAATCGGCAATTCGAGAACGTTGCTGAGCTCCGATCATCAGTTAAGGATGCATGAAACCCTTTGGAGGAACACACTAAGAAAACTAATTGAGAGTATGCTCAATAGAATTGAGCATTGAAAAAGGGGTAATAAAATCTCATACTAATATCTGTAAAAACAATTAGGTAAAAAATAAAAAAAATTTAGAAAAATGTAATGCGGTTATACTTACCCCAAAAGATAATATCGAGGATTTTTTTTTTTTACTCAAATTACTTGTTAATTGATGCCATAAAATAAAAAAATAATAAAGGGCCTGTATCCGTTTAGAGTTTCCTGGAAAATGCCTTTTACAGGGTGCGGTTATACTTTTGCAAAGCACTGTAACTCTTTTTACTACTTTGTTGATTGAAGTTGCTTTTGATATTCTGTTTCATCGGCTACAGCTAGACATTATTCGCAAACAGATGGCAGCTAGTGCAGCCATTCGACTAAGAGTCATCTCTCAGTGGTCAAGCTTGTAGGCTGGAAACCAATTATGTAAAATATATTTTTACAAGAGAATTCGAAGCCACCATTCCATACAAACAAGAACAGGAAGGACACTTGGCATCGCAATTAAAATCCGTACACAACCGAAGGAGGAGGAATCTACTCCGAGGATCTTAACATCTATACCTCCTTCCGCCTCCCTGATTATTATAGCGTGTTCTAGGCAGAGATTATGACTATCAAAGAGGCCCTTCGTGGTTGAAGTGGAATGTAATAGCTGAATAGAACATCTATATTTTCACTGATAATCAAGCTACAATCAAGTCCCTGGAATCGGTCTCTTTCAAGATCACCATAGAATGTCAGCTATCGGTCAACGAGATGGCTAAGCAGTTCAACATTCACCTACTGTGGGTGCCTGAGCACAGGGATATTCCAAGGTGTTGTATTGCTGATGCACTCTGCAGGCATGGATTCTACCCACGAAATGGAATCTCGACATGCCTCGTGCAAAAGGCACTGCGTGTCCGAAACGATTTTGTTGAAATTTAATATTTGTTTTGGATTGAACATATACCACTAGATGGCGTACCATGTTCTTGGACAAAAGTCATATAACGGTACCTTACTTATTAACAATTTTGTTGAAATTTAATATTTGCTTTGGATTGAACATATACCACTAGATGGCGTACCATCTTTTTGGGAAAAAGGTCATATAACGGTACCTTACTTATTAACGATTTTTCTAAATATGGACATTTAAGCAATATTGGACATAAGTATGCAAGGACATGGCATATCAAGTTTTGAAAATATTTCGAAATACGATTTTTGCCAATGAATGCACACAAGAAATTTCTTTAAACGATTTTACTAGCATTTCAAATCCATGTGATTTGCAATGAACAGTACAAGGATGACCTAGTCGTGCACTTTATTCTCCATACAAAGTAACTCGCGCATGCATATAACCCAAAATTGACATGAACCCTTTCAATTATAACTGATTTGATTTTTTAAAAGCCAATTGATTTATAAATCTCTTGGCTTACAGAGGACTTCAAAGTGAATTTTTCATGAATTCTGATTGTCAACTAAGTTCTAGTCACACCCCTAAAGTAAGTCCATTGCACGTAAATTGGGTAGGTTGTTAAAGCTTTGTCTTAAGCCAACTAACACCGAAGTTAGTTACAAAACTGTAATAAAAATGCACCAATTTTTTGTTTTCTTGTTTCTGACAGGATCGTGAAAAACACACAATTTTAAAGCTAAACTTTGGCAAAGATTGTTAAATTTCAGTTTAAAATGATTACAATTTTCAATAGCAAAACCAAATGTAATTTGAACTCATTAAAATGTATCCATACGTTGTAGTTAAAAAATGGAGTGCATTTTAACAAATAAACAAATTCGTGGCAATTTTATGTCATGAGGTTGCTTTTAATACATTGCACGGCAATAATTAATATTATGTTAACAGTTCTCGTTAAATTTTTTTAAGCAACGTTTTCGAAATATGCTAAAAAGTATTTTTTTTTTTTTTTTTCCTTCTTCGGTACAAGAGAAAGGATTTATTCCAAAGCATGGTACATGCGATCTTTATCCTCAAAATGATTGAACAACGTCAGAACTGACCACAAGTTTGCGTCCATTTTGACGTGGAGACTGCAATTAATGAAGTTCAATCAGTGTTTGTAAATTATTGAAGAAATTTTTCAATGTTTACAATGTGAATACCGCCGTTGGCTTGTATGCCTTAAAAATTCCAACTGACTTTTTTTTCTATCGCATCTATTCATATATTCTCATTGCAAAATACTTATTCTCATTGCAGTAATAAGAAATAAATACTCCTCAAATATTAAAGAGATGAAAAGTTGGTTGTTTACGCTTCATTCTGCTGATGGGCCAATTAATACCACATTTGAGAAAAAAGTGAAATCATATTCTAAAGCGGAAATAATATTCTCAATTGTATGTAACCGATGCCAAAAGTAAGATCATTTGGTTAGTAGTATCTGCGAATTTATATCTACTTCTCGGGTGCGGTGTTGAAGCAGGTCATTTTAAATTACACAAAACGAACATTTTCTCAAAACTTCGACTTTGCATTTGATGCAATGCAGTTTTTTTCTCCAAACTTCCGTATTTTTAAGGGTTTCATTTATTTATTTTTTTTTAGTACGAACTTACCGCAAAAACATAAAAGTTTGGCTCTTTGGCGACAAAGTCAGGAGTGTAGCCCACATAATATTATTAGGCTGGGCGAAACTACACGATTTTCACACCTCAATATTTATAAAGAGACCTGACGGTTTCTCTATCAACAAATTGCTAACCAAATTCTTCATGTTGCTATCGACGCAACACAGTTCTCCAGTATTTTGGATGTTTGCACTTTTCAAGCTGCCAATCACTCGAAGTGCCAAGGTACACCACAATAACAAAGAAGTGCTATGATAATATCTAAAATGATTGAAATGGCTGCAATAGCAAAAGACTGCAGAGTCCGGTCGAGTGTCATTGAACCTCAATAGAAGACTAATACCGGTGCCATTAGCCACTAGGCATCATTGGCAGCAATCCGTTGATAACACCGCCTATAAAGTAATGAATTTATCTAACTCACCGCAACAAAATCCTTGGAGCTATAGTATGAAGGCCAATTAAAGCTACCGTAAGCTGGTGGTCTCATTTAATCCAATGTCAGCTCCACTTCTATTTCGGATATCTGGGAGACATACCAAGTCAGTACTCCCAAAGAAAAATATTTTCTTAGTAAAGTAACGTAGCAAAAAGACAACAAGAGTAAAAAAAATCAAATTCGTATTTATTAACATATAGGGTGAAATTTTTACATTCTTTAAATGTTCAGTTCCCATTTTCTAGCTCGCACCGAAAAACACTTGGATATTTTTTTAGAGGTCTAGAAGGACGTATCCAAGGGTAGTTAACCTACCGCGAATCCAACGTCGTGCGTGGACGTGGATAAAATCAGTAGCAAATTAATCGACGACCGCTAGATATTGTGGGAGACAAAGCCATTTGCTCTCTATTAGCCACTTGAAATGGATGATATTTAACCGGTGATGCTACAAGACTCTCAGGAAGTTTTTTGCTCGGTACCATAAACAAATTTCAACATTATGTCTTAAGGTGATCTCTTCGGCAACGCTATTCTTGGTAGTCTGCCCAGAATTCAGCTCAACATCGGTCTTTGCGATTGGAATGAGCTTGTACTTAGGTAGTGCGTGATAGATAGGCAATTAGGAAGCATTTTATAGCGGGAGAAAATTAAAAATGCCACTCATGTTTATGGCTTCCACTTATAGAAGAGATTCTAAAAATACTGATAAGACATGGGTTCAGCGTAATTATTCTCGCAGATAATTTCATCCGATCATCAGCCAAATTTCTCCCAGTACGCGCTTCTGTTTTTACGTAATTACGTAAAGCTGCTGAGGTTTGGGAGTTAACCCTTCAAAAACTGCTATAATGCTATTCACTAGATTCATATCGCTTATTCAACTCTCGAAAATTTTATGGGACTAACTTTAAAATTTCGAAGACAAAATTATATATTTTCACTTGCACCTATAAATACAAGTATTGGTTAGCTTTTACCGTTTAAAATTTGCATTACTTCATCCCACGGGAGGACTGATTCATTTCAATGGAGTCTCCTCAGTTGCTGAAGAATTCAGTATATTCCTGGGAAATTATATACCTATCCTCCCTTTCTTGCAGGTTGAAGTTTTAAGGCAATAACTTCCCCTCGATTTGAATGCTACACTTATTTGTAGTATGATGTTGTTTTCGTTGAAGTAGTTTCTCTCTCCGAAGCAATGATTTAAAGTCATGTAGATACACCGACTCTCATATTGAGTGGTATTTTGCATAAACCTAGCATGCATCCTTTCATCGAATTGCCACAAAATTGCTTCCAACGCTAAATTCCAGCTGTGTCCGTCTTCCCACTTTAGCGACAGTCAATAGATGAAGAAGCACAATCTTAGAAAAACGATGACCCGGCAGGTCTAACAGCAATTGCCTCATGGATTTTATACTTGGACTTCGTTGTGACATCCTTTCTACTCAAAACTTTTTTCCAAGTGCTCTTAATGGCTTTTTCTGATTCTGTATCTCGAGTTCAGAATTACCCCTAAGTACAGGTCCTGTTTGACTACTTCCAATCGCACATCTCCAAGGGTTCACTTGTATTCCAAGGTGTAATTTTGAACTTGTTATTGACGCAAAGTTTAATAAACATGTCCAGTTTATTAATCATCAATTGCCACATGTTTAGCGTTTCTGCAAGAATAACAATGTTGTTGATCTTCGTATATACTATCGCGAAATTTATTGTAGTTTTTTTTTTCTCTAAAAGTCTCTCATAGTGGGGCAAAAGTAATGTCATAATGGCGCCAAATGTCATTGTATTTTGACATTTATGTTGTAGACAGATACCTAGAGAAGTAGTTGACAACAAGCAATGAAGCGATGCACACCTGAAGAACGCGGAATTATTTTTACTGCTTATTTGACCAATTTACGGTCTGTTATTTTAACCCATCGTGAATTTCGTCGTTGTTTTCCTTGTCGTTCTGCACCATGTGCGCGAATAATTAAGCGTTTGGCTAAGCGTCTCGTGCAAACTGGGTCCATTAGAGTTGTCACAAGAAGTGGCCAGCCCGTATTGCTCTTTCGGCCGAGAATACTTAGATATCGTAAACTTGGAATCTCTCCTTAATGTTCAGATATCAGTGAATTCTGTTTTTACTGCTTTTTAATTTTTCCTTTTTCTGACTAAATACTTTCTTAAATTTATATTCTTTTCAACTCGCTTGTTTTGATACCTTTTTTTTTATTCAATCTATTTTTTTTTTTTTGTTATAAGGGTCACCCTGCCCACTGTTATAATGTATCTAATGTTATGAATTTTGAAATGGCATTTAACTCAATTTTCATTATATAAATATAAAATGTCATTATAATTTCTCATTTTTTATTATTTTTCCTTGTTTAAGTACTTAAGATTTTATTATTATTATGCACCTAATTGGATGGATTGAAAAATAAATATATATATATATATATCTATCTAATAACACTGCTGTGGCCGAGGACGTCCGAGAGAGTCCACAAACATCGATGAGACAACGATGCACACAATTTGGCATCAGCAGACGTTCGTTACATCGAATTTTGGTGAGAGATCTGAAGATGTTCCCTTATAAAGTGCATACGGTTCACCAATTGCTGCCTGCTGTTTGGTGCGGCAATTGCAGTGAAAAAGTGATTGGCCCTTATTTTTTTGAGGACCCCGACGGCACCACCGTAACCGTAACTGGTGAGCGCTACAGACAGATGTTAAACGAGTTTTTTTTTTTTTGCTGCAAGTTGCTGAATTGGGTCTCGAGCATTGATGGTTCCAGGAGGACGGAGCAACCGCTCACACAGCTCGAGCAACGATGGAAATTTTGCCAATTTTCGGGCCCTGTGATCTCCCGTTTTGGTGATTTGAACTGGCGCCATACTTCTTTCTTTGAGGCTTTTTGAAATCTCACGTTTACCACAACAAACCACAAACCTTGCAAGTCTTGAAGGCCAACATTGAAGAAGAAATCACCAATTTGGAGCCAGATGTTTTGTGAGCAACAATTCAAAATGCCGTAAAACGAGCATCTCCTCAAGAGGTGGTCATTTGACCGATATCATTTTTTTCAACTTAATACCATCAATTTTATACCTTCAAATAAACTTTTCGTGGAAACAGAGCCCAATTTTTTTCATTTCTAACAAAATGGCAGCCAATTCACATTATGACATTACTTTTGCCCCACCTTGGACTATTTCCACATACCGTTTATATGAATTTTTACCCGACTTTGGTGCACATATAGGTTCATGGCCTAGCATGTTGATATCGAACGTAATTGGCATATAGCCTAGTAGGTGCTCAGATAATAATTCAATGCACTGAAGAAAACCTCATAAAAGTTGGTTAAGTGGTTCTTGAGTTGTAAACGGTCACGGAGACAGATAGACAGACAGAGAAACATTTTATACTTTACGTGTATAACATAACAAAGATAAATGTAGATTTTATGTAGAGATATAGAATAAATAGTTTGTAGGAGGTATCTTTATTATTTATCAATATTACAAACTAAATCAGTATACCACTATCTCTTCAGGATATTAGCAGTCGCACTGAAGAACAAATATTCATAATAGATTTCCATTAACTTCGAGAGTTAATAGAAATCTGGCAGTTCGAAGGATTATGTAAATACAATTTTGAAAAAATTGTCATCTACTTGTAGAGAATCTCGAAACCTAAAATGTCGATTGTCATAATTTTGCTCGTAAGATACACCGTTTTCGAGATATTCGCACTCAAAAGCGATTTGCACCATTAACTTCAGGTTGAAGTCGGATAAAAAGAAAATCGCCATCAATTTTGTAGAGAATTGCAAAACCTAAACTTTTGGTTGTCATAATTTTGTTCGAGATGTTTGCATTCAAAAATGATTTTCACAATTAGTTTTGAGGTAAAGTCGAACATTTTGAAAGAACTACCGTAATTAACGAAAATACTTCTGTCAATGTGTCTATCGCACGCTTGAACCTGGTGGACCAAAAAGAATTGAGAAAGAAATTATAATTTTTTTTGAATAAAAGGTGTCCCAAAATTCACACAAGATTTGAATTCTGCGTCATTTATACGGTAAAGTGTTGCCAACGAAAAAATAGACTTCGTGACAGCTGACAGTTCAGGGTTATTAAATATGGAGTGCTTCACGGAAAAACAATGCGTTTTCATTGTTGAGAAATATTGTAAAAATAGTGAAGGTTTAGCAGCTACAGTTCGCAATTTCAGTACAAAATATGGTCGAAATTTTGATTTAACTTCATCAACTGTGAAGAGATTAATCCAAGATTCAGGGAGAGTAGGTCATTTAGTGATCTTAGACACTCTGGCCGTCGTTCAACAAGTCTTTCAACACAAAATATCGAAGCAGTTCGTGAGAGTGTTGTTGAGAGTCCAGGAATATCAATTCGGCATACAAAGTGCAATTGACTCAAGAACTGAGTTCGTTGAATGGATTATGGAACAACAAGGGGATACTGATTTGTCAAACAAAATCATCGTTGGCGATGAGGGTTATTTTCATCTTGATGGCTTTGTTAATCGTCCAAATTGTCGAATTTAGGGTTCAGAACATTCACGAGTGATTGTTGAGAAACAAATGCATCCAAAGCGTGTCACTGTTTGGTGAGGATTTTGGGCTGGAGCATCGGACCATTTTTCTTTGAAAATGCAGCTGGTCAGGCAATAACAGTTATTGGTGTTCACTAAGTCTAAGGTTTATGCCAACAAGCCAACGACCACGCCGCCTTGAAGGAGCAAATTAAGCGCAGTGTCGATGAAATTCAGCCACATTTATGCAAAACAGTCATGGAAAAT
This sequence comes from Pocota personata, assembly GCA_963082735.1. NCBI lineage: Eukaryota > Metazoa > Arthropoda > Insecta > Diptera > Syrphidae > Pocota > Pocota personata. Next base: position 54,732,809 of record OY720432.1, on the reverse strand, counting down.
TTCGACTAAAGAGTGCGTATGTGCCAGCAAAGCCGTGGCGGCCATTTATCCGATATGCTATTCCATACATAACCCTATACTGTATACTTTATGAATCAATAAAACATTTACAGTTTTTAATTAAAAATCTGAGTTTCCAAACAAAATTACAATACTTATTGCGCGAATTTTGAGACACCCTTTGTATAGTCTTTTGGGGGCATAATACCCGAAGAAAAAAAAAGTATTTGTAGACCACATCATGTGAACTACAAAATTAAAGCTCTGTCCCAGCACTCCCTCCCTCTATCACGGAATCTATTATGTATATTTATGAGGAGGTAAAGCGAAAATTATAAAGAATCTTGTTGCACACATAGTTCTTGAAAAATATAGAAAAGCGTGTTGTGCAAGTCTGAAATCTGTTTATTTGTTCTTGAATTAGTCCACTAACTTAAAGATTGTGTAAAGATTGTAGAAACTCTTCCGATTTCGACAGTTTTTAAACGAAGGTATTAACATTTTGATAAAATTGAATTTTATGAAATATCCTTAGTTCTTCTCAAGCGAGTCGTGTGAGGACAATACGTCGGTACTATAGAATCATTCGATTGTTTTTATTTAATAGTTCCCATCCCTAATGGCAACGTTCCTTATACTTTTTCTAAATCTAACCGTCAACATCTGATTGATGAGGGGTTTCCATGTTATAAGACCTTTAAGTATATATGGATTCTAAAGTAGACCTACACTAGACTCACGGTTACGTTCCCTTCCGGATGATTTTTTAGAATAGAATGAAATAGTGCTATATGCAGGAATTCGTAATTAAAGCTACCACCCTCCGATCACTTTATTTGACTTACACTGAGCAGCAAAAAGTCCAGCTTATACCACATGAATCGTTGTTTTTGTGGTCCAAAAAGCAATGTTTGTCCGGATACGATACTGAAAAGTCATCAAAGTGTAATTATTTCCTATAGGACGCATGGTAGATAGATATTTCGAAGGGACATTTGCCTACGATTATCCTAGATTAGTATTTTTATTGTACCAAGCAGAGCACACACTTCAACACTGAGTTACGAACACGATTGTTGCGCTACTGGCCCCGACAAAGTTTCGAGTTTCCCACCACCCGCCAACCAGATTCGCAAATATTATTTCTACTTAAAGATTTATGTATCGACCTTAATTTATTTAAAACATTACTTGTATGAATATTCGCTTCGGAGAAATAATTCCAAACCTGTTCAAGTTATCCTTGAAGTATTTTTAACACATGGGTATGCAAAGAGTGTTTGTTATATCCACGCAACTCGATTGTGCCTCAATTTCACACAAATCTCGATAAACCCCCGTAAGCGGTGAATCACGCAAAATTTCCCATCTACATACATCTACTGTACGACGTCACAAAAGAGCTTTCCGTCTTCTATGAATTGCATCTGTAATCAAAACAGGGTTGTCGTTCAACTTATCCCCTCCGACTCTAAGATTCAATTCATAATCATTTTGTCCGGTCACTTGATCATTAGCTTAGGTCTCTGCTAGGGAGCTTAACGCAGCACTTTCTCACCCAGCCGATCGATTAAAAACTCGTTTTACTCGTATATCTATTTACTGTAAAGATACGAAAATATCATTTTTCTCGTACTCATTCCACAATTAGGCAAATTCCCCAAATAATCTGTGATTTCTGCTGCGACACGACAGTGGTCATTTACTAGGCGGATAGCAGTCGGGGTTTACACTGTAAACCAAATTTAGTTTGTGACTTAAGTTCGAGTTAAACAGTCAGTTAACGGACGTCGTGCGATTGAGATACATTCGAGTTTGCTTGCAATTTGAGATCTACTCGTATGCGCGTACTGAGAGGCGGTTTAACGCATTGTTGTGGTGACATGCATTAGTGATAAGAAGTTGCATGTGTGTTTTTTTTTTTTTTAAGAAGAAGATTATAGAATACATTTTGAGATAGTTCCGCAATTCTAAATCGTGCTCAGTGCAATTTTATGAAAATACGATGAATTTGATGTTGATTTGTATTACTTTGGTGATTACGATTGCTGCTGTGGTCGCGGAAAAAGCATTCAACGATGGAAAGCGTAAGAAATTTGTTTTTATGTGATAAACCATGTGTGATAATTCGATGGGCGTTTTCAACAAAAAAAAAAACCAACAAAACAAAAAATAGATGTCAAGGTTTTAGATTCTACAAACAGTAGAAAGATACAGCCTTGACACTTGTTGAAGTGCCGTTGAGAGTTGTTTTAATAAATATGCCAAACATGCGAGTATATTAATAGAGCTGAAGTTGTGGTTACTTAGCAGACGGATTTATAATTTGTTTTTTTACTGATCGGTGTTATGTTCTTTGTTTAGGTGTATGGTTATGCCAAAATGAGGTAATACTGGTCGTAGAAAAATTCTATTCGTATCTGTATATTTTTTGTTTGAGACAAATTTTAAATAGAATGCAAATCAGCGAAAAAGAATCAAGAGTTGCAAAGCGGATAGTGTACAATGTCTCCACCGATCAGATATCCAGTGTTCCTGTAGATAGCTCTAATACCTCTAAATCCATTACATTTCCCATAAATTTACGAAATCTCAAAGTCCATAGGTTATCTGCAGTAGATAAGGTACCTTACTCCAGTAGATAAGGTACAAATTACCTTCGTTTCCTTTTGTTAGCCCTTTTTTTATTATACGAACTTATGCATAACGAGTTTAAGACTTGTACATCATTGCTGCTATCCCGCTTATCGGGTTATTGTGGAATTTGACTAGTCGGTGCTGAGTTCTTTTTACTTCTTCTTCTTTTTTAATATTCGTTGGGATTACAACTGATAATGCCTCCCTTACCGGTTTTTCCTGTTGTCGCCTTTGCACTTGATAATGCTTGTCTTGTCTGCTTGGAGTTTATCCATGTTAGGCTTTTTAGTATAAAGACTTGCTCGGATACGAGTATATCTGATACAATCTGCCGACATTGTTAACATTTTCATCTCGGCCGTCGCTCATCTCGTATATTTTCCTACATTTCGAACCGTATATTAAAGCAGTCTGGACAACTGTAGTGTAAAGTTTCCCTTTCAACTTTATGGTGCAAATATTTTCCGAGTTTTCTCGCCATTTCATTCATCCATCAACGCCCACTATATGTCGTCATCACAGTTTGTTTTTTGATTTACAATGGAACTCAAATATTTGAAATTTGAGCATTTGGGATGAAATATTTCTCCCCAAAGAATATCTGGTGTGGGTCGGACAACAAAGAAGTTAAATTCTCTATCTTTGAGCATATAATCCTCAACCCAATTTCTTACAGGGCATTCAAAACACTAATGCCTATAAATTTCAAAATATCGTGTTAAATCTTTTACTCTTTCCCATGCCATTCTTACCTTTCACTCTATCACTTGGTTTTTCAAACTACAAGGTACGCAGTCCTTAGTGGTGGATAACATTAACACACAATTACAAAGCTGAGGTAATATCAGAGAGGGTATCAGAAATGGCGCTTCAAGCAACGCCATTGCTCAGTAGCTTGAACATGAAACACATTCCTAATATCAAATAAAATCCTTTTAAGCTGAATTCTCTGTATGGATGGTATGAACATGTGATCAGATAAAAAATTAGTTTTTTTATAAATTTGTTTATTTGAGAGACAACAAACCAAAACATGTTTTTGGGTCCCTTTTCATCAACCTTCCACGGGGCATCTTAACTAGATTTACTCCCTTCATTTCTCTAGAATTCTTCTTTGATCTGACCTTGATTGCTTATGTCAAGCATTGTATATTCCTATCCACTGGTAACCTGTATAGTCATAATCTTCTGCTAGCTAGTACCGGAAACTCTTCGAGGCGTAACCTCCAGGAATAGTTTTTCATAAATCCTATTTTGTACAGAAGATAAGTAAAAGAAGGTCCTGTGGATGTCGCTACCATCCATTTCAGCCTTCCTCGCTATAGAGCCCACCGGAAGTTGTTTTATGGCTTTGAATGTCTTTAGTTTTAAGGTAAACGCAGTCGAAAACATAATAAAAAAGTAATCAACTATTTTGAAGTAGACAGCTTTCAAAAACCGAACTATTTCGAAATGTAAACAATTTTCTAGTCGACAATTTTGAACTAGTTAGCTCATATAGGTTATAATATTTCAAAAATTTATAAACTAAGAAACCGGTCGCCATGCAGCTTTCCGCTCTTAGCTTTGATCATAAGTTTCTCTCCTATAACATGTGAATCCACATTCATATTCAATAACTCGAAACAAGTATTCTAAGAAGCCTCATAAATATTCCACCTAGTTTTATCCGCGCTTATTCGGCCCAAGCGTCATACATTACATATATTAAAATACGTAGAGCTAATAATAATAATTGAAAAAGGCGCTTTTGAGTCAAGATAGCAAGATTTTTAGTACTCTTGCGCTAGTTGTGGAAGTTTTTGCCATACTCACAATAGCTAACTAGATAATTGAAGGGAGATGGCATGGTAGAACGTAGAGTATTAGAATTTGCAATGACAGTAAAGCTGCGCTTGAGACTTACACATAACATAATAATATCAATTAGTCGGTTACCTACGGCTATTGTAACTTTAGTTTCTCATAGAACCCATGTTATGACAGAACACTTTAAAGATAGTCTTACTTGTGATTATAGACATTACAAAAACATTATTGAATCTTGTATAACCATATTCCCAGATCGTATTCCATATCCGTGTTAAAAAAATAAAACCTTGAACTTTACCCCAATTATGCAATGGATTCTACAAGTTTTGCCTTTCCAGAGCTTCATAACTGGTATTTTTTCATTTTCGTCGGAGTTTAAGTATGTAGTTCGTTTGAGTCGTTAATTTAAAGTTTTATACTACTGGTTTTAGACTATGTGAATTTAAGAAAATTTTTAATTTTTCATCCTTCAAAGATTAAAGGCCTATCTGCACAATTAAACCGACTGCGTGGCAAGTATTCGTTTAAATTAAGCGTCACACATTTAATACAAATCACTCAAGAGTCTACAAAATTGAACATTTAACACCTTGTATGAGTAATCAATTTATTTCAAAACAGTGCAATTACCAGATGAGAATATTTTAGTATACTTATCCGTATGTATGTACATATATTCGATTCACAGTATCAGTAGCTTTGTTAGACCAAAGGCAGAACTTGGGTGGGAATTTCGTTAATTAACACGTTGCCGCAGTAATATAGCAGTGTGATAGCTTTATTTGTTTCATCGAAACGTTCATCAGATAACCATTAGACTTTGCTGACAGATACAGATAAATGTACGGCTGAATACAAAGATTCCATTAACACAAGTTTCTGATCAATTAACATCAACATGATAATTACAGTTTTTGTACAGGTATACCCCATACCATAGGGTGTATTAATTTTGATCCATAGTTTGTAACAGAGAAATACTCATAATAATGATAGACTCCCAGGAGTATATACAGTATATTTGTGATCAGCATCAAGAGCTGTATCGATCTAGCCATGTCTGTCCATATGTCACTAATTGTTGGGCCTTAAATTTTGAACTAGAAAGATGAGAATTGGTATATAACTTCCTTAAGACCCAAAGCAGTACAAATGTAAAAAATACACTCACAGACTCGCCCACTTTTAAAAAAAAATTCCCTTTTATAAATATTTTTACTAGAAACTGAAAAATATCGAATTAAAGAAATATATAGATATTCACATTCCCTACAATACGCCCACTTTTGGGGTGTATTTTATTTAAAAAAAAACCTATTTTGCTTTTTTAAAGCTATCTACGGTGATGATTAGTCTTATTGTGATTATTTCACCAGAATCCTTGACCTTCGGCTACAAATGACTACTGCCACACCCACTTTTTTCTAAGAAAAAGTCTTAACCACAAATTATGTGATAAAATCTTTTAAAGATCGAGAGAATATCCTTGAATATCAGAAAGATTTTATTGCATATAAACGCCACGCCCACTTTATTAGGGGTGGTTTAAAAGATAAGGGATTTGGATATCATACGATCCGTTTCAGACAAATTGTAGCTTTTCTGTTTGTTTTTTTTTTCCTTTTTTACTTGCTCCTATAGGGCAAGAATAGTTTTCGAACAAAATTTTGATCTCGAGATTTTGATTCGTCTTGAGTAACTCGGAAAAGTTGATCTCGCAATTCTGTCTTTCATTCTGCCTGTACCTCGGACTGCAGCTTAATCGGTTTTTCTTCAAACTTCATATCTGGACTTTGTGGTCTTATGTCCAGAGGCGAAATTCGAATTTTCATGTTAACCTCGAAATTAACGGTACTTTACTTAAGGCCGAAATTTGCTCGAAAACGGCTCCGACAATTTCGATAAAAGTTCACACCTGGCGTAACCAGACATTTCCAATAACAACGCATACTCAGTTTTTCACTCAAAATTCGAATAACGGTAATTTACTTATTTCTCGGATATGTTTAAGACGATTTTATCAAAATTAGTGTACAAGTAATTTTTAAAATTTGCTCAAAAAAATGTTAGCTTATCAATTTGGCTTAAATTCTAAAATCTGAACAATTTACAAGTACTTGCGACCCAGTCGTACCCTTTATTTATTTTTTTTTTTGTCTCTGGTTATAACAAACGATAATTATTTGATTTCATTATTTAATAAAAAAAAAACAGTCGTTAAATGTGGTAGCATTCTCTTTTCTGGTCAAACCACTTTCCAAGGACATCTACGCAGACGAGTTTCGATCTTTAAATTAAAATATTGTTTATTGAATTTTATTTGTATACATTTCTATTAAAGATAAGTGACAAGTGGTCTTTAACAGAAGTTCAGAGAAGACTTCTTTTTAATTATTATTAATTGATGATTGTGAGAGCATGCGAAACTGTGTTAGTAGGTAAATGCTATATCGTTGACTTTAGTGGTACATACAAATCATAAAGATAACTTTTGGGTAAATTGCACAGTACGTAATGTAGTAAGCCTTCATTTGAGTTAACATTTAAATTCAATAAATCAATGCGATACAATAATCAAACACGTTACCCATGTTAAGTTATGATTGATTGAATTCCACTTGTTGACGTATTTCAAGCCAATGCTGTCTCTGTTTCTGCTTTTGCGCGTTAAACTAGTTCCCCTACTTGGTGCGACAATTTGCATTTTTGTAAATGACGTTTGTCTATTACAGTTCAATATTATGTATTAATAGAATAAACTATATTGAGATATAGATTTTACATGGGAGTAATGTGTGACTTTTGCAAAAACCTAAAGCTAACCTAGTGTACTTGTTAGACAAGTGAGAATGTTTCTCTTTATTAAGCTTACTAGAGGAACAAGTTCATAACACTAAAGTTTGCTTGTTTATCAAATTGAAATCGGAAATTGGAAAAAAAAAACAAATTTTCTTGAATCATCATTTATTTTAGTTGATGTTAAAATTTACCGCCATTCATTAAATTACTTTTCCGAAAAAATTAATGAGAAAAGGACATGCATTTCTAATGAGCGTTTGAAGATAGTGCTATGGTTATGCCAGATTTGAATCAATCAATTTTAAATTGGAAATAAGAAATATCAAAATGCAATTCCAAGGAGAATAAATAATTTCAAACCGACAATAATCAATTAAATTAAAAAGTTGATCAAATGCTAGTCTGACCTAGTGCGGATTATTAAATTTGGGCTTTAAATTACATCGGAAGTGTAGATACGTTTTTCCGAAAATCATCAAAATCGGATGCAGACGAGGTTAGATATGGTAGAGTTACTTTTCACCCCACTCACGACTGGGTCGCATGTCGTGCTACGAGTATATAATACCGTGGTCATTTGCAAATCACTGAAAGTTGGAATCCAAGCGAAATTGTTAAAATGCATTTTTTTTAAATGCTTTGCAAATCAGAAAACTTATTTTGACAATTTTGTAAAACTACATGCATATGCCAACAATTGCTTCGAGACAAGGCCGTTAATTTTGGTGGCAGAATAAAAATTTCAACGTGAATTATGACTTCACAGGCCCTAGATATAAAGTTTGAAGTAAATCCATGTAGCCGCTTAGTCTGTAGTCGTACGTACAGACAGACAGTCAGACCGAATTTCCAGACACGTTTTTCTAGTTCATCTATATTGTAATATGCTGGCTACGGCTCGAGTAGATAAAACGATATTCTGTGAAATTTATTTCTTTATTTTCTAGTCTATAGAACAATTCAATTTCACACTATACTATTCTTTGCAAATTCTTTTCTTACAAGGTCTCTTTCCTCTCAAATCACTTTATCTCCTTTCAATTACTTAATTCACAAATCCAAACTAATTACTTTTTCTTGTTTACTCTCAACTTTCAATTTATCACCAAATTACAACTTCGCCCATTATCACTTTTCCAATCTCTTCGCCACGGTTCTAAACCAACTGTCTTTTTTTGACCGCCATCTGTCCTTATATAGCAGAAGTTTCTGATAGCCAGAAACTTCTAGCAAATTCTTCGACCACTGGAACAAGAGAAATAATTCTTGCAGTTATAATTCCCTTTTATCCCTAATATTATTCGTCTCTTTCGTTGACATGAGCTGTGGAGACTTCGTCCCCGACACGAACCTCGAATGAAGGACAGTTTGAACCAAAATTCTGCCAGAATGGAAAGTCACTTCGGAATTTGCTGCATAGACATAGGCGCGTAGTTATTATTATGCTACACTGCCCCCCTCTTAGACGTGTTCGTCCCGAACAAGTGCATCCTCATTTCGGCCATTGTATCGACTCAGTCGGTCCACATGAACCACTTTCATTTTGGCCCTTGGTCCTCGCTGGATGCGGTAGACAACATCGTTGATGCGGGTTACTATTCTGTAGGGACCTTCCCAGTTCCGCTGTAACTTAGGTGATTTCCCCTTTTGGCGATGGGGATTATACAGCCACACCAGATCTCCTTCCTGGAATCCTGACGTTGTTGCCTTGGCATCATACCTGGTCTTCATGCGGTCGCTCGTCATCTTAATCTGGCTTCTGGTCCTTTGGTGTATGTCCCTAAGCCTTTCCCTAAGGTCCGCCACGTACTCTTCTTCATTTCTGGGCTCATTGGTAGGAGATCCAAATTTCACCTCACTGGGTAAACGAGCTATTCCACCAAATAAGATTTCGAACGGCGTATGTCGAGTAGTGCTATGCACGGCACTTCTATAGGCCATCAAAAACAAGGGAATCTGCCGGTCCCAATCCCGTTGGTAGTCACCTACGACCTTCGAGAGATGTTCGTCCAAAGTCCTATTGAAACGCTCCACCATACCGTCCGACTGTGGATGAAGCGGGGTTGTCCTTGTCTTTTTGATTCCGAGTAGTTGACACATCTCTTGGAAGATTCTTGACTCGAAGTTCCGCCCTTGGTCAGAATGCAATTCCAAGGGTACACCGAATCTGCTAACCCAATTGTAGACGATCTGCTCCGCCACGGTTCTGCTTTCCTGGTTAGGGATCGGAAACGCTTCCGGCCACTTACTGAAGTAGTCCATCACTACGAGTATATACCGATTACCATTGTCGGTTTCCGGAAAGGGCCCTGCGATGTCAATGGCGATTCGTTCGAAAGGTGCTCCCACGTTGTATTGGTGCATCTTACCTCGAGTTTTGATTCTCGGACCCTTGCTAGCTGCACACACGTCGCATTTTCTGCACCAGTCTTCGATATCTTCCTTCGCTTTTAACCAATAAAAACGTTCTCGTACCTTTTCTAGCGTCTTATTCACTCCCAAGTGGCCTCCGGTCGCCCCGCCATGCATTTCCTGTAACACCTCCTTGACCCTCGTCCGCGGTACGACAAGCTGCATTACAAACGACTTTCCGTCGGAGGATTCCCATTTTCTTCTCAGAACACCTTCTTGGACATGGAGGGAGTCCCACTGCGCAAAATATGCCTTTAAGGTCGGGCTTCTGTGAGAGATGTCCTGATGATCCGGTTTCTCCATGTTCTCCTTCCAGGCCAGAATCGGCTCGATATCCGGGTCTTCCTTCTGAGCGTTCCGGATCTCATCTACGCTCCAGCCGGCGATAGGTTCGGCTCTCATTCTTTGGATGGAAACCAGCTCCCGTTCTTCCTGACGCGCACAATGTTTACAATCCGTTCTGCATGGTCTCCGGGACAGTGCATCCGCATTAGAGTGGAGTTTTCCTTTACGATGCTGTATTTCGTAGTCGTAGATTTGCAGCCTTTCGATCCATCTTGCGACCTGACCCTCAGGACTCTTGAACTGTAATAGCCATTTTAAGGCTGCATGGTCTGTGCGAAGAACGAACTTCCTCCCGTAGAGGTATTTGTGAAAATGCTTCGTAGCCAAGATCAAAGCTAGAAGTTCCCGCCTTGTCACGCAGTAGTTCCTTTCTGGCTTAGAGAGCACCTTGCTGAAGTACGCAACCACCTTCTCTTGGCCGTCATGCACCTGGGAGAGTACGGCTCCTACCCCGACATTACTAGCATCTGCATCCACAACGAACGTTTCCCCGGGAGTGGGGTAAGCCAGTATCGGGGCATCGCATAGCCGTTGTTTAAGTGCCTTGAAGCTCTTCTCGCACTCAATTGACCATTTGAATTGTTTTCCCTTTTCCGTCAACTGGTGCAGGTTCTTTGCGATCCCGGCAAAATCCTTCACGAACCGTCTGTAGCAGGTGGCTAGGCCCAGGAAGCTCCTTAGTTGGTGTTTGTCTTTGGGGACTGGCCAGTTTTTCACCGCTTCGACCTTCTCCGGATCGGTTCTCACTCCTTTCGCTGAAATTATGTGTCCCAGGTACTTGACTTCCGCTCTAAACAGGGCGCACTTCTTGGGGTTGAGCTTCAGGTGGGCACTTCGAAGCCTTTGAAACACATCCCTTAGATTGTCTCGGTGTTGCGCAAACGTTTTTCCTACGACGATGACATCATCCAAGTATACCAAACAGGTTTTCCATGTTAACCCTTGCAGGACACATTCCATCAATCGCTCGAAAGTCGCCGGAGCATTGCACAGCCCGAATGGCATTACCGTGAATTGCCATAGCCCATTTCCTGTGGTGAAGGCGGTTTTCTCCCGGTCTTCTGGATGGATCTGTACCTGCCAGTAGCCACTCTTCAAGTCGAGAGTGGAAAACCATCGGGCTCCTGATAGTGTGTCTAGCGTGTCGTCAATCCGTGGCAGAGGATAGCTGTCTTTCTTGGTGACGTAATTGAGCTGCCGATAGTCCACGCAGAACCGCGTGCTGCCATCTTTCTTCTTTACCAGTACAACCGGTGATGCCCACGGACTTTTGGAACTTTCAATCAGACCTTCTTTCTCCATTGCCGACACCATCTCTGTCTGCTTTGCCAATGGAAGGCGCCTAGCAGGCTGACGAATTGGTCTAGTATCACCAGTGTCTATTCGATGTTGTACCAGGTGTGTTCGGCCGTATTCTCCGTCCTGTGAGGCAAATACATCAGCGTACTCATTGATAAGATTCTCTGCCATAGTTCGCTGCTCCTGATTCAGCTCACTGGACTGGAGAATCGTCTCTCTCGTTTCCGCTGTCCAAGGTGATGGGAGAGGTTTTGGAGCATCACGTTCAGATATTGTTGCGACGGCGGTAATCGGCGTGCATTTTCCAGTCACCTCACCTCTCCTTAGTTTGACAGTGTGTGGTCTTGCGTTCAAAACCCTCACTGGAACCATGGTGTTCTTTGGTTCGACTAACGTCTTTCCCACGATGTAGTCTTGAGAATTCTTCTCTGGGTCTGGTTCTACTATGTAGAATCGGTGGCTCCCAAGATCACCTTCCAGCTTCGTCCAAATGATTGTCTCTGAAGACGGCGGCAAAACTTCGTCTTTGCTGATGACTGTCCTGAGAGTTACGGCATTCTCATTTCCGTACACCATCGGAATCTCCACATTTCGATACCTCAGTACTTGCATCCCGATGTCCAAGATTACTTCATTTGCTTTCATGAAGTCTACTCCGATGATGCACTCGTCGCATATATCTGCCACCAGAAACGCATGGGAGAACGTCAGTCCTGCCAGAGTAATCGTAAGACGAACTTCTCCAAATACCTTCGCCATTTCCCCTGTTGCAGTCTTCAGGCAGTAGCTGTTGGTGTTGTGCAGCCAGGAGCTTTTGACGATATCTCTTCTTACAATGGAGGCAGTGGCACCTGTGTCGATGGTGGCTACGCACTTCTTCTCGTTGATTAGTGCCTCCACTGTCAGGCTCTTGTTACCCCGTTTGGTTTGCGAAACTTGAATGGTGGTCCTGGGGGCCTCGATTCCAGTAACCAACTTCTGCCCCGCGAAGTTGGTCCTTACGCATCTCCCGACTGCTGGTTTTGGGAAGTCTGACCGACAGGATGCTTCCTCTCTGCTTCTCCTACTTCCGCAATGTGGACAATTTCCTCGTCTAGGTGCACTTCTGCACTGCCGTTGTAGGTGTCCGGTTTGGTTGCAATTCCAGCAACGGATTTGACTTCCGCGAGCTTTGACGGCTGTTCTCTGGCATGAGCATTCCACGACGGACATTTCCCTGACACGGTGTATTCCCTGGTATGCTTGGTCCGCAGCCTTCATTGACAAAGCGAATGCCAATGCCTCGGGGAGTGTTCGCTTTTCAGCCATCCTTACAGCCATTTGCAGTTGTCTGTCCTCTATGGCCTGAATAAAAGCTTCCACCGCCATTTCGTTGATAAGCTCCTCACCGGCTTTAGGGTATGAAAGATGGGCTAGTCGCTCTATATCCGCTTGCAACTGTTGGAGCGTTTCCCCCCTTTTCTGGACTCGACTACGCAGCTGAACCCTGTACACCTGCTGCATGTGTTCATCCCCAAACCGCATCTCGATAGCCTGAACCAGAGAGTCGTAGTTCTGCTGTTTATCTTCCGGGATGGTCTGCAAGAGCTCCGCAGCTGGACCCCTCAGTGCAAGCGTGAGTGCAATAGACTTCTCTTCATCGTCCCAGTTATTGGTCATTGCGGCCGCTTCGAATTGCCTCTTATAAATTGGCCATGATGTTTGACCATCGAAGATAGGAGGCTGCATCTCCTTTCTTCTCAGACCGTCAGTGGAATATTCCCGTGCTTTCTGTCTCTTCACGTTGCTGAGCTCCTTAGCAAGATTTTCGACTTGCTTTTCTACTTTTTCAAACTGAGTCTCTATCTTCCCGGCTGGAGCGTAGATGAGATCCGGAACGCTCAGAAGGAAGACCCGGATATCGAGCCGATTCTGGCCTGGAAGGAGAACATGGAGAAACCGGATCATCAGGACATCTCTCACAGAAGCCCGACCTTAAAGGCATATTTTGCGCAGTGGGACTCCCTCCATGTCCAAGAAGGTGTTCTGAGAAGAAAATGGGAATCCTCCGACGGAAAGTCGTTTGTAATGCAGCTTGTCGTACCGCGGACGAGGGTCAAGGAGGTGTTACAGGAAATGCATGGCGGGGCGACCGGAGGCCACTTGGGAGTGAATAAGACGCTAGAAAAGGTACGAGAACGTTTTTATTGGTTAAAAGCGAAGGAAGATATCGAAGACTGGTGCAGAAAATGCGACGTGTGTGCAGCTAGCAAGGGTCCGAGAATCAAAACTCGAGGTAAGATGCACCAATACAACGTGGGAGCACCTTTCGAACGAATCGCCATTGACATCGCAGGGCCCTTTCCGGAAACCGACAATGGTAATCGGTATATACTCGTAGTGATGGACTACTTCAGTAAGTGGCCGGAAGCGTTTCCGATCCCTAACCAGGAAAGCAGAACCGTGGCGGAGCAGATCGTCTACAATTGGGTTAGCAGATTCGGTGTACCCTTGGAATTGCATTCTGACCAAGGGCGGAACTTCGAGTCAAGAATCTTCCAAGAGATGTGCCAACTACTCGGAATCAAAAAGACAAGGACAATCCCGCTTCATCCACAGTCGGACGGTATGGTGGAGCGTTTCAATAGAACTTTGGACGAACATCTCTCGAAGGTCGTAGGTGACTACCAACGGGATTGGGACCGGCAGATTCCCTTGTTTTTGATGGCCTATAGAAGTGCCGTGCATAGCACTACTCGACATACGCCGTTCGAAATCTTATTTGGTGGAATAGCTCTTTTACCCAGTGAGGTGAAATTTGGATCTCCTACCAATGAGCCCAGAAATGAAGAAGAGTACGTGGCGGACCTTAGGGAAAGGCTTAGGGACATACACCAAAGGACCAGAAGCCAGATTAAGATGACGAGCGACCGCATGAAGACCAGGTATGATGCCAAGGCAACAACGTCAGGATTCCAGGAAGGAGATCTGGTGTGGCTGTATAATCCCCATCGCCAAAAGGGGAAATCACCTAAGTTACAGCGGAACTGGGAAGGTCCCTACAGAATAGTAACCCGCATCAACGATGTTGTCTACCGCATCCAGCGAGGACCAAGGGCCAAAATGAAAGTGGTTCATGTGGACCGACTGAGTCGATACAATGGCCGAAATGAGGATGCACTTGTTCGGGACGAACACGTCTAAGAGGGGGGCAGTGTAGCATAATAATAACTACGCGCCTATGTCTATGCAGCAAATTCCGAAGTGACTTTCCATTCTGGCAGAATTTTGGTTCAAACTGTCCTTCATTCGAGGTTCGTGTCGGGGACGAAGTCTCCACAGCTCATGTCAACGAAAGAGACGAATAATATTAGGGATAAAAGGGAATTATAACTGCAAGAATTATTTCTCTTGTTCCAGTGGTCGAAGAATTTGCTAGAAGTTTCTGGCTATCAGAAACTTCTGCTATATAAGGACAGATGGCGATCAAAAAAAAGACAGTTGGTTTAGAACCGTGGCGAAGAGATTGGAAAAGTGATAATGGGCGAAGTTGTAATTTGGTGATAAATTGAAAGTTGAGAGTAAACAAGAAAAAGTAATTAGTTTGGATTTGTGAATTAAGTAGAAGAAAGGAGATAAAGTGATTTGAGAGGAAAGAGACCTTGTAAGAAAAGAATTTGCAAAGAATAGTATAGTGTGAACTTGAATTGTTCTATAGACTAGAAAATAAAGAAATAAATTTCACAGAATATCGTTTTATCTACTCGAGCCGTAGCCAGCATATTACATTGGTGTCAGAAGCGGGATAAAACTTATTCTGTGAATAACTATTTCCGTGGTGTGAAATTGCACAAAAAAAAAAAAAAAACGATTTCTGTGTTGAGTTAATTAGTTGCGCAAAATGGGTCGCAAATTGGGAAAACTAACTATAACTCAACTAAAGGCAGAACTCAGTAAGCGGAACCTCGACACAACTGGGGGAAAAGATGCCCTACTGATTCGTCTGGAAGAAGCAGTAACGCAGGAAGGTGAAAATCCGCACGACGTAGAGTTTGACGTGGAAGAGGAAGCAGTAAGTACAGCAGCCGACCCGGGTATAACAAGTCTGCTCCTGCAACTTAAGTTAGTCATGGACGAACAAAAGAAAGCAATAGAAGATCAAAGGAATTCTCTAGAACTTAAGCTGGATGAACAAAAGAAGGCAATGGATGAACAAAAGAAAGCAATGGACGAACAAAAGAATTCTCTAGATGCTCTGGAAAGTAAACTTGATGAGCAAAACAAGAACTTGGAATCCAAATTCGAAGTGATCGAAGAGAAAATCGAGAAGGTAGAGACGCAACTCGAAAAAGTCGAAACTAGATTCGATGAAAATTTTGAGAAACAGGAAACTCAGTTCGGGAAGATAGAGATTCAGTTTGAAAAAGTGGATACGCAATTCGAGATAGTAGGAAAGCAAGTCGAAAATCTTGCTAAGGAGCTCAGCAACGTGAAGAGACAGAAAGCACGGGAATATTCCACTGACGGTCTGAGAAGAAAGGAGATGCAGCCTCCTATCTTCGATGGTCAAACATCATGGCCAATTTATAAGAGGCAATTCGAAGCGGCCGCAATGACCAATAGCTGGGACGATGAAGAGAAGTCTATTGCACTCACGCTTGCACTGAGGGGTCCAGCTGCGGAGCTCTTGCAGACCATCCCGGAAGATAAACAGCAGAACTACGACTCTCTGGTTCAGGCTATCGAGATGCGGTTTGGGGATGAACACATGCAGCAGGTGTACAGGGTTCAGCTGCGTAGTCGAGTCCAGAAAAGGGGGGAAACGCTCCAACAGTTGCAAGCGGATATAGAGCGACTAGCCCATCTTTCATACCCTAAAGCCGGTGAGGAGCTTATCAACGAAATGGCGGTGGAAGCTTTTATTCAGGCCATAGAGGACAGACAACTGCAAATGGCTGTAAGGATGGCTGAAAAGCGAACACTCCCCGAGGCATTGGCATTCGCTTTGTCAATGAAGGCTGCGGACCAAGCATACCAGGGAATACACCGTGTCAGGGAAATGTCCGTCGTGGAATGCTCATGCCAGAGAACAGCCGTCAAAGCTCGCGGAAGTCAAATCCGTTGCTGGAATTGCAACCAAACCGGACACCTACAACGGCAGTGCAGAAGTGCACCTAGACGAGGAAATTGTCCACATTGCGGAAGTAGGAGAAGCAGAGAGGAAGCATCCTGTCGGTCAGACTTCCCAAAACCAGCAGTCGGGAGATGCGTAAGGACCAACTTCGCGGGGCAGAAGTTGGTTACTGGAATCGAGGCCCCCAGACCACCATTCAAGTTTCGCAAACCAAACGGGGTAACAAGAGCCTGACAGTGGAGGCACTAATCAACGAGAAGAAGTGCGTAGCCACCATCGACACAGGTGCCACTGCCTCCATTGTAAGAAGAGATATCGTCAAAAGCTCCTGGCTGCACAACACCAACAGCTACTGCCTGAAGACTGCAACAGGGGAAATGGCGAAGGTATTTGGAGAAGTTCGTCTTACGATTACTCTGGCAGGACTGACGTTCTCCCATGCGTTTCTGGTGGCAGATATATGCGACGAGTGCATCATCGGAGTAGACTTCATGAAAGCAAATGAAGTAATCTTGGACATCGGGATGCAAGTACTGAGGTATCGAAATGTGGAGATTCCGATGGTGTACGGAAATGAGAATGCCGTAACTCTCAGGACAGTCATCAGCAAAGACGAAGTTTTGCCGCCGTCTTCAGAGACAATCATTTGGACGAAGCTGGAAGGTGATCTTGGGAGCCACCGATTCTACATAGTAGAACCAGACCCAGAGAAGAATTCTCAAGACTACATCGTGGGAAAGACGTTAGTCGAACCAAAGAACACCATGGTTCCAGTGAGGGTTTTGAACGCAAGACCACACACTGTCAAACTAAGGAGAGGTGAGGTGACTGGAAAATGCACGCCGATTACCGCCGTCGCAACAATATCTGAACGTGATGCTCCAAAACCTCTCCCATCACCTTGGACAGCGGAAACGAGAGAGACGATTCTCCAGTCCAGTGAGCTGAATCAGGAGCAGCGAACTATGGCAGAGAATCTTATCAATGAGTACGCTGATGTATTTGCCTCACAGGACGGAGAATACGGCCGAACACACCTGGTACAACATCGAATAGACACTGGTGATACTAGACCAATTCGTCAGCCTGCTAGGCGCCTTCCATTGGCAAAGCAGACAGAAGTTGCAGAGATGGTGTCGGCAATGGAGAAAGAAGGTCTGATTGAAAGTTCCAAAAGTCCGTGGGCATCACCGGTTGTACTGGTAAAGAAGAAAGATGGCAGCACGCGGTTCTGCGTGGACTATCGGCAGCTCAATTACGTCACCAAGAAAGACAGCTATCCTCTGCCACGGATTGACGACACGCTAGACACACTATCAGGAGCCCGATGGTTTTCCACTCTCGACTTGAAGAGTGGCTACTGGCAGGTACAGATCCATCCAGAAGACCGGGAGAAAACCGCCTTCACCACAGGAAATGGGCTATGGCAATTCACGGTAATGCCATTCGGGCTGTGCAATGCTCCGGCGACTTTCGAGCGATTGATGGAATGTGTCCTGCAAGGGTTAACATGGAAAACCTGTTTGGTATACTTGGATGATGTCATCGTCGTAGGAAAAACGTTTGCGCAACACCGAGACAATCTAAGGGATGTGTTTCAAAGGCTTCGAAGTGCCCACCTGAAGCTCAACCCCAAGAAGTGCGCCCTGTTTAGAGCGGAAGTCAAGTACCTGGGACACATAATTTCAGCGAAAGGAGTGAGAACCGATCCGGAGAAGGTCGAAGCGGTGAAAAACTGGCCAGTCCCCAAAGACAAACACCAACTAAGGAGCTTCCTGGGCCTAGCCACCTACTACAGACGGTTCGTGAAGGATTTTGCCGGGATCGCAAAGAACCTGCACCAGTTGACGGAAAAGGGAAAACAATTCAAATGGTCAATTGAGTGCGAGAAGAGCTTCAAGGCACTTAAACAACGGCTATGCGATGCCCCGATACTGGCTTACCCCACTCCCGGGGAAACGTTCGTTGTGGATGCAGATGCTAGTAATGTCGGGGTAGGAGCCGTACTCTCCCAGGTGCATGACGGCCAAGAGAAGGTGGTTGCGTACTTCAGCAAGGTGCTCTCTAAGCCAGAAAGGAACTACTGCGTGACAAGGCGGGAACTTCTAGCTTTGATCTTGGCTACGAAGCATTTTCACAAATACCTCTACGGGAGGAAGTTCGTTCTTCGCACAGACCATGCAGCCTTAAAATGGCTATTACAGTTCAAGAGTCCTGAGGGTCAGGTCGCAAGATGGATCGAAAGGCTGCAAATCTACGACTACGAAATACAGCATCGTAAAGGAAAACTCCACTCTAATGCGGATGCACTGTCCCGGAGACCATGCAGAACGGATTGTAAACATTGTGCGCGTCAGGAAGAACGGGAGCTGGTTTCCATCCAAAGAATGAGAGCCGAACCTATCGCCGGCTGGAGCGTAGATGAGATCCGGAACGCTCAGAAGGAAGACCCGGATATCGAGCCGATTCTGGCCTGGAAGGAGAACATGGAGAAACCGGATCATCAGGACATCTCTCACAGAAGCCCGACCTTAAAGGCATATTTTGCGCAGTGGGACTCCCTCCATGTCCAAGAAGGTGTTCTGAGAAGAAAATGGGAATCCTCCGACGGAAAGTCGTTTGTAATGCAGCTTGTCGTACCGCGGACGAGGGTCAAGGAGGTGTTACAGGAAATGCATGGCGGGGCGACCGGCGGCCACTTGGGAGTGAATAAGACGCTAGAAAAGGTACGAGAACGTTTTTATTGGTTAAAAGCGAAGGAAGATATCGAAGACTGGTGCAGAAAATGCGACGTGTGTGCAGCTAGCAAGGGTCCGAGAATCAAAACTCGAGGTAAGATGCACCAATACAACGTGGGAGCACCTTTCGAACGAATCGCCATTGACATCGCAGGGCCCTTTCCGGAAACCGACAATGGTAATCGGTATATACTCGTAGTGATGGACTACTTCAGTAAGTGGCCGGAAGCGTTTCCGATCCCTAACCAGGAAAGCAGAACCGTGGCGGAGCAGATCGTCTACAATTGGGTTAGCAGATTCGGTGTGCCCTTGGAATTGCATTCTGACCAAGGGCGGAACTTCGAGTCAAGAATCTTCCAAGAGATGTGTCAACTACTCGGAATCAAAAAGACAAGGACAACCCCGCTTCATCCACAGTCGGACGGTATGGTGGAGCGTTTCAATAGGACTTTGGACGAACATCTCTCGAAGGTCGTAGGTGACTACCAACGGGATTAGGACCGGCAGATTCCCTTGTTTTTGATGGCCTATAGAAGTGCCGTGCATAGCACTACTCGACATACGCCGTTCGAAATCTTATTTGGTGGAATAGCTCGTTTACCCAGTGAGGTGAAATTTGGATCTCCTACCAATGAGCCCAGAAATGAAGAAGAGTACGTGGCGGACCTTAGGGAAAGGCTTAGGGACATACACCAAAGGACCAGAAGCCAGATTAAGATGACGAGCGACCGCATGAAGACCAGGTATGATGCCAAGGCAACAACGTCAGGATTCCAGGAAGGAGATCTGGTGTGGCTGTATAATCCCCATCGCCAAAAGGGGAAATCACCTAAGTTACAGCGGAACTGGGAAGGTCCCTACAGAATAGTAACCCGCATCAACGATGTTGTCTACCGCATCCAGCGAGGACCAAGGGCCAAAATGAAAGTGGTTCATGTGGACCGACTGAGTCGATACAATGGCCGAAATGAGGATGCACTTGTTCGGGACGAACACGTCTAAGAGGGGGGCAGTGTAGCATAATAATAACTACGCGCCTATGTCTATGCAGCAAATTCCGAAGTGACTTTCCATTCTGGCAGAATTTTGGTTCAAACTGTCCTTCATTCGAGGTTCGTGTCGGGGACGAAGTCTCCACAGCTCATGTCAACGAAAGAGACGAATAATATTAGGGATAAAAGGGAATTATAACTGCAAGAATTATTTCTCTTGTTCCAGTGGTCGAAGAATTTGCTAGAAGTTTCTGGCTATCAGAAACTTCTGCTATATAAGGACAGATGGCGATCAAAAAAAAGACAGTTGGTTTAGAACCGTGGCGAAGAGATTGGAAAAGTGATAATGGGCGAAGTTGTAATTTGGTGATAAATTGAAAGTTGAGAGTAAACAAGAAAAAGTAATTAGTTTGGATTTGTGAATTAAGTAGAAGAAAGGAGATAAAGTGATTTGAGAGGAAAGAGACCTTGTAAGAAAAGAATTTGCAAAGAATAGTATAGTGTGAACTTGAATTGTTCTATAGACTAGAAAATAAAGAAATAAATTTCACAGAATATCGTTTTATCTACTCGAGCCGTAGCCAGCATATTACAATATTATATCTGTAATATTAGAAATGATTAAAATTTCGAGTTTGAAAATTTCCACGAAAATAATAGGTAGTTGCCTAAGTGCCTATAAGTGCAAATAAAAGGTACCACGTGGCGATTTCATTCGGCACATTGGCAAAGTCAATCACCAATATGAAGTGATTCACCGTATCGTTGTAAATTTGAAAAATACCTATGGTGATCGTGTCAAAAAATCGTATCCGAGATAAGGCCAGAGTCTGACGGTACTATACTCAAAATAGTGATAAAAGTGGTTTTCCGAATGGCGGCTGTGCGTGTCTGTCTGGCTGTTTGTGTGCCTGTCTGTGACATTGCCTTCTGCCTCTTTCGTTCAGGATAACTTCTGCGAAAGTGCTCCGTTTGGACTGATTCTTTTTGAATATTAGTAGGACCCAAGATCTGTAGTTGCTGCTGGCAATCGTATCGTATCGACGATTCCTCTTCCGTGGAGTTTGCCTTAGTTAGACCTTGGGCCTTATTGGTTTTGGTGTCAGTCTGACTGGCGTTTTTTTTTTTTGTTAATTTTGTACAATTTGGACATGTTTTTTTCGTTTACTACAACTTCTGAAAAACTGCACCGATTTGAATTATTCTATTTGGCGGTTTTGAAAGTGCATTGAATTTTGTTTAATTTCTCCATTTATTTCGTTAAATTTCTTCATTTATTTAGTCATCAATTTGAATGAATATTTTTAGAACATGCTTCCCTGCACTAGGACTTAAAATCTATTAATTTTAGTGTCAATAGTATTAGCAGTTTTGAAAATACAGTGAATTTTGTATAATTTTAGCAGGCATTTCGTTATCATAATTTGCTATATTTAAAAAATTGCTAATGTATTGCTTTCGAACAAAGTTGAGTCAGCCAATTTTCAAAAACCGATTCATAGCGGAAGTACCATCGTATACGTTTATTGACAAAAATCTGGTACGCCATCTATTAGCATATATTCGCCGTAGTTTGAATATAAAATTTGATTTTTCGAAATCGGCCATTAGTAAAGTACCGTTAATTTTAGGGTTAGAATAACAATTCCGATTTCGCCTCGAATTGTGACCCTACAGACCTCAGGCATGAAGTTTCAATAACATCCGTCCAGCCTTTTTGGCTGCAGGCCAGCGCACACACATGCAAGCAGACAACCAGAGTTGAGAGACCCACTTATTTGTGTTCCTCTACTATAGTAATGTCAGGTTTCATCAAAATATCGAGATTCAAGTAAAAATTGGACTAAACCGTATTCCTTTACGTGATCTATAAACTTGCTAAGTTAGCCTTGTGGTAAAGTACCATTCGATTTAAGGTTATAATGAAACTCCCATTTCGCCTCTAGATATAAGCAAATAGACCTCAGTTTGAAGGAAATTCGTCTGGACATTACGCTGGAGTCCAAGGAATAAACATACAGACAAAAATGTGAGACCAATTCATTATTTATTAGTGTAAATCTATCTTTCCAGTTAATCGAGTTTTTCAGTTAAACGGTCGTAAAAATATTTTGTTTAAAAAAGTTTCCTGAACAAGAAAACTCAAAAACCCACCATCGAGGTCCTCAGACAATTTGAACTTAGTTACATAAGTTTAAGATGCATAGTCTGATACGATGTAAAGCTACATATGTTCGAGCCCCTTCCTCTCCTTTTTCAGCCATCAATTTCTCTCTGTGATTTCCCTAAGTTATGGGCTCATATGTGTAACATCTCCATTCATAAAAGGGGCTGTAATAGTGATATTTGCAACCAAACTTTAAAAGCCTATTGCTAAGCGCTTTTCTGTACCTAAACTCTTTGAAAGCATAGATAACAGCATAACAAGACGTTCCTTCACTGTAAAGTATCATATTTTTCCTACTAAGCAATATGCACTACTAACCTAAATGCATTTGTTTCAAAAACATTATGTGGTTGCCGAATTTAGCAAAGCTTTTGATAAAATCAGTTGGTTTTCCAGCGGATTTTATATTGTTTCTACTTGCAAGTTTGCCAGTTATTTGCTTATCAAACACAATCAGTGAGAAGTCGGGAGTACTACAGAGCAGTTTTCTAGGGCCCATGATCTTTATTTTTACTATAAATGATAATGAATACAGTTGGCATTTGAGGCATTTCGTCTCCTGCCGACTTTCTCTCCCTGCAGAATGACTTCATTGGCTGGGAAAAATAATCTTCCAGAGCTAAATGTGAATAAATCTCAAGATCTTGCTCTCTTTTGTAAGCCGCTTTCCCAACAACCGAGAATCTACTTTATAAGGAATAAGCTTATTGCTATTGTAACCTCGATGGGTGATCTTAAATAATTTCTATTCGCATATCGATTCTATATAACCAAGGGGCTGGCTTTAGCAAACATTGGCCAAAGGAATTCTCAAACCCATACGTTACCAAATACCTTCGTTAGACCACTCCTGGAGTGTGCTTACAAAGTTTGGACAATTTATTATTAAGCCCACATTCAAAGACGCGAATTTTTCCTAAGTGGAAACCTAAAATCTTAATACTTGGTTTCAAAATCTTTATTTTTGATGACGGCTTCACAGCGTCTGGGCATTGAGTCAACTAGGTTGGGTTAGCTTAGGGTGTCTGCCTATTCTAATAATAATACTTAAACCAAAGGAAGTCCATTGTGATACCACGGGATTTATTCTAACTATATAAGGGCTAGTTGAACCAGCCGGAGCTTCTTATGAAGCTGAGAATGTTTTTGACGTCTATATTTACCAGGTAGCCGAAGTAGTATTCTCTGGACAGGGCTGGAGAGGTACAAAGGAAATGGTGGATCATTTCCTTTTCCTCGTACGAGAGGCATACATAAATTTGTCCAGTTCCGGCACAATTCTGAGGGTTGTGCCTTTTCTAGCGAGCTCGTTAGCCTTGCAGTATTTGTGGCCTGGCACCCAGCATAGGTGAATATTAAATTAACCCATCATCTCCATGAGAGACGATGGCAATCCTGAGCAGCCTTTGAAGTGAGTGAGCATGATACCAGGGACTTTATTGCTGATTGGCTATCCGTGAAAATACTAATATCCCGAACAGATACTACATTACCACCACTTTATGGATATGGATGACCATTCTTTTTGCACAACGTCCAATAATTCTTTTGTGTTTTAAACGTGATGCTTGCTTACGAGTGTCTTGAGTTCTTGCGATAAGTTTTCAATCGGATTTAAGTCCGGTCATTAAGCTGGCCAAGACAGAATTGTCAAGTTGTGTTCCTCAAAGAACTTTTTTGCCTTTCTCGAAGTATACTTTGGATCTTGCTGAAATGTCCATCTCAAAGGCATGTTATCCTCGGCATAAGGCAGCATCACATTCTCAAGGATATTAACATGTTCATGTTGATCATAGTTTTTCGTTTTGCGGCTCGATTTTCTACATTTTCCTTTGCTTTAAACACATTTTCTAGCATCGCCCGATTATTTCAGAAATTTTTCGTTGCGATTTGCCTTCATTTTGCAAAGTCAAGATCTGTGCTCACTTTTTGATCCATAGCAACTTAAAATTGTTACGAAAATAACGCAAATTGATGCGTTTATTGCTGAAGTAAATTTCATAGTTACATACGTAACATGAAAGACAATATCCTAAATCACTACTACCTCTATTATTCAGACCACGGAAAACTGGCACTTCAACTTGAAAATTAATTTGTTTACATCGCTCAAAGACAGTATAACGGTAGCTTCTTCTGCATGCACATGCAAACAATGTAAAGATTTTCTCTGATAGATGGCGACATCATAAACTAAGTCGAAATTCGGGAAAAAAAAAGCAGAGAGATGGCTCTATTTCAATGGCCACCACTGTATACATAAATTTATTAATTACTAAAATTCCGTGCTGTATAATTTGTTCTATATAATATTAATTCCTTTTCACTTGTCCTGACTTGAGTTAAGCGAAATTTTTTTCCAGTTATCCGAAGTTTGCATAAATGAAAAACCCGGTTAATTAAAAATAGATTCACTAATCATTTCATAGCGAGTCCTTATACATAAGAACACACTGCAGTCATAAATCGGTATTTCATCTTTTAATTTGTTAGTAGGTATGATAACCTTTTTACCGGTAAAAATAAAATTTCATAAAATACCTAAGTATGTGCATAAATTAACACAAAAAAAAAGCTTCTACGAAATTCCCCTATC
The DNA here is from genome assembly GCA_963082735.1 of Pocota personata. NCBI lineage: Eukaryota > Metazoa > Arthropoda > Insecta > Diptera > Syrphidae > Pocota > Pocota personata. The sequence continues at coordinate 54,707,899 of OY720432.1, read as the reverse complement.
TTCGGGAGTTTCCCGCCTTAATTAGCATACCGAAGTGGGTATTTCTTGGTTTTGCATGGCCCAATGGTAATATTGATATTGCAAACATAATCAGAGAACCGCATTTAATGTTCACCTTGAGAACTGATCTTGCCAGTTCATTGCCATGAGTCACTTACCTACTGTGGAAAAAGAAGAAAAAAAAAAAACACGATTAAGTGATTGTTACGAGTATATGAGTAGAGTATGCAGATTTTGTTTTCGCTTTTTTGTCTTGTCTGTACAGACTAAACTTAGCACTTTTGTCTGATTGTCAGGTAGAAGAGGCTAAAAAAAAAACCCAAGTTTGAACTATAAGCCATTAATTTTGTTCTTTTTTTTGAGTAGGTAGGTAAACGAGTTTTTTGCATGGTAAAAATGTAGATGCTATCATGCTGAATTGAATAATTACTTTGAGGGCGCAAGTCCAGCAAAATCATTACCTTTGACTTTGAAATACGTATGTATTCTTTGTCCATCAAGCGAAGTTTAAAGACGATGATATCGTATTTAGATGCATTTAAATGTGTAAGTGTCTTTGATTTAGGTGAGTATAGTTGATGATCAAAGACTCAATGTACGAGTAGGTATTTACATGAATGTGCTCTTTCTACTGCTGTATCCCTTGATTTATGGAGCAACGAACCGCTATACTGGTATGTTTCTTTAAATCACTCAAGATTGCTTACATAACAAGAATTTGTGATATTGAAGAACTGGCCAGGTAAAAAAATATCCATGGATGGTGATTAAACAAACCCATGCCTATTCCATGATCAATTTTTATTTTATTTTAGTTATTTAAAGCTTAATACAAGCATTGAAGTACTTAAAGCTGAGCAGTTCTATAATTAAACTAAACTGAACAAAATTAAATAAAACTAAGCAATATGTCAGTCATCCTAGTGAAAAAGAAGGATGATTGGGGTTCAGGAATGATCACAGTGGAGTAGGGCATTACGGAATATATTTTTGCTGCTATTAAAGTCAAAAGACCACGCTGCCAAGTTTGGCATACCCCACAACACCTTCGGCCGTAGCTGCGGAGATACCAAATAGAAAGTATCTCTTATACACTTTCTTGCCAGATGTCCGACCCTAGCGAAAAACAGACAACGTACTCTGGGTAAACCATTCTTCGACGACCTGAGAGAGCACTTGTTTATGACTCCTTACATCAAAAGGGTTCTCAAATCCCAAAATTTGTCGACCTGGATTGCAAGAGTCTTACATAAAGGCTACACTTCTTGAGTAAACAATTCGTTAAAAATGGGAAAAGTCGTGGAAACCACAATCGAGAAACGATCTGTAATCATCATCCTTCTTAAAGAAGGCAAATCGCAGCGGGGAGTTGCTTCGCAGATGAAGGTATCAAGGTGATGTACTCAACGTACCATTGAACGACGCGCTCAAACCGGTCTTGAGGATAAACCACGTTCAGGACGTGGGCCAAAAAGCATAAGGACTGGACGAAATAAGATTTCAACAGAGTTTTATGAAGCATTGAATCCAAGTTCGAGGTATTTGGCACAAATGTAGAGTTTTCATTTGACACAGCGCTGAACAAAAGATGCTACCAGACTGTGTGGTTCCTACCGTCAAGCATGGAGGCGGTTTTGTTATGGTCTGGGGATGTTTCTCTTCGAGTGGAGTGGGAGATCTGGCTCGAGTGATTGGAAAAGTGAATAAGGAGGCGTACAAAACAATATTGGAAGAAAGCGCTGTGACCTCTGGTCTAAGATTAATTGGCAAAGGATTCGTATTTTGTTCACATGACAACGCCTCTAAAGACATGTCAAGACTCAAGATTACCTGAAACAGAGGGAAGATGAATAAATCTTACAAATCATGATATATCCGCCGCAATCACCAGATTTAAACCCTATAGAGCTGTTGTGGGAGGAACTGGATAGAAGAGTCCGAGATCAATGCCCATCATCAGAATCTGCATTGTGGAATATACTATTGGATTGCTGGAGCAATATATTCAAAAACTGATAGCTAGAATGCCAAGAACTGTACAAACATTAATCGAATGTAAAGGTGGCTTTTTGGAAGAAATAATAATAATAAATTCATTTTAATAAATTCCTTTATGTCAAGAACAAAATGAAAATATTTTTCTTTTTATTTTGGTTTCATATATGTTCACCGTTCATTTTACATGATTATTATTCTACTAAAGAGTTTTTTTCGATTTTAGATTTTGTTTCCTTTGAGCACTGAGGACAGCCTCAAACTTTTGGCCTGCAGTGTACATACATGAATGCCCACCTTTCTGTATGTTTCGTCACATTCACAGTACATGTGTAGCTCCTCCTGGATACGCATTTTAAAGACTACTTTCGGGGGCATCGTAAAGTTTAGGATCCACGAATGTGAATTAATTGGACTTCATCAGTATTTCCTGAAAGCTGTTATCAACAGAGACTCATCGTCACCTCATTTTATTTCCTTCCCTGACCAATCTTGTAATTCATTCTTCAATATATCCCACCACTAAGTTTTACACACTTTAAACACATACTTCTAAGTGGTGGGGAATTTTTTTTTAAGTCAAAGATTTACACTCGTCGGAGGAGACTTTTAACTTGAGTTGGAACTCAGTTACAGGGCAGTAGTACTATATTGCCCAAAGTTGTTTCATGTTAATAGTTGATTCGGCCCAAGTTGCTGGTGTATAATAAATAATTTCTATGCTGATTAAAATTTAAAAATAACAACTAATTGTATGATACATTTCCTGTTTGCTTGTTGATGTGTTTGTACTGTTTTCGCTTTTATATTTTATTATAGGTGTAGTGGTTTTTATACAAAGAGTTCTGTACATGGTAATTCCATGGTAACTCATGTTACATTTTACTTCAAAACAATATGAATTATGAAAATATGGCAAGACTTTGTACACAAGGAGACAAAACAAAGTGGTGGAGAACAAACAAACAAAACCATGTTAAGTCATTTCCTACTTATTGCTTAGAAAGCTTTTGGTAACACATGTTACACTAGGCGACTCTCAATCTAGATGTATAAGTTAAAATCTCTGTTCACATGAAAAAAGATCAATTAAACAATTAAAATCATAAAATAGATGGGAGAATATTTATAGTTATTAGTTTTAATCATTAATACTACTCCTTAAAATTATTTTTCATAAATTCAAAACAAAAGTAACTTACGTTACATTCATTCGGTAACTGATGTTACTTTATGAATTTCCGTTCTATAGTAAATACAATATTACTAGAACCATACAAAAAATATTACCTTTTTCCCAAACATGACGCAATCCCATGAAAGGAAATTTAACATTTCGCTCCCTTGGGTAGACCTGCGATAACAGTTAACTTTGTCGTAAAAAAAACTTTCTAGTATACTTTTGTGTGCTGGTACCCCTAAAAGACTGCAACAAATATATAGAACTCAAAATCGTTTTGGGCCAATAATGTTGTTAGACAGATTTGTTTTTGTTATTTTAGTTACCGTCAAGTGCTCTAACATTGCCCAGTTTTGAAATTTACCTCCCAATTTCGCAGCTCTGCTAAGACTTATGTAATTGGTGGATTTAATCAGGCCAAAGGGGTTAAAATTCTTAGGGCTTATCCAACATTTCAAAAGCGATATCCATGAACCTGAGCTACATATTTAGAGCAAAGAGATACTTTACCGCGCAACAGTTCCTGCTCCTTTACAAAGCATAAGTTTTCATGTTCGGAGTTCGGCCTCAAAATATTCTCTTCATCTCATCGACAGTATACCGAGACGAATAGCCTGCTCTTAATAGAAGATCCCGCACTAACTTCCAATCATTAGCTCATAGAAGACTAGTAGCAGACCTATGCCTATATTATAGATACTATCATGGCAGATATTCTGAATGCCTAAAAATACGATATTTAAGCGTTCATCATATCTACCTCCACCTAGCAATGGCGCGGACATCCCTTTATCAAAACTCCTTCATTGTACAGGACGAGTAGACTTTGGAATTTACTTCCAGGAGACAAATTATCAGAAACCTTCAATCTCCAACAATTCAAGAACAGTATCAACAGACATCTACAAATGGGTAGGCGCTGGATCAGCGTTATGGGTTCACCTGTGCTGAGAGAAGATTATTTAAGATTTTGTAGATTTTTCTAAACAAAAAAAAATCTTTTAAGCATCTTACTGATGAATGAACAAATAAGATAGAACTAAATTTATAAATAATAAATCTTCCGCTAGAGTGTTTGGAGACATTTTCCGGTTTTTAGTCAATGTTAGGAATCCGGTCAATGTTAGGGCATTTGACGGTGTGTAGATAGCTCTATTATGGCCATTATATGATGACTAGTAGGTTATGCTAGCTATTAAATTAATTTTCGATTGGCTGATCTAGATTTCAATCCTTGTGGCACATTTTTGCTTCGTCGACAACATTTACAAATATTACGATCCAGAGTACTGCTGGAAATATAATATGATCGAAAGTAGGCCTTAAATTGTAAGCCAACAACAACGCCCTCTTCATTAGTGGGTCTAGGAATTTAAAGTGGCCTTTGACAGTTACAACCATTGGTTCTTAAATGTCAATCTTCTGAACTACTTTAAAACTAACCACGTATTTTCTCCCTTGTATTTTCAGTTCTAGTATGCATTGTGGAAGGGCGTGGCAATTACCGAAAAACTCCACTTTTCTGTCCCACACTAGAGGCTCAAACCAACATGGAATGCGTTGTGGGTGTGGATCGTTTAGATTGTGTACGTCGTATTCATAAGGGGACGGCACATTTTCGCGTGTTCTCCTCCGAGGATCTAGTCGCAGCGAGATGGGCCAGCGTAGAAATTTTGGTCACCAGTGAGATGCGTTTCCACGACACTCCCTTTGAGTATGAAGTTGTCGCTGTGGTAGATAACGAGGCTGGCATTCACTCAATACACGATCTAAGACAGACAAAGTTTTGCCATCCAGGACATGGACTAGAGAACCATTGGACCGAAGTTTTAGCCAATGTAAGTTAAAAATCTTTCACACAAGTGTTTATCAACTGCTAACCCTTTTATTTTCAGTATTTTGAATCACTGTTGGTACCGAAATCGTGTGACCCTAACCTCTCCTTAACTGAAGATCGCATCAAATCAAGTGCCAGTTACTTCGGTCCTAGCTGCAAGGCGGGTCCGTGGGTTCCTGACCCCACTCTGTCAACTCTGTTACGATCCATTTCGCTGTGGTGTAGGCGATAAGCACTGGGGACGTCGTGGAGCTTTATACTGCCTAACTAGTGGAGGAGGTGACGTGGCTTGGGCTAGATTAGACGATGTGAAAAGTCATTTCGGCTTGAGTGGCCTTCAAGCTCAGGCAGAACAATCTGAGTATAGTTTCCTTTGCCCCGATGGCCATCTGCAGCCAATGAATGCAACGCACCCTTGTGTTTGGGTGGCAAAGCCGTGGCCAGCAATAGCTGCTAGACGCAGTCATGCGGCACAAGTGCGAGACATTGTTTCCGGATTATCACACAACGATACTAAGAGTTGGGAGAATGCCCTACTCAGTTTGTTAGAGAGTTACCACGTGAATATTAATCAGTTGGACAACACCATTCCCATTGACGATTACTTGGACCAGGCTACCGCTTTTCAAGGAGCTTACAGCTTCCCAGAATGTAATCCCCCAAGATCCATAGTCTTCTGCACAACATCAATTATACAGCACATAAAGTGCTCGTGGTTGCAAGAAGCGTCTCAGGTTTATGGCATTCAACCCAACATCCAGTGCATACGCTCGGAGAGTCTCGACACCTGCATGGATGACACGATGTATCAGACGTCCGATGTGGTTCTCGTAGACCAGGATACCCGAATCAAGGCTCAGAGGGACTACAAATTGAAGCCGCTGCTCTATGAATTCTCACAAGATATGCACGAGCGTTATGCCACAATAGCAGTTGTTCGGAAGAATTCGCATTTTGAAAAATTCAAAGACCTTGCAGGAGCCAAAGCATGCTTACCCTCATTTGAAGGAGCTGCACATTTATCAGTTCTCGATACCGTTGCCAACTTGACTAAACAACCAACATCTATTTTGGATTATTTCTCAAAGAAATCCTGCACTTGGGATCCCCACGCAGACCATAAATGTCCCGATATCTACAAAGGAGATGAAGGCGCTCTGCGTTGTCTCCAAGAAGGCGCAGATGTAGCCTTTATAAGCTCGCACACATTGAAAATCTTTTCTAATGGAACCATGAACTCAACTTGGATACAGAAGGTTGATCGAAATGCATTCAAAGTACTATGTCCGTTCGGTGCAAATGAAAAAGGATCCAAATACGAATACTGCTACTTACACTGGACATCTTATGATTCACAATGCAACAATGACGAGAAGAAATGAGATTTACAATTCACTTCGAGATATGGATCGCTTATTTGGAAAGTTCTACAAGAGTCAAACAATACCGTTCACCATGTACGGACCTTTCGATAGGAAGAACAACATCATGTTCAGAGATAAGACAGACGGGCTTCGCGGAGTGATTGAGCTGAAGGCGGATCGATCTACACGAGTGATGGAAGATATTTTCGAGAAATACATTGCACACAAGTATCCAGCTAGTGCAGGGCATAAGTTGACTTTCACAAGTTGGATGATTGCAGGCTATCTGCTGGGCCTTTTACTAATGTAGAACAGGATATGAGTTATGACTATCGCTAAGAATATTATTTTAAACATTATTCCTCCTCGTACACACTCAATAAATTGTGATATTAATTGTAATAGGTTTTTTTTTTTAAATAAACAAAGACAATTTCATTTAGAAATATTGGCTTTTATCTATCTTTCTGAGCTGGTTTAGAATATATGATGTATTATAGTAAATCCCAGATACAGCAACCTTGACGACATGCACTTCTACTAGCCACACACTACGAGTATGAATATGGAATAGTGAAAGTGGGACGGTAGGACAGTATGTGATTGCTGTTTTTTAAATTGTATTTTATGGGATTGAAAGCAGTTACAGAACCCGATAAAAATGTAAGCTCCGTTTACCAAAATTGTTAAATGAGAACTCACGAACTAGGCTATAGTGACCAGGGGTATCCAGGGGTATCGATTAAGTGTGCAGTGCTCAACGGTGAGCGGGGATTGTTCTTGCTGGCACTAAATTAATATGCATCGAATACTATAACTACTTTCCCTCATATGAAAATTTAATATCCAGTCGGGTACGGTATTCAGAAAAATTGTAAAGAAAGGAATGACTAAAAGAAATTTGTTTCTTTTCTGTCTTTCTTCTTTTAATATTCTAAAAATTGATTTTATTTGATCATAGATAAAAGATGGTCGGTTCAACCACGAATGTATTTGCTCCTTCGTCAAAGATTCAACGTTTATCGCCAGCGATATCAGGGCATTACTGAGACAACATCTATTTTCAGCAATGCAATCAGCCCGGTAACAACGAAACGGTTCAGTGTGATAGTTATGGGTTTGCGTGGCCGTTCGAAATAAAAAAAACTTCTTTATTTCTTTTTATTTCTTTTTTATTTACAATAAAACCCGACTTAACTCTATGAGTTACAAAATTGAACTAACTAACTGAAATGTTCTACAGAGGAAGAGTTTCATATCTTCGCGTGGGAAGGGAATGTACTTGTTTACGAAATAGTCATATTTCATGTCTGTGCAATGAAATATGAATATTATTGTTCGCGAAAATGAATGGGGCATATATTCGTTATGCTGAGGTGTGCGAAATGTGTCTGCGCTTGTTTCTAACGGCACCTATGGAATGCGCGGGCATCCGTTAGACACATGCTAATGGCATGGGGCGGGGATAAGGGAAATGCAGTTATTGCGACAAAATGCCGACTAAGCAAAAGGGCGTATGCCGTTATATGTGAGTGAAGGGGACGTGTCCGACGTAACTTGATAAATGTGATAAGTGCGTTGGAATAACTATACCGGATAATTATAACGGATGAAACAAACGTAATTCTGTCTGAATGCTTCTCATTCTTCTAAAAGTTCTCCGCGATAACTTGCAATGTGCAAGCTAGACGAGAAATGAAAATTGAAGGCAAGGCTTGACAAAGAATGTCTAGATAAAAAGTATCAACTGCTGGAGGAGATGGACGATAGTGGGGATACCGAAGAAGATCAAGTTCCTACAGACTATGGGAGAGTAAAAGAATGGCTGAAACAAGGCGTCGAAAATGGTCTGTCATTGCTTAGAGAGCAACAAGTGCAGACCACACCAATTGCCGCTTTAAACGCAAACCAAACAACCCTAAGGGAACTGAAGGGGTACCTTTCAACACAATCTCATATAGGTACATTCTTCCAGAATGGCATATATACACAAGCTTCTACACTTCTACAATTCAGGCACCTAATACTGTCTATCCTAAAACAAAATTTCCCGTTCACCAGGCAGCTAGGTCCGACACCAAAGTTATCTCATCGCACTACGCCAACGTCACAGCGTCCACTCACACACACTCTGAACAAATGGCATCAGGACATGTTACGCTCAAGGAACTCCCGACCTTCAGTGGTCAACAAGAAAAGTGGCCCCTATTTATAACTACGTTTGGTAATTATTACTGAAACGTATGAAATGATTGAATGCTCAATGATCGCCCAGCGCTCATTTTTTTATAAAAAAGAAATTTCCAAATTCCGGAGCACTCAGACTCAATTTGTTGTCCATTATACTACCATGCAGAACTCCTTTTGGTGTAGTGGTTAGAGAAACTTAGATTTTACTCGTTTCTCTTTTTTAGGCATGGGTGGCTGTGGTTTCTGTTCCCCGTCCGGGGTCGAACCTACACAGTTCCGGTCACAAGCAAAAGCACTACCCACTACATCGTGGATACTTCTCTCCCAGAGCTCATAATCAACACACTCGTATACCGTTTGAAACAGAATACATCACCACGGATAGGTAAATTAGAAAAGATTATACACTTTGCGCTTGCTGTTTAAAGTATTTGTGCCACCATGTAGATCTATGGATTACTCGCTCATTTATGCAACGTGAGTTTGCTTCAAGAATTAGTGGAGAAACTGTCTTCACAAATAAAGCTAGATTGGATCATGTACAAACAGAAGTTTCCATCGGTAACAATTTGTACTTATTGCCCAAGCGGCAAGTAAGGTGACGTCTTCAGTTTGTACTACTGACATACATAAGAAGAGTTAGATACGAAAGGTGTCCGCCGAAAGACAGAGGGTTTGTTAATACTCACGCGGAACATTTATTACGAGGAAAATCAAGCCAAAAGAGGAGCACAACTGAAAATAAATTTCAATGTTGTATCTGCAATCGGAAATGTCCTGATGTAAAACTATGCCAAAGATTTAAACAATTCAGTCAGATGGCAGGCAGTGAAGGATCACAATCTTTGCCAAACGTGTATGCATGCTCATGATCGGAATAAATTACAAATCAAGGACTACATGTGGGGTAAATAACTGCAGCTTTAGATACAACCCGCTAGCTCACAATTACAGCCTGAATCCTGAACTCAGAGGACATACAAAAGCAGTTATTTCACTTCAGTTGACAAAGAACCCGGTAGTTTTATTTCGCAACGTCCCAGTCATTATCAGTAGTAATAAAATGAAAATTCGCACATTCGCATTTTCTGATGATGGATCATCTCTAACTCTATTAAATGAACAAATAGCGTAACAACTGGGTCTCCAAGGGACCGAGCGCAGATACACAGAACGGAAAACTACTCAAGGAAGGTAACATTAAAAATATCCAGGATAAATAGGAACGATACAAAGTTTTCTCTGTGGAATGACCACACCGTGTGTAGTTTAAACCTTTCCAAGCAGTCTCTCGACTCAGAACGACTCGCCAAGGAATTTACACATCTGAAAGGTCACCGTTCCACTCTTATAACCATGCTACTCCTCACATCTTAATCGGGCTTGATAACTGTGGACTAGGTCTACCACTCAAGTCAAAAGAGGGTAATACGAGCTTCGAATTTGTTGAAACACGTCTAGATTGGGCTGTGTATGGGCCTTGGAACAGCATTCAGAATATCGCACTGCAGAATATTCCAGTTTCCACATTTATGAATGGGGCCAGGATGGTCGAAAATTGATTTGCAATTGAAAGTGTGGGGTTGACAAAGTCGGTGACCTGTACTACATCAAAAGAATCGCTAGCTACAATTTTTTCCCATCTTTGTGGCAGAGCGCGAATACCGTTACGGTAAAAGTGTTCATCTTTTGAGGCTATCCACGAATCAAGCCATTTTTTAATGTCTTCATATGAGCGGAACTGCTGATCAGCCAGACCATGTGCCATCGAACGGAACAAGTAATAATCGGATGGCGCAATATCTGGGGAATATGGCGGGTGAGGTAGGACTTCCCATTTGACGGGGTTGGCAACGTGGGGCCGAGCGTTGTCATGCTGTAGAATCAGTTTTTCGTGCCTCTGCTCGTATTGTGGCCATTTTTCGCGCAGTGCTCGGCTCAATCGCATCAATTGAAGTCGATACCGTTCCCCAGGTGATGACACTGACCTGGTCCCAAAAAATACACAGCATAATCTTCGCAGCGTGAATATTCGGCCTAGCCGACGACGTAGAAGCATGACCGGGCAGTCCCCATGACTTTCTTTTCTTTGGGTTGCTGTAATGAATCCACTTTTCGTCACCTGTCATGATGCAATGAAGAAAACCCTTCCTTTTTTGCCGCTGGAGCAGTTGTTTACAGGCGAAAAAACGACGCTCAACGTTCCTTGGCTTCAAATCATAAGGAACCCAAGTTCCTTGTTTTTGAATCATTCCAAACGCATGCAATCACTCGGAAATGAATTGACGGGTAACTCCTAATCCGAAGCACGCTGTTCTTGCATTTGGCACGGATCCTCATCTAGCAATGCCTCCAATTCAGCGTCTTCGAAGGATTTTGGCCTTCCTTCACGCGGACGGTCGTCAACATCGAAATCACCGTCTTTGAAGCGACGGAACCAATCACGGCACGTTGTTTCACTTAGAGCAGCATCTCTTTTTGGAGCTCTCGATGCACTTCAGTCGCCGTTTTCTTCGAATGAAAGAAGAAAATCAACACGTCTCTTTTAACTGCATGCTGCTAAAGAGCTCAACTGAGGTCGTTGACTTCAATAGACATCTGTAGCAAAATCAAGCTGCACACAATTTGTTAAAAACAAGAGCGCAGAACGCTAAAAGATTTCCGAGGCCAGCTCACGCTATGCTGATGATCTTTTGAACAGCGTTGATAAGAAAGAAATTAAGCTGACCGAAGAAAGTATGAACAGTTTGTCGCCTTTCGAGTGGGAGAAGTATTGGAAATCCTATGGAAGATGAATTATTTATTCCATATTTTAAGGAAAAACATATGTTTAGCTAAACATATTTTAGCGATATTAAAATAATTTGCAATAATTTTATTTATATTTTCTCTCCTGCTTTTTTTCCTGTAACTATCATTTTACTTTTATAAACACAAGTGTTGCCAAGCTCATGCAATGATAATGCAGCTCTTTTACAATAATGAGTGCAAAATTTACAGGACTGCAATTTTATTTACAATTACGAACTCGACGCATGGCAAGCATCCGAGAGCTGACTATGAAGTATTAAATTCTGTAAGGACACACATAAACTCCATTCCACGGATAGAAAGTCATTATTTGAGAGCTGGCACTTCAAGAGAGTATATAGATGGTGGGTTATCCATTGCCGACCTGCATAGATATTTTATCAACTACACCAAAAAGAAACAAAATTGTCGTCATGAGAAGGCCAAAGATAAGGAGAACCTTGAAAATGGATCCAACATCATCTTAGCGACATATGATTTACAAGCTGTTCTTCCAGAACCAATGGGGAAAACGTCAGGGTTTTTTTGATAAATCGAGACTAAAGTGATACAATATCCCTAAAATCCAATTGAAGATATCGGAAATTAAAAATGATCACACTGTATGTTATTTCTGGCACGAAGCGTTGGAGAACAGAGGTTCAATGAGATAGGCTCATGTGTGCTAATGTTTTGATTGTGGCGGTCAACAGAAGAACAAGCTAAAAACATTAACGCTTAGTAAGAGGAATAGAGATGATAACTAGCGATCACTTCATTTCAGATTCATAGTCGGAATGTAGTATGATGTGGAAAAGCTCCAAATAAATTCCATAACAAACTAATTTGTTATTCGAGGCCACACGAATGAAGGAAATGCAGTCCATAGTGTCATAGAAAAGTCACTCAAGAAACAGAACAGACTTCTTATTTAAATATATCATATCACAGGGGTCAGTCCTTGGACCTCTCCTTGGAACATAATGTATGACGGAGTCCTGCGACTAATGCTGTCACAAGGAGTTAAGGTGATCCCTTTTGATGACGATGTCACTGTAGTTACTGTGGCCAAACATATCCACGAAATTGAGCCTGCCACGTATGGTCACCAAGATCAAAAATTGTCTAAAGCCTACCGGCCTAGAGCTAGCTGACCATATGACCCAGGCTGTCATAATAACCAGCCGAAAGACTGTGGAATACGCAGATTTCCGACTTGGGAACCAAGCATCAAGTCTAAAGAGGCATTAAAATACCTAGGAGTAATGCTCAACAATAGGCTGTACTTCAAAACGCACGTCGAGTATTCAAGTAAAAAGGCGTCATAAAAACAGGCGGCGCTTTCACGTATGCTGCCATCGGTGGGCCTGGATTTGCCAAGAGGTAAGCTCAATCCTTCTATACGCATCCCCGGTCTAGGCGAGGGCACTCACAACCAAGAAAACAAGATGGAAGCTCTCGTCTGCATACAGGCTCTGCGCGATCAGAACTATAAGCGGTTTCCAAACAATTTCGAACGAAGCAGCTTGTGTTATAACCGGTATGATCCTCATCGACATTTTCGCCAATGAGACCCGAAACGGTAAATACCAACCCCGCGAAGTAATTTATAACGGTAGTCCAGCGGGGTGAGTGGTAGAAGTGTGCAGGGTGTAGATTAGTGCATAGGCACACTCCTGACATCGATTATTTGGGTTTGTGAGTCGTACATGCTGGTAGCCCAGGCTATTAGTGTCTTTAGAAGATTACAATACCCCATAGAGATGGGGAAGGATGTCTTTTCACTTATTGAACTCCTTTTTGTTCCATTGGATGAATTCTCTAGATGGAGTCAAGAGTAATTGACTCTAAACCGATAAGCGATCTTCTGTCTGTAATTCGCATCGGGGCTGCTTTTTACAACAGCCTAATATGTAGACACGCCCCTACCGATGAGACTGAAGACCTTATCAAGAAAAAATTCTATGATGTCCAGAGTATGATGTAAGAATCGTGCTGGGGAAATTCAATATCAAAATCGGCAACGAAAACATCTTCGGCACTCTAGTCGGAAAGCATAGCCTTCACGAAACGACAACAGATAATGGCTTCCGATTAATAGATTTTGCAGCAGCTAGTAATACTGTGATAAGTAGTAGCACTAGGTTTCCTAGACTTAGAATCCACACTGCAAACTCACTATCTCCAGATGCGTGGCACGCATATTGCATTTTCGACTCTGACCATTTTCTCGTCGCATCTCAATTTAGAGCTCGACTGTCCAACGAAAAGAAGCTGCGAATGGTCCAGGAAAAGAGACTTGACATTGAATGCCTTAGCACGCCTGGAGTAGCCAGAGACTACGAAGAACAACCTGATGGAAGACCGAAACAGTTCTGACGTGCAAATCGATTATCAGAATTGAATATAGGGGCGAAAGACCAATCGAATCATCTAGTAGCTGGTTCCCTCCGAAGTTTCCCTCAGGATAACTGGCGCATTTAAAAATTATGTAAAATAATCTTATCTGGTACAGCGAATGATTCAACATACATAATACTATGGACGGATGTATTTGTTTAGACAAGTGGCCGTAATAATGCATGGAGACTTCGAAGAGTGACCGGACGTTCGTGTGTTTACATAGGCGTCGATATCAATATCTCCACACTTCGCGAATAAGTTTCACTAAATGAACTTTTCTGCTGAATAGGCAGCGTCCCTTCTTGGGCATTATCTACTATGTACTCGGGTGTGTGTGCGAGGTTGATATTGCAACTGGCAGCTGACTTCAAAACCGGAACGCAGGCTATTCGAAAGAGTGAAAGAAACTTAGTCACCGATGCACAGGGAATTGTAGATGTATTTAAGCACCAGCAGTTGCTGAATGGGCAAAATGTTAAGAGAGTTATAGGGCAATAAGAGCGTCCACCGCCAGTCGACGAAGACATAATCTCTGCTCCCAGTGTATAGGTAGAAGAGGTTGACGCAGCTAATAAAAAGCTGGAGAACAACAAGGCCGAAGGCTCTGGTGGACTATTAGCGAAACAATTCAAATACGAAGGTAATGTTTTGGTAGGACGCATGCATCAAATCATCAACTAAGTATGGGTGGACGAATGCATGTTCGATAACTGGAACATTAGCTCCGTATGCCTCATCTACAAGAAAGGTTATCCTATGTTTTGCTCCAACTATTCTTGCTAAATGTAGCATATAAGATCCTATCTAACATATTGTGTGAACATCTGAAGCCTTTTTGCAACATACTAAACGGTAAGTATCAATGTGGCTTTCGGCCCGGCAGATTGACTTTCAAATCCTGGAAAAGGTCAACGAAATTCAAATCGAGATTCACCACTTTTCATCGACTTCAAAGCCGCATATGATAACATACATCGTCTGGAGTTCTACAAGGCTATAGCTGAATTCGGGTTCCCGGTAAAACAAATCCAGCTGTGTGCTGCAACGCTGGAGGACACGCAATGCATCGTGCAGTTTTGAAGTAACTCTTTCAAACTTTTCCAAACATGTATTGGATTTCAGCAAGGAGATCCGCTATCATGTGATTTCTTCAATCTCGTGCTGGAGCAGATAGTGCGTAGGGCAGGTGTTAACACGAAATACACTATCTTCAATAAATCTGTGCAGCTACTCGGGTACGCAGACGATATTGACATCATTAGTCGCTCTCAGTGTGCCGTTTTTGAGGCTTCCAAGGCTATTGATGAACAGGCGAAGGAAGTTGGGCCTGAAGTGAACGAAAACGAGGCAAAGTACATGCTATCAACAAACAAAGTACCATCGGTCCATCGCCTTAGCCAAAAGCGCACTGTTGATAGCTACAACTTCGAGGTAGTTAAAGAATTTATCTACATCGGAGTCAACATTAACTCCACGATTAACACCCCAGTCGAGATTCGACGAAGATCAAATGGAGTCACTTTTCGAATGGCAGGACTCTAAACCTTCCAGTTCTGCTATATGCCGCCGAATGCGGGATGATAAGCAGGAAAACAGAGCAAATTTTAGAGACTTTCAAGCGAAAAATTCTTCGTCGAAAATTTGGTCCTGTGTGCAAGGTACCCCATCCCTGCAAAACTTCTTGCGGGAGAAAATAAAATTGATAATTACTAACATGCCCGGTCGGCAATGGGCAATGAATTCCTGAAGTCGAAGCCCAGGACTTTCCTTAAATCCGGTATTTATAAGTTGGTGGATCGATGGAGGAAGGTCATCGCAATTAGTGGAAATATTATAATTGATTGAAACTGAAACTATGTAAATACAATGGAAAATTTTGGCTAACCAACATATTAGAACAAAAATATTCAATCAGATGTCTGCAGATCAGATGCACTTGTGGATAACTTATAAATAAACATGATCAATCAAATTTCCTTATCTGGCAAAAAAAGGCAAACAATTATTGAAATCTTATCAGATGCATATCACAAGTAGCTCATTAAAAATCAGGCGATTATGATTGTAAAATAATAAATAAATAGCGTGAATAGTACATATATATGTATGTATATATTTTGTAGAAATATGTATGTGCTTATTCGTATTAACTAATTAAAATGTTTATCGCATAAGTGTGCATGCTAAAAGGTGATCAAAAATTGACTCAACCATTGTCGATTGGCAAAAATTATTTTTATATTTCTAAAGCAGGGGTTTTTAAAAGTGTTTGTTCCAAGCTATGGCGAGAAAGAACCAATAGACGCATGGATGTACGGAAGGGATGTACTGCGAAAACCGAAATTACCAAGAATATAACGAAAATATATTCCTATTTTTTGGGGGTATATCATTTTCCGAAAAATATGTATTATACTTAACTAATTTACAAGAATCATCTATAGGTAGGTCTCTTCCAGAGCATTCCAAGAGCTCCCTGTATCTGACAACCTTGGATTCAATTCGAACCTCTTTAGAATAGCAATTTGCAGATGAAGACACTCGGAAGAAAACACATCTATTCAAAGGTTTTGCACCCGTCTCAATTAAAACTACATTTAGCACTTTTTACCATACAAATGGAATTGTAAATGAAGCGCAACTTTGGTATAACATGTAGCGCGGACAAAATATCAAAATACTCGTAGATTTGAATTTGCTTTAAGCAATTCAGAAGTCAAATCATTTTTAACAAAATTATTCTCTCCGCTAAGTATTTCAGTGCTAATATTGAGACATCATGCAGCACTTTGATGAGGGTAAAGACATGACTACGACCAACGATATATAAAAATATCAATGGTATATTATGATTATTTTTTATCAATTATATTGACAACGACTCACAAGTTACAACTCTTGCTTTGTGGTCTTCTTCTGTGTTGTTTCCCATTACTAACAATTCAGTCAAAATAGACTTATTTAGAAGGTTAAGCTCGGAATTAGTCATTCAAAAAAAAATCTGGTTTAATCGCAAATAATTTCTCCCTTTTTAAATATCTAGAAAATGAAAAAAGGTAGAGCATTTACCGATCCTTTTTATAGATTATACAATTATCTTGTAATGTTTCTTTTTCCCTAATTTTTGCTATATAAAGCGCATCACGCTAAAAATTAATGGCAAGAATGCCGCAGTGTCGAATCCAAGACTTGTTAGGCTAAGATAGATTTTTATTTTTAATGATCGGATTAATTTTACATTTGCTATACTTTTTCAAATTCGCTTACTATGCTATATAAACAATTGTCATTTGCTTAGATTCAAATGAATGTAATAGTAAACAATAACAAACAGAGCAATGACACAAGTGAACCTCGCATAACATGAATCACTTTCGCTACCTAGTGCAAGCCATCTGACACCTCTAAACAATAGCTGAGGCAATTCATTATGCTGATGTTCTATTGCATAATTGTCGTGTGCTTGTATTGCGTCACATTACAATCTATAGTAGTCACATTACAATCTATAGTATAGGGTGGCCGTGGTGTAGTGGTAACATCAACGCTTGTCACGCTGTTGGTTCACTGTTCAAATCCTGATGTCAACAATCATCTATTTAATTCGTCTAAAATAAATAAAAAAGTCGATCAATTGCGAAAGCTTAGTCAACTCTACTGCGAAGGCATAACACTGGCAGTAGGGTGGTCACATGGCTTAAATGCAACTTGATCGTGATGTTGACATCGGGTGGAGGGAAAAAAATACTGTGAATCATGAGCAACGACAAAAAGCAAAACAAACAAGCTCCCCAGTTATCTGGACGCCACCCTTGGAGTTTACTGAAACTTAATACCACCTAAGTTTCAAACCCACCACACCAATCTTTCTTTCTCTCTCTCTCAATTTCTACAAACGCCCGTGCCCTGAAATAATTTAATGGTATTCATATCCCATTTGGCGCGCGCAAATTATATAAAAAAAAATCGTTTAGAAATTGTAATTGCCAAGATAACCGATCAGTTTGAACGCTCGATCAAAGTAAAACTCAGTCGTGCACTTTATTTTGTATGTTTCTTAACAATTTTTTCAATCGTTTTTAAGAAAAATTTAACTTCATCCAAGAACTTTACAGGATACATAAATTTATTGTTTGACTGTTTTTGTTTATTTGGAAGCAAACAGAAAACACCTACTTTCTAGATTTGCGTAGTTTACCAAAGTTCTAAGGTCTCAAAACTCAGTTTGTGCATATGAATTCCTTATCAAAAACGAAAGTTGTAATCAGACACACAGGAAACTTACAATCCACCCCTAATGAAGTGGGCGTGTCATTGTAAAATGTTTGAGATAGATACAATGATGGCGACCCCGAGCAGAAGCTCTAAAAAGTGGAAAAAGGGAAGAGTAAGCGAAAAATCAATCGAGAGAAGTAAAATCGAAAAACACGATCCTTTTCTAAATTTGACTTGATTTTTTGCCCCCGACTTATTTTTTTTGTCTTTTGATGTTCATTGTTCAGTCCTTTCAGTGGCCCATTCGCTTCATCCCCCCGTTAGTTCGGGCTGATCCGCATTTCGGTTTTCTTCCGTTCGATCGCAACTTTGTGAAAAACCAACAAAAATGTCAGCGCCCGTGACAATTATCCACCAACAAAGAGTTTCATGCCGCACACATTTGTCCTTTCCGTCCTTTCTTTTCATTCCGCTTGCGCCTTGAAAGATTCCAAACAAAATACATGGAAATTCCAATTACCTTCCAATCTTTAAGATTTGCCTCTGCCATATAGAAAAATTTTCTTTCACAATTTCTCGTTTTTCCATCCTTTCCTAGCTCCTGTCACCCATTTCTGCGAATAGCCAGTAATTTCCAATGAGGGATTTATTGTCCCGGGGAACATGGAGTTACTCTCGTAATGGATCTTTTTTGTTTTGTAATTTCCCATTTGTTCCCATCTATTTTCCCTTTCTTCCTACACCTAAGATATCGAACCTCACCCGCAATCTAGTTGAATGGGAGCGCTGTATCAACCACTGTACCGAACATACCCCGGATCTGGCATCTGCTGTCAAACGTCACAATTCCTTCTTTTTTTTTTGTAAATTTGTTTTTTTCCACAGCGCCACGTATTTTTCTTTTCTTGTGTTTTCCGCGAATTTTTCCGACTTGAAAGTGATTTTTCCGATCCAGGAGTGAGTGTGCGTGTCCTTCGTTCGACCGTCCCTACAGGGGAAACAATCCGACAACAAGTCCCAAGAGAGTCGGTTCCGCTTGATCGAAATTTCGCGCGGTGTCAATCGCCTGGTTCCTTCGTGCTCTTGGCCATCGGTTCTGGGTGTTTTTCATCTGGACGGAATGCGAAGTCCACCCGCACATCAATCCGAGGATGACTGAAGCACCACATCTAAGACAAGAGTCGTCTCTGCTTTGGATATCCTCTGCAACAGATGAGTTCTTACAACATTTGTTTACCTTTTTTGTCAAATTGTTACCTTTCTCTGGTGTATTTCGCGAGTGGGTATTCGGTCCCTTTGTTCCGGTGAACAAGACTGGATTCCTCAGTAGTCTATGCCATGAGGAAAGCCAACATCGTTGCTGAGAATCGAGAGATCCGCGGTCGTGCCAGCGCAGGTGCGGCCGTGTACAATTGCACAAGTGATGTTCGTTGAAATCGGTGATGGTTTTCTTGGGCGGTGAGTTTTCTGATTCGGCGCGATTTAATGAATTCCCTTTCAGATAAAGTGATGGGGCTGATGGAAATGACGGAAGCGCTGGAAGTATCCTACTGGTTCGGCGCTGATGGTTGGTGGTGTTATCGGCAACCGGGACCATTAAACGACGTTGTGCCGGAGTTAAGACCGTCGGAAGGTGCCTAAGGTTGAAGATAAAATTATCGCCTATATGAAAAGTGTATTTTGATTTTACTCCGATGTCGCCCTTTAGATAATCGAGTGAAGGCGAGTCGATGAGTTGCTGAGAGTAGCTGTGGATGACTTGACCGGATGGATCCGTTGATGCGGGTCAAGGGTCTTCCGATATCGTTGCTACCGCTGAAGGTGCTAGTGGGCATTAAATGACTACGACGACAATGGTACGGAGACTTTGAAATGCGATTTTTTTTTGTAGTGCGCAGTACTACAGTTGTAGTTAGTGCATTTTTTTTTTTTTTTTTTGAGGAGTTTGCTGTGTCGTCAGATTTGTTCGTAACAATATTTTATTCCGAAACTTTTTTTACGGCTTTTCCTTAGCAGAATGTGGGCATAGTTGCCAAAATCTACAACCGAAGTTCACAAGTAACTTTGCAAAAGCTATATATGGCTTTTTAAGAAAACGCCCTCAAAAAGTGGTCGTGGCTATGTGCAATGCTTAAACAAAATGTAGAGAAAGTCAGCATTTGCATACTTCTAGTAAAAATATTGACAAATACGATTTTTTTTTTTAAATGGGCATGTCTGTGGGCGGAGTTCTTAAAGTTTTTTTTACTGCATTACTCGTACTTCGGACTGCATTACTCGTACTTCCAGTATCTAAAGGGTGGTTAAATTTTAAGGGTCGATGTTGAATGTGAACCACACCTAAACGTCAAGTTTTTTTCTGCATTTCATTTGACATTTCTCAATTTCAGACTAACTCAATTTGAACCATGGAAAGATACACAATCGAGCAACGCGTTAAAGTTATTCAGGCTTATTATGAAAATGGGCGTTCAATTCAAAATGCATATCGTACATTTCGTGATTCTTTCGGTCAATTTAATCGTCCAAATGTGCGTACAATCGGAAAAATCGTGCAAAAATTTGTGCAAACCGGGTCTGTAGGAGATGTGAAAACACCAGGGCATGCTCGTACAGCTCGTACTGCAGAAAATATTGCTGCTGTTCGCGATAGTGTGGCTGAAGATCTGTCCACCTCAACTCGTCGTCGTGCCCAACAATTGCACCTCTCATGCTCGTCGTTGATGAACATTATGCATAAAGACTTGCATTTACGCGCTTACAAGGTGCAATTGACTCAAGAACTAAAGCCTCTTGACCATTTCAAGCGTCGTCAATGGTCAAAATGGTGGCAATAAATGGCAACAGTGGATGATCAGTTTTCGAAGAAAATAATCTTCAGTGATTAGGCACATTTTCACCTCAGTGGATTCGCCAATAAGCAGAATTGCCGCATTTGGGCGAATGATAATCCAAGAGTGATTGTCGAAAAACCAATGCACCCACAAAGAGTGACTGTTTGGTGCGGTTTACGGGCTGGCGGCATCATCGGGCCGTATTTTTTCCAAAATGAGGCCGGTCAGGCAGTTACTGTGAATAGTGTTCGCTATCGTGAGATGATAATGAACTTTTTATGGCCCGAATTGGAAGATATGGATGTGGACGATATGTGGTTTCAACAGGATGGTGCCACTTGCCACACAGCTAACGAAACAATGGCTCTTTTGCGCAACAAATTCAATGGCCGTGTTATCTCACGTGATGGCGATGTCAGTTGGCCGCCAAGATCATGTGATTTGACACCGTTGGACTTCTTTCTTTCGGGTTATTTGAAAGAAAAGGTGTACGTCGATAAGCCAGCAACAATTCAAGAGCTAAAGGATGAGATAATTCGGCACATTAACGGCATAGAACCTCAATTATGCCTCAGCGTCATCGAAAATTTGGACCATCGGATGGAGGTGTGCCGCCGAGGTCGCGGCGGCCATTTGGCCGATATTTTGTTCCATACATAATTGAACCATACCAATATTATCATAATAAAAAGAAATGACAGTAATTTCCTAAATAATTTGTGTTTTATTCAAAATCAACATCGGCCCTTAAAACTTAACCACCCTTTATATAAAACTTTATGTTCGCTGCTCAGAATCGAAGGCCCATAAGGTGGAGACTTTCGGACGGATGGACGAACATGGTTAGATTGGCATAAATTTTGATGTTGACCAAAAATATATGTATGTATGTATGTACATACTTTTGGGGGTCTATCGTTATTATTGTTTATTATATGTACAAACTGGAACAGAATACAAAAAAAAAAAAAGCTGTTATGCACATTTCTTGTACAGCAAACACTGTTTCTTAATTGAAGCCCGAAGTTCTCGCATATTACGCCCGAGTTGGTTAGCACTTCTTTTACTTTATGTACAATTTATACATTCATTTAACACGTACAAATTTGTTTTAAAATTACGAGTATTTCTTGTTTATATCTTCAGTTTAAAAATACGCTGTCCAAGTCCAGCGCAATATATGACAATACCTTGCGAGTTGTTTTCTTCTAAAATTGTTAATAATTTGATATTAGGGGAGGGACATTTACATTTTTGTTTGTTTACGTAGCCATTCAGTTGAAAGTAAGCCGCTTCGCTGAAGATGATCTTGTTCGAAAAATTGTCATCAACCCAATCAATGAAGTCACGACTGTTGTCAAACGTTTCCATGGCGACAACTCCACTGACGTCTACCATCCAGGGTGGCCAACTTAAAACTTAATTTAGAAATAAATGCCACTTTCCGCTATTCCACTATCCGCTATGATTAATTTTTTATATTAATTTTCTATATACTATACCGACATTATTTGGTATTATTTGGCAATGCTCGAAACGTGTTGGTTAAATTTCCTCCATTTCAGAGGTGGGATTTAACAATTAAAGTGCATTATTCTCTCGTATACCGCTCCATAATTACAATTTTCTATACTTAGTATTCATGGATGTCAAATGTCAGCTCTTTTTTTTTGATAGAACCGCAGAAGTTTTAAGATTTAAATTGAGACCTCGAATTAAAACACCCTCTATAAGCATGTGATATATCACTGAAAAGATCTTTTGAGCAGAATCCAGAAATTTACGCAAACCGTGAAGTAAAAATGAGCGTGTGTCCCCCAAGCGATTAAAAAGTATCTAACCCGAAAACTCAAAAAAAAAAAAGAGAAAAAATCATGGTAATAGATCATTATAGATCTATAATTGCAAATAAGTTTGTTTTTAAGTTGCGATATATCATAATTATTATGCAAGTAAGAGATTTTTTATTTCATATCACTTACTTACGCGTCTTGAAGGAGCGAAACAGGGTCCAGGTCCAAGAATCTAAATTTGTTCACTTTTCTCATACACAAATGTGAACCCAGGACGCCATAATGCCATGAGCCGATGAAGAATCCAGGTGTATTAATTATGCCCAGCATAGAAATGGCCACTAAGAGATTAAGGATCCCTTATGATTTGGAGTGCTACTTTCCTAACTTTTTGATTAGTTTTATTATATTGCAAATAAATGCAAATAATCCAAATTATATGGTATATCTACATTGCTCAGGAATATGGAACTCAGTAATTTGATTTCGATTCAAGCGATAGTGGACTAAAAATTAATTAGTTGAATTTTAATCGCAATCTCAGTACTAATCGCACCCGTATTATTCATTTTGTCTTATCAATTTCTGATACTGTTTCAAAATAAATAGAAAAACTTACCAAATTTTGTGTATAAAAGAGCTCCACCTCAATTTATTCAGTATAGTTCTCCACAAGAAAACTTACAAATAACCTATTCAATATGAAGTTCGCTTTGTTCCTCCTTGCTGCCGTTTTGCTGGCTGCCCCTGCCTTCGGCAAGGTCTTCACTCGGTGCGGTTTGGCCCAAGAGATGTTCAGGCTTGGAACACCCAAATCTGAACTGTCCAAATGGACGTGCATTGCCCAATATGAAAGCTCATACAACACTGCCGCTGTCGGACCAGCCAACTCCAATGGATCCCGGGACTATGGTATTTTCCAGATCAACGACTACTACTGGTGCCAGCCAACTGGCGGAAAGTTCTCCTACAATGAGTGCGCAACCACCTGTAGCAGCCTGACAACCGATGACATTAGTCGCTCGGTTACCTGTTCCCGTAAAATCAAGAGCCAGCAAGGATGGACTGCATGGTCTGTTTACAACAAGTACTGTGCTGGAAGTCTCCCAAGCATTGACAGTTGTTTCTAAATTGATTGAAGCTTGATTGTGGATTTGATAATTGTTCCTTGTTTTGTTTCGCATTAAATACTTAAAAAAAAAAAACAAATTATTTTTATTGCTGTTTGGAGGGTGTTTGGAGGCATAATCTAGCAGAAAAAAAAGAGTTCTACCCCATCATGTAGCATGTCAAATGAAAGCTAAACTTTCGAGGGATGCATTCCACATATTGAACTTTTTTTTTTTTCAATAATAAGTGCCGTACCCTTATAGGTATTTATTGCCAAAAGCCTTGTGCGCCATCTTTTGGCATATATACCTCACTTTACTTACTTTAGATGGTACTGTAGTCCAGGGTGAACCGTTGCCTCAGCCAACAAGTATCACTAGCCTGCTCTATTATGTGCTAGTTTCCTCCAGTTTTACACACGAAATTAGTTGGTCTTTTTACTAGTGTGGGCCACCTTATTTTTTCTTTTACCGCGTCATCCCTTCAGGATGGATTTGAAAACTTTGATTGATGTCCATTCGCTCTACATGTCCAAGCGATCTTAGGTCATCAATTCGTGATCCGTCTGATTAGCCTAGCATATACCGCTGATTTGGTCTAGGACCAATACCAAGTATTGTACAAATGTCATCCGTGTAAACGCTTTGAAAACAGCACTATACTGGTTGGGTCAGTCCAAAAATTGAGGTAACGCAGACTATATTTTAGTATGGTCTATGACGTGGTCTATTATCGCTCCGAACTAATAGGTTTTCTAGAATGCAATGATGGCGCTTTTTAAATAAAAGTCGAAATGTCATTTCAGAGATTCATATTTTATACTCCCATCAAATTTGTTCCTTGCAACGTTTTAATGATAAAACGTAACGGAGATGGGCACAAATAAACGTAACGATTACAATTAGATAATAAAACACGAGCTATATATGTGCTATGAAAACAATCTAAGCTCTTCAGATGGCGGTTTTGAAGGCGACAGCGATATCTATGGAAGGATAGATGTGTAATCAATGTATGGACTAAAGCCTCATATTGTCCTATTTGGTGTCAACTCAAAGGACTTAAATTAAATTTAATGCTGTTCCGGTCTTGATTCGGCAGTGCAAACTAGGCAATTGTGGCTGAATCTGAAAAGCCAGAATACGTTATGGTCGTTTTTTGTTAAATAAATATTTTGGAGCTAATAGCCCAATATAGGGCCTGGCCTAGCTTCTCGCAGCCACTCGTGGTGTTTTTTTTTTTTCTGTTTTGCACCAAAGGATGTGTAATTTTCTAAAGATACCAATAGCCAGGGTTATTGGCATGCACGATTCGCAAACCTGATTACTCGATACCAGAAATACGTATACATACCAACTCACACAATTCTCCCCTGGGGACTACTGTTAAGTATTACTTCGCGGGGCTGGTTAGCCATTTATGCTCTTCCTTCCCCGTTTACTGGTTCAACATTGGGTTCAGCGTTGGACTTGGTTTTTACTGCTGCTCTGTTTCACATCATCCCATATTGCGCTCGATGATATCATAAGGTTTACAATATTTTCGGGAGTCTCCAATTCTTTTCTCTAGTTCTCTGCGCTCTATATGGAAACGTGGGCACTGAAAAGTAAGTGCTGCATACATTACTCGTATGATGGACTGCACCACCCTTGACAGAACTAGTCTCCTTTGTTGTCTGGGTCCTCCGACATTCATAATTATTTTGGACAAGGCTGCATTCAACCGAGCTAGTGGTTTGTTCCCTTTAAGTGCCACTCGTGCTGTGCCCGCACGAATAGTTGGGACTTACAGTTTAAATTTAAATTGAGAGAAGCTTCTCCTGAGACTTTTACTCTCGGATGTTCGTGAGCCATTCGCGAGAGGTGGGACTGTGAGAAAACTTTTTTTCTGTTTTCTTGGTTTCGAACCTTGAACCTCCCACCCAGTGATCGCACACTAAACTACTGAGCAACTGCGCCCAAATAAGCACAACAGATACATAAGTAAAGAGAAAACATTTTTTTTTTAAAGTATTTAATGCGAAACAAAACAAGGAACAATAATCAAATCCACAATCAAGCCTCAATCAATTTAGAAACAACTGTCAATACTTGGGAGACTTCCAGCACAGTACTTGTTGTAAACGGACCATGCAGTCCATCCTTGCTGGCTCTTGATTTTACGGGAACAGGTAACCGAGCGACTAATGTCATCGGTTGTCAGGCTGCTACAGGTGGTTGCGCACTCATTGTAGGAGAACTTTCCGCCAGTTGGCTGGCACCAGTAGTAGTCGTTGATCTGGAAAATACCATAGTCCCGGGATCCATTGGAGTTGGCTGGTCCGACCGCGGCAGTGTTGTATGAGCTTTCATATTGGGCAATGCACGTCCATTTGGACAGTTCAGATTTGGGTGTTCCAAGCCTGAACATCTCTTGGGCCAAACCGCACCGAGTGAAGACCTTGCCGAAGGCAGGGGCAGCCAGCAAAACGGCAGCTAGGAGGAACAAAGCGAACTTCATATTGAATAGGTTATTTGTAAGTTTTCTTGTGGAGAACTATACTGAATAAATTGAGGTGGAGCTCTTTTATACACAAAATTTGGTAAGTTTTTCTATTTATTTTGAAACAGTATCAGAAATTGATAAGACAAAATGAATAATACGGGTTCGATTAAAACAGAGATAGCGATCAACATTTAGCTAATTAATTTCAAATCTGCTACCATCTGAATCGAGATTAAATTCCTGATTACCTGCAGTTCAATATTATTAAATTATAGGTATGGGTATGGTATCTAATAATTATGATTATTTGCATTCATTTGCCATGTAACATTGACAACTTACATTCTTAAATTTAGGATTACGATAGCACCCCATTTCGTAATTAATCCTTAATTGCGTATTGGCCATTTCTCTAGTGGGCCTAGTAAGTATAAATGTCGACTCGTGACATTATATTATCGGAGTTTATATTTTTGAAAATAGTCCGAAGTTTGGACTTCCCCACACTGGATTGCGTCCAATTATATTTTCCAAAATCTCCCCTGTAGTACGTCCTAGGACAAAAACACAGTGATGAATATTGTAACAGATAACAAAGGGTCTCATAAAATATAACAGATGCTATTACTACATTTTTTGAAGCAAATCCTTCGAAATATACGATTAATATTTCCGTAGCATTTGCTTCATGCTTAGAGTAAAAACAAATTGCTTCGATCAAAGCAGGATCTTCAATAAAGATAGATTAAAACTAATTATATGAATAAAACTGGGTGTTTTCTACATACATGCTTTAGCATTTGCTTCATAAAAAGTGTAGGTAGGTGAGTAGTAGACATCGGTTTTATTAAATTATTAAACAAAATTGTTTTTTATATGATATTAAAGTCGAGGTGTAATCGGTAATGAGTTGCCTCGTCTCAAAATTGGTTAGTTCAAATCCAACTGAGGAAAATGATTTTTTTTTTTTTTTTTTTTTTTTCAGGTTAAAAGAAAACAAACTCCTGGTTAGGTTGAGACTTAACAGCCATCCGTTGTGTATTAAGACAAACGAATAAAATCTATGCTTTTGCTTTAAAGCAATTGCTTTACTTGTGACCGAATTTCCCGCAATTGTTGTCTAAACACTCTTTTTTTTTTGTCAAGTGAGTAGTTTTCGCGCTACAGCGAGGTAAAGAGGAACACACTTATACAATTCCCAGAAATGCTATACTTCAGCTTCGGTATTTATGATACAAGTTCTATTAACTATCAACCAACTAGGCTTATAGCCAAGGAATATTAGGTATTTACTGTAGACGAAATAATGTTATGCTGAAAATATCCAAGTAAACTTCCGCAAATTGTAGTAAACAAAATATCGAGGGTGTGGTTAAGAATTAAAGGTTAGAGAGAAAAACATAGATTTTGCGAAATTTAAATCGGTGTTAGCACGGCGAATTGGAGAACTCTTAACGTGGGAAATAGACATTGTTCGTCCATTTTGGTTGAGACGATATGGAGGGGATCACGGTTTAATGCTCAGTTGAATGTGCCATCTGCTCGACTTATCGATATTGGACCCAGGCGGAGCAAAAGTCATCACCCTATCGGAAGATATTCTCATTTTTGCACACGGCGACTTATGTCATCGCGACTTTAACATGTGTGAAGTAAATAGAAGCAGAATACACATAGACAAACCATAGATTACGAGTACTGTACTCTTCAAAAACGAATAATTGTGTCATGTTTTTGACAAAGAATCGAGAGACGGTTTTGGTTCAACGTGAATTTCTTCGTAGATTCCCTGGTCGTGTGACCACCAATTGGTCAAATACTGTGGCGTTTAGCTGCTCGTCTCGAGGAGACTGTTCCGCAGATGTCCAAGAGGATCCTCATACATCAACCAGACGACGGGCCACGCAATTGGCATTCAATAGGCGGTTATTACAGCGAATTTTGGTAAAAGACTTAAAGATGTACCCGTACAAATTGCAAACCGTAGCTATTGCCTGCAGACCGCCAATCGCGTGTAAACTATAGCCAAGACCTCCTGCGTTTCCCGGCCGCTTTTGCACTGGCCCGCAAGATAGCCCGATTTAACCGTTCTAGACTTCTTTGGGGTTTTTTGAAGTCACGAGTCTTTAGGGACAAGGCACAAACCTGCGGTCCTAAAGGAGAACATCCAACAAAAAGTGGACAATTTATCGTCAGAAGTTTTGAGAAGAGTCTTGGAAAATTCTGTGGAATGAGCCCAAATGTACATCAACTCTGGCGATGGCCATTTAACCGATGAAAATTTAAACGTCTAAACAAATATAATCAACAAACAGAACCAATTATTTTTTATTTACAAAGTTACTGCCTTAGGGAAATCGAGTGAGGACTTTTACGTCACCTTGTATATGACTTTTCCTAGGAAATCGCAGAGCCAATTACGTACATTATAAAGGTACTACAGAAAACTCTATAGGTCTTAACAGTTTCAGTTCGAAGCTTTGTTGTCAAGTGCTTCATATGTGCCGAGCGTTCAAAAGCAGTTACAATAAATATATTACTGCAAAGAATGACAAATTGTTGGATAATTGCACAAAAGAGACATTTGATTCAATTGCAGGGAACGATTTTTCATTTTCTTAATTCATTATTACTTACATACTTGCTAGACAAAAAAAAACCCTTAAAACTAGCTTAACTAACTTATCTATGTTTATTCTAGCTTACTGGCTCTACTCTGTTTCGGCTAGCCACCAGAATTGTCCGAACTGACATTCCGCGTCCTTAACATCGCGACTCGATACAGCCCTACTAAACCGGAGACGCTCTACACTGCTGTGTGCTGCTTATCCGCAGCTGTCCGAGCAACATGGAAGATTAGCGGCACAGCCAATCTGTCCTGGATCAGACCTTTCTTATCGAGATAGAGGAATGCTTCTGGGGGAACAAAGCCATTAAGGTGCACTCTCTCGTAGTACCTGTAATTGGGGTAATAAACCCCAGAGAGCAGGGCTCTCATCGCGTAACTTTTAAGACGATCATCGTCCAAACGATTGTATTAAACGACGTCGTCTAAAGTTTACTTCGTGTAACATCACAATCGCATCGTCCCGTCATGGCGTCCATCGTTTAAACCGTTGACAGTTTGAGAAACAGTTTGAGAACTACTAAACACATTAAATGTCATATCGAAAATGGCATTTATGCTATCACTGTTCAAATTTAAGCTGTGTCTTCCCTTTCTATTGAAGAAAATGTCCTCATTTTCTCGCGGTCTTTGAAAATATAGGTGGGTACCATCTACGCATCCGATAACTATGCAAATAAAATCGAAGAACCGAAAATATGGATATTTATACTTAGTTCCTGGAATTGCATATTTCTGCTTTGTCTCTTCTTTTCGTATTTCGTTGTCCATATCCCATGTAATCCAGATTGGACAGAGCTTTAGTTCCAACGCTTTTATGGTCTCGCAAACTATCTCTGAAAGGGTACTTTGTGCAACAGAAATACCAAAGTCGTTACCAGTCAACCATTAGTAGCCACCTCCAGCTAGGACCTCTAAGGTAGCACCAAGTCTTAAAATTGGTGGAATGTATGTTGACCGCGAGCCGCTCCTTGGGTTAACAGTTTCCAACACTAGTACAAACGCCTCTTTTGATAAGCGAAAACGTTGAATAAAACTAAAATGCAAAATCGGATTCAACAAGTTTATTGTTTAAAAATAGTTTATAATATTTTTACTTTTTCGTTGGAAGTGAAAGAGGATCCGATGCATCTCTAAACGTCCTTCGCATTCGCAGTTTAATAAGTTATACGAAGCATTAGTGAATCGCCCAAAACGACGTCGTCCAAACGATTCAACTATTTTAGTGTTACACGAAGCATACAATCGTTGAAACGACGTCGTCAGACGATCGTCGTTTTACGCGATGAGAGCCCAGGTTATTCATCGAGCTCTCATTGCTTTTGCAATGTGTTCTCGAATCAGCTTAATCAGGAAATTATCCACTCTTATTACATTAGCCCTGTTGTACAGGACCTCATTGGTATAGAATTTTATGTACTGGGAGTCTGGTGAAGGCAAGCCCTCCCAAACACCCGAATCTTTTCCAACAAGCTTGCTCCCACGTTGAACCGCACGGGACATCCATATACAAGCATGGGGCGGATAAGGGCCGTGTAGCAGATTACCTTTACCCTCGCATCGAGTTGCTTGCTATAAAAAAGTAAGCGTAAGGGCAAACGCACCTTTGGTTCTGGTTAAAGCAGCATCTACTCGTATATGTTTGTTAAAATATAGATGTTGAATGGTTTCCGATTTCTGGAAGTTGATTTTCAGCTTCCAGTCATCGCAATGTTTGGCTTATCGAAGTCCCGAAAAGTGCAATGACCTCGATTATTGGTCCTGATCTGCATGCGATCAAGTCGTCTGCGTACACTATGGCATGGTGAAGTGATCCTATGAGATCGCACGTGTAAATGTTGAAAAGGATCGGTGAATTCACCGCTCCTTGTTGCAGACCGTTTTTAATTTGAAAAGTTCTAGCAGAATTCACATTGCCATTTTTCACAATGAACTGCCTACTGGTGAACATTTTGTAAAGTCATACAGGCAGGCACTCGTGCATTAGTTTTTGTATTAGTATTATATCATGCCCCGCTTTAAAACTGCATTGGTTATCCGGAATTATTTTATTGTCCGCAGTCCACTTAATCAGGGCTCTATTGATCACTTTTCGAATTTTCGAAACTTTCGGAAGGAGACTTATCGACCGGAGATTTGTCGGATTGGAGGTGTTCTTACCACTTTTGGGGATGGGTTGTATCACTGCCGTTTTCCAATACGCTGGATAATGTGCATAATTCAGTGCATTGTTAAACAGAGTGGTGTTAATGTCCACCGCTTCTAGAGAGAGATGTCGAAGCACAATGTTCGATACTTCGTCAATTCCCACAGATTTCTGCTTCCTCAATGAGTCGAAGACCGCTTGGAGTTCCACCTTCAATATTAACGACGGATGTACCCTTTCATCGAGGATGACATTATTTGCCATGTTATCGTCATTGAACTCGGTGAAACCTATGTCCTTGGATCGATATGTTGTGCACAAGGACTCGATTTTCCAGGTCGTGGTTAGGGCAAATGGTATCATTCTCCTTGTACACTTCTTGAAAAGTCGCCTCTATAGCCTCTACCTTCTCTTGCGGATCTTCGATCACAAAGAAGTTGCCATCATCTACTGCGTTATCTGGATCTACGAGTATACCTGCTGTTATCAGTATTCGTCCATTGACCGTCGTTCAGGGAATCTTAAGACACGGAATTTTGCTTGTTCCTCCGAAATATTTTATTTATTTGCGGGAACATATTCGGGTTGTTGGCTTTTACATCCCGAATTTTGTTGTTCCAATGCAAATTTACAGAAAGGCTGTAGTTTCCCCTGATTACTTTTTTAACGACTTCAGCGTCCTCACCTCCGAGTTTTGTCTATCAGTAAACTATTTTTAGTCTCGACAGCAGTCTGCTTTTTTGTTGGTGTAGTGGAGGAGAGTGCTCTCGTCAAAGTTCTGGAGAAGCTAATAGAAAGCTAACTAAATATTACATATTAATAGTTTTTTTTTTATTTATACGCATTGAACTTTTCAGATACATTTTTCATTTATGATTTTTTGAAAAAATAATTTTGTTTTCAGTTTCACTCTAACCTCCGAACAGTTGTTTTTTCATTTTCTAAAATATTATTATTAACGGGTTAGTAAAACCCAACTGCGGTCCACATTTCAATCCTGTAGATCTATAGGTTCAAAAGTAATGAGGGTGTGACACACAAATGGACGGATAACTGATTCTCACTATAAGGGTTACGTCCTTACTTTTTGAGTACCGGAACCGTGATAACACAATATGAACATTTTTGCTCTCGAATTGCATATAGACTGATCACCGTTAAATCTACGAGCCTGTCTCTAAACACCAATAAATAAACTCAATCATGTGCGAGGCTCCGGAACAAACATGGGAGTTATATTCAAGTTTCAAAAAGACATAAGGTTTATAGATAGTGCCCAAGTCTGAAAAGGAGTGAGAAATTTTAGGCATTTAGCTCCATCTTTCTCAGCATCTACATATCTAAATTTCAAGCATTGACTAACCAATAGGTTCCCCAACGCAACTCCACCTATTCTGAGTTTGAGCAGGTTACTAACCCTACTTGTTATACTTTCTGTTATAATTATCCAAATGAATGCAAATAAACCCAATTATTAGGAACGTCTAAAGCGTGTATTATTCAAAAATATAAAACTGCAGGCAATCAGGAATCTACAATAATTTCGATTCAGATGAAAGCGGACTCGAAATTAATTAGCTAAATGTTGATCGCTATCTCTGTTTTAATCGAACCCGTATTATTCATTTTGTCTTATCAATTTCTGATACTGTTTCAAAATAAATAGAAAAACTTACCAAATTTTGTGTATAAAAGAGCTCCACCTCAATTTATTCAGTATAGTTCTCCACAAGAAAACTTACAAATAACCTATTCAATATGAAGTTCGCTTTGTTCCTCCTAGCTGCCGTTTTGCTGGCTGCCCCTGCCTTCGGCAAGGTCTTCACTCGGTGCGGTTTGGCCCAAGAGATGTTCAGGCTTGGAACACCCAAATCTGAACTGTCCAAATGGACGTGCATTGCCCAATATGAAAGCTCATACAACACTGCCGCGGTCGGACCAGCCAACTCCAATGGATCCCGGGACTATGGTATTTTCCAGATCAACGACTACTACTGGTGCCAGCCAACTGGCGGAAAGTTCTCCTACAATGAGTGCGCAACCACCTGTAGCAGCCTGACAACCGATGACATTAGTCGCTCGGTTACCTGTTCCCGTAAAATCAAGAGCCAGCAAGGATGGACTGCATGGTCCGTTTACAACAAGTACTGTGCTGGAAGTCTCCCAAGTATTGACAGTTGTTTCTAAATTGATTGAGGCTTGATTGTGGATTTGATTATTGTTCCTTGTTTTGTTTCGCATTAAATACTTTAAAAAAAAAATGTTTTCTCTTTACTTATGTATCTGTTGTGCTTATTTGGGCGCAGTTGCTCAGTAGTTTAGTGTGCGATCACTGGGTGGGAGGTTCAAGGTTCGAAACCAAGAAAACAGAAAAAAAGTTTTCTCACAGTCCCACCTCTCGCGAATGGCTCACGAACATCCGAGAGTAAAAGTCTCAGGAGAAGCTTCTCTCAATTTAAATTTAAACTGTAAGTCCCAACTATTCGTGCGGGCACAGCACGAGTGGCACTTAAAGGGAACAAACCACTAGCTCGGTTGAATGCAGCCTTGTCCAAAATAATTATGAATGTCGGAGGACCCAGACAACAAAGGAGACTAGTTCTGTCAAGGGTGGTGCAGTCCATCATACGAGTAATGTATGCAGCACTTACTTTTCAGTGCCCACGTTTCCATATAGAGCGCAGAGAACTAGAGAAAAGAATTGGAGACTCCCGAAAATATTGTAAACCTTATGATATCATCGAGCGCAATATGGGATGATGTGAAACAGAGCAGCAGTAAAAACCAAGTCCAACGCTGAACCCAATGTTGAACCAGTAAACGGGGAAGGAAGAGCATAAATGGCTAACCAGCCCCGCGAAGTAATACTTAACAGTAGTCCCCAGGGGAGAATTGTGTGAGTTGGTATGTATACGTATTTCTGGTATCGAGTAATCAGGTTTGCGAATCGTGCATGCCAATAACCCTGGCTATTGGTATCTTTAGAAAATTACACATCCTTTGGTGCAAAACAGAAAAAAAAAAAACACCACGAGTGGCTGCGAGAAGCTAGGCCAGGCCCTATATTGGGCTATTAGCTCCAAAATATTTATTTAACAAAAAACGACCATAACGTATTCTGGCTTTTCAGATTCAGCCACAATTGCCTAGTTTGCACTGCCGAATCAAGACCGGAACAGCATTAAATTTAATTTAAGTCCTTTGAGTTGACACCAAATAGGACAATATGAGGCTTTAGTCCATACATTGATTACACATCTATCCTTCCATAGATATCGCTGTCGCCTTCAAAACCGCCATCTGAAGAGCTTAGATTGTTTTCATAGCACATATATAGCTCGTGTTTTATTATCTAATTGTAATCGTTACGTTTATTTGTGCCCATCTCCGTTACGTTTTATCATTAAAACGTTGCAAGGAACAAATTTGATGGGAGTATAAAATATGAATCTCTGAAATGACATTTCGACTTTTATTTAAAAAGCGCCATCATTGCATTCTAGAAAACCTATTAGTTCGGAGCGATAATAGACCACGTCATAGACCATACTAAAATATAGTCTGCGTTACCTCAATTTTTGGACTGACCCAACCAGTATAGTGCTGTTTTCAAAGCGTTTACACGGATGACATTTGTACAATACTTGGTATTGGTCCTAGACCAAATCAGCGGTATATGCTAGGCTAATCAGACGGATCACGAATTGATGACCTAAGATCGCTTGGACATGTAGAGCGAATGGACATCAATCAAAGTTTTCAAATCCATCCTGAAGGGATGACGCGGTAAAAGAAAAAATAAGGTGGCCCACACTAGTAAAAAGACCAACTAATTTCGTGTGTAAAACTGGAGGAAACTAGCACATAATAGAGCAGGCTAGTGATACTTGTTGGCTGAGGCAACGGTTCACCCTGGACTACAGTACCATCTAAAGTAAGTAAAGTGAGGTATATATGCCAAAAGATGGCGCACAAGGCTTTTGGCAATAAATACCTATAAGGGTACGGCACTTATTATTGAAAAAAAAAAAAGTTCAATATGTGGAATGCATCCCTCGAAAGTTTAGCTTTCATTTGACATGCTACATGATGGGGTAGAACTCTTTTTTTTCTGCTAGATTATGCCTCCAAACACCCTCCAAACAGCAATAAAAATAATTTGTTTTTTTTTTTTAAGTATTTAATGCGAAACAAAACAAGGAACAATAATCAAATCCACAATCAAGCTTCAATCAATTTAGAAACAACTGTCAATGCTTGGGAGACTTCCAGCACAGTACTTGTTGTAAACAGACCATGCAGTCCATCCTTGCTGGCTCTTGATTTTACGGGAACAGGTAACCGAGCGACTAATGTCATCGGTTGTCAGGCTGCTACAGGTGGTTGCGCACTCATTGTAGGAGAACTTTCCGCCAGTTGGCTGGCACCAGTAGTAGTCGTTGATCTGGAAAATACCATAGTCCCGGGATCCATTGGAGTTGGCTGGTCCGACAGCGGCAGTGTTGTATGAGCTTTCATATTGGGCAATGCACGTCCATTTGGACAGTTCAGATTTGGGTGTTCCAAGCCTGAACATCTCTTGGGCCAAACCGCACCGAGTGAAGACCTTGCCGAAGGCAGGGGCAGCCAGCAAAACGGCAGCAAGGAGGAACAAAGCGAACTTCATATTGAATAGGTTATTTGTAAGTTTTCTTGTGGAGAACTATACTGAATAAATTGAGGTGGAGCTCTTTTATACACAAAATTTGGTAAGTTTTTCTATTTATTTTGAAACAGTATCAGAAATTGATAAGACAAAATGAATAATACGGGTTCGATTAAAACAGAGATAGCGATCAACATTTAGCTAATTAATTTCAAATCTGCTACCATCTGAATCGAGATTAAATTCCTGATTACCTGCAGTTCAATATTATTAAATTATAGGTATGGGTATGGTATCTAATAATTATGATTATTTGCATTCATTTGCCATGTAACATTGACAACTTACATTCTTAAATTTAGGATTACGATAGCACCCCATTTCGTAATTAATCCTTAATTTCGTATTGGCCATTTCTCTAGTGGGCCTAGTAAGTATAAATGTCGACTCGTGACATTATATTATCGGAGTTTATATTTTTGAAAATAGTCCGAAGTTTGGACTTCCCCACACTGGATTGCGTCCAATTATATTTTCCAAAATCTCCCCTGTAGTACGTCCTAGGACAAAAACACAGTGATGAATATTGTAACAGATAACAAAGGGTCTCATAAAATATAACAGATGCTATTACTACATTTTTTGAAGCAAATCCTTCGAAATATACGATTAATACTTTCGTAGCATTTGCTTCATGCTTAGAGTAAAAACAAATTGCTTCGATCAAAGCAGTATCTTCAATAAAGATAGATTGAACTAATTATATGAATAAAACTGGGTGTTTTCTACATACATAAAAAGTGTAGGTAGGTGAGCAGTAGTAAGTGTCTTCAGGAAAGATATTAAACTTGATTAAGATGGAGGCGTAGTTATATTTTTTGTTGGACCACTGTAAAGTAGCTTTAAGGGGAATAGCTGAACAAATGCCAGCTAGCATTTGCAAAACAAAAATGTCGAGGGGTGTTAAATGGAAAAGAGTGCCCAATGCTGCGGAAGGTGTCATTCGTAGTGCTCCGCTAACACACAGACAAACTGAGCGTTGGACTTTGCTTAATATCTTCTGGTTAATCTGCTTGGCCAAGGCAATCCACTAAACCACTACCCCGTACATAAGGATCCGTCTGGTGACTGTGATATAGAGCCAGTGAGTTAATCTGGGTTGTAAGCCCCATTTGTTCCCCATGGCTTTTTTTCAAGAGACACTGGCTTCTTTACTCTTCCTTGTATGTTAGGTTTCCAGCTTAGTTTTATACCATTAAGGGATGGAGGGTCAATAGGTGGGATTTTATATTTCCTTGAGAAGATGACAAGTTCGGTTTTGTGGGGATTCACTCTTAGACCCCACCGAGCTATCCACCTAGATAGCTTATTTAAAGAGTTTTGTAAGAGCTCTTTTAAGAAAATGAGGTGTTTATCAGAGACAGCTATAGCAACGTCATCCGCATAGGCGATAACTTCACAACACTCAGCCTCCAGGATTATCAATAGTTCATTTACCACCAAATTCTAAAGAAGTGAGGATAGGACGTCCCCTGAGGGGTTTCCCTACTGACATATCTTCTAACATATGTCACACACAGCTTTGAGTTGATAATACGACTATTAAGCAGTAAATTAATCAACTCGCCAAGTGAGCTATCTACCTTCAAATTTGACAGTGTTTTCGTTATCTCAGATGAATAGACGTTGTTAAAAGCGCCTTCTATACAGTGCCTCTCACGACTAATCGGACACTGAGAAGAAAAACGTTTGAAGTTCATTTTCTCAAAACAAAATGTATGATGGGTTTAACAATTTATGTAAATTTATTTTATAAAAAAAGATTACATTATGCGTGAGAGGAGAAATACGCATATTGTTTTCGTTTATTTTGTTTTTCTTTTTATCTTTTTGTAAAATAAATTTGTACAATTTAGTGAAATAATATGTATGTACATAAATTGTTAAACTCATCATACATTTATTTTTATAAAATTAACATCAAACATTTTTCTTCTCATTGTATTATATCGGGAGGGGAGTACTTTGAAGGCGATGAAATAGATTTAGAACAATAAATAAAGATTTTAAAGTTATAAACAATTTCACCTTATTTTTTGATCACAGTAGTATGTCTCCTCGGTATATAGATCATTTCGAGTTTTTGAAAATAAATAAGAAGTTAATATTTAGAGGTATATAGCTCAACAAGCTTAAAGCTCATTTTAGAATTTCCATCGACTTGAAGCATTAAAGATTTTTACGAAATTTGGTTTGGGGTTTCTTAAGAATGCTAAAGCTAAGTTATCTGAAATGTCTTAAACAATGATTTGTTACATTAGTTACCCAACAATAATTCGAAAATTAGAGTACATATAAAAAATTATTTAATTACACTAGGTTTGTGCTGTGTTATTTTACATCATGACAATGCCAGACCACAGGTCGCATTAAGAACGAGGCAGAATCTCCGAACCCTTGGGTATAAAGCTCTGCTTCCTCCCTGCAGAAAGGACGAACGCCAGTGTGCAACTTCATATCCCCTAAGCCCAGGACTTTCCTTAAGTCCAGTGTCGTTAAGTTGGTCGATCAATGGAGAGTAGTGGAAATATTATCATTGATTGAAACTCTAACTAAGTATCATGGAAAATTCTCGGAGTTCAATATTTGTCCAAAAAAACGACAAAGCTATTTTGTCAACATATTGGAACAAAAATGTTTAAGCAGATGTTTGGAGATCAGATGCATCTGTGGATAACTCATAAACAAACATGGCCAATCAATTTCACTTATCTGACAAAAAAAAGCAAAACAATCGTAAGAATTTAATCAGGCGCAAATCACAAGTAGCTCATTAAAAATCAGGCGATTGCTATTGGGCCAGCTGGTATAATGTATATCTTATAAAAATATACATGCACGTGATCATTAACTTATTAACATATTTATCGCTTAAGTGGGTATGCTAGAAAGTTAACAATCTAAAAGAATAACTCATGACGTCTTCAGACGAGTTACGTTTATCTAACTACTGTGTTATCATTTTGTCCCTTTTGGCGACGACGCATTCACTAGAATTTGTTCCTGCAATCCCTCAACTAAAATCGATGTTGCGAGAGAATTCAACGTCTACTCGTACAATACTAATTGTCCTCGCCACTCTAAACAAACAGCACCGGAAGTTCGTTACACAGAAATATTCGCTAAGTGGATCAAGCTTGTAGACAAAGCGCCGCTCATTCCTGATGTTGGCAGTCACTACCAATTCACTCTATACCTGTTTCTTACCTCTCCTCCCAACAAATTATTCAATCACAGGTTCTGCTCCCATTGAGACTTCAGATCATTCTTTGGTGTCGGCCCAATACTCGTACACCAATCAATAGAAGTACCCTAGAAGAACAATTTGGCAGTACAAGAATGCCGACTGGAGAGATCGTGATTCGTTTTCCCTCGATAGAGCATTAATGTCGCTGCCTACATTTCAAATAAATCTGCAAGCATTAAACCAAAACAAGAACTGTCGTTTAATCCGACTTGTACGATTGCCGTCCGGAAGTGGAAAGAAGCTTACGCGGTATGGCACTGAACACCTTCTAAGTAAAACCGAAGTCTCTATATACCCACCATTTCAGCTTTTGATGCGAATATAGCGTACTCAAAAGTGAAAGCCAATCTGTTGGCCGCAATTTTCGCAGCACATTCCACCTTATTTGATTGCATTGGGTTCAGTAGCTCGAGTCCTTAAACATCTCAATTGCAGATGGGATACCTCCCCTTGTTCTGAAGAGGTGTTCTTCTACCCTACCCTATAGGTATCTTTCCAGATATGTGGAAACATGCACTCGTTCAGCCAATTCCCAAAAAGGGCAATGAAATCTATTCTTCTAATTACCGACCCATTGATTTAATGTCAGTGCTTTTCAATGTCATGTAGACCTCGAAATAAATGAACGTCAG
This sequence comes from Pocota personata, assembly GCA_963082735.1. NCBI lineage: Eukaryota > Metazoa > Arthropoda > Insecta > Diptera > Syrphidae > Pocota > Pocota personata. Next base: position 54,668,348 of record OY720432.1, on the reverse strand, counting down.
TATGGTTTCCGACAACAGCATTGCACATTGGACATACCGATATACCTCAATTACCCGGAATTATCAATACTGTTAATATAAAGCAGTTGCCCTTTATCTCCCAAGCTTTCGATAGAGTGTAGCATAGCTTCCTCGTAAACAAGATTCAAACTTACGGTGTTGAAAGCATTTTCTAGAAATGGATTCTGAGCTTTTCAAGTTATCGATCAATACATGTTATGTTAGATAGATGTACTTCTACTCCATTCTAAACCAATACTGGTGTACCCCAGGGTTCACTCCTGTCTCCGAATATTCATCAATGGCCTTTAGCTATCATTCGCAATCTAATGCATTCCTTTGCAGATAACAATACTGTCAATACAACTTGCTCTTTAATGACTCCACGGAAAGAGTCCCAGCAACAGCGAAGAAGCCTAATAGCCTAGCTCAGACTTTCACTAAAATCAATAGATTGGTGCTGCTTAAACTGCTTGAATACAACTAGCACGTTTGGACGGGAGGTCCTACAATATGCCTGAGTTTACAAATCGTGTTCAATGACAAGCATGCAGATTGATTGCTGATCAGTCTATTTGCAATCAAATTCCCTCGCTCAAACACCGCCGAAATGTTGGACGCTCCTTAACCGGTACTTCCACCACAAGTCCGTCAGTTCAATCGCAATATCCGTGCGGTATACTTTTTTGAGCGCACAGTAATATTTAGAAAATTGTTTTTTAACCACTCAACACGAAAGTAATGACTTACCGTCCTTAATATTTCCAGAAATCTACGAGGGCTGTTCAATAAGTCAGTGACTTTGATGCAAGATGGCGCTCAGATCACATAGAGGATTTTTTTTTTTCTAACATCTTTGTTTCTTTCTCGGCATAGACAGAAAAAATCAAATAGATCTGTCAAACACTTAACTTTCTACAGTGATCGAAAGAACTTTGGTTTATGAGATTTGACCAAAATGGTAAAAAGTGAGTTTCGTGTTTTAATAAAGCATATGGAGACTCTGCTCCCTCGCATGGATTGGTACACAAGTGGTTCATTGAATTTCGTTGCGGTCGTACGAGGACAAAAGACGCTGAGCGCTCAGGACGTCCAAATACCGTCAGAACGGAAGAAATACCACGATATTGTGTTGGACGATCGCCGGGTCAAGGTTCGTGAGATAGCTGAGATTGTAGCAATTTCAAATCATACCGTCATTCGAATCCTTCATGAGTCGTTCACAGACTTTCATGGAGTGCACATGTGTTTCGGCTTCTCTTTTAAATTGAAAGTGGTTTGAAATAGAAAATTACAGAGTACGCTTTTAAGTGGCAAGTTGGCCCAATAGTAGTGATAGTGGACTATCAACCCGGGTACTCGGGTTCGATTCCCGGCGGGGAAAGTAGTATTGTGGACTTTTTTTTTTTTTTTTTTTTTTTAAATTAAATAAAAAAGTGTAAATAAAACTAAGAAGAGTGACGACAGCAGAAGTCAGACGATGGACGACAACGAGCGGTCCGCGCTCTCAATAGCGGGATTAGCTGAAATCATATCAGCAGACGAGACGGGTCAATCAGGGCACCCAGCAATGGTGGCTAAAGCAGGTACTGGAAAGAGGAGAAAAGTTAAACAAACTCCCAACTTAGTAAAGCGCCCCTCCACATCAGCTTCATCAGAACAACTGCCGGGTGGAGTGAGGGAAGGGGCGCCGGGTACATCAACAGCAGCAACAGACGAAAAAAAACGGCAGAGGTCAAACGATAGCGATGAATACCCATACGTCTCCGACGGTGGGGAAGGCCGTTACATGGGAGAAAATAATAGCTTCTCTGTTCTGGTGGCTTCAGAATCGGAAGACGAAGACGAAGAGGTAGAGAGTCTAAATAGCAGCATCAGACAGCTGCAACTAAGAGTGCGTTCTATCAAGGCCAAGCAAATGGCCAGGAGGGAGAATGAGCGGCAGCAAGAGCTCCAGCGCGCTCAACAACAACTACAACAGCAGCAGCAGCCAGAAAGCCAGCTACAAGAACAAAAGCAGCCGCAACTGCAGCAGAATAAGCAGCAGCAACAACAACAAAAACAGCTGAAGAAACAGCAACTACAAGAAGTACTGCAACCAAAGCAGCAACAGCAAAAACAGCAGCAGAAACAACAACAGCAGAAGAAACCACAGCAACAACAACCACAGAAGACTACAAAGACGAGGGTGCCGCCAATCAACACCCACAAGATTGAGCTAAAGGATACTATTGAGCTATGTAAGTCGGCCATTGGTAATAATTTTTACATTAAAAGATTGAATGAGGATAGGCATGCTATTCACTGTAGTACAGTGGAGCATTATCATAAAATAAAAAATTTATTAAAAGAATCGACGACGGAGTTCTTCTCCTTCACCCCGAAGGGGGAAAAGCGGCAAACAATGCTGCTGAGGGGGATAGACCCGTCTACTGATCCGGAGACGCTCCTTGCGCTGCTTAAAGAGAAAGAGTGCAACGAGCTCGAATTCGTAGGGGTCAAGCCATTCACCACAGCTAAGGCAAAAAGGGAGAAGCGGAAACTGCCGTTCTTCCTAGTTCAGCTTTCACCCAATAGCAAGCTGGATGGTCTAAGGAGTATTAAAGTCCTAGACTACCAGGTTGTCGCATGGAAAAAATTAAGAAGGAGCGAAAACATTTTACAATGTGTTCGCTGCCAAAGGTTCGGTCACGCCGCGTCGAACTGCGAAATGCAGCCTCGATGTGTCAAGTGTGGAAAGAACCACAAAGCAGAGGAATGCACTCTAGGTAAGGATGGAGTTGCAGATAAGAGCCAGCTCTCGTGTGCTTTATGCAGGAACTCGGGACACACCACAAACTATCGGGGTTGTCCTAAGTTCCAGTATATTAAGAAAGTAAATCTGGTTCGTCAGGAGAAGGTCGTAGTGAAACGTCCACCTGCTCCAATTCAAACACAATCCGTCACTCCCCAAGTGACCTACGCCCAAATGGCGGCAGGTCGGGGAAACGCGGAACAGAAAAGACCGAAGGTTGCTTCTCAGGCCCCAGCGCCTAGAGCACCGGAGGCTCAAACTGACTTGCTGGCCATCTTGCTCTCTATCCAAGGGCAGATGGAGCAGCTTCAGCGTCAGGTACAGGAGCAGGCGAAGCGGGTGGACCAGATCTACGCACTTCTGCCGAGCCTAACGCATCTCCAGTCGTAATGGGTACGAACATGGAGGAGCAACCCTTGAAGATCCTTGCGGTGAATGTGAATTCTCTGATTAGGATCGAGCGAAGAGCCGTATTGTTTAAGTTGCTAGAAGACCAAACCCCTGATGTGCTTATGGTTAGCGAAACAAAGCTATCCCAGAAGCACAAATTGGGGCACAATAAATACAATATTGTCAGAAGAGACCGACCCAACTCCACACGAGGAGGAGGTGTTGCGATCTTCATACGCAAACAACTGAAATTTAAAGTTATGTACAGCGGTGAAGTGCGAAGGTTCCAGGAGCTGGAAGCGTGTATCGTGTGCATCCCTCTCCGTAGTGGAAAGAGGATGTACTTGGTCGCACTCTATGCACCTGAAGCTACTCAATCTACTTTATTTATTTCAGAGCTCGAGACACTTTTTCGATTCCTAAGACTGGAGTCGGAGGAGAATTATTTCATCATGGCCGGAGATCTCAATGCCAAACATAGAGATTGGGGAAACAACACACCAAATCCTAGAGGGAACCTACTATTCAATTGGTGGGGTCGGCACAGTGTCGAGTATAAACTCGATTTGAAAGCTACAGATAGTCCGTCGTTTCCTAGAAGCGGCTCCTATCTGGATCTTATGCTGTTCGACGTACGGTTACAACTGACCGACATGGACCGACAAACTATAAACTGCCTGCACACATTTGTGTATGACAGTGACCATTGCGGACTCAGTGCCGTAATAACGATTCCCAACGAAATTGCGGAATTGGAGGAGTTTGTCCAAACGTACTCCTACAATTATAGTAGGACGCGTTGGACTCGCTTCTCAAGAACTTTGACAAGAGCACTCTCCTCGAATTCGCTCTACCCACCGTCCAATAGGAATCTGTCAAACGAGGAGATTGACTGGTACCTAAAACAAATGGACGAAACAATTAAACAAACTATGGACAATACGATACCTCGGTATCAACATACTGACAACGCAGACATATTCCGCAATGCAACAATTGACGCACTACACCAACACAAAAGTAGACTGCTGTCGAGACTTAAAACCTTGTACAGACAGTTTACTGACAGACAAAACTCTGAGGTTAGGACGCTGAAGTCGTTGATTAAAAACCTCCAAAAATTAATTAGAGAAAATTACAGACTTTCTGTAAATTTGCATTGGAACAACAAAATTCGGGCTGTAAAATCCAACAACCCGAGTATGTTCCCGCAAATAAATAAAATATTTCGGAGGAATAATCAAAACGACCTTCCGTGTCTTAAGATCCCCCGAACGACGAACAATGGACAAATACTAATAACAGCAGGTATAGATCCAGATAACGCAGTAGAGGATGACAACTTCTTTGTGATCGAAGATCCGCAGGAGAAGGTAGAGGCTATAGGAGCGACTTTCCAGGAAGTGTACAAGGTGAATGATACCATTTGCCCGAACCACGACCTGGAAAATCGCGTCCTTGTGCACAACTTCTACCTTCGAAATGATATAGAGCACTGGCGATCCGAGAACATAGGTTTTACCGAGTTCAATGACGATAACATGGCAAATAATGTCATCGCCGATGAAAGGGTACATCCCCCGTACATATCGAAGGTGGAGCTCCAAGCGATCTTCGACTCATTGAGGAGGAAAAAGTCTGCAGGAATCGACGGAGTGTCGAACATTGTGCTTCGACATCTCCCTCTAGAAGCGGTGGACATTTACACCACTCTGTTTAACAATGCGCTGAATAATGCACATTATCCAGCGCATTGGAAAACAGCAGTGATACAACCCATCCCCAAACGGGGTAAGGACACTTCCAATCCGGCAAATCTCCGGTCGATAAGTCTCCTTCCGAACATCAGCAAGGTATTCGAGAAAGTGATCAATAGAGCCCTGCTTAAGTGGACTGAGAACAGTAATATAATTCCGGATAACCAATTCGGTTTTAAGGCGGGGCATGATACAATACATGCCGCGTCTAAACTGGTATCGGATATCCAATGGAACAAAAGCAAGAAACAGTGCACGGGTGCCTGCCTGATTGACTTGGAGAAGGCCTTCGACACCGTATGGTTAGAGGGACTCTTCTACAAGCTGAGCAGGCTGGGCATAAGCAAACCACTGCTGTACATACTTCATAACATGCTCACCAGTAGACAGTTCATTGTCAAAAATGGCAATGTGACTTCTGCTGGAACATTTCTAATTAAAAACGGTCTGCAACAAGGTGCGGTAAATTCACCGATCCTTTTCAACATTTACACGAGCGATCTGATAGGATCACTTCACCATGCCATAGCGTACGCAGACGACTTGATCGCGTACAGATCAGGACCAAAAATCGAGGTCATTGCAATTCTCTTGCAACGTGACTTCGATAAGATTCAGCGATATTGCGATGACTGGAAGTTGAAGATCAACTTCCAGAAATCGGAAACCATTCTTTTTAGGACGCCGTTGTCTGGGGCCTCTAGGGATACCAGAAAGAATTGGCGAAAGTTCTCAATCGTTGGACCGCACGGACAGCCACTTGCAAGTCGAAGTGTAGTCAGATACCTAGGGCTCTGGTTAGACCAATATCTATATTTTAACAAACATATAGATGCTGCTCTGGCCAGAGCCAAAGGTGCTTTTGCCCTTACAAAGAGACTTTTTTATAGCAAGCAACTCGATGCAAGGGTAAAGGTAATCTGCTACATGGCCCTCATCCGGCCCATGCTCGTATATGGATGTCCCGTGTGGTTCAATGTGGGAGCAAGCTTGTTGGAAAAGATTCGGGTGTTTAAGAGGGCTTGCCTTCGGGCTTGCCTTCATTTATACAGAACACCGGAGTCCCAGTACATAAAATTCTATCCCAATGAGGTCCTATACAACAGGGCTAATCTAATAAGAGTGGATAATTTCGTTATCAAGCTGATTCGAAGGCACATTGCAAGAGCAATGAGCTCGACGAACAACCTGATCTTCGGGGCTTATTACCCCAATTCCGAGTATCATGAGAGAGTGCGCCTTTACGGCTTTGTTCCCCCAGAGGCGTTCCTCTATTTTGATAAGAAAGGTCTGATCCAGGACAGATTGGCAGTGCCGCTAATCTTCCACGTTGCTCGGACAGCTGTGGATAGGCGACTCAACTACGACAGAGACGTTGCACACGGCAGTGTGGAGCGTCTCCGGTTTAGTAGGGCGGTATCGCGTCGCGATATTTATGACGTACAACGTCAGTACGGTCGTTTTTGGTGGCTAGCCGAAAGAGAGGAAACTCCTTCGTCGTTTCCTCCTAATCCAGGGTAGCCTGTTGCATATTTGAGGTTGGCTGTTTGCTGTCCATGGCCGACTTACATAGTTTAAGGTATAGGTAGTGTAAATAGGTTGTAGGTTATATTTTAATAAAAAAAAAAAAAAAAAAAAAAAAAAAAAATAATAAATCCACAGCACTTGGATGCAAAAATACAAAAAAAAAACACTAAAAACACAAAAAACATAAAAAAAAAAAAAAAAAAAACAGCACTCGATAAAAAATAAAAAAAAAAAATAATAAAAAAATAAAAAAAACAAAAAAAAAATTTATGTAGAATAAGGTAGGCTAATTTAGAATAAGATAGTTTAAGGTTTATTTTAAGGTAGATTGTAAGTTTTATGTATAAGAACATTAAAAAAAAAGAGTACATATACTAAGTTTTTCCTATAAAAATTTTCTTAGTAACAATTAGAATTAAAAAAATTAAATAATTTAAACACAATTTTCAAGTTCGTTACGTCGAAAGACATAGTTTTAAGTATTAGGTTTAGCTTAGAGCGCCCGCATAGGGCCAGTAAGTTAGAATAAGAATAGTTAAGTTAGTTAAGCTAGTTTTAAGCGTTTTTTTGTCTAGCAAATAAGTTACAATGAATTTAATAAAAATGCATTAAAAATGAAATGAATCCTTCATGACCATTTGGGCATGAAAAAATTATCGGCAAGATGGAAGCCGCGTTTGCTGACGGTGGACCAAAAACGGATTGAAGAAGCGCAATTCAAGTGAATTTTTACGGCGTTTCATAACAGCTGATGAATCCTGGATACACCACTACACGTGAGAAAGAAACAAAACAGTGGACTTCTGCAGGTGAACGTGCTCCAAAAAAGGCAAAAACAGTTCTGCCGGCTGGGAAAGTCATGGCAACGGTTTTCTGGGATTCCCACGGCGTAATCTTCATTGACTATTTGGAAAAGGGGAAAACTATGTATGTACAGGGTCTTCCAATAGGGACTTCCGAACTTTGAAAGTTGATAGCGGCCATATTGTTGAAGCTACATCTGTCAAATTGGCTGTCATTTATTCAGTCTGTTTTGCCAAATCACCATGGATGGATATAAGGTTGAACAACACGTGCAAATAATAAAATTGTTTTATCAAAATGGGTGTTCTGTTCGGGCAACGTTCCGCGCGCTTCGCCCATTTTACGGTCGCCATAATCGTCCTTCCGAGAGGACTATTCGCAGTGTGGTAGATAAATTTGAGTCCACTGGTTCAGTCAACGATCAACCAACACCCGTACGTCGGCGAAACGCAAGATCTGCCGAAAACACCGCCGCTGTCCGTGAGAGTGTGCAGGAGAATCCCAGGCAGTCAATTTCGTGTCGCTCACCACAACTTGGCGAATTTTGCGTCGTGACTTGGGCCTGCACCCGTACAAAATTCAACTGACCCAGGAGCTGAAGGTAAACGACCATAGACAACGACGTGTGGTCGCTGAATGGGCTCTGGAGCAGTTGGAAAGTGACCCTAATTTTCATCGAAAAATCATCTTCAGCGATGAGGCCCATTTCTGGATGAATGGGCACGTCATTTTGGGCTGGCGGCCATACTTCTTTGAGAACGACGTTGGTCAGGCCATCACCGTGAACGGTGACCGCTATAGGTCGATGATTACCAACTTATTTTGGCCTGAATTGGATCATATGGACACCAACGGCATGTGGTTTCAACAGGACGGCGCTACGTGCCACACAGCTCAGGCCACATTGGAAATTCTGCTCGAGCGATTCGAGAGCATGGTCATCTCACGTGCAGGTGATGTGATCTGGCCACCGAGATCTTGCGATTTGACCCCGTTAGACTTTCTCTTGTGGAGTTTTCTGAAGTCGCAGGTCTATGCAAATAAGCCACAAACCACAGCGGCCCTCAAAACCAACATAACCCATGCCATCGGTCAAATTCAGCCTGATTTATGCACCAGAGTCATGGAAAATTGGACATTTCGGATGCGCGCCACCCAGAGAAGCCGCGGTGGACATTTGAACGATGTTATATTTCATACATAATGGCATCGATAGGCCTTTCAAACGAATACAAAATTTCGATGATATCTCATACACACTTTGTTTTATTTAAATTTAAAGATAGGAAGGGCTTAATGAAAGACCCTTTACATGCAGAATTGATGGAAAAATGGCCCCATTTGAAGCAGAAAAATGTATTGTTTCATCACGATAATGCACCGGCTCATTCAAAATTAGGTGAGTTGCGATATGAACTGCTTCCTCATCCACCCTATTCTCCAGATTTGGCTCCTATACAGAGAATATTTCCGCTACTTTTAAGAAATTTTATCATAAAACTATTACAACTTTTTCTTAGCAGAAAGTAGGAGTGGCTCCCAAAGTTCACGGATTCTGATGAAATATTCATATTAAGACTTAACCATCACCATCACCGTAGTTTTGAAAAAGCAACATATGTTTTTTTTAAAGAAAGCGCCCCCAAAATGTGGTTGTGGCCATATATAATGTATGGACGAAATATAGAGAAAATCAACGTCCACATATTTAAATGGTACTGATTTTAGAAAAATTCTAAGTGGGCGCATGTTCAAACTACAGACTGTGAGATGCGCAAACTTAGTAAGTACGCAAGTATTGAGAAACGGCAATCCGCAACTTAACAGATTAAAGTCAAAGTATTGCAAACCCTCATCCCCCTTTTAGGCGTGTGAAGACCATTGTCCAAATTTTGATAAGGATCGCAGTTCAAAAAAGTTTTAAAAACGCTGATCTAATTCAATCGACTAAAGCGCTAGTTTCTACAACTGTTTCTTACGCCGTAGCAGTGCTCTACATTATGTGCATACTACGCAGTAAGAATTAGTTGAAGGGTTGCCATGGTGTAGTGGATAGTTTGTATGCTTCTGACCCGTGCTGTGCAGGTTCGAGTTCGAGCGGGGAACAACAAACAACAGCCACCCGAGCATAAAAGACACACTCCAACCACTACATTATAAAGAGGTAATGGACCGTAAATCGAGTCTGGAAAAAAAAATCAAATGAATTAACTAGTGAGTTTGTTGATCGAGTTAGACAATATGAAAATAAAAATTAATCGACTCAATCAACAATAGCCGAGGAGACAAAGTGATAACACAGCAATTAGATAATCATAACTATGATATCTGAAGACGTCATGAGATATACTTTCTAGCATGCCCACTAAAGCGATAAATACTTTAATTAGTTGATGAGCACAAACATATACGTAAATGGCCCAATCATAATTGGCTGATTTTTAATGAGCTACTTCTGATTTGCATGATAAAATTCCAATAACTGTTTACCTTTTTTTGCCAGATAAGTGAAATGAATGTTTGTTTATGAGTTATCTATACGTTCATCTGATCTGCAGACATCTGATTAAATATACGTGTTCTAATAGGTGGTTAGCTCAAATTTGCCATAAGGTGGCAACGGTATAGTGGATAGTGTATTTGCTTGTGACCCGAGCTGTGCAGGATCACGCCCGAGTGCGGAACAGCAACCAACTTCTACCGAAAGTAAAAGAGAAACGAACAAAATCTAAGTTTCTCCAACCACTACACCAAAAACCATTTCCGCCTGGTCCGAAAAACGAGTTTGAATGCTCCGGGATTTGGAAATTTATTTAGGTCGAGATTTTGGAATTTGTTTTCCCTTACTGGAAGTTATGCAAGGGTAATAAAAGTTGGTAGTCGATTAGTACCAAGTCAGGTTAGAATGAAGGCTGAGGCATACCCTCATACTCAAAGGTTTGGAGTTCCTACTTCATTTTGAACGAAGCGTTCGTGATATGAAATCATAACTTTCCTGTTGTGAAGCGCAGGACGGATCTAAAACATATTTACGTCCCCACCGAGGAGAAAGGCGACGACACCGAAGAGAGGTTCTACGAGCTCTTGGACAAAACATACGAGCAATGCCCTAGCTATGACATTAAAATTGTCCTAGGCAATTTTAACGCAAAGCTAGGAAGAGAGGGCATCTTTGGTAGTGCAGTCGGAAAGAATGGATTCAGACAGAGTTGCCTGTTGCCTGTCGTCGTACATACAATAAGATCGCTACAAAAAAAAATTAAAAAATAATTCCATTGACAAACAATAACTGTTCGCGCGCCAAATTGCATTCAGTGTGGTGCAGTGGAAAAAGAAATAAAAAAAAAAAAAAAACAAAGTGCAGTGGAAAAAATAAAAAAATAATTCAGTGCCGGTACTTTCCATCTTCCAACCCCTCTCACCCGCTGTTGCGCTTCTTGTTATCGCAATTGGAGTGCGTGCTATGTATGTACATACTTCCAGTTGCGATGACTGAGAGAGTGTAACATTTGATGCATAGCGGACTGTGAATATTTATCTGAATAGCGGACCTTAGCTGATTGTCGTTTGGGCATACCACCTGCGCCAGTTTGTTTTGGAAAACTATTCATTGGATCTTCACTTCACAGCTTTGCTTAGTTACGTCAGAGTTGTGTCTTTTTGTGTTTCTATGTTGTAGAGATGAGGGAATTTAGGGTTGATTTTTCCAACATTCGTGGGCTTCGAATGAATTTCTTCGATGTGTACGCCCACGCCCATTCCCATAAACCAGCTGTTTTGGCACTAAGCGAATCACAGGTAGTTGAAGAATCTTCCGATTTGAAACTGCCTGGATATAACATTATTCTTTCCCCACCGTGGCCTCGCCATTTACGTCCGTAGTGATATTGCTTACCAAGTTCCACCACAGTATGGCCACTATTCCAACCCGGAATTTAATTTCAAATGGCTAAAATTCACCATCCGTAAACAAATAATTCACTACTGCTTTATTTACAGAAGCCCTAATGCGGACAGCAAATCAACTTTTGACGAATTTGATGCGCTGTCCGATTCCATCACTCGAATTGTCTCCTTGTATCCTCATACTGAAATCGTCATTGCGGGCCATTTCAATATACACAATTCGGATTGGCTTCAATATTCTGGCCAGACAACACCCGAAGAAAGGTATGTTGAACTTTTCGCTGAGGTAAACAATTCAACTCAGCTTGTAAATGAGCCTACACGTATACCGGACATTGAAAATCATTCCACCAATATTTTGGACTTGTTCCTTACTTCGCACTCTGATAAATACGCCATTGATATTTTAGGGCCTCTAGGTCGGTCTGACCATAATACCGTATCAGCTAAATTCCCATACTCCGACCACACAGTTAAAGAAAAAACTCCTAAAAGAAAAGTATGGCAATACGAGAAAGCCAACTGGAGTGGCCTTAATAGCTTCTTTTGGAGTTTTAACTGGTCTCTATGCTTCCTCGATAGCGACGTGGATGCCGCTGCTGATTTGTTCACTGACACTATCCTCTTAGGTATGAATGACTTTATTCCTAACAGAATAAAGAGCATTAAACCTAAGGCAAACTCGTGGTTTGAGAGGTTGAAAAAAGTAAGTTTTCTGTCTTATAAAGCCAACAAATCTGAGGAAAACCGAAAGAAGTTTAAATAAGCCTGAAAAGACTGTAGTGCAAAAAATACTACAATGTCCCAAAGGTAGTAAACATTTTTGGTCATTCGCCAAAAAATATTAAAAATTCTGCCTCGTCTGCCATCCCCACGCTCATTTACAATGACATTCCGGCTGTCAGCGCCTTAGACAAAGCTCCACGGCAAAACTCCACGCTGCCGGATATTGTTTTGTCTCCACCCGTATTTGAGAGCGTCAAATTTTCCATGGGACAAGTCCACTTTCGCACTCGTACAGTTGCAGGATTACACAAAGGTCTCAACGTACACAAATCCGCTGGTCCAGATGGTATCCCCCCCATAGATCTGAAGAGGTGTTCTTCTACGCTGGCAAAACCTCTGCGTAAGCTTTCCTGTCTATCCTACTTTTCAGGGCTCTTTCCGAGTAGATGGAAAACAGCATTTGTCCAGCCCGTCCCTAAAAAAGGCGAATCTTCCTCCCCGTCCAATTACCGACCCATTGCACTTACGTCCCTTCTTTCCAAGTCCATGGAAACGCTGATAAATCGTCAGCTTATGAAATATCTCGATTCACGAAAACTCTTTAATGACCGGCAGTATGGTTTTCATAGCAACAAGTCCACTGGTGATTTGATGGCATATCTCACCAAGAAATGGAACCAATCTCTCCATCACTTCGGCGAAACTAAGATGGTTGCGCTTGATGTTTCAACGGCATTTGACACAGTTTGGCACCAGGCTCTTTTGTCGAAAATACATGCATATGGCGTCGATGAGTCTCTTCTTCAATGGATTAGAAATTACCTTTCAGGGCGTTCAATGCGCATTCTAGACAGGGTACAGAATCGCGGAATAAAACTTATAGGTGATAGAGACATTGTGAATTCCATACACTTACTTCAACATTGGAGGTGTCTTCCCTATTTTATCACTTTTTTCATAAAAAAATGCTCCAGCGAAATAGCCAGTTGTATTCCTAACCTTCAAAATTCCACCCGCAATACGCGACATGCTTTGAATGCACATCAGTTCACCCTAACGCCAATCTTCGGTCGTACTGTCAAATATAGGGATTCGATTATAAGCCGACATGAATGTGGAATGATCTACCAGGCTCTGTATTTCCCCATCACTACAACCTTCAAACATTCAAAGCCAACGTGCATAGGCTCCTCCTCTGTTCCTCGATGCCCGTGCCCTAAAACAGTTTAAGGGTATTCATATCCCCTTCGGCGCGCGCAGATTATAAAAAAAAAAAGGCTGATCGACTTTGCTGCGGGGCGAAATGTTGTCGTAGCTAGTACGCGGTTCCCGCATTTCGATATTCACAAGGGAACTTGGAGATCTCCTGGTCAATCAACTGTCAACCAGACTGACTACATTGCGATCAACCCAAGGCACTCCTCCAGTATTATGGATGTCCGAACGTTCCGAGGGGTCAACATTGACTCGGACCACTACCCTGTTGTAACCAAGGTACGGTTGCGGATATTCCGAACACCACCAAGACAAGGAAATAGTGTGAGGAGGTTTGACGGAAAACCTTCGAATCCATTCCCGAGGGACGGCGCAGTAGAGGAAAACCGCGACTCAGGTGGCGCACGCAAGTGGAAGGGAACCTCAACCAATTTAGCGTGCGAAACTGGAGGCAGCTAACTTGTTGCTTGAAGTCCAGGTCTACCCCGGAATGTAGCGCCTCCTTAAGTTAGTATGTGTATATATGTATAGGTGCAAGTACATGTGGCACAGTACCTCAAAATTAACCGTACCGTGCTCAAGGCCAATTTTGAAAAAGTGTAATTTTCTCCAAAACAGTTCTAACAAATCCGAATAAAAATGCGTATCTAAGGATACGGCTTATACAGTATTATTCAAAATTCTTTATCTAAATCGCATTTTTCGAAAATTCAAAATCTATCGCCTCTTCTCGACTTTACGTAAATTTGAAATCTGAACAATTCACGAACTAACAGCAATAGTTAAGAAATATTCAATATGGCGGCAGTCCCGAATCATTTCCAGGAACTAAAATAATAAAACCAATAACAAATTAATTGAGAACAATAACCCACACTGTATTAATGTATTATATGTATGTAACAAAACGTAGTTTAACATTGCTTGTTTCATATCTAGGTAGAACGGATATTGTAATTGTTCGGCTTCGCTCAGCACGTGAAGTGCATTCATTCCTTACCTGTCTAAAATTTGTATCTGTCTTTCTTTTTTTTTTTGATTATCCGATAAGCCTACTTCAGCAATAAATACTTTAATTAGTTGATAAGCGCATACCCACCTTTTTTGGAAAATCTCAAAATACAAACAATTTATCTACTTCGTCTGATTTATTATGTTATCACTTAAACCAATCGTAATGGCCTGATTTTTAATAAGTTGCTAATGATTTGATTTTGATAATATTTCAATTTATAACCAAATCAGTTAATATGAATGCGGTAATTATCGCGGATCTACTCAAAAGTCCAAAGTCATGTTAGTGTTATATCGAAAGACATTATGATTATTTATTAAGTGCATCATGTAACGCTTGTGTTGACTATTCAAACTTGCGTCTAGAATCCCAAATTCAAATCCGTCGCCCTATAAGTCATTCGTTTTCAATGAGATAATATCAATGCAAAGAATGAAACATTGATAGCAAATTGCACAAAGAAGAAAATATTTGATCCAAGGGCAGGGAACGGTCCTTGCGGTAGATATGGTTTTAGCTCTACGAGGTTAATGGATGTTTTCTTCTCTGACCAATTCAATTTGTTTTCTTCCAACATCACAATTTGCTGTCTTATGGGTCCTTGTAGTATCTATCACAAGAATTTATTCCCTGCCCATGAATCAAAAGTTTTCTTTTTTTGTGAAATTTTCCAACAATGCTTCATACTTTACATTGATATCTAAATACGTTATGTTTGGATCATGTTTGAAAACGTTGTAACGGAATAGATGTTCCCTTTTAGCTGATTTCTAGGGGTTTATACAGCACAGGGGAAAGGATAATAGCGATTTAATTTTTATCGAAATCTGATGAAGTAAACTAATGAAACTACGGGTGGCTGACATGAACTGTTACCAACTTCACGTCGTTGTGTCTGCCAAACTACGAATGACAGCGCGCTGAAAATTTGACAGTTGTTAATTCATTTCATTGTTGGCGAAGGTTTTTTTATCGCGTGTATAGTTTTTGTGCTATCGATAATGAAATTCAAACGTAATAGTGTTATTGCCCTTTTTTGGCTGGAAAATCACAATCAGCTATTGTTCGTGAGCTGGAACATTGGAAAGTGAACAAAATGTTTGTGTATCGCAACATATCGCGTTACAATGAAACCGGCAGCATTGCAAATCGCTATGGAGGTGGTCCGAATAAGACAGCAACATCGTCAACATTGATTCGGAGTGTGAAGGCCAGAATCGAACGAAATCCTCGGCGTAGCGGAAGAAAAATTGCTTCTGAACTAAACATATCCAGAGAACGCATTCAACACATTTTGAAAAATGAGCTCGGACTCAAGGCCTTAAAGTTCCAAAAAGTGCACGATCTCACACCTGACCAAAAAAAACTTATAGTGGAAAGAGCAAAGGAGTTGATCCGCTTGCACTCAAGTGGCCAATTACCTAACATCGTCTTCTCTGATGATGCACCATTTCCAATTGAGCAAGTTGTCAACAAGCAAAATGATCGAGTTTACCTGCCAGAGAGGTCATATGATAATTTCGACCAAAGAATGGCCACCAGGAAGCAAACGCCACCGTTTTTGATGGTTTGGGCCGCAGTGACTGCCAATGGTCGGTCTCCACTCGATAAACGCGATGTTTTATCGTGAAACTGTCTTGGAAGCTGTGTTGAAGCCATGCGCACGGCCATAGACTCTGGACATTCCAACAGGACTCTGCACCTTCACACAAAGCCCGAGCAAATCAAGAATGGCTGCGACAAAACGTTCCGCACTTCATTTCCTCGACACAATGGCTATCGAATTCGCCCGATGCGAATTCATTCGACTTTTCTGTCTGGGGTATCTTGAAGGCCAAGGTTGGTACTAAAAAATACCAAACAACGGACTAAGCTCAAGTTAGCGCTTCGCCGGGAATGGAAGCGCATTCCACAGGCACACTTGCGCGCAGCGTGCGATAAATTTATTGACCGTCTCAAGGAAATTGTTGGTGTCAAAGGTGTCCATATCGAAACTATCAATTAAATCCTTGAATTTGAATAACTTTCAAACATTTTTTTTCTTTGGATTCAATAAAAAATATTCACAATTAAAAAAAATGCAGCTATTTGAATTAGCAACAGTTCATGTCAGCCACCCTGTATATATTTTTCGAATCGGTGCATTTGATTACATTATTGTATTTATACAAACAATTTTTTTTTTCTCAATTTCACTCTAACATCCAAAACTTCGTTGATTTTTCACTTTTCTAAAATTTTACTCGGGATAGTAAGGCTGAATTCTGGTCCAAATTCGAACCCTCTAGGTCTAACGATTTAAAAGTTATGAGGGTATAACAGACGGACAGACAACTGACTCTCACTATAAGAGTTCCACACTTACTTTTTGAGTACTGGAACTCAATGAACTAAATTATGAAATGTAATAAGTTACATTTTGTAATCAATCGGTAATCGATTAAAATTTGTTCAACTGCATCCACACGACCGAAATTTACTTGAAGAAAGAACAAGAAATTTGGTACGCTAGTAAAAGCTTGTAACGCAATCACCAGGAAACACAACATCATTGCCAACACCATAAATTCACTATTGTCACACGCCAGTGAACATCGAAGTCTTCTTCTACTAATAACACAGCGAGAGTCAGTCGAGTTTCGAATGGGGGCCATCTGACCATCTACACTTAGGCTAGACCAAACTACGTGTGTGTCAGCTGAGGCACTCTGGCGGTGGACCTCGACTCAAAATCTAGATCAAGTTGTGGGGACACTCAAGTTATGGGGACACTTGATTGCTAATGCTCAGACGCAGGTGACAACAAACTAGATCTCCTTCTTATAAAGCAAAGTTGAAAAAAGCAACTCAAGATTTCAAACTTGAAATAAAGTTGATCATACAAGCAAATAAATCAATTCAATGTATCTCTCAGGACTATCAGCTGATAAGACCACAGACTATTCACTCTGGAAGTGTACGAAATATTTCAAGCCACTAACAAACCACATTCCACCAATTAGATGGAGCAACGGACAATGAGCTAAAATTAATCATGAAATAGCCACTGAAAACACACAAACAAGTCGAATGACGCTGTTTGTGATGAAGTGTTGAAGTCCAGTGCAAATTGGAGGTCTGTAATTCCTTCAGTATTAATGCGTGAGCTAAAGGACGAGATTAAGTGCTTAAAAGACATAAAAGCTCCGGGTTTTCACCTAATCACTGCAGAAATTCTGGAGCAGGTACCGAACAAAGGTTTACTTAAACTTTTATGTTTGATGAATACATCGATTCATCTCAAATATATCCCAAGCATGCGGAAGGTTGAAGGTTGTTAATGATCCTCACGAGGTGTCCTCATACAGGAAAATCTCTTTACTTCCTGTGGCTTCAAAGTTGTTCGAAAGACTGATTGTTAAACATCTAAAACCAATCGTGAAATCAACAAACCTCATCTCGAATTACCGTTTGGATTCCAAAGTAAGCGCCCTACAACAGAACAAGTCTACAGAATAACAGCTGTGATTGAAAAAGCGTTAGATCGAAAAAAATGTGCTCTGCCATTTTCATGGATGTTGCACAGGCCTTCGACTGGGTATGGCTCGAATGATTGCAAGATAAATTAAAAGCATATCTACCAGAACAATACTATTATCTAATGGAATCTTATCTAGCATCGTGATACTTCTGCATAAAGCAGGAATGCTACTCGAAGGTAACGCACATCTACCAACAACACCTTATACCAAAACTGCAAAATTAGCCGATCACAACTCACGGTCAGTCCCCCCAAACCTGCGAGAATTGGGTCAACAACAGCCACAGCGACTTCCCAAACGTCAGCAAATGATAGCAATTACAAAACAGCGGACTCATCAATATTGAGCTATAAAAGCGAACAATTAATGAATGCCCGGCGGCCAATATTTCGTCTATAGCCATTAACGATTGCAGCGACGCTGAGAACGGCGGATCGTTAACAGCTTAGTGTTAAGTAAAGTACGTAATAAGTGTTTATTATACATTAGAACAAATAAATAAGGTCCTCGTTGACAGGAAGAAAAAAAGTAAAAGTCTTTTTTTTACCTC
Source organism: Pocota personata (assembly GCA_963082735.1). Classification (NCBI taxonomy): domain Eukaryota; kingdom Metazoa; phylum Arthropoda; class Insecta; order Diptera; family Syrphidae; genus Pocota; species Pocota personata. Next base: position 54,650,143 of record OY720432.1, on the reverse strand, counting down.
GCGGCCAACGTTAAAACATAAGTCGCGCGGTCGGGTCTTATGGTGTCTTTAGAAGATTTTCACCCTCTCGGCAAGAAAAAAAAAAAAAAAAAACTTGATTGAGGCCATTGAGAATATCACTTTGCAAGAGTTTGTATCGTGAATTTTTTTTTTAAACAAAAGCCTAAAACATTTAAGAAAGGGTTGGAAACTATTTGTTTTTTTTTTTTATTTGGAAATACAAATGGAGTCTGGAAACACGTTGAGGGTACTTTTATGGAACTTGGACTTTCAGGCCGAGAAATATAATAACAAAGAGAGTGAATAGAAATAAGAGATCTGGCAGATCCCGGAAACTGTGGAAACAAATTAAAAGGACACACAGCCGAAGCAACAACATCCCGAGAAAGGCGGCTATCAGCGCCTAAAATTTCGTCAAAAAGTGGGATATCTGCCAGTGTTACAACGGTCAGAAAGACAATTGTAATCAGTGATAACGTCTAGCGTAAATAAAAGAAAAAGAAACTAGTTCTACGGCAAGTGCATAAGGAGCTTCGAATGAATTTCGCCAGAGAGCATGGCGCTGAAAATGTGTCGTTTTTTAAGATGAAAAAATGTTTAATTTTGACGGATCCGATGGTTATTTCCATTATTTAAGAAAAGAAAAACTTATTTTGTGAAGACATCACAGCCGTACATCGGGTGTTATGGTGTGGGGAACTATCGCCTGCTATGGCATAATCGTGAAGTTTCTAACTATTACATTAAACGGGAATAGCTACAAATATTTGCTGGAACGGACAACTGAAGAATATTTTTGGACTTCTACCCTGGATTTTCCAACAAGACAACGTCCTCATCCACACTTCCAGGGTAGCTAGAAACTGGATTCAGTCGGAAAACGTGGAACATTTGTCATGCTCATCATCGAAAACGATTGGGTCTAGCTATTTCGAAAAGTTTATTAAGCCGGTAGACAATTTGAAGATAAAAACGCCTTAATCGAAGCTATCCGTGATGCTTGGGACGAGATTTCGCTGGACTGTTTAAAAAAAAATCTGTGTGATTCAATTCAAATCCGTCTTACAGAACGAATGTCAAAAAATGACGAGCATACCTACTCATTGTTAATGGACAAAAACATAACAAATCAATGATTAAAAACCAAGAAATTTAAAGATTTGGCCTCAATCAAGTGATGCAACTTCTCTTCTTCTTTTCCTTACGCCGAAGTTATGATCCGGAGTAGAAGGATCACAACCCTCCCACTTTACTGCATTCCTACTGGTCCGACTGTGGGGTTTGCCGGTTTGACCTCAGGTAGGCAGACTTCCCGGTTTCGGATCACTTCGTCATTGAGGCCAATCGAATGCTGGTGTTTTTGCATTTGTGTTATCCAGTTGTTTTTTGGTCTGCCTTTTTTGCGCGATTGTGTAGGAACGTTGATTGATATTGCCTTTTTGACGGGGTTCGAAGGATCTCTCTGTGATGGGTTCTTTTACATGAAGGCTTTCTCGAATCTTTGAACTTCTTATTCCATCAAGCTTTGTTACTCCTGCTGTCATGCGAAACATCTTCATCTCAGCTGCCGTTAATTTGCTCTCATACTTTTTGTACACTGTCCAGCATTGTGAACCGTATGTGAGCGCCGAACGTACAACTGTGGTGTAGAGCATTCCTTTCAACTTAGGGGGCATTTTTCGATCACAGAAGATAGCGGAGTCTTCCCGCCACTTCATCCGCCCTGCGCTTAAGCGATGATTGATGTCATCATCACAAGTTGCTTCGCTATTGATCATAGATCCTAGATATTTGAACTTTTCGCACTTGGGAATCACTTTTCCATTCAAGTAAATTTGTGAAATAGGCCGGTGTGGATCAGAGAATGAGCAGCACAGATTCTCTGTCTTTTTTGAACTAATACGGTAGCCATTTCCCTCCAAAACATCGACCCATAGTGCTCTTTGCGTTTGATCTTCACTTATGAATCAACCAGCACCATATGCAAGTCATTTAAGGAATCACGATGTTTTTCTATTATGATCCTTATACTTTCGATTGCATCTGTTGTTGATTTACCCGAGACAAACCCGCACTGGTCAACAGATAGCCGTATTATTTTCCGCAATCGGCCATCTAATACCCGCTCAACGACCTTCATGGTGTGTGACATCAGCTTGACATAACGGTAGTTATCACAGTTTCGCGTATCGCCCTTTCCTTTGTGCAGAGGAAGAAGATAACTTTCCCTCCACTGATTAGGCATTGGATTACTGCTCCCATCTCCCATCTTTTTCCATAACTCAGAGGGTATCTCGTCTGGCCCAACCACTTTTTTTTTTTCAAGTGATGCAACTATGATACTTATACCCTTTTTAATAGAATTTGGACATTCGGATGGATTTTCTTAAGTACCTGATTAATTGTATGGCTTTGTTTTTGGAAAATATGTGCTTGCGCACAGGTAGTAAATATTTCCGGGTAAAAAATGTTCAACGGGTATACATCGCGAAAAACGGCTGCAAAAAAGGACTCAATCAAGTGATTCGCAGTACGATATATGTAAGCAAAAACCGGGGGAATTATTTCAAACTGAAACTTTTAGAAACGAAGTGCACGATTAGATAGCACATACTTGTTGTTTATTTGCAAATGTCCTAGTTTGAAATTTTAGCAAAATCAAAATTTATTTATTTTTTCAAAAAACCGTTCCAAATTGAAAAAAAGTTATGTTAACAATTTTTAAAAACTTGGTATGCCACCACACTGCATATGTCAAATATTGTTTAGGTATTGAACAAAATCGATTGAGTCATATCCGAGAAATAACCTATTTTTAGGAACTAGTTAATAAGTAACATATCGATATACGCATTTCTCCCAAAAACGTGATACGCCATCTGATAGCATTCCACTTCAGTTCGAATATGAAGTATAAACGTCCGTAGCCGAATATTTGTTGAGTTAAGATTAAACGTTTTCGGTGATAAAAACAATTTATTTAAAACAAGTAATTCTTAGATAAAAGTAACACGTCCTTATCTAACGATAGCAGGTGAAAAAAGATACACAAATATCGGAAAGATACTGTTCCGTTAAATTAAATTCGCCTTCAAACAACTCAGACACCTCTTGCTGTCAATCGTTGAAATGAAGAAACTGTCAGCAACAGGTACTCTAACCCCAGTGACATTCGATTGAAAAGGGACCGTGACAGATTTTTTTTTTTTTTAATAAGTCATCAGCTGCTGTTAGTTAGAGTAAGTCGAGCTCATCTACAATTGCATGTAAAGGGTGGTTAAGTTTTAAGGGCCGATGTTGAATGTGAACCACACCTAAACGTCAAGTTTTTTTCTGCATTTCATTTGACATTTCTCAATTTCAGACTAACTCAATTTGAACCATGGAAAGATACACATTCGATCAACGCCTTAAAGTTATTCAGGCTTATTATGAAAATGGGCGTTCAAATCAAAATGCATATCGTGCATTTCGTGATTTTTTCGGTCAATTTAATCGTCCAAATGTGCGTACAATCGGAAAAATCGTGCAAAAATTTGTGCAAACCGGGTCTGTAGGAGATGTGAAAACACCAGTGCATGCTCGTACAGCTCGTACTGCAGAAAATATTGCTGCTGTTCGCGATAGTGTGGCTGAAGAGCTGTCCACCTCAACTCGTCGTCGTGCCCAACAATTGCAACTCTCATGCTCGTCGTTGATGAACATTATGCATAAAGACTTGCATTTACGCGCTTACAAGGTGCAATTGACTCAAGAACTAAAGCCTCTTGACCATTTCAAGCGTCGTCAATGGTCACAATGGTGGCAATAAATGGCAACAGTGGATGATCAGTTTTCGAAGAAAATAATCTTCAGTGATTAGGCACATTTTCACCTCAGTGGATTCGCCAATAAGCAGAATTGCCGCATTTGGGCGAATGATAATCCAAGAGTGATTGTCGAAAAACCAATGCACCCACAAAGAGTGACTGTTTGGTGCGGTTTACGGGCTGGCGGCATCATCGGGCCGTATTTTTTCCAAAATGAGGCCGGTCAGGCAGTTACTGTGAATAGTGTTCGCTATCGTGAGATGATAATGAACTTTTTATGGCCCGAATTGGAAGATATGGATGTGGACGATATGTGGTTTCAACAGGATGGTGCCACTTGCCACACAGCTAACGAAACAATGGCTCTTTTGCGCGACAAATTCAATGGCCGTGTTATCTCACGTGATGGCGATGTCAGTTGGCCGCCAAGATCATGTGATTTGACACCGTTGGACTTCTTTCTTTCGGGTTATTTGAAAGAAAAGGTGTACGTCGATAAGCCAGCAACAATTCAAGAGCTAAAGGATGAGATAATTCGGCACATTAACGGCATAGAACCTCAATTATGCCTCAGCGTCATCGAAAATTTGGACCATCGGATGGAGGTGTGCCGCCGAGGTCGCGGCGGCCATTTGGCCGATATTTTGTTCCATACATAATTGAACCATACCAATATTATCATAATAAAAAGAAATGACAGTAATTTCCTAAATAATTTGTGTTTTATTCAAAATCAACATCGGCCCTTAAAACTTAACCACCCTTTACATACATGCCGGTTTTAGTTTGTTAATATTTATGACATTTTCAGCCCTATTAATGTTTTTCACCACTTTGAGTGAACATTAAGTCAACTGAATAAGGTGGCTCAAAGTTTTTATACACTACGAGTATAATCTCTGAGTAAATGTTTTTAAAAACAAGCATACGTGATTGGTCGGACCAAGAAGTTGGTCGGAGTCCTCTGACGTGCTCATGAAATTTTTCCGGAAAAAATTGTTCAGCGGGTATGTTCTCAGAGATGAAAAATTCACCGGGTATGCGATAACCGGTACCGTTAACCAGACACAAGGCCAACGGGTGAATCGTTGAGGTGGTCCTTATAGCAAGTGCGGAAACCTGTGAAATACTGTTGGCAGAGATGTTATACAGTTACAACAGTGCTTACGCTGGTGGACAAAGCAGTGAGAGACTCAACAAGTCGATGCTGTTTGAGGTCGATGAGTAACCCGAAGTGGACGATGAAATCGATATAAATGTCCTAACTTGATTGTGAACTTCTCTCGTCCATAGGTATTAGTTGATGAGCTTACTGCATACAGTTTGAAAGAACTAAGTTTCAATAAATGCCTGATTGATGTTCAAGGTAGCACTGAGACTACAGAACCAGAATCTATGAGGAACTATATATATAGATGAGCGGCCTGGTCATACAACTGCAGGCGGTATTCTTTGTTGGAGTTTATTTTGTTTAGTTGATTACTGTGATAATAGTAGCAAACTTTTGTAGAATCCGAAGTGCGTGGCCGTGAACGGGATCGTGTTTGCTTTCTATCACGTAGTTTGCTTTACAGTTCTCTGGTTTAACTGGTGTTGTTGCTTTCCGTTAGGCTATCAGCAAGTTGGTCAACCGAAGCTTTTCTCACGACTTTAAAGATTTTACACACAGTTTCTGGAAGGTGTTCCAACCATTTAGTACGAAAAACTTCCCTGGCTCTGCTACTACTAAGAGATTTCATCGTGCGAAAAAGTTGAGAACGCTTCTTGACTCCAAGCTCTAGCTCGGTGAGGAGTTTACGCAGCTGACGTTTAACCAAGTCAGAAAACCCTTTGATGGATTGTCTCTTATATTAGTGCAGTTTTCCTTTTCTGGGGATAAGCGGATGATGTGATGACTGTTTGTTTGATGAGTATTTTCTGCTATCTGTCCTAATGTTGCGTATCCTGAATCGGATCAATCTGAAGAAATTAGAATTCTGGAATTGTTTTCCAGAAAAGAGGAAGCTGAAAGTTGGCGAGTGCCATAATATTGTTTTCGGTGTTCGGCACAGCGGTTTGGGGTAAACCAGGCCACGACAAGTTTTTTTTTTTATATGTATATGTATCAAAGTTACTCACCCTGTAGAATAATGATTGGATGTGTACTACACTAAAAAGTGTAAACATCTGTAGGCAGTTGAGTAACAAAAACAATTTATTTGAAACAATTAATTCTTATAGTGGAGACAGGCTGCTGGTATTGATACCATGGTATAGAAATACTACGTTCTATACCATATGTCTATCACTGCAATACTACGTAAAAAGCTAGTATACCATGAAATATACCTGGTATTGAGATTCGCAATTTTTTGCTGGTATACCACCATCTTACTGATTGCAGCGCCAATTTCTCTCTATTGGCTAGTCTTCGTAGCTTCTTTGACAATTCTTAGGTATGCACCTTCGCTTTCAAGTATTTGAATTTTATTTTTATTCATCATTTGGTACAAAAGTAAATAATTTTTATTCATCCTGTCTTGAATTTTCTATTTTTATTTGTTATGACAGACAACACAAACGTCAAAGTATACTACTTAACGCCAAAGTCATCGAATACTACGAAATGCAGTCTGTCAGGGGTTGTAGTATTCACTATACCATGGTATTCGTACCATGGTATCAATATCAGCAGTCTGTCTCCACTATTAGATAAAAGCAACACGTCTGTATCTGACGACAGCAAGAGAAAAAATATACACAAATAACGGAAATATACTGTTCCGTTAAATTAAATTCGCCTTCTAACAACACAAGCGCCTCGTGCTGTCAATCGTTGAAGTGGAGAAACTGTCAGCAACAACATTTTAAATGGGTACATTTGACATTGGGTACCTACCAGACCTGTAAAGTAATTACGTATTTTGGTGCTGAAGTATAACTTAAGTACAATTACCTCGTACTTATTTTTTCTTTTAATTACAAGTACAATTCCTTAAAAATTGCAAGTACCAGTACCGGGAATTGTACTTATTCTTGCAATTCCTTCGAAGCACTTGAAAAACTGGTTATGTACTTAGAGATTGACACAAATAGTGACGAACGTAAGAAAAATAAATTTTCATTGAGAAGTGCTTCATTCAAACAACATTGATGTAAAAACTAATAATACCGTTTTGCCAACTGATAAGAACATCATTAAAAAATATGTTGCAGAAACTGGTTATGTATCATACATAACCAGGTTTTCAAGTGCTTCGAATGAATTGCAAGTATAAGTACAATTTCAGGTAGTGGTATTTGAAATTTATAAGTAAAAGTGCCAAGGAATTGTACTTGTACTTTAAAAAAAAATAAGTACGAGGTAATTGTACTTGTACTTGAATTTTACTGCTCTGACCTGCTTTCTATTCTAAACCTATGAACTTGGAACATCCAATCATTTTTCGCGCCATCTGTGGTCTCATATAATAACCTACTCGCCATAGCGAATACCAAAAACAATATAACTGTAAACTCACCATGAAACAACTGTTACACCATTGGTATTCTGTCTTGCGCCGTTGTCATTAGTGAATTGTTAAATGTCAAAACAATAACAAATGTGACCACCAGCACTCGCATTGATTGATTAAACCGAATTGAAAACTTATTTTTTTTTGAACTGTCTAAAGTAAAATGTCTAAAAATATTCGTATTAAACAGCAGGTGAAGACGGTAAATACGAATTCTGGCAATTACTTGGCACTGTTTCCGCACGTAGCACTAAAAGTCATGGCAATACACCCACACGGTACACTAAAACGCACACTGCACCTCACTCGATTTAATGCCATTCACTGAAGTACGCGTACATATGTGTTAACTATCGGTGAAGATCGAAAATAATTCCCTTTGTCTTACAACAACAAATAGTTTGCAAATTAAAATGGGAAATTTGTCTTGTTTAAATGGATTAATAGATGCAACCCTCAATTGATTTATTTTAAAAGAGTCGGGTGTCGAATACATTAAGTGTGTGCTTGGAAGGAAGGGTGATTAGTTGCCACGGATCTGGGTCAGAATTCTAGGAAAACAATGATTAAAACGTTGCCATTAATAATCGCAATGGAAAATTACCTTATTTCCGACTAAATGTGGGGCAAAACATTGCGTGCAAACTACTTTCGTTTTTAATTTGTGCAGAGACCAGTTCAACGCTACTAAACTTAAGCACAGCGAATAAACACAATGATATGAAAAATAAAATAAGTGGAGTGGAATGAGAATAACATTTCCTGTCCTTGTGTTGAATTTTAATAAGCACTGTAATTTTAAACATACAGAAAAGTCGCAATCCGTCCGCAACGGAGCCTATGATACCCTATTTCATTTTCTAGCCCACCGCTAATAAAGTGGGCGTGGCATTGCGACATTTTAAAAATACATCCATAGATATCTTTCTATTCAGAAGATATCCTCGATTTTCAAGACATTTTATCAGAAAACTGTTGGGACTTTTTCTTAGCCCACTTTCTTAGTAGAATGTGGGCGTGGCTGCCAACATTTTAAACCAAAGTTCACGGATTCTGATGAGATATTCACAATAGGACTTAACTATCACCATAAATAGATTTGAAAGAGCAATATATTTTTTTTCTACGAAATCGTACATGCGATCCAAAGAACATTGTACGAAGCTCTCCGAGGATAGGGCATTTTGCAGTGAAATGGAACACATCTTCTCGTTCTGGCAGATTGCAGAGGTAACACAGAATTGGCAGTTTTGCTCGGTGTGGTACATAATTCAAATTTGCTAGTTCGCCTCTCATTTTAAATATAATGTTTATTTTTTCAGTTGAGTTTCGGTTTAGCAAATACGTTTTTTCTTCCAGATGATAATTTAATTTACTATAATACGCTCTGTTGTTGAGTTAGATTTTCCCATTCATGTACGCATTTTCTTTTTGTTGAAATTAAGTAAGAGAGAATTATTTTTGGCAGTCTTTGGTATTTCATCCCCATAACTTTCACAACATAGTTAAAGTGCAACTTCAGTGTTTCCTAGAAAGAGAGGGGCCATTCCGATCTCTAAATAAATCATGTGGTTATTACTCGGCAGCTTGAACACTCTTTTTATGCAATAGCAAAGAAACTGTTTAACATCGTCAAATGAGCAATATCCCCATACCTTAGCACTGTATAGCATTATAGACGTTGCAGTTGCACGTATTATTTTCTGGTTCAAGCAGTGGGCTATCAGTTCATTTTTAATACAACTTTCCCATACTGAACACATTATGTGTTTAGCTTCTGAAAACTTGGTTTTAAAATGCTTATTCATGTTAAGGTTAGCTGTGGTCAATGCTCTTTTACAACTTCTACATATATATTCCCCTTCATATGTTCACTTCTCATTTCTTGCGTACATTACACCACCACTTCTAAATATCATCATCTTTGTCTTCCCTAGATGGACAGTTAAGTTCCACGTCCTGCAGTATCCGCCCAGTCTGTTTACCATAAGTCAACGTCTATACATGTTACCTAGATAATATTTTTCAGTTTCTAGCACAATTGAGAAAAACGAAGTTCTGTTGAAAGTGGGCGTGTTTGTGGTCGTGTTTTAACAACTTGTATACTCTATCTGTTTCGCATTCTAAAAAGCTTATGTACCAAATTCTATGCTCCTATTTCAAAATTTAAGGCCCACAAAGTAGTGACATACGAACAGACGGACGGACATGACTTTACGACCACCAATAAGTTCTATGAAAAGAAGATTTTATTACAAAGAAGCGGTGAACTATTTTGTTTCCCCTATTTTTATTTATTGGAGTACACTACCTAGTACCTACATATGTATATAGTATTTCAATAAAATTAGGAAACACAAATGAACAAAATAAATTATTTCTAAAAAGAAAAACATTAAACTTTAACTTCGTCGAAGTATCCCCTTCGAGCTTTTATAACAGCTTTAACAAGTCTGGGCATCCTCTCTATCAGTTCTCTTCGCTGTCGTTCAGTTAGCTTAGGTTAGGTGGCTGTCCCCGCTCAGGCAAGGACACACTTACACCAAAGATAAGTCCATTGTAATACCACCAGAACCCTACATGAGTAATTTCTTCGTAAAGGAAGATACTAATCGGTAACCGTTGTGGTGTTAACCCTTTTCTGCTCTGCATCTATGTGCAAAGCTATCTAGATCCATAAACAAAATTCTCTATTTTGTAAATATCAAGCCTGACCAAGTCATTAAGATCTTCATAGAAGTATTCCCCTAGGGTTTAGCTACTCAATATTAATAAGGCGGGACAGGTGCACAAAAAATGAGTAATAGTTTCTTCCTGCTCCTCCTCGTCTCTACAGCTTCTACAGAAATCGTTGGAGGGGACACCCATTCCAATAGCATGGCTATCTATCAAATGTATTATTATACAAATGCGTTTCCTATTTATGGACAGAAGACTTTCTGTTCCCTTCACATCTAGGTTAGGCCAGATTTGTTTCGACGAAAAACAAGTACTGATACTATTCCACCTGCCGTTTGCCATTTGTCTGGCTTCAGTATCAAGGCGGAACTTTATCGAATTTAAGGGAGCGAATGATTCCTCTCTATTTTCAGTGAAGCTCCGACCCCCCGCTGATCCGCTCTGCAGTTTCCCGGAAAGTCACTGTGTCCTGGAATCCAGCACAGAGAAATGTCGCAACTGTCAGCGATCTGGTTAAGAGACCTGTTTTAACAACTTGGATCGTATTGTAGGTGATTCCAAGGCTTTCATGGCTCCTTGACTATCTGCACATACATACATAGTACAATAGCGCTACCCTCTAACGCATTCATCGAAAGCCGCATCCGTCAATGTGAGGGACAATATAGTTTTCACACCAATCAGGATCCTGGTGTGGCCGGTATTAGCGTTAACCAATTGTAGCCGCCATTTGCTTCCCAAAAATATCAACAGGAAGCAAGTGGAGCATTGTCTCTAGCACAGCGGTTGGAGTTGTTTTCAAAGCACCGGTTATACAGACACATGATAACCTTTGAACTTTCCTTAGAAGGTCAGAATTTGTTTTCCTGTCCAGTGCTGTCCACCAGACTAGTCCTCCGTACAACAGGATGGGCCTCATTATTGCCGTATAAATTCAGTGGACCACTTTAGGCTGAAGACCCAATTTTCTACAGGAATAAAGGGCAACCGAGGCCTTTCTCTTTTTGTATATTCAGTTTCCAACTGATTTTCTTGTCGAGAATAACCCCCAAGTATCTGACATGATCTGCGAAACGAAGCATCGTGCCATTTAGTTTCAAAGAGACGATACTTAGTACCTTGTACCTTCTTGTAAACAGAACAAGTTCAGTCTTTCCGGCATTAACTGAGAGACCAACCTTTTCCGTCTATTTTACAAGTTTATTAAGAGCTGATTCTATCAGGTCTCTAATAGTAAGGGGAAATTTTCCCGGTATAGCTACCGCAGTGTCGTCTGCATAGGCTAGAACACTATACACATCTTTTTCTAGGATTTTTAACATTCCATTTACTACTAAAAGCCATAGTGATAATACTCCGTCGTTTAGTTCCCGCCAAAGATTCCTGGTGAAGAAAACATTTGCCGAACCTTCCTGTTCAAGTGATAAATAGTATAAAAGTTCAATTGGGTTCGGATCTAGCGACTGTGGTGGACAAACCATGTTGATTAGCACCCCTTCTTTCTTTCTTACTTTGAAGTGTGTTTAGGACCGTTATCTTGTTGAAAGACGAACCGTTCTCCAATCAACTGAAGACCACTTGGAATAGCATTCTCATCTGGGATGGTTCTGTAGCCCTCTTTGTTCAAAATGCCTTCGATACGAACGAGATCACTAATTCCGCTGAGGGAAAACGCTCCACACACTAAAATCGATCCACGTCCATACTTTACGGTGCGCACAATACATTGCGGCAAGGCAGTTTGTTCTACGGAGAATCGAACAAAAAACATTCTCTTCATACCTAAAAGTTCAAACTTGGATTCATCAGTCCAAACAACCCTTCTCCAATCGTCAATGTTAATTTAAAGTGCTTATTCACTTCCGAATAAAGAATTTTTTATAGCGTTGGAGTTGTTTTCCATGGACAGCTTAAAGAAGGCGAACGATACAGTCCTAGCCCTCATGCTCTCGTTATTAAACCACTGCTACTTGATGGCTCTGCACCATTGTCTTAATGGATTGCTTGGAGTGGCTGCACCTTTAACAATATTTGTTAAGTCATCAATACCAGGTGCGTTAATATCTGCTGACAGTAGCAATAGTATTAAGAGTTGCTTGATATAAGTCCTTAAACATGTTTTTCCATACTATTTTCAACAAAAGCTCTAACGGCTATGTATTTGAAACATTTGGTCATGGTATGTGGTCTGAGAATGTTTTTATTGCAACCATCGAAAGTTAAGTCATTCTAACCATGTTAATTTTAAAAAAAACGCTCTTTTCAGTAATTTTACTAGAAATTGAGAAATTCGCATTGACAAAATATATAGACATTCAGATTCTCTACAGTTCATCTTTACGTTGCATAATACCTCGCCGACTTTTTGGTGGCGTTTTCTTCAAAAAACTTGATATTTCTTTTTTTAAAACTACTTACGGCTTTATTTTCCAGATCTCATCCGAATGGAGATCTCATCGGTAACTAATAGTTATTAAAAGAAGAAGCAGTCAGTTTTTCTGATAAAATCTCTTAAAAGTCACGGAAGTAAACTCTGAATAAGAAGATACGCATATCATTAATTTGAACGCATGCCCACTTTAATAGAGATTGGTTGGAAGATGAGGAATAAGTTATCATAAGATCCGTTCCAGACGGGTTGTATCTTTCCTTTATGTTTTATACGATATTGCATACCTTTGGATAGGAAATTTAATTGGCTCTTACAATATTAAAACTTCACCAAATACAGTTAGACCGTTAAAAAGTTTAAGTACTCTAAAAAATCGAGAGCAGGTAAATATCATTCAGGCAATATCCAGCATAAGAAAGGGTCTTTTTATTTCGATTATTTATGGAAAAATCATCGACTTCTTACTCCGCTCAGGAGGGAGAGAAATTGATATGTTGTTCAAGGACTCATACTTGAGATCATTTCCAGTTTTTTAGAAATTATTTCCGAATTAAGGATTCTTTTAGTCTCTGATGCCTAACTTAATACACAAAAATTAAAGAAATAAAGAAATGTGTACTTACTTGTGTGTTGAATGAGGACGAGAATATTTGGTTTTGACAAATTTCCACCAATTCTCACTCTATTTATTGTATTAATATATTGCACTTGTATGCGCCTCTTAGTCCTTAAACACTCGTTGATTAATTTTTATCTAATTGCAGAAACCGAAGCCGGAAACACTTAAAAAGTCTTCAAGCATCAACTCATCAAGCGACTTGAAAAAAATGCCCATAAAACCGACAGCCACTACAAGAACCACTACCACATCCAAAGACGAGGAGAAAAAGAAAACCCTCACGAAGCCAACAACTGTACCGCAACCGACCTCTGTGAAACGAGTACCAAATGGCAGTACGACGAAAACAACTGCTATCAGACCCCCACTTTCCAGGTCCAGTTCTACTACATCCTCAAAAACACCAAAGATTAAACCTCGATTGACACCCGAAAAGCAAACTCAGCCCTTAAAAGTCAAGCACAAGCCATCCACATCAAAAACAATTTCTGATAGACCTCTTTCTAGCAAACCAAATCTTGTAATGACCACTGTCCACAATGTTACTGTCTCTTCACCTCCTTCGAAACGCAGAGAAGTCCAAATTGAACCAATCATTGAGAAAGAGGAACCAAAATCAAGAAACAAACCCAAATTTGTAAACCCTGAAGGAACTGTCATAGTTAAGGACACACGTATAGAATCAAAGAGAGAAGCAAATGAACTCAAGGCAGAAGTTTCCATTAAGGTCAAGGAACCAGTAGCATTTGAAGTCATATTTGATGAGAGTCAGAAGCCCGACGGTAAAAGAGATCTAAAAAAAAGTAAAAGTTCAGTCCTGTCGGATTCAGGGCAAGATTATGACGATGACTTTGAATCATACGAGTCCGACTTTGAGACCGGTTCATCGTCAGCCGAAGTGATATCCTCAAGTTCATCAGAGTCAAGTCCTCAAGATAACCGTGAAAGCCGACCAGCGGCTATTGAAAGTGAAACTGAACCAGAAGCAAATTCAGAAGATGATGAAGACTCGGAGGTTACCCAATTTCCCATAACAGTCATTCATCGGGACAAGGAGCAGGAGCGTAAATTAGATTCCGGAAATTACGACCTTCATTCAAAGAAACGTCGAACCATCGAATCGTTTGACAGTCTAGATACCTTGGCGAACTATGAACAGCTAGACTCAGGCATAAGTTATGAGAATAGCATTCCAACTGTCTCTATCGAAGCAGGATCACTGGTATTGGGAGGTTATTCAGGATTTTACACAAGTCCGAGGATCACAAAGAGGGGCCTTGAGATCATGTCCAAGATTCAATTTGACATTATTACCTTTACACTTCTGGATTTAAAACCAATTGCCTATGACACTTATATGAGAATGTTTGGAAGTTCAAATACGGTACAGTCTGCAACACAAACTCAAGAAGATCGAATGGAAAGCGAATGTCAAACCGACGAGGAAGATTTGCGATCAGTTTGGACGCAGCACCCTCCACAATATGATCTGGTAACAATTCGGGGTTCAACTGGAATTCCCAATTGCACTGGCGAACTACAAAATGAGGGGAGAATTAAGATGATTCCAAATGAAGATCCATTTGATAACAGCATCAGAGCCCTATCAATAATGCGGCAGGATACACCCTTACCTAACAACACAAACCGACATAAGACGATCAATTTCGAGCGGCTAAATGCTTTCTTAAACAACGCATCCCTCCTAGTCTCACGGATTCTGTCGTCAAACGCACCTGATCTACGTTTGGATACGACTGAGTTGCCAGCGCTAAGTAATGGTTTCTACAAGTTGAACACACGCTTACTTAATGCCCTTAAAGTGGTTCGTGTATTTGCTAATTCCAAATTCAATTTAATTTTAACAGTTCATGAGAGCATAGCAAATGTCTACCACAATGACTTTTCCAACTTAATTATGGTTTGGAATAACAGTGATACTAGTAAGCCAGTGCGATTACTATCCACATGGAGTGAAGTGTGTCAAGCTGAGATTTGTAACGAGTCATCAGATATCATTGTGTGCGGTCTGAGAGATGGCAGTGTTGCGATGTGGGATTTAAGGGAAACTTATTCTTTCTGCTCGAAGCTTGACGGGTACCTGACACATTTTGCAGCAACTCATTCAATTGCGCCAAGTTGGGGAGGAACCGATATGCGGTTATTCGATTTGGGAGCAATAGTAGACGTGAAGAGTTTTCGCACCTCACCAAAGACATTCACCAGTGTGGAGACATTTAAGACTGTACAGGTAAGATGAAAATTTGTTATCTAAGTGTCTTTAAAACAAAGATGGATTGGAAAGATCGATAATTTTATCGTCATTACTGTCTTCCTGTACCACTGAATCCTCTTTATATCTTATTAAAATTTCTTTAGCCATTCAGTTTTTAGTATAGGTTTCAATAACGGTTCTTCTTGTGGAACGGTCTACACGTTATCATTACAGGAAAATAACATTCCATACTCTACATATGTATTTCAGAACTACGTGACTCCGTCCGGAGTCTCAATGTATTCCATCGGTTTAGAATTAAGGCATGACCGTAGGGTTTAGCTTTCCACAGACCGGCTTCCCTTGGTCTTAGTGCAGTTTTAGCTGCCGTGTTCCCGCAGTATATGTCAAGTGGAAGAAGATTCAGTATTGTTTCCAGAGCTGCTGTCGGTGTCCATCTCATCGATCCCGTCACCCCCAGACAGGCTGCCCGTTGAATCTTTGTAACGCTTTCAAGTTGGTATTTCTTCTCGAGCGTTTTCCACCAGACAATCGAACCATAGATCAAAATGGGTCTTACTACCGCAGTGTATAGCCAGTGTACCACTTTAGGCTTAAAACCCCAAGATTTCTCGAATGCTCTTCTACATGCATATAGTGCAACATATGTCTTCTTGATTCGATTGTCAATATTAGCTTTCCAGTTTAATTTGGAACCAGTATTACGCCGAGATATTTTGCAGTTACTTAAGGTATCAGCTCGATACCATTCATACAAGCGTAATTGTAATCTGGTATCGTTCTTCTCCTCGTAAATAGCACTAACTCGGTTTTCGTCGGATTCACTTCCAGACCCCTGACTTTGACCCAGTTATTCACTAGTTTTAATACATAATTGAGTCGCTCGCTAAGTACCGGAAGAAACTTTCCGGATACCAAGATGGCAACATCATCGGCTTAGGCCGCTACGTGGAAACCATTCATTCCTAGTATATCTAACATCTCGTCCACTACTATAAGCCATAAGAGTGGTGAAAGGATTCCGCCTTGTGGAGTGTCCCGCTTGACTGGCTCTCTTCCCCTTATGCCCCCTAATGTGGGGTTGATTATGCGGGTACTAAGCATTAGTTCAATCCACTCGCATATACGCGAGTGTATTTATGCCCTGCGCTGACTGTTTACTATATCTTCAGTACTTACATTGTTAAGAGCCTCTTCGAAGTCAAGGAATCCACCCATCGTGTATTCCTTCACTTGGAATGTGTTTTCTATGGTAGAAACCACTTTGTGAAGAGCAGTATCTACTGATTTTTCTCTTATATGCGCATTATATGATTTTGATAAAAAGTTATCCCCAATCTCATCTCTGACGTGCATATCTATTAACCATTCCAGTGTTTTCAATAAGAATGAAGATAGACTTATTGGTCTATAGCATTAGCGTGGTTTATTTTGTCCGCCTTTGGTATGAAAACCACTGTAATCTCTCGCCAAGCTTTTGGAACATATCCCAATCGGAGACACCAACCATAAATGTACTTGAGCCATGGAATAATATATTCTCCCGATTCTTGTAACATAATAGGATGTATCTCGTCAATGCCGGGTGCTTTGTATAGTGCAAATGATTTTATTGCCCTAGAAATTTTCTGATCGTCAATCAAATTGTCGATATTTTCAGTCTCAATATTAGCTGGCATAGATGTGATTGGCGGACAGTATGTCCCTACCTCTTCACAGCCAGGAAAGTGACATTTCAGGAGAGCTTCAAGTGTATTCTCGTAAGAGTCTGTCTAGCTACCATCACAATTCTTAATAGAAGACACATGTAATGCAGCTTTGGTGAGAACATTCTTCAATCGAGCCGCCTCGGTGCATTCAATGGAGCCACAAAAGCTTCTCCAGGAATTTTTCTTAGCGAATCTTATTTCCTTTTTGAGAAGCTTAACGTTTACCTTATGTGTTGACCACTCCCTCTTTAGCGAGGTTCCAGCTATGTCTTGAGGTACACAGACGCTCTGCTATTTTCGAATTCCACCAGGGTGGGTGATTTCTTCCGCTGTCGCGTCTGACAGGACAGGCCCTTCCAAAAGACCTTACCAATGTCTTCCGTGGACCTGGGGATCTTCGTTGAATCTTTTCTAGTTAGCCCTGCGCGGGTTTCGAAAAGCCTTCCTTTCCGGAGCGCCGGAATTCAAATCGAAGACTATCCAGCAGTGGTCAGACAGTAATGCCTTATCGGATACCCTCCAGTTCGAGATTGTTGCGGTGCTATTTGCAGATAAGAGTGTTATATCAAGAACCTCCCTTCTGAAGGGGCAGCATAAGGTTGACCGTGGCGGCCTCACTGTGATGAAAATTTACTTGTACTACCTTCATTGGGAGTCAAGGTGTTCTTCGCAGTGATTGCCGTCTCACTAGGCTGCGGCTTCCTCGTGAGTCTCAGTGAGAACTCACCAGCTCCAAGAAGAGCCGCATCTGTTTCTCTTTCTTCATTTCCTCTAGAGGTTCCTCCATAACGAAGATTAACCCCTTGGTACCATCTTCGTTGTCTTCTACTGCTGGGTTTTGTGCTTTCAAGAAGCAGAGAATCTCCTCTTTCTGAACGCCCAGGTCAGGTATGTTCAGTCTGGCCTTAGGCCTTTCTGGTACCTCGTCTAGGGGGACTGCCTTGAGGACAACTCCCTCCCATTGTTTGAAAGTTGAGATGGTCTACTTCGCGAAGACATAGGGGAGCTGGTCTTTGCAATCCAGTCTACTAATTCCGCGCTTCCAATTAGTTAGGCCGAACGTGGGAGCAGTGGTACCAATATTCCTACGAATGTGGTAGAAGATCGCGTTGGCCATGGCCTTCTCAATCAACTTCCCCCGTTCGAAGGAATATTGTCCGTTGGGTTTACCGATATCCAGTACAGCAAGCTATAGAGCATTTCATGTAGCCCCGCTGAACTAAACCGTTGTGTTGGCCCTTTTCCTTTTAGGTGGGTTATTTGTTTCTTCCTGGGATCGTTCCCTTTTGGAAGCAAACTCCTTCCTATTCGTTTTTTATGGCGCTGGTGTTCTGCCCTTGCCCGTCTTAGCGACTGCAGTTTTGGATTTTTTACCCGGATCCGCCTTAGCGGCTTCGACCCTTAGTGTGACTTTCCGCCTCTCACCATCACTACGCAACTTGGTTCCGCTGGGACCCGCCTTCTTAGCTTCGGTTCCATGCGTCTCTTTGCGTGTAACAACCTTGGCAGCTTTCTTGACGGGGTTCATCATAGCGATGACACCCTAGCAGCTAGCTGCTGTGTTGTTTTTATTTTCCGCCTTTGGTCTCGTCAAGACATCTTTCTTAATGATGTCTACAGCCCACGCGAATTTTTCTTTCTCCAAGTCGGAGAGTGAGGGGATGCCTTTCTCCTCCAATAAGCGCTTCAGGTGTACGGCTTTTTTGTACAGCCTAAGCCTCTACATACCTTCGGAGAGACCTCTTTTCTTGGCGTTCTCCTCTTTCGTAGTGTCAGTTTGGACTGTCTCCTCGGGATCGGTAAGCAAATGCTCCTCTATCCCCTTCGAGATCTCCTCGTCCATCGTGACGTCCTCAGATGTCATGGCATGAATGGTCTCTGCCATTGCCTCTAGCGACAGTTCACCGCTTTTCGTTTCTTCTTTTTTGGGTTTTTTTGTTTGTTTATGTGTTTATGATGTGTTGTTTCCACGAGTACGGACGGAAATAAAAGTATGCTCCGACAGAGCCGCCGATTAATTGAAGGATTTTGGGTACAATACGACTTTGGTGTGAAGTTGTGCGCCGATTAATCTGAACTTTAAGTCAGCTTCTTTTATTAATTCAGGTTTATTATTGCCTTATCCGTTTTTGAAAGATATCCCTTAAGTCCTTTAACTAAAACACTTTCGATATGTTAACTTACTCCTTGTACAGATAGTGCCATAAGTTGCATATTAATGTTGTCTTTCTTTCAGTTCGCCTCATTAAATGAAACGGGCATTTTAACAATATGGACCCTCATCGAAACTGGAGCAAGAAGCTATGAAATTTTGCAAGGAACTGATTTAAAGTTCGAGTATAGCTCTCCGTGGGCTCGTGTTAAACTCATCCAAAGCGCCATCTGTGATCTACGAGAGTATATAGAATTCGGAACTGTTCGTACTACAAGTGCTTTCGAACGTACAAAATCTAATTTTCAAATGAACATTTTCAAAGACGACGTTCTCAAGGAGCTTGCCGAAACAAGAAGTGAAATGAAGCTTGGCCTTCAAGGACTTCGGTTTATAAATCTAGATTGTGGTACTGAACTTGTATTCGTTGGAACTAACCGAAACTTTATAATTTCCTGTTCGAAAACTTTGAAAAGGGAACGTTTTCGAAAGATAAATATCGTTGACAGTGGATTCCTTTTTCCCACAGCCATTAAACTGCTGCAAAATGAGAATTACCTTGTAGTGGGACTGTCGGATGGTTCAGTGATGTTACTAAACTGCAACCAAGAGGCAGCGCATAAACAGCATCAGAGGAAGACCTCAGACCATTTTCGTCGACAAGGTACAGGTCAATCCAGGTCGAATGATTTTGACTTTGAGATTGGAAAATCATGTGCCATTCAAAATATAATTCGTAATGAAAGGCGACCATCGGGAAGTCATTTCATTGAGCATGAATTTCGTCCAAATACGGCAACTTTGATAAAAGCTACGATAGAGGGCGGTAAAAAGCCCTTCGAATTGCGCATTTTTGATGAGCAGCTGCTGTTAAATGGTTCGGTTTTGCGAAAAGATTTAGTTCAGAATTTGCAAATCTCGAGCGATGGGTGGACATTGTTTACTCTATCGGATGGGGATGTAAGGGCTTATGACTTTTACACTGAGAAAGAAATACCGTTTAATGGAAGATCATCAACGTATAGAAAAGTTATGGCAATTGCAGTGAGTCGAGGTTGTGGAGAAGAGAAAAAACTGATTTTGCTTAATCAAAATAATGATGTTCAAGTGCACTTATTAAAATGATTCTTTTCTAATTGCGGATAATAAAATAAATAAAATGTTACATACATATGTTTTTTTTTTAAATTGCTTCTGTAAAGGCCGAGTACCTAAGTATGTATGTACCTATCGTTTTCTAAAAGGCATACGTGGCTTTCTACGCATGTAAAAGAGCGTTCAGTAACACCTGGAAATTCAAACCAAGCGTGGCTGGCGCTGCAGTTTGTTGGAAGGTTTTTAAGAAGAGTGCGACCCTTTTGATTTTTATGATCGACTGCTGCAGCAGCATTGGAGACTATGCTAACTCTCATTCCTCTGGACTCTAATGCGGCAGCACCGTTGCCAATAATACACTCAGGTTTAGGGAAGAAGGTCATTGGTCAGCGGTATACTACGATCATTCCTCTATCAGATCATGGTGGGTGGCGCTTAACACTATGAATCATTTTTGATAGTTGGTTCACTATTAGAATACCTAACAGAGATTACTGGGCAAATCAGATTGCCACAAATAATGAAGATCTGGCTTTGTTTACTGACGGATCCAAAGTATTTTGTGTAACCTTGGTAACCATTGTTCTTCCAGCCAAGGTCATGGTGATTTTTCAAGTAGCAGAACAAATCAAGGAGGGCAATATAGTCGGGAAGACCATGAAGCATGAATCTGCAAAACGTATGGAGGTGGAGATACCGACACCTGCACCTGTTCATTCGTTCATTTGATCTGTTTGTGTTTAATACGATTTCTGATGACGGTGTTCTATCGGAGGTCCAAATCAAGTACTCCCGATTGAAGTCTATGCAAGGAATCAAGTAGTCGGTTTGTAAGCTGTCATCTACTATTGCTTTAAAGATTGAGCTGTTGTCCAGTTGTCAGTTTCTTTCTAAGTACCTACTAGGCTATATGTACTCCAATTCCGTCCAGTATCAACGCTGGGACGAAAAGATATATGCACACCGAAGTCGGGTAAAACTTATTAGTGCGGTGCCTTAAATAGGGGAAAGCCCATACCTAAGATTACTAGATAGCTAACAATAAGTAATTTCCATGTTTTTAGTGTTTTAATGCTAATTTTGCTTTCGTGCCGTATAACATGTGAACAGGTGACCGAATTTCAATGTAGTTTTCTTTGGCCTATTAAACATTTTTCTGGGAAGCATTGAAGCTGCATTTGATTATTGTCCATCAAGAAGCTGAACACTCAAGATATGTATTTCACGAGTCGGGAACAAATTATTTGCCTGTCCCATTAATTTTGATATAACGACTATATTATTAGCTGTATATAGGTACATATATGTGGTATGACACATTTTTAATACTTGAGCAGTTCTATAAAAAAAAAAAAATCCGCGAGAGCATGTATCTCAGATTAAGAGAAAACTATTATTTACGATATTAATTAAACAAATATTTAAGATATTGCGCAACGGACAATACCATTTTGTTTTCATCCCTAATAAAGCTAATTCTATTTACAACCAATGGGTGCCACTACAAGTGCGTGGCAAATAGTTTGGCTGTTTGTATATGTAGATTTGCGCGTTCTTTCGCTTAAAGTATTCTCTTTATTAGCCATTAGTTGAGTCAAAAATATTAGGTAAGTGGTACATAAATGTACCTAATGAACGAAAATGATACGCAATATTTCTCGCCTTAACCTTAAAAAATGGAACAATATTATGATCTATCAATTTCGAACAGAAAGGCCACAGGAGTGTGCTTGGTCGCGTCTACTAGCTCAAAATAATTCGTTAATACAGTTTCTTATTGGTTATATAACAATTTCAGATCCTTACAAACATATTTGTAAATAATAATAATAATTAATTTTTGTCGTTTTTCGTCTGACATTTGGCATGTAACAGTGAACTGAAGTTGGCTACGTTGCATTAAAGTGTGTCTTTGAACAGTTACGACAATATTTGTCAGACGTATTGCGATATGCAACCCGTCCCATTACTAGAAATGAGTGAATAAGGAGGTATAAAGCTTTTCCGTGACTTCCAGGTGCCCACAGGCTAAGTTACGCAAATTTGTATAACACCGTGAATTCGCCCCTATGGTGAATTCAACCCCTGAAATCGCTGGATTTATACAAAAATCTGGAAAGCGCGGAGCCTGTTCAGTAAGTATCAAGACTAAAATTATTAATATAATAATAATTCAAAAATATTACAATTATTGTCTCTAGATGGGACTTGAACCTACAATTCTTTTTATTAAATTTGTTGAACAAGTTTACTCAAATAGGAACAACATTGCTGACCGAATGTGTCTATGATATATTACAGCGATTAACTTGGTTGATTTTGTTTTCTCACAAAACACCCGAGTAATGAATCTAAATGGAGTCCTATAGCTGCTATAGAGTGCGATTATAGTAATCGCATGATTTGTGTTAATCAAATTTCGTATGATTTCTGATGTAATATGCGAGCAGCATGTCAAGGCTGATGGTACTGCATCGCCAAGTTCTCCAGCAACTTGTGCACTAATAGGAATGTGTATCAGTATCCTTTAAGGTAATCATAACGTACAAAGTATATCCAGTCGGCGTAGAATCCTGAAAATTGGGGCAGATGTAGTACTTAGACAGTAGCAGACAAAGGACAAAGGTTGAAAAATTGACTATTCCTAAAAATGGGGGGGGGGTCATTGTGGAATATCATCATGCGGTATATATATTTAAAGACATTGATAAATAGTTTCCAGAACAGTTTATTTTATTTTAATTGGACCCATACGAGTAGTTCAATATGTAGTTATTATTAAAAAAAAATTGTGTAATACAGATAGAATGTCTCAAAAACCTGAAGTCTTACCTGGCGCTTGTTTATCGATGGCCTTTGCGAAAAGTATTGATATCTCATCAAAAACATTTTTGTGTGTAAGAAGGAGCCAAGTTCTCTTGCAAAAAAATTGTATAACAATTCATCTACGAAAAGGAGTGAGATATAAAAGTGTGCCAAGTTCAACTTGTTTCAGTGCCCTCGCAAATAAAATTTGACACTTCGCCAAATTCTATTGATGTACCTAAATAATCTTCGGCCCGTTTAGCTGATACGAGGCATAACTATGTATGTATACAAGTTCCACTTAATGGTGTAAGTTCCATTTAACCGTTTTCACAAAATACAAAGCGGATCTTAAATGTTACTAAGTTGAACTTAATTTATGGTTAAGAAATAGTAGGTCATAAGGCATTTAAGCAGCTTTGGAGGTTAGGTTTCATCGGTGGCATTTCAGCGATTTTCGAATTATTATGCGAAAATCAATTATTTTTATATACATAATACCTATGTATGTATATACATAGGTAGGTATGTAATTTTTAAACTTAAAAAAGAAGTTATTTTGAACGGACGACTTAGGAATATTTTACATCATGGAACTTGGAATACCTTGCCAAATTTGTGAGAGGAGTGAATACTTCAATGAACTCTCTTTTTTACAAATGATTTCGTTTAGCGAAAACATAACTTTAATTTAGAATTTAAAATTTTTTTGGTAGCTCATAGAAATTATAATGAACACATCAGGTAGGCTAGGAATAATTAATTTGCTCCCGGAAATTTACTTTTGGTAGATATGGTTTTTTTTTGTAATTTCCCTAGCATCGTTGATTTTAGGTGAATGTATATAGTCTAGTTTTTGAAATATATTTGAATAGACACACTTTCCACCAATGTTTTACATTTGCACACACATCTTCT
Organism: Pocota personata; assembly: GCA_963082735.1. NCBI lineage: Eukaryota > Metazoa > Arthropoda > Insecta > Diptera > Syrphidae > Pocota > Pocota personata. The sequence goes on along the minus strand of OY720432.1, from coordinate 54,626,235 downwards.
GAAATTACTGAAGAAAATGGAGAATTTTTGACGTTTTGCGTTTGATATATGGCATTTCACAATGAACCGAAGTTGGCTGCATTGCTCTAAAGTGGGCCTTTTCTAAGATGATCAATAAATTAAGTTTCACTTATAATATAAGATCAACTTGGTTATGATACAGATTTATGAACAGTATCAGTAAACGGGCCTTAGACATGTGGATAATTGTGTAGGAAGGCATTGGGATACGTTGAACTTGGCACACTTTTATATCTCACTCCTTTTGGTAGATAAATTGTTATAATACAAGATTTTTGTTCTAGAGAACTTGTCTTCTTTTTAAAGTAATGTTTTTGGTGAGATTTCGTTCTCTACATTCGCACTTTCTCTGTTCTGCTTATTCGTTACTCGGAAAGTAGAAGAAAACTATTTTTCTTTGTGTACGAGTAGCTGTCGCTACAAAAATTAAAACCTCAAGCTCGGTTAAATTTGTTCTCCCCAGACCCTTAACTGGACGTAGACACATACTACTGGATGACTACTTTTATTGCAATTTAATTTATAGCTAATAAAAGTATTATAGACTGTATTAGGTAGTACATATGAGCGTTGATTTCTGCAAGCCCACACTAACCGGAAGAGGGTGTTGTAGGAATGTTTGGTGGTGGTGGTGGACCCCCAGGACCACCAGGAGCACCTGGATGATCCCCATTCAGTGGTGGTGGAGGTGGGCTACCTGCAAAGTAATAATGTTTATTTTCATAAAATTTGATATTATATTGGGTTCATTACCTCCATCGGATGGTGGTGGTGGTGGGCTACCTAGGAAGCAAAACAACTGCACTTTATATAATTGAAAATCGAATTTAATATTTACCCGTCATGCCGGAAAATTGAAACCCCGAATCTGCAGCTGCCAATTTAGCTATCACTGCACCTTTTCCATTGGCTTTTGGCCCAAGTTGTGTGGTAACCTTAAAAGTTTCAAGCGTTGATTATTTCTAATTTATTCGATTAAATACGCAATACGGTACCGCAACATCAATCACCATCCAGACGATGAGAGCTAAAGCCAGCGACTTACTTATGATGTTAACCATTGTTGAATATTCAGCAGTCCTACGATACTTATGCAATCGATGGTCAGGTTTTATAGTCATCATAATTACTTGAAAATCATCAACTTATTAATAAACTTCGTAGAGCATGAAATGTTAATCTGTTTTCTTTGCTATTATTTATCAATTCAAAATTAAAATTGAGTAAAATGATAAAAGAAAGTTCCCCGGTATTCAGAGCCTGGAATTTTGCATTTCATTATTTGTCATTAACCTCAAATGTGTTTCCTGTGTAATAATAAAAATTGACTTAAGCGTTTTTTTTAATTCATGACCACAGAATTAGATTAATTGCACAATAATTTACTAACTCGAAACCATCACCTATTTTCCCAATTTATTATTTTTTTTTTTATAATATAATCGGCCACAAGGCGGGCAATACATTGATGTAAATGGGCAGGGCGGAATTAAAGTGTTGCCACCCTAGCCTGACGTACATATACATAATGTTTGTAGACTTGAGTTTTAAGCCATGTTCAATATTAACTATGTATGCGAATATACATACGTAGTAAGTAAATCCCCAATCTTGTTTCAAAAAATCCCATTAATCCCATAAAAACATTGTTTTAGTCATCGAATAATTCTAATTCTTTTAATCTTGAGCTATTTGACATTTATTAAAGACTGAATAACTAAATTCCACCAGCGGCATTTTAAAAGTCCTTTCACACCATACCTATACAATTTGTTGTACAACTTTTCACGCAACATGACGAATGGCCTTTTGGGTAGGAGTTAGAATATACCCGAGTTAGGTATGCCTGACGTAAGAGGCGACTGAAATCCATCATTGGTCTAACTAACAAAAAAAGAACAATGTAATCGAGAAAACAATGAGAAAGCCATTTACTGCCTTAAGGAGGGAATCTGGGAACTCCGGGTTAGGGTCAAAAAGGAATTAGAAATATTTAAGGTAGAAAACAGAGCCTTTAAGGAAACCTTGAATTTTCGAGTTCTAACTGCCCCGATAATACTGATTATCGAACGGGGGAGGAAGAATTAAGTCATCAAACCGACTGGATTCTAAGGAAAAATCCAGGCAAGAAACGGAAAGCCGGTTCCTTGCCCAAAATCCTAACACGGCAAGATAAGTGAACTGAAAGAAAAAGAACAACAAAACAAGATAAACAACGTAGCGAGGAAAACCGACAAACCAAGCAACGGTCACCGCCCTTCCCATGTAATTCTGGCCATAAAGAGCTTAAAAATATCGATGGACTCTAAATAACATTGCTTTCCAGAACAAAAAAGTTATTGACCAGATTCCGAAGTTAGTATCTATGATCTTAATAGTGATATGAATTGATCCAGTGTGTCTTACAAATTCAATTTTCAAAATATTGATAGAAAGCTACCCTGATGACGAATTCTCTAATCACCTCTTCCAACAATTAAAAAGTGAATTGCTCTCATCTTTTCGGAATTCGAATGCATCCAATATGGTAATAGTGGCAATTCAATCAATATCATTTTCAAAGTCCATCCAAATGAATACCATCGACTCCCCACCGTGGCATCGTCATTTATGTCCGTAGTGGTATTGCTTACCAAGCTCCACCACAGTATGGCCACTATTCCATCCCGGAATTTAATTCCAAATGGCTAAAATTCACCGTCCGTAAGCAAATGATTCACTACTGCTTTATTTACAGAAGCCCTAGTGCGGACAGCAACTCAACTTTTGACGAATTTGATGCGCTGTCCGATTCCATCACTCGAATTGTCTCCTTGTATTCTCATACTGAAATCGTCATTGCGGGCCATTTCAATATACACAATTCGGATTGGTTTCAACATTCTGGTCAGACAACACCCGAAGAAAGGTATGTTGAACTTTTCGCTGAGGTAAACAATTGGACTCAGCTTGTAAATGAGCCTACACGTATACCGGACATTGCAAATCATTCCACCAATATTTTGGACTTGTTTCTTACTCCGCACCCTTATAAATACACCATTGATATTTTAGCGCCTCCAGGTCGGTCTGACCATAATACCCATACTCCGACCACACAGTTAAAGAAAAAACTCCTAAAAGAAAAGTATGGCAATACGAGAAAGCTAACTGGAGCGGCCTTAATAGCTTCTTTTGGAGTTTTAAATAGTCTGTATGCTTCCTCGATAGCGACGTGGATGCCGCAGCCGATATAATCACTAACACTATCCTCTTAGGTATGAATGACTTTATTCCTAACAAAATACAGGGCATTAAACCTAAGGCAAACTCGTGGTTTGAGAGGTTGAAAAAAGTAAGTTTTCTGTCTTATAAAGCCAACAAATCTGAGGAAAACCGAAAGAAGTTTAAATAAGCCTGAAAAGACTGTAGTGCAAAAAATACTACAATGTCCCAAAGGTAGTAAACATTTTTGGTCATTCGCCAAAAAATATTAAAAATTCTGCCTCGTCTGCCATCCCCACGCTCATTTACAATGACATTCCGGCTGTCAGCGCCTTAGACAAAGCTCCACGGCAAAACTCCACGCTGCCGGATATTGTTTTGTCTCCACCCGTATTTGAGAGCGTCAAATTTTCCATGGGACAAGTCCACTTTCGCACTCGTACAGTTGCAGGATTACACAAAGGTCTCAACGTACACAAATCCGCTGGTCCAGATGGTATCCCCCCCATAGATCTGAAGAGGTGTTCTTCTACGCTGGCAAAACCTCTGCGTAAGCTTTCCTGTCTATCCTACTTTTCAGGGCTCTTTCCGAGTAGATGGAAAACAGCATTTGTCCAGCCCGTCCCTAAAAAAGGCGAATCTTCCTCCCCGTCCAATTACCGACCCATTGCACTTACGTCCCTTCTTTCCAAGTCCATGGAAACGCTGATAAATCGTCAGCTTATGAAATATCTCGATTCACGAAAACTCTTTAATGACCGGCAGTATGGTTTTCATAGCAACAAGTCCACTGGTGATTTGATGGCATATCTCACCAAGAAATGGAACCAATCTCTCCATCACTTCGGCGAAACTAAGATGGTTGCGCTTGATGTTTCAACGGCATTTGACACAGTTTGGCACCAGGCTCTTTTGTCGAAAATACATGCATATGGCGTCGATGAGTCTCTTCTTCAATGGATTAGAAATTACCTTTCAGGGCGTTCAATGCGCATTCTAGACAGGGTACAGAATCGCGCGTTAAAACTTATAGGTGATAGTGACATTGTGAATTCCATACATTTACTTCAACATCGGAGAAATGTCTCGTGTCTTTCCCTATTTTATCACGTTTTTCATAAAAATATGCTCCAGCGAAATAGCCAGTTGCATTCCTCCCCTTCAAAATTCCACCCGCAATACGCGACATGCTTTGAATGCACATCAGTTCACCCTAACGCCAATCTTCGGTCGTACTGTCAAATATAGGTATTCGTTTATAAGCCGACACGAATGTGGAATGATCTACCAGGCTCTGTATTTCCCCATCACTACAACTTTCAAATATTTAAAGCCAACGTGCATATTCTCCTAATCTGTTCCTCTTCTCCATTTTCCCAAACGCCCGTGTGAATATAAGGGTATTCATAATCTCCTTAGCGCGCAGATTATAGAAAAAAAACATCAGCATTGACCAAGTGGCAACCCGACTAATGATGATATTGTAGCTACCAGTCCTTCAATCTCTCCACCTGCCACGATTCCCCTCAACACCACGAATAAAGTGTTTGGTTATTTTAGAACTTCCTGGATTCAATCGGAATGGACCGATAAGCTCAATAAACTAAAAAAGTGCAACGAGCCTCCTCATGATGATAATGATGTTTTCTTAGTAATTGGCACTCCACGTCATGCCGAGAAGATTAAAGGCTGTCGTTTCAAAATCAATATCCCATCTAGATACGTATGATTATCTTTGAACCCCGCCAATGTTGTCCTTGTTTTGGACAAGATGGGGATGACCAAATGAATATGTAAGAAAACTAAAAATAAAAAGCAACTTTTTATTAAACTTAAGTCTATTTATAAATTTAAGCCTAAATATAATACCAATTCTAGCTCCAAGTCTGTATCCCCCACTTTCTCCAATCCCTTCTTAATGTAACTAAATCCTCCTCCAAACCTTCTTCGGCTCCACTTTCGACTTTGATCCACTTTCAAATTGGCAAGGAATGATAAAGAGAAAGCCGAAATCTTTGCCATCCATCTGGAAGAAACTTTTAAACCTATCGATAGACAAGCGCTATTAAAAATATCAACACTTGACAATTACATAATAACTAGTGCAATGCTAAAGGAACTTCAGCAAGTAATAAAGAAACTGAAAACTAAGAAGGGCCCTGGGTACGGACCTGGATAGAGAACCCTAAAATATTGCCAAGGAAAGCTATAATTAAGCTTCTCTGCATAATAAACGCTGAGTTTGGATAAGAAAGTGGTTCTAAGACTAGGAAAACCTCCGAATGACAAAAAGTCATATACTATATACGTATACCTATTTCGATTCTTCCGATTATGACAAACAATTTTGAGAGGGTGTTACTTAGGCGATTGCAGGCGATTATAGAAAGAAAACGCTTCATTTCTTATAATCAGTTTGGACTCAGAAGCAAGCATTCTACAATTGTCCAAGTACGTAGAATAACTGATATAATTGAGTAGCTCTTGAAAAAAAAAAGATTTGCAAGGTATGGCACTAAAGCTTAAAGTGCAAATTACGGCATTTATAACATTTTGAAGACCTACTTCACAAATAGATTCTTCCGCGCCAAACACGGAAGCGAATTTTAAAGAAATAGCGGTTGGAGTACGGCAAGGAAGCGTTCTAGGTCCGCTTTAATATCGAGTATGTACTCATGATATACCGTAAGAAGAAGGCACCGTATTAGCAACATTTGGCGGCGATACTGCTATCTTCATAAAACGATCGAAGAGACTACTGAACAATTGGGAGAAACGCTGGACAGAGGTAATGAATAAACTAAGATTTAGCGAATCGCACTTAATGAAGCCAAATCTGTGTATGCCAATTTTGCTTATAAGAATAATTTACCAATCTTTACTTACTTGCAAATACCGTTTGCTCGGAATGACACTTGATGCAAAGTTGATCCAAACATTTTAAATTAAATGCAGAGAAAATATTTCACGCTTAACATAGAGAATAAATTGCTTTTATACAGCAAGTGCTAAAGCCGGTGTGGACATATAGAATACAAGTCTAGGACAGTACCAAAAAAAGCGGTGTCTACGCCCTTTTTTAGCAGAAAGCGGTCGTGGCTCCCAGCATTTTTAACCGAAATTCAAAGATTCTGATGAAAAACTTAACCATCACCATAAATAGCTTTGAAAAACCAATACAGGTTTTTTTTTAAAGAAACTCCCCCAAAAAGTGGGCGTTGCCGTGAATAATGCATGGACGAAATATATAGAAGGTCAGCGTCTACATATTTTACTGCCTTTTTCTGTGGGCGGATTTTAACAATTTTTACACTTGTACTGTTTCGAATTCCACAAAGCTTCTATACCAAATTTTATGTTCCTAACGAACGAACATGGCCAGATTGACATAAATTTTCATGCTAATCACAATTATATATTGTTTTGGGGGTGTCGTTATCATTTCTCTATGTTGCAAACAACGTATCAAACTTAATATACTCGTAGTATACCCTGGATAGAGCATAAAAAGAGAAATCAACATGATCATTAGTTTTAATAATTACACAAAGTTAATTATGTTTTAATGTTTAATAATTCATACAAAATGTAGTCTTTAAAATGTACATTCAAAACTAATATATGTATTTGCCCAAGTATACATTAAACTGCTACGATAGTTAAGAGCATGATTACAAAAACAAGAAAGCGGTTTCCAGCTTATGACGCCTTTAGAATCCGCTTGGCTTCAAGTATGGGATATGTAGTTCTTACAGAAATAGAATCTTTATAGTTTCAAAAGTATTGGACATACGAGTATTGCTAAGAAATGGTGAATATCTTTATACTTAGGTGTTAGCTTTCGGTAAGCAAAAATTATTTATGCTCAATCAGTGGCTAGGTGTTTTATAGCCTGGTTGATGATGTTTGCGCTCTATTCAGACATTACTTATCGACTCTTACTATACAATTGTAGAACTTGTCTTGCCAAATGATTGATTGATGTTACCCTTGGTCGACACAACAAGAGGATGCGCACAAAGAGGAATCAACTGTTAAGCCGACCCTTTGCGTCATCATACAAAGGGGTCTAATAGCAACTCAAGAATGCACGGCTGGACTCAACAAAAACTCGGCAAAAACTACAATAGTACCATTTACGAAAAAAAGGGAGCTTGAATTGTAGCCATCCGGCTGTAGGGCATGGAACTGACACCAGTAAAAGAAGAGAAATATCTAGGAATACGAGGGTGGGCCAATAAGTTCCTGAAAAATTAAATAAGGAACGCTCTTTTCGGTATAAAAACATTTTATTTTTCAACATAGTCTCCTTTTAGCTCCATACACTTCATCCAATGTTTCTCCAATTTTTTGATGCCCTCCAAATAATACGATTTCTCGAGCCCTTCAAAATAAGCGTTTGTTTCAGCAATGACCTCTTCATTCGACCCAAATCTCTTACCTCCGAGCCATTTCTTCATGTTTGGAAACAAGAAATAGTCGCAGGGGGCTACACCTGGGGAATATGCTGCATGAGGGAGGAGTTCGTAGCCTAACTCATGCAATTTTGCCATTGCGACTGCGGACTTGTGCGCCGCTGCGTTGTCCTGGTGAAAAAGAACTTTTTTCTTCGCCAAATGCCGCCATTTTTGCCTCAAATCGGCTTGGAATTGATCCAGCAGCTCTGCGTAATATGCGCCGGTGATCGTTTTACCCTTTTCAAGGTAATCGATGTGAATAACACCGCGCGCATCCCAAAAAACTGTCGCCATGACCTTGTTTGCTGACAAACCCGCTTTGGCCTTCTTCGGCTTCGATTCACCAAGAGAAGTCCATTGTTTTGACTGTTCCTTGGTTTCCGGTGTGTTGTGGTGAATCCAGGTTTCATCCACGGTTACGAAAAGGCGCAAAAACTCAGCCGAATTTTTCTGGAACATCGCCAAACACACCTTTGAAGTTGTCAAATGAATGCGTTTGTTGTCGATTGTGAGCAAACGCGGCACCCATCTTGCGGAAAGCTTTTGCATGTCCAAATATTTTTGTAAAATCGAAATCACTGAGCCATGTGATAAGCCTGTGGCCTCTTCAAGCTCGCACACTTTAACTCACCGATCGTCCATTATCAAACCATGGATTTTGTCGACCATTTCTGGTGTGGTGACCTCAATTGGGCGACCAGAACGTTCGGCGTCACTTGTGCTTGAACGACCGCACCGAAATTAAATAAACCAGTGGTGAATGGTTTCAATCGATGGTGAAGAGTCCCCATAATATTTGTCAAGCTTTTGTTTGGTTTGCATGATAGTTTTTTTTTTTGCAAAAAAAGGGTTTAATGAGCACTCGAAATTCACTTTTTTCCATTTTAACGAAAATGCTAGTGGGCGTCTATATAAAATGGCTGCCACAACAAAACTATTTGACAGATCTGTCTGAAAATTTGGGTGCGTTCTTTTGAAAGATGATTCTTGACAGAAAAAAATTAAATTTAAGGTGAAGACACAATTTGTGTTAATTTTCATGTTAAATTTCAGGATCCACCCTCGTACACCTAGACAGTAAACTCATGTGGAAAAAGCACACAGAAGACATATCCAAAAAGGCCACCCGTGCTCTCGTGATATGTAGAAGCCTAGCGGTTAAGTCTTGTGAACTTAGCCTGTTCGTTCTAAGATGGATTTATATCACCATTGTGAGGCCAACGGTCACATATGGAACGATAGCGTGGGCAAAACGAACTAGCCAAAACGAGGCAGACACTCACTAAAGTGCAAAGATCTGCTTGCCTCCGTATTACTGAAGCCATGAGAACATGTCCCACTTCACATCGTAGTTGTGTAAAACGCAGAACGGGCGATCCTAAGGATGGCAAAGGAGGGTATCGGGAGGGAGAAAAACATCAGTTCGAACGAATATGATGTACTTTTCAAGAAACTTCCCCTTCCAATCGACAGTATCAGGAAATTTAACTTTGATAAAAAATTCCGTACGATGTTAAGTAATAAGAATGAATGAATATACGGACTGAGTAACCCGTACAATAAAGTGGTATACAGACGGATCGAGAACTGAAGAAGAAACAGGGGCAGGTGTATATGGGCCAGGAACAAAGCACTCAGTGCCTATGGGCAAAAGTGCCAGCATCTTTCAAGCTGAAATACACTCTATAGATAGATGTCCAATTCAACAAGATACATCTTCCAGGGCATATCTATGTATATATATACGCGATACTACTTTATTGCAGCACTTTTACTTAATGCACTATTCTCATTAAAAATCAACTCACAATTTTTCAGTAACTTTTCCTTCCAGTTCAGAATGAATATATTTATCTTCCAAAAAGGGCATAAATGGAAAACTATCCACCACCATAATTTCTATAATACCTTCTCCAAATTCCCATGAAACTCCACCTCTATAACTAATTCCCCTGCAACCTTAACCCTGGCATCTGAAATTTTACATAATTTGAGTTCACTCTGTACAATTACAACTTTCCGCAGTGTTTGCTGTTCCTTCGCATTTCTTCTGCCTGAAACGACCCTTATCGCTTCTTTTCATTACTGTGTTGATCGAGCTAACACCAGGATGTATTGTTCTTTGATCCTTTTCTGACGAAGAGTATCTCCAGATTGAGAGCGATCTCGCAACAATTGTCGAGTTTTCTGCTATCATCTGTCAGAATTATTTTGTTAAATACGATCACTGCGGAGACCCACAATGAACTTATCGGTGAGAGCATCTTCCAGGGCAAGACTGTGTAACGTACACGCGTTCATCACAGAGGCCTAAACGAAATTTCCGAAGTCTCCGATTGATTCTCCCTCCTCCTGCTTTCCTTTTGCGAACTTAAACCGCTCCGCTTTCTTATTGTGCTTCGGAGCATAATGCTGTTTTAGTAAAGCAATCAGCTCAGGAAATTTGGTCCCACTAATCAATGTGGGTGCTGACAGCATCTTTAACACTTTGTGCACCTCTGAACACACAATAGTAATAAACACAAGTGTCTGTCATTCACTTTTAATATTCTTGGCAATAAAATATTGTAGTATCCAGTCCTTGTAAGCCGCAAAATCTTCTCCTGGGAAGAACTCATTTAAAGGGTGTCCCAAAATTCACGCAAGAAGTAATTTTGATAGAAAGCATAGGTTTTTAATTAAAAGTTGTAAATGTTTTATTGATTCATAAAGCATACAGTATAGGGTCATGTACGGAATAGCATATCGGGTAAATGGCCTCCATGACTTTGCTGGCACATACGCACTCCTTTCTCGAAATTTGCCATGGCCGTTTTGCATAAATGTGGCTGAATTTCGATGATACAGCGCTCAATTTGCTCCTTCAAGGCGTGGGTGGTCGTGGGCTTGTTGGCATAAACCTTAGACTTCAAAAAACCTAAAAAAAAATAGTCCAACGGCGTTAAATCGCATAATCTGGTCGGCCAATTTTGATCACCAAAACGGGAAAATACACGACCAGGAAATGACTATGGCAAGTGGCACATATCGTCCCCATCCATATCTTGCAATTTAGGTACAAAAAATTAGGTTGGGGGGCTGTGCATCTCGAAAGGTGTTTACACGGGGGCCTATATGGAACCTTATGAATCTCATTAAGTCCATCAGCGATACATGTCCCAACTCACCCAGTTCTCCGAAGAGTCTGTTTTCTATAATATATTGTAATATGCGAGCTACGGCTCGAGTAGATAAAACAATTATTCTGTGAAATTATTTCTTTATTTTCTACTCTATAGAACAATTCAAGTTCACACTATACTATTCTTCGCAATTTCTTTTCTTACAAGGTCTCTTTCCTCTCAAATCACTTTATCTCCTTTCAATTACTTAATTCACAAATCCAAACTAATTACTTTTTCTTGTTCACTCTCAACTTTCAATTTATCACCAAATTACAACTTCGCCCATTATCACTTTTCCAATCTCTTCGCCACGGTTCTAAACCAACTGTCCTTTTTTTGATCGCCATCTGTCCTTATATAGCAGAAGTTTCTGATAGCCAGAAACTTCTAGCAAATTCTTCGACCACTGGAACAAGAGAAATAATTCTTGCAGTTTTAATTCCCTTTTATCCCTGATATTATTCGTCTCTTTCGTTGACATGAGCTGTGGAGACTTCGTCCCAGACACGAACCTCGAATGAAAGGACAGTTCGAACCAAAATTCTGCCAGAATGGAAAGTCACTTCGGAATTTGTTGCGTCATATTTTTAGGGGGCGTAGTTATTATTATGCTACACTGCCCCCTCTTAGACGTGTTCGTCCCGAACAAGTGCATCCTCATTTCGGCCATTGTATCGACTCAGTCGGTCCACATGAACCACTTTCATTTTGGCCCTCGGTCCTCGCTGGATGCGGTAGACAACATCGTTGATGCGGGTTACTATTCTGTAGGGACCTTCCCAGTTCCGCTGTAATTTAGGTGATTTCCCCTTTTGGCGATGGGGATTATACAGCCACACCAGATCTCCTTCCTGGAATCCTGACGTTGTTGCCTTGGCATCATACCTGGTCTTCATGTGGTCGCTCGTCATCTTAATCTGGCTTCTGGTCCTTTGGTGTATGTCCCTAAGCCTTTCCCTAAGGTCCGCCACGTACTCTTCTTCATTTCTGGGCTCATTGGTAGGAGATCCAAATTTCACCTCACTGGGTAAAAGAGCTATTCCACCAAATAAGATTTCGAACGGCGTATGTCGAGTAGTGCTATGCACGGCACTTCTATAGGCCATCAAAAACAAGGGAATCTGCCGGTCCCAATCCCATTGGTAGTCACCTACGACCTTCGAGAGATGTTCGTCCAAAGTCCTATTGAAACGCTCCACCATACCGTCCGACTGTGGATGAAGCGGGGTTGTCCTTGTCTTTTTGATTCCGAGTAGTTGACACATCTCTTGGAAGATTCTTGACTCGAAGTTCCGCCCTTGGTCAGAATGCAATTCCAAGGGCACACCGAATCTGCTAACCCAATTGTAGACGATCTGCTCCGCCACGGTTCTGGCTTCCTGATAAGATTCTCTGCCATAGTTCGCTGCTCCTGATTCAGCTCACTGGACTGGAGAATCGTCTCTCTCGTTTCCGCTGTCCAAGGTGATGGGAGAGGTTTTGGAGCATCACGTTCAGATATTGTTGCGACGGCGGTAATCGGCGTGCATTTTCCAGTCACCTCCCCTCGCCTTAGTTTGACAGTGTGTGGTCTTGCGTTCAAAACCCTCACTGGAACCATGGTGTTCTTTGGTTCGACTAACGTCTTTCCCACGATGTAGTCTTGAGAATTCTTCTCTGGGTCTGGTTCTACTATGTAGAATCGGTGGCTCCCAAGATCACCTTCCAGTTTCGTCCAAATGATTGTCTCTGAAGACGGCGGCAAAACTTCGTCTTTGCTGATGACTGTCCTGAGAGTTACGGCATTCTCATTTCCGTACACCATCGGAATCTCCTCATTTCGATACCTCAGTACTTGCATCCCGATGTCCAAGATTACTTCATTTGCTTTCATGAAGTCTACTCCGATGATGCACTCGTCGCATATATCTGCCACCAGAAACGCATGGGAGAACGTCAGTCCTGCCAGAGTAATCGTAAGACGAACTTCTCCAAATACCTTCGCCATTTCCCCTGTTGCAGTCTTCAGGCAGTAGCTGTTGGTGTTGTGCAGCCAGGAGCTTCTGACGATATCTCTTCTTACAATGGAGGCGGTAGCACCTGTGTCGATGGTGGCTACGCACTTCTTCTTGTTGATTAGTGCCTCCACTGTCAGGCTCTTGTTACCCCGTTTGGTTTGCGAAACTTGAATGGTGGTCCTGGGGGCCTCGATTCCAGTAACCAACTTCTGCCCCGCGAAGTTGGTCCTTACGCATCTCCCGACTGCTGGTTTTGGGAAGTCTGACCGACAGGATGCTTCCTCTCTGCTTCTCCTACTTCCGCAATGTGGACAATTTCCTCGTCTAGGTGCACTTCTGCACTGCCGTTGTAGGTGTCCGGTTTGGTTGCAATTCCAGCAACGGATTTGACTTCCGCGAGCTCTGTCTTCATCCATGACGGCTGTTCTCTGGCATGAGCATTCCACGACGGACATTTCCCTGACACGGTGTATTCCCTGGTATGCTTGGTCCGCAGCCTTCATTGACAAAGCGAATGCCAATGCCTCGGGGAGTGTTCGCTTTTCAGCCATCCTTACAGCCATTTGCAGTTATCTGTCCTCTATGGCCTGAATAAAAGCTTCCACCGCCATTTCGTTGATAAGCTCCTCACCGGCTTTAGGGTATGAAAGATGGGCTAGTCGCTCTATATCCGCTTGCAACTGTTGGAGCGTTTCCCCCCTTTTCTGGACTCGACTACGCAGCTGAACCCTGTACACCTGCTGCATGTGTTCATCCCCAAACCGCATCTCGATAGCCTGAACCAGAGAGTCGTAGTTCTGCTGTTTATCTTCCGGGATGGTCTGCAAGAGCTCCGCAGCTGGACCCCTCAGTGCAAGTGTGAGTGCAATGGACTTCGCTTCATCGTCCCAGCTATTGGTCATTGCGGCCGCTTCGAATTGCCTTTTATAAATTGGCCATGATGTTTGACCATCGAAGATAGGAGGCTGCATCTCCTTTCTTCTCAGACCGTCAGTGGAATATTCCCGTGCTTTCTGTCTCTTCACATTGCTGAGCTCCTTAGCAAGATTTTCGACTTGCTTCCCTACTATCTCGAATTGCGTATCCACTTTTTCAAACTGAGTCTCTATTTTCCCGAACTGAGTTTCATGTTTCTCAAAATTTTCATCGAATCTAGTTTCGACTTTTCCGAGTTGCGTCTCGACCTTCTCGATTTTCTCTTCGATCACTTCGAATTTGGATTCCAAGTTCTTGTTTTGCTCATCAAGTTTACTTTCCAGAGCATCTAGAGAATTCTTTTGTTCATCCAGCTTAAGTTCTAGAGAATTCTTTTGTTCGTCCATTGCTTTCTTTTGTTCGTCCATTGCTTTCTTTTGTTCGTCCATTGCTTTCTTTTGTTCATCCAGCTTAAGTTCTAGAGAATTCTTTTGTTCGTCCAGCTTAAGTTCTATAGAATTCCTTTGGTCTTCTATTGCTTTCTTTGGTTCGTCCATGACTAACTTAAGTTGCAGGAGCAGACTCGTTATACCCGGGTCGGCTGCTGTACTTGCTGGTTCCTCTTCCACGTCAAACTCTAAGTCGTGCGGATTTTCACCTTCCTGCGTTACTGCTTCTTCCAGACGAATCAGCAGGGCATCTTTTCCCCCAGTTGTGTCGAGGTTCCGCTTACTGAGTTCTGCCTTTAGTTGAGTTATAGTTAGTTTTCCCAATTTGCGACCCATTTTGCGCAACTAATTAACTCAACACAGAAATCGTTTTTTTTTTTTTTTTTGCTTGTGCAATTTCACACCACGGAAATAGTTATTCACAGAATACGTTTTATCCCACTTCTGACACCAATGTAATATGCGAGCTACGGCTCGATTAGATAAAACAATTATTCTGTGAAATTATTTCTTTATTTTCTACTCTATAGAACAATTCAAGTTCACACTATACTATTCTTCGCAATTTCTTTTCTTACAAGGTCTCTTTCCTCTCAAATCACTTTATCTCCTTTCAATTACTTAATTCACAAATCCAAACTAATTACTTTTTCTTGTTCACTCTCAACTTTCAATTTATCACCAAATTACAACTTCGCCCATTATCACTTTTCCAATCTCTTCGCCACGGTTCTAAACCAACTGTCCTTTTTTTGATCGCCATCTGTCCTTATATAGCAGAAGTTTCTGATAGCCAGAAACTTCTAGCAAATTCTTCGACCACTGGAACAAGAGAAATAATTCTTGCAGTTTTAATTCCCTTTTATCCCTGATATTATTCGTCTCTTTCGTTGACATGAGCTGTGGAGACTTCGTCCCAGACACGAACCTCGAATGAAAGGACAGTTCGAACCAAAATTCTGCCAGAATGGAAAGTCACTTCGGAATTTGTTGCGTCATATTTTTAGGGGGCGTAGTTATTATTATGCTACAATATATTTTTTTTTTTTTATAATTTGCACGTGTTAAAGGGGATATGAATACCCTTATACTAATTTTTTAGAGCACGTGCGTTTTGTGGAAAGAGGAAGAGACAGAGAGGAAGACAGAGTGGTGTAGTTCGAAACTCAAGTGGTATTAAGTTTCTGTAAACTCCAAGGGTGGCTGTCCAGATAACTGGGGAGTGTTTTTGTTTGTTTTCGCTATTATTGTCGTTGCTTATGATTCATAGTATTTTTGTCCATCCTCCTGATGTCATCATCACGATCAAGTTGCATTTTAGCCATATGACCACCCTACTGCCAGTGTTATGCCTTCACAGTAGTGTTGACTTACCTTTCGCAAGTGATCGACTTTTTTATTTATTTCATGCGAAATAAATAGATGATTTTTGACATTCGAACCGTAAATCAACAGCGTGACAAGTGATGATGTTACCACTACACCACGGTCAACGGTTGTGGAGATTTGGGTAGTCGCAGAGCAGGTGTTTGATGGTTTCTGTTTCTTCCTCATCTTGACAGCTCCTGCAGTAGTCCGGGAAGTTTATGCCCAGTCCTTTTTTTTTGTTTAATGCGGATTTCCTATTTCCCCTTAGCTGGTAAGCATTTGGTTCTCCCATCATTTAATTGTGGCCATAGTCTGCGGGATGTAAGTATTGGTTCGTTTCCTGGTCCTACGATTTATTTTCTCTTTCATTACACCAATAGGGATGTCGGATTGTGTTTTTTTTTTTTTGCGTTGGGAGGTGGGAATCTTTCAAAGAGATTTGCACCCACTAAACCCACCTCCCCTTCTACCCCTGGTCCTCGCCGCACTGCCATCAATCATTTCATAGCCAGGGTAGCTTCAGCCTTACATACTCGGCTCGTTTGTGTTGCCAGCTGTCTGCGCGACGTTTCGCTGTCGCTCTTGTCTTCGTTGTTCTTTCATGATGATAGCCACAGTTTCGCTTACTGCTTTCCTAGGTTCTTGTGTGCTTGTCATCTATCTGGTGGTGTTTTCTGGTGTCAAGTCCACACCCAGTATGTTCGGAACATGATGTGTTCTGCATCCTCGACTGCTTCCGTGCACGTTGGGCAATAAGGATTGTCTTCGTCCCCAAATCTGTGGAGGCAGGCTCTGAAACACCCATGACCAGTAAGCATTTGAGTCAGATAGAAGTTCAGCTCTCCGTGCTTCCTATTGATCCAAGGGTCTATATTGGGGATCAATCTCTGCGTCCATCTGCCTTTGTCAGAAAAGTTCAATCTCTCTTGCCATTCTTCGAGGTCTTCTGTTTAGGTCGTTCAATATTGGCATGATCCTTGTCAGGGCAGACTTGCTGCATTCTCAGCTGCTTGTTGCTGGTGTTGCTTAAAAGTCAACCTTGCAACTATAGTAATGCCAAGGTACTTCAGCTCTGGTTTGGAAACTACAACGTGATCGCCCACGGTTACTCTTATAGTCCCCATAGCTCGTCTGCTGCTGATGAGCACTACTTTGGTCTTTTCCTCTCCTAGTTTTACTAGCCAGTCCTGTACCATAGTACCTAGTACGGAGCCTTGGGGACACCGCCTGTGACGTTATGCTACCTCATTCCGTCGTCGGTGCAATAGTACAGTATTCTATTTATTTTCTGCAAGTAGTTCGGTACTGTCTTGGCGGTAAGTGTTCGCAGAATGTTATTCCAGTTTCCGCTGTTGAAGGAGTTTTTAACATCCAGTGTATTGATTGTTCATTACTGTTTACTTCCGCCCTTCCATCGTCTTCCTTCGATGACTTTTTTCGCAGTATATACGACTTCGTCGATGGCCTCAATCGTAGAGCGTGTCTGATGGAAGCAGGCCCTTCATTGATTGCGCTTTCCAATCTGTCACTTATTATGCACTGTCCAGCATGCATAGAGGCCTATACGATGAGGGATCCTGCGGTGGTGTTGTCTTTTCTGGAAATCTGGAAACCAACGAACTTCTTTTAAATGGGTGTGCTAATACAGTAAGCTCCCTTCTCCTTGAAAATAATTATTTTTTGGCTTTATTGTTTTTTTTTCTGTATTTTTGTATTTTTTTCAGGTGTGCAATGAGCATAAGTTTAGAAAATTCAAAAATGTTAAAATGTTGATATATTGCTTCAGTTTGAAAATTTTGAGAAAGTATTCACCTATTTAAAATAAAGTCCTCTTTTCTATAACTTTACTCATGAATAATTTTAATGTAAAATAAAAAAAAAAAAGTATTACAATTTATTTATTGTACTTGGTTTTAATTATATTTTTATAATTACTTCCCTTTAATTAGATTTCAGTTATATCAGTGTAGCTCGATTATATTCTAAATAATTGTAATTTCAGTGAAAAGTGGGCGTAGCGTTGTGAACCTTTTGGTTCAAATGCAATGAAATCCTTCTACTAGGACGATATTCTTTCGATTTTTAGAGAATTTACTACATAATTTGTTCCTAAAACGTTTCCTCGGAAGAAAGTGGGTGTGGTGCTCGCCATTTGCAACCGAAGTAACAATAAAACCTAATCATCACCGTGAATAGCTTTGAGAGAGTAAAATACGATTTTTTTTTAAGAAAATAAGAATGGCGTTGAGAAATTTTTAAAACAGATGCAATGATATCTCTCTATGCAGAGGATGGATGGTGGGCGGTTTTCTAAAATGTTTACACTTGTACTTCTTCGGATTCTATAAAGCTGGTATACCAAATTTCATGTTCCTAGGCCCAAAAAGTGGTGACATACGGACGGATGGTCGCACGGACGGACATGGCTAGATCGACATGACTTTAGATGCCGAACACAAATATATGTACTTTTGAGGGTCAATTATTATTATTTTTCTGTACTACAAACTACATATGTATGTAACAAAGGTAATATTCCCTGGATAGGGTATAAAGAAATTTGCTACGCTATTCGACTTTTTGCTACGCTATTTTGCTACAGATATTTTTTTATTTGCGACTACAGTATAAAAGTGACACCAGCAAACATAGTTTGCTTCAGTTAATGTTTCTTAATCACTTGAAATGAAGTCTGTAGTGATCTCAGCTTCGGTCTTTGCGTTAGTTAGTTGGGCGAATATTGCTGCCGATAAAGAGATATATATGCCATTTATTGCCGGTGGGTTTCAAATTAACATTACCGAGGTGCCCTATCAAGTTTCAGTGCGCAAGTATGACACTCACATTTGTGGAGGCTCAATCATATCCAAGGACAAAATACTTACAGCTGCTCATTGCACAAATTGTATATCAATTGATACGTTAAGCGTCCGGGTTGGATCCTCCGTTCACTTTGATGGTGAATCGTTTTATCTTAGAGCGATTCAGCAACATTTTTATTTTGACTCAAAAACATTTTCGAACGATATTTCTGTGTTGTACCCTAGCAAACCACTGACATATGGACCAACCATTTAACCGATCAAATTGGCCCAGAATCGCCCAAGGCCCTATACGATTCTAATTTTCAGTGGATGGGGTAGACTTAGCGAGACTTCTTTCGGTATTCAGACAAATTTACGAGCAGCTTACGTTCCAATAATTAGTCAAGATGTTTGCAAAGATTTATTTTCATGTTATACATTAAATGATGTCATGTTATGTGCTGGTTATCTTAATGGTATTGTGGATTCTTGTGGCGGT
Organism: Pocota personata; assembly: GCA_963082735.1. Lineage (NCBI taxonomy): Eukaryota > Metazoa > Arthropoda > Insecta > Diptera > Syrphidae > Pocota > Pocota personata. The sequence continues at coordinate 54,607,357 of OY720432.1, read as the reverse complement.
GACTCCGGAGGGCCATTGGTTGATCCATCAACTGAAGAGCTGGTGGGTGTAATTTCATGGGGAATTCGCTGCGCTCACCCGAATGAACCTGGAGTTTATGCATCTGTTCCTGATTTATTTTATGATATAAAAGAGCTTGCAGCTGAAGACTGTAGTCTTAGTGTGTAGATGAAAATGGTTTAAATAAATTTTGTTCAAACCTTAAATAGAATCTGAGTTTTGATTTCGTTGTACGATTAAATCGGATCGAGAACTTGACTTGCAACTTGAATAATTCATTTTGCAAAATATTGATTCAAGACCCTTTGAGTTTTATGCCAATTGGGTAATCAGCTTTTCTTTGCAATTTTACATCCACACTTCTGTCAAAATACATAAAATGTTTTAAACGATTCTTTTCTCTTTACGCGGATTGGTGCTGAGTGAGATGGTTTGGAGCAGCATAGGACAATCAATGTTACCTGCTAATAACTGATGTACAAATAGTATATCGACAACTTTTCTACGCTTTTCAAGCGATTGCATGTTCAGCAAGTTCAAGCGATGCTCGTAAGGAGGTAAGTTGAATCTGTTAGGCCACGGGAGTCCACGTAGAGCAAAACGGATGAACCTCCGTTGGACACACTCAATTCGATACGAATGTGTATCAAATATAGGGAGACCAAACTTGGCAGGCATATTCTAGAATTGGTCTTACAAATGTGAAGTACAGAGATTTCGTGACGTAAGGATTTGAGAATTCCTTGGACCAATGTTTCACATAACCTAGCGCAGAATTTGCTCTGCTAATAATATTGTCAATATGACTACGAAAATTAAGCTCACTGTCGCAAATGACACCCAAATCACGCAGAAAGGTGACAGTGGGAACAGGCTCATCGCAAATCACGTTCGTTCTAGGAGCTGTCGGAAGACGCTTTCGGGAATAAGTAATAGCTTGGCATTTATTGACATTCAATTCAAGAAAGTTTTTGTTACACCAAGTAGAAAAGCTGTTCAAGTCAGATTGAAGTGCACGGGAGTCAGTGGGAGTGGAGATGTGTGCAAAAATTTTCATGTCGTCCGCATAAACTGACAGACGGGAATATTTAATAATGCCATCAACATCATTAATTGACAAAATGAAAATCAGGGGACCAAGATGGCTACCTTGAGGGACACCAGAGGGGGCCATAAAGGGATCAGATATAAAGGATCTAAAAAGGACTTCATATTGACGTTCATTAAGGTAGGATTTGATCCACGCAATAAACCAGACTGAAAACCGAGAGCTTTGAGTTTCAAAAAAAAAAATTCGTGCGAAATTTTATCGAAGGCTTTGCTGATATCGGTAGCAACAACATCGACTTCCTTGCCTTCCTCCAATGCGCTGGATACAAATTCGGTTAGGTTTGTGGTTGTTGACCTTCCCTTTAAGAAACCGTGTTGGTGAGGGAAAAATATAGACTTACAATGGAAAAACATTGCATCGTAAACAATACTTTCGAATAGCTTAGGTATGCAAGAGAGTTTAGCTATGGGACGATAATTAGAAATTTTATTTTTCGGGCCTTTTTTATGAAGGGGAATAATAAAAGAGCTTTTCCAAAGCCTAGGGAAAACGGACTGTGAAAGCGACAGAGAAGTAAGGGGTTGAGCTAAAGAGTCTACACATTTTTCTAAAACTACGGCAGTTATACCATCCCGACGAGCGGAGTATTCGCAATTTAAGTCTTTCGATCTTTTCTTTTAGAGTAGCTCTCCTAAAATAAGAGTAGCATTGCTTCTTTGTTTGAACTTAGAACGCAATCCTGAAGAACCGCAACAGGTTCAATTTGTAATATTTTTACCTACTTTACTTTCTTATGAGTTATTTGCGCACTTAACCTCTGAGCCACGCTACCCACATCATCAATAGGGTTTATTTATGTAGGTTTAAAAATGAACAAAAACGATGACCACTGAAGCAGTAAATAATCCGGTTAATATAAGTGGTATCCAAATACAGGTGGTTGCAGAGTATGTGTATCTGGGTCAGCTACTCATTTTCCATAATGATCACAAAATGTTAAAACAAATCGAAGGATTCAACTTGCCTGGCTAGCATTTGAAAAATTTAGGGACGTCCAATATATCACAGTATTTAAAAAAAACAAAATTTTTAACCAGAGTGTATTAAGAATTATTATGTATGCGTCCGAGACACGGACTCTTACTGAACGACTTAGAACAAAATTAAAAGTGTCCCAAGGAGTTATGGGAAGCTCAATGCTAAAAATATCTTCGAACTAAAGTATAAGACAACTCAAAGCCTGTAATATCTAGCAAGAGGAACTAAGTTGGAGATTTGGTTCGAACAGTTGATGAAAGGTGAACGAAAAACGTTACCGTGAGGCAACCGAGTACTGGGCGGAAAGGTGGAAGAAGACCAAGAATGAGATAGTAGAATGACACAAGCATAGCAGCAGGAAGTAACTGTCGCGTAAAGAATATTCAAGAGAGGATGTCAGCAAGCTAAGTATAAACTGCAGTGGGCTGGTTTGCAAATCAGAAAATTCAGATGTTGGACTTACCTGCTCAATCACTAGCCACCCAGAAATAATTAACTTCGTACCAGACTCAGTAAATTGTATTAGCTTAGAAATAAATTTAAGTTTTGTAATTGAGAAAAGAGTTATCTTTGACTTTAAGTTACAGATTAAGCACAAAAGTGGATTGTAAACTTAGTTTTCTCGAACACATCCGCTAAAAGCTTTTACACTATTTGTCATAACGACCTAATAACATAAAGAAAAGAAAGCAGCTTTTTCTCGGTCTTCTAAAATATGGTAAACTCCCGAAATATCATTATCCCTTTGCTTACTTTTCATAACAAATACTAAATTTGCTAAATTACCTAAATATAAATTCACTATCTATTGAATTGTTTTAAACTATTTACTAAGGATTTTCTAAATTTAAAATTATCTGAATATTATATCGGACGTACTGTTTCAATTTCTACTCACACCTGTCTATAAGACCAAATATTTTCGATCCCGAGATTTTGATCAATCTTTGTATTACCATAATAGAGAATTAAAAAATGTGGTCTCTCAAACGATCGCCGACTGCAGCTTACCCGGCTAAACGCATTTTCTTCAAACTTCTTTTCTGAGATCTGTGAAACCGATTATCTCAAAAACCGCTCTAACAACATCGTTCAACTCGCATGCTTGAGTTGAGGTGCGTATATTCTACAGGATGGCGTACGACGCTTTTGGACAAAAACATGTTAACGGTACTTGGATTATTGACCAGTTTTTTTCTCGGATACAACTCCGGCGATTTTGTTCAAGATCGCTATCTAATCAATACTTGATATATACGGGATCACTTTTTTTTCGATTTTTAACGGATTTTTTTAAAAAATAAACCTAATTTGAACGACTTTGTTTAATTTTTGAACTGAGTGATTTGCAAATAAACTGCATATAGGTGCAAGTATGTGGTCCCCAGTCGCGCAGTTTATGCCGTTGGCTTACTGGTTGCGTAAGTATGGAGTTTGAAGTTTGCACGGTCCATGATTCGGATCCGTCAAGCATTTTAAAAAGATGACATTTCGCATATCGGTCATACAGTGCCTTAATACTACCGAAAAAATATTATTTTTCTTTGCCTTCAAAATGGCTTTCTACGGCCGCCTTGATCTCATTCTCATCCTCCTTTTTTTCAAATTGAAAAAAGGAAAAAGTCGCTCGGGGCCAGGTCTGTCTTGTAGTGTAGCTGGTCTATCGTTGAAAAACCTATGTCTTTTAAGACCTGTCTCGAAATCCGCTCTGTGTGAACAGGCGCGTTATCCTGCAAAAACAACACTCCTTGCCTGAGTTTCCAATGTCGCTTCCGTACCACCGCTTCACGTACCTTAGTCAATAAATTTTCGTAATATTGACCAGTCATTGTAGTCCCCTTTAGCAGGAATCAATCAACAAAACCACTTCGCTGTCCCAAAAAAACAGTAGCCATAAGCTTCGAAGCCGACTTTTTCACCTTGAATATCTTCGGCGGCCTCTCCTCTTTTCCAATCCACTGCATAAACTCTTGTTTGGACTCCGGATCATATTGGCGAACCCAAGTCTCATCTGCAGTTACGATTCGGTTGTAAATTTCATCGAGATTGTCCCCGTCTAACTGCAAAAAATCTTTGCAGCACTCGAGTCGTCTTTACTTGTGGAACGGCGTGGGCATCAACTAATTTTTCAGTTTTATTCAGAGACCACTGACAGAGGACGCCTTGGACGGGGATCGTCTTTACAACTCTCTCGCCCTTGTTGAAATAAGCGATCCAATTTTTTGACCATGGTATATGAAGGCTCAGAATCCTGAAGAGTCGATGACATGTCTTCGAAAATTTCTTAAGGCGATTTTCCTTTTTTTCACGAGGTCCTTTATCACGGCGCGGTACTCAAAATTGCAAGAATTTCCGATTTCGGCTGACACACAGATAATAAAAAAGTGAGATTATTATTGAAACGAGGTGATATTTATACTACTAAAGAGTGCCGCAGATAGGGCTATCACTAATGAGAAGATGACTCGTTGTTGAGTATCTCAGACTGCGAACTTATCAGTCGCCCCTCATACATTTTCGTTTGCATAATCCTTCTGCTTCTAATTTATTATAATGTTGGCTAAATGATTACTATAGACCTGCTAACTAACGACCTTAGTAAGGAGCTTGCAAATTGTGCATAAACGTCTTATCGCCTTTTAATTGGCTGCATTTCCAGCGGAGTTAAAAATGTGTTTCTTTTCGTATAAAATTCTATGTTCGTTCGAGCAATTCTGTAAACTGAAAAATATTGTATAAGTAAAATATTTAGACGTTGACTTTCTCTACATTTCGTTCATACATTGTACATGGCCACTCCCACTTTTGGGGGGCATTTTAAATATTTCGCACCGCCACGCTCACTTTATTAGCCATGAGTTAGATGATGGGGGATAATGTATCATACGATACGTTCTGGACGGATTGTAACTTTCTTGTAAGTTTATTTTCAAACGATTTGGATTCTGTACAGGTTAGATGTAGTTCAGTATATCAGGATACATTAATCTCATCAAAAATATTAACGTAAAAAACGGGACAAGTCTTTTAGTTCAGCCACGGAAAGGAATAGGATGTAAAAATTTGGTCAAGTGCGAGTCGGGTTTCGCGTCGAATTATATCCTAATTTGGCTTTCTCGCTAATTTATAGGAAAGGAGTATCTATAATCTCTTGTATCTTGGACAAATGCTTTTGGTCCAAGACTACACTCATTCGAGAACCTCTTTTGATGAAATTTGATTCGTATGTTTGTCCTCATATGTGTAGTATCGCCAAAAAACTATCAAAATCGGATAGGTTCGCGGGTAAGATGTGGAGGGCGGTGTACGAATACTTAAATAAAACTTATTGATCTCTTAGCTCAAGAATGTGTAAATAGATTTTGATGAAATTTGGTACGCAAGCAAAGACTGGCACGGTAGTTATCCCACCTAAAAGTCATCCTTCCCATACATCTAACTCAGGAGCTACTCAAGGCGAGCTGTTTGACCTAAGATCATCGGATGAATGGGTTTATTTTTAACCCCACGTCTTCCAATATTTTTTTTTTTAAAATGGCTTCTGCCGGTAATAACCTTCTCATGACTCTACAAATTCATTTTTTTTTTCAGATTTTTGACATTCATACTTTCGGTCATAGAGGGGTGTGAGGGAGATCGCCTTTACGATTTTGTGACTTTTTGTTCAACAAACTTTATTCAAAGAAAAATATTTTTTACATATTTGAATTCCCTAGAGCTCTGGCTTTTATGTTTTGTCGCTTGGTAGGGTGGAATATTTTTTTTTTTCTTTGGTTACTAACGAACTGCAAAAGCTACCCCAACAAAATATTTTTAACATTCTCAGTAGTTATTTTCGGTTTATCCCATACTATTTTGTGGCAAAAATTGAGTTCTCTAGATCCAACGGTTCAACGCCCACGCCCATTTTTTGGTAACGTATACTCCAAGCACTACCTTTGTATCAATTTTCAAGGTTCAATGTTGATTAAAAAAACTCGTACCCTACATAGAAGTACCTTCTATTATAGGGTCCCTTGTCCCGACCAATTTTCGGGAGCCAGGGTGAAAAGTCCAACTTCATAATTTGTTAATCTGTCTACACACCAAGTACTACCTCCGAACTAAATTCAAGATTCTATGTTCACGGGAACCGCCCTATAGATTTTGAAGAGGGTGGTCAAAATGATCTAAGTTGTTTCGTTGCTGGAGAACTTGGCGTTAGCATACACATACCTAGGAAGCAGTGGCATGGCGTCCATACAAGCCGATTCGTTCCGGCTTCCCTTTTCAAATATCAAAAATTTTTATTTTGCCATTTGCCAACCATCACATTCAATTATTTGTTCATCAAACCATTTTTCATTCATAAATCATAACTTTATACACGCTCGAAGATGAAATGCTGCGACCACGGTTGTTTATTCATTTTTACTCATACACAAACTCGCACATATAGGCGAGACAAGTATGAACTCTTCTAGCGAGAGAGCGTGCAATGAATTTTTTTGAAAAGCCGTTCATTTTATGCATTCATTTCTTCACAGTAAGAACTTTCAACTCTATTCCTTTCTGGCATATAGTAGAAGTTTATTTGCGATTTCTTTGCCTAACATACTGTAATATGCGAGCTACGTCTCGAGCAGATAAAACAATATTCTGTGAAATTATTTCTTTATTTTCTAGTCTATAGAACAATTCAGGTTCACACTATACTATTCTTCACAATTCTTTTCTTACAATGTCTCTTTCCTCTCAAATCACTTTTTTCAATTACTTAACTCACAAATCCAAACTAATTACTTCTTCTTGTAAACTCTCAACTTTCAATTTATCACAAAATTACAACTTCGCCTATTATCACTTTTCTAATCTCTTCGCCACAGTTTAAAAACTACTGCCCCCTTTTTGATCGCCATCTGTCCTTATATAGCAGGAGTTTCTGATAGCCAGAAACTTCTAGCAAATTCTTCGACCACTGGAACAAGAGAAATTCCAAGATGACAATCATTCTTGCAGTTATAATTCCCTCTCATCCGTGATATTATCCGTCTCTTTCGTAGACATGAACTGTGGAAACCGCAGACACGTACCTCGAATGAAAGGACACTTCGAACCAAAATTCTGCCAGAATGAAAAGACACTTCGGAATTTGTGCATCATACTTTTAGGGGCTACAATACATTCGCTTATGTGGAAAATAACCAAATAATCGGTTGTGTAATTGTGCGTGATTTATTGAAAATTTGGATGCAAGTTTTTGTGATTTTTGTGACTGCTAATTATTAGAAAATTTTAAAAAATTAGCAATTACATATTGGTAGTTAAGTTAGTGTTTTAAATTATTAAATTATTATAAAATAGTGAATGAGCTAAGTGAATAGTTATTAGCTCTATACCAAGTAAGTAATTATAAATCTACTCAAGAGGTGCCCCATTGAACATATTTTATGGCACCAATTAACAAGTAATTAGAGCAAAAAATAAGAAAATATCGATTTTCTTTTGGGATTTCCAGCAATAAAAAACTGTTTTGTCTAGCTTGCAAAAGTATAACCGCATTACATTTTTCTTAATTTTTTTATTTTACCTAATTGTTTTTACAGAATTTAGTATGGGATTTTATTACCGCTTTTTTCAATGATACTAAAAATTCTATTGGTCATACTCTTAAATTGGAATCCTCCAAGGAGTTTCATGCATCCATAATTGATGCTCGAAGCTCGGCAACGTTCGCGAATTGTCATAAACTCAGCGTGTAATTATTCTCTAAAGAAAATCTTTCGGATTACAATCCGGAGAACGTTCCGGCCACTTCATCAATCTGATATTTTGGGCTTGAAACCATTCCAAACTTCGACGACTGACGTGAATCTTGTTGAAAAACACGAGGAAATCGCCGATATCGCCTTAAATATGGTACCAAGTTCTCTTCGAGTAGCTGGGTGTATGCTGCACTATCCATTTTTGTGGAGGTAAAGGCAAGTGAAACCTTACCGCGACCGCAAAAAGCCCCCCCATACCATACAACTTCCAACGCCGAAGTTCCTCTTCGAAAAAACCTTGGTTCCTTTCGTAAATCGTGCCAATATCCATTAAAGCCGTCTGGTCCATCAAGATTAAACTTCTTTTCGTCATTAAAAATAATCTTTAAAAAAATAATATTGTATTAGATTAAGACACACAATGTAACTTACGATTTTCCAATTACGATCCATGTTGTTACAAACGAATTCCACTCTCTTTTCCTTGTGAGCTGCTGTTAGACATGGACCAGGCACCATTTTGCTTCGGACGATTAATCCGCCGCGTTTTATAGTACGCGAAACCGTCCAAACCTTTATTATTCGCCCTTGAACGCTACTTATAAACTTTTGTGGACGGCCAGATCGGATTGCTGTGCCATAAGACTCCGGGTCTTGTAAAAAATTTCGAATAACACGGTCCGATCTTGATATTTTCTTCGTGATTGCTCTAAAGCCCAAACCATCCTCGCGAAAAGCTAGAATTTTTCCTTTTTTACTTCCATTAAATGCGTACCACACGGCATTATTATTTGTTAGAATCACAATAAAAACTGAAAGAAAATTGCTCAGAAATTGCAGTTTTATATCGTGCGGCTATACTTCTGCAAGCTAGACAAAACAGTTTCTTATTGCTGGAAATCCCAAAAGAAAATATCGGGAATTTATTTTTTGCTCTAATTACTTGTTAATTGGTGCCATAAAATAAAAAAATAGTAAAGGGCCTACATCCGTTTAGAGTTTCCCGGAACAGGCCTTTTACAGGGTGCGGTTATACTTTTGCAAAGCAAAGCAGACTAATGAAATTGTTACGCAACACACTCTTTTCTCTACAACCAGGTAGAGCGGCAGGAGTTGATGGAGTGTATTTCGAATTTCTTAAGAACACTGGCCCTTCGCAGTAAAGTCACTCACAAACTTCTATACCAAAGTTCAAATGTCACATAAACCCTCACTGCTGAAGAAGTGATCATCCTGTTGAAGCCTAATAAGAATCAAATTTCTCTCTTAAGCAGTTGCTAAAAACTGTTGAAAAGACTCACATACATCAGAGTGTCAACGACAATAAATAGCAACATTCCAGTAGAACAAACCGGCTTCAGACCAGGAAGAAGGAAATGCGAATTTGCTACAAACTTGCCACTAACATCATCCCCAGCACATCACTAATAAACACCGTGAGAGAAATGCTGAGCGATAGATAAATTAGAGTTTTTCTATGAGACAGAAAATTACGCAAAAATGCGTTAGCGCTCTATGCCTGCGCCATCACTCCACAATCTCTACATAAACGATATACGTCGAAAAAATATGGCTACACTGACGACCAATCATTAACAACCCCAGTCAAAACATTTCGAGAAGAAGAACAATTACTAAGGCAAGAACTGCCTTAATAAGCTCAAAGTTAATATTGAAGGTAAAACACTCAACCACTCCTTCAGTGCTAAATATATCGGGGTGACACACCGAAATCACCTTCAGAAAAATCAAGACTATTCAAGACACCCTATTGAATAAACTGACTACCACAAATAGGGGTGGACAGGCATCAACACTCAGAACAGTTGCTCTCGCGCCTGTAAACTCCTCAGCAGAATAACTAAACAGCACACATTAAAAACAAGTTGATGTTCAACTTAACAGCACTATGCGCACCATCATAGGGTTTGACGCAAGCCGTAAAGATTGGGTCGCGCTCAATAGACACCGCAACGGACACTGAAAATGCAATCAAATGATCCATCTCTGAGGCCTACTTTTTTGTTATGGATGCGCCAATGGATGTGGTAATCTTCTAAAGATACTAGTAGCCTAATAGCATGCACGATTCGCAGACCCGATTACTCGATTCCAGGAATGCGCCTACGTGCTAATCCACACCTAGCACTGTTCTACCACTCTCCCCGCGGGACTGCCGTTAGTATTACTCCGCGGGACTGGTTAGCAATTCATGCTATGCTTCTTGTATTGCTGCTTCTGATGCTCCTGTTGCTTCTGTTGCTTCTGTTGCTCTTCTTAGCTCATTTTGAAGAGTTGTGACGAAATTACATATTGCCATCCTATTCTCTTTCGACTGCAATATATGGTCGAGGAGTAACGACAGACTGGGCAGAGTAGTTCTCTATGCCGTGAAGCGTGTGCAATGAAAAACTGCGTGCTCCGTATCTTCATCTTCATCCGGGCATTCGGGACAGGATGGTGAACTGTCGTGTCCAAATCTGTGGAAGCATTTGCGGTAACCGCCGTGATCAGACAGGAACTGTGTAAGGTGCTAGTTACATTCCCCATATTTTCAGCTTATCCAGTCTTGGATTGTCGGTATTAGTTTATATGTTCGCCTGCCTTTTATTATATTGGCCCAACAAGTTTGCCACGTAGCTGTTGACGCTGCTTTTTCTTCCATTTTGTTTACCCTGATGTCATTGGTATCGTGTTGGTTCAGGGCTCTTCTATTTTATATTCTGAACATCTCCTCTGCGAGGATGTCAATGGGGACCATTCCAGCTATAACAAAGGCGGCCTCGTCTGAGATGGTTCGGAAGCCGCTGATTGTCCGTAGCGCGCAGTCTGTATGTCTCTTTTTGATCTCCTTCACTCTTAGTGCCTCTATCCAGACTGGGGCGGTATATAAAAAACCCGAGGTGACAACTCTGGAGAGCAGTATCCTCCTAGCGTATCCAGGTCCACCGATGTTAGGCAATATACGCGAGAGAGCTCCCTGTATTTGCAATGCTTTTTTTGCTGAATAATCAACGTGCTTTTGAACTGCAGTCTGTTGTTTAGCATTACTCCAAGGTATTTAACTGCTTCTTTGGACTTGATTGTTTCGTTACCAACCTGAAAAATCACAAATTCTACGGTTTTTCGATTGGTTTAAGGGCAGCTTGTTTTATGGTCGGCTAGTTCTAGTTCGGCGGAAACTAGCCAATCCCTTACCCGAGCAATTGCTTCATTTGTAGCTGATCCGACTGTACGGATCTGTTTTGCAACTTTCACAACTGCAATGTCATCAGCGAATTCAATTATCGTTACTCCATCGGGCAGTGTTAATAGTAAGACTCCGTCGTACATAATGCTCCACAGTAGCGGAACTAAGACCAATCCCTGTGGGACTCCCGAAGTGACGTTGTAGTATTTTACTCCTTCACGAGTAATATACCTCAGATTTCTGTTTTTGAAATAGTTCGTCACTATACGCAGCAAGTAATATGACGTATCCATCCTGGCGAGTGATGTTCTAATGACCGACCAATTCGCAGAGTTAACTGCGTTTTTAACGTCCAGCATTACTACTGCACAGAACTCCTTCGTGCCGTTGAGCCATCTTTTTCCTTCGATGGCACCTTCTGCTATATCAACTACCGCTCTTATGGTATGAACTGTAGATCTTGCTTGCTCTTCTGCTACTGCGAGTAATTTATTATAAATTATCTTCTCAAGGATCTTCCCATGGTATCCAATAGGCATATTGGTCGATGGTTCTCCTGGAGGCTTCTTTTCTTTTGGTAGTAAGACCAAATGCTGTATTTTCCATTTTTCAGGAAAGGTCCTTTCTTCGAGCCACTTCTGTATTGTTGCTATGAAGAGTTCTGGTCTCTTTCTTACGGCTCCTATTAGTGCCTTATTTGGAATGCCGTCGGGTCCGGGCGCCTTACGGTCGCCTATCTTGTCGCATGCCTTTAGCAACTCCTCCATAGTAATTAATGGGATATCCTCTGCATTGACTTCCCTTATGATGTTGCACACAGTAGATGGTCTTTGGGAGAAAAAGTGCTCTATTATGAATCTCAGCATTATTGGACATGTTATTGGAGGGGTCCTACAACCCTTCAGTTTCGTCATCAATATTTTGTAAGTCGAGCCCCATGGGTTAATGTCAGCTTCTTGACAAAGACGTTTGGAGCATGCGGTTTTGCCTTGATAGCTGTATTTAAATTGGGTCACGTCAATCTAAGGGTGTCCAAGCGTTGTTGAAAGTCCGCTCTCCTTCTTGATCGTTGGACTTTGCGCCGGGCTTGTAGGCATTTTACCCGAAGTGTCCTTATTTCCTTGTTCCACCAGTAACAAGGCGATGCCTTCCTGCTATTTGTCCGTCTAGGCATTGATGTATCGCATTCTGTGGTGATGGCACCTGTAAGGCGATGCGCTGTTCCACTTAGAGTTAAATCACCGTTGAACATTTCTTAGAATGTGTCCTTATCGAAACATCTATCATTCCTTTTCGGGTTCGTAAGTTTTGGGAGCTGGCCTGATTTCTTTTCTTTGATTTCGATTATTATCACCTGATGATCGCTATGTGAGTATTCCTCACTGAACCTCCACTCTATTGTTCTCAGGATGGAGTTGCTCGCGAGAGTGATGTCGATGATTGAACCTTTACCAGCCCTCGGGTAAGTGTTTGCTCGGCCCTTGTTAGCAACGCTTATCGCTAAGGGAGCGAATGTTTCCAGTAAGGCCTACCCTCTGGTGTTGCTGACCCATTCTGTGGACCATGCATTAAAGTCGCCTTCTATAACCACTGAGGCTCTCTGTGACGCACCCGTGGTTAGATTGTCCAGCATAAGTTGGTATTCGCTTGCCTTTAAGCTGGGTCTTGCATAGCCGCTATAGAAGTGGATCCCATTTATTCTCGCTCGCACAAAGCCTTCTGTTTCTTGGAAGACATGACGTCCGCATATTCATATTGCTGTTTGTTTTGCCTTATCGAAAATCCAATTATTATTCGTTTGTGCAAGAATGTCCTGAGCTATTCTACAGCGATTGAGATTTATCTGTAGTATTTTCAAGGTTTTTTCTACATAGCTTGGACCGGTCTTCTCCTTTTTACATTGTATGTGACCAAACTCTAGACACCTTAGTATTTCCGTAAAGCAAACCAAACTTCTGAATCCTTGTGCCGAGAAGCACCCATAAACTGCACCTTTGCGGGATGTTTAACAGTGCATTGCACAAATTCCACACCCTCTTTTGACCAAACACGTTCAATTGGACTAAACAACTAGAACGAAGACATGGCTGTGACTATAATTTTGCTCCAATCACGATCAGCATTCTCCTTAACCCACTGAAGTCGTTTTTGAATGTGGTTTTCGCCAAGAAAGATCTTCTTTACTGTGCTCTCAAAAGAGACACTATTTTCTTCTAGTGGCTGCCTGATTGTGTTTAGGGATACATTGATACCTCGTGTCGAGTTTTTTTCTGGCTTGCCTCAGCTTCAGTATGGGATTCTGCTTGAACATTTCGACGATCTCTTGACTTACCGTTTTGTGGTTGTCCGTTTTGATCCTCTACCTGATTCATAATCGACGTTTCCAGTTTCTTCGCAGTGCCTAGACCATATTGTAACATCGTCTAAAAGTATGCAACAATAATGTAGAATAATAACTACGCTCCTACAGCCCATTCCAAACTGTACTTTCATTCGAGGTTCGCAATAGCTGACAATGCCACGGATAAAGAGAGAATTATAACTGGAAGAAATGATTGTCATCTTGGAATTATTTCCAGTGGTCGAAGAATTTGCTAGAAGTTTCTGGCTATCTGAAACTTCTGCTATATAAGGACAGATGGCGATCAATAGGAAAGACAGTGATTTTTAAACTGTGGCGAAGAGATTAGAAAAGTGATACTAGGCGAAGTTGTAATTTTGTGATAAATTGAAAGTTGAGAGTGAACAAGAAAAAGTAATTAGTTTGGATTTGTAAATTAAGTAATTGAAAGGAGATAAAGTGATTTGAGAGGAAAGAGACCTTGTAAGAAAAGAATTTGCGAAGAATAGTATAGTGTGAACTTGAATTGTTCTATAGAGTAGAAAATAAAGAAATAAATTTCACAGAATATCGTTTTATCTACTCGAGCCGTAGCCTGCATATTACATTGGTGTCAGAAGCTGGGATAAAACTTATTCTGTGAATAACTATTTCCGTGGTGTGAAATTGCACAAAAAAAAAAAAAAAAAAAAACGATTTCTGCGTTGAGTTAATTAGTTGCGCAAAATGGGTCGCAAGTTGGGAAAACTAACTATAATTCAACTAAAGGCAGAACTCAGTAAGCGGAATCTCGACACAACTGGGGGAAAAGATGCCCTACTGATTCGTCTGGAAGAAGCAGTAACGCAGGAAGGTGAAAATCCGCATGACATAGAGTTTGACGTGGAAGAGGAACCAGCAAGTACAGTAGCCGACCCGGGTATAACAAGTCTGCTCCTGCAACTTAAGTTAGTCATGGACGAACAAAAGAAAGCAATAGAAGATCAAAGTCATAAGCTCGATGACCAAAGGAATTCTCTAGAACTTAAGTTGGATGAACAAAAGAAAGCAATGGATGAACAAAAGAAAGCAATGGACGAACAAAAGAAAGCAATGGACGAACAAAAGAATTCTCTAGATGCTCTGGAAAGTAAACTTGATGAGCAAAACAAGAACTTGGAATCCAAATTCGAAGTGATCGAAGAGAAAATCGAGAAGGTAGAGACGCAACTCGAAAAAGTCGAAACTAGATTCGATGAAAACTTTGAGAAGCATGAAACTCAGTTCGGGAAAATAGAGACTCAGTTCGAAAAAGTAGAAAAACAAGTCGAAAATCTTACTAAGGAACTCAGCAACGTGAAGAGACAGAAAGCACGGGAATATTCCACCGACGGTCTGAGAAGAAAGGAGATGCAGCCTCCTATCTTCGATGGTCAAACATCATGGCCAATTTATAAAAGGCAATTCGAAGCGGCCGCAATGACCAATAGCTGGGACGATGAAGAGAAGTCCATTGCACTCACACTTGCACTGAGGGGTCCAGCTGCGGAGCTCTTGCAGACCATCCCGGAAGATAAACAGCAGAACTACGACTCTCTGGTTCAGGCTATCGAAATGCGGTTTGGGGATGAACACATGCAGCAGGTGTACAGGGTTCAGCTGCGTAGTCGAGTCCAAAAAAGGGGGGAAACGCTCCAACAGTTGCAAGCGGATATAGAGCGACTAGCCCATCTTTCATACCCTAAAGCCGGTGAGGAGCTTATCAACGAAATGGCGGTGGAAGCTTTTATTCAGGCCATAGAGGACAGACAACTGCAAATGGCTGTAAGGATGGCTGAAAAGCGAACACTCCCCGAGGCATTGGCATTCGCTTTGTCAATGAAGGCTGCGGACCAAGCATACCAGGGAATACACCGTGTCAGGGAAATGTCCGTCGTGGAATGCTCATGCCAGAGAACAGCCGTCATGGATGAAGACAGAGCTCGCGGAAGTCAAATCCGTTGCTGGAATTGCAACCAAACCGGACACCTACAACGGCAGTGCAGAAGTGCACCTAGACGAGGAAATTGTCCACATTGCGGAAGTAGGAGAAGCAGAGAGGAAGCATCCTGTCGGTCAGACTTCCCAAAACCAGCAGTCGGGGGATGCGTAAGGACCAACTTCGCGGGGCAGAAGTTGGTTACTGGAATCGAGGCCCCCAGGACCACCATTCAAGTTTCGCAAACCAAACGGGGTAACAAGAGCCTGACAGTGGAGGCACTAATCAACAAGAAGAAGTGCGTAGCCACCATCGACACAGGTGCCACCGCCTCCATTGTAAGAAGAGATATCGTCAAAGGCTCCTGGCTGCACAACACCAACAGCTACTGCCTGAAGACTGCCACAGGGGAAATGGCGAAGGTATTTGGAGAAGTTCGTCTTACGATTACTCTGGCAGGACTGACGTTCGCCCATGCGTTTCTGGTGGCAGATATATGCGACGAGTGCATCATCGGAATAGACTTCATGAAAGCAAATGAAGTAATCTTGGACATCGGGATGCAAGTACTGAGGTATCGAAATGTGGAGATTCCGATGGTGTACGGAAACGAGAATGCCGTAACTCTCAGGACAGTCATCAGCAAAGACGAAGTTTTGCCGCCGTCTTCAGAGACAATCATTTGGACGAAGCTGGAAGGTGATCTTGGGAGCCACCGATTCTACATAGTAGAACCAGACCCGGAGAAGAATTCTCAAGACTACATCGTGGGAAAGACGTTAGTCGAACCAAAGAACACCATGGTTCCAGTGAGAGTTTTGAACGCAAGACCACACACTGTCAAACTAAGGCGAGGGGAGGTGACTGGAAAATGCACGCCGATTACCGCCGTCGCAACAATATCTGAACGTGGTCCTCCAAAACCTCTCCCATCACCTTGGACAGCGGAAACGAGAGAGACGATTCTCCAGTCCAGTGAGCTGAATCAGGAGCAGCGAACTATGGCAGAGAATCTTATCAATGAGTACGCTGATGTATTTGCCTCACAGGACGGAGAATACGGCCGAACACACCTGGTACAACATCGAATAGACACTGGTGATACCAGACCAATTCGTCAGCCTGCTAGGCGCCTTCCATTGGCAAAGCAGACAGAAGTTGCAGAGATGGTGTCGGCAATGGAGAAAGAAGGTCTGATTGAAAGTTCCAAAAGTCCGTGGGCATCACCGGTTGTACTGGTTAAGAAGAAAGATGGCAGCACGCGGTTCTGCGTGGACTATCGGCAGCTCAATTACGTCACCAAGAAAGACAGCTACCCTCTGCCACGGATTGACGACACGCTAGACACACTATCAGGAGCCCGATGGTTTTCCACTCTCGACTTGAAGAGTGGCTACTGGCAGGTACAGATCCATCCAGAAGACCGGGAGAAAACCGCCTTCACCGCAGGAAATGGGCTATGGCAATTCACGGTAATGCCATTCGGGCTGTGCAATGCTCCGGCGACTTTCGAGCGATTGATGGAATGTGTCCTGCAAGGGTTAACATGGAAAACCTGTTTGGTATACTTGGATGATGTCATCGTCGTAGGAAAATCGTTTGCGCAACACCGAGACAATCTAAGGGATGTGTTTCAAAGGCTTCGAAGTGCCCACCTGAAGCTCAACCCCAAGAAGTGCGCCCTGTTTAGAGCGGAAGTCAAGTACTTGGGGCACATAATTTCAGCGAAAGGAGTGAGAACCGATCCAGAGAAGGTCGAAGCGGTGAAAAACTGGCCAGTCCCCAAGGATAAACACCAACTAAGGAGCTTCCTGGGCCTAGCCACCTACTACAGACGGTTCGTGAAGGATTTTGCCGGGATCGCAAAGAACCTGCACCAGTTGACGGAAAAGGGAAAACAATTCAAATGGACAATTGAGTGCGAGAAGAGCTTCAAGGCACTTAAACAACGGCTATGCGATGCCCCGGTACTGGCTTACCCCACTCCCGGGGAAACGTTCATTGTGGATGCAGATGCTAGTAATGTTGGGGTAGGAGCCGTACTCTCCCAGGTGCATGACGGCCAAGAGAAGGTGGTTGCGTACTTCAGCAAGGTGCTCTCTAAGCCAGAAAGGAACTACTGCGTGACAAGGAGAGAACTTCTAGCTTTGATCTTGGCTACGAAGCATTTTCACAAATACCTCTACGGGAGGAAGTTCGTTCTTCGCACAGACCATGCAGCCTTAAAATGGCTATTACAGTTCAAGAGTCCTGAGGGTCAGGTCGCAAGATGGATCGAAAGGCTGCAAATCTACGACTACGAAATACAGCATCGTAAAGGAAAACTCCACTCTAATGCGGATGCACTGTCCCGGAGACCATGCAGAACGGATTGTAAACATTGTGCGCGTCAGGAAGAACGGGAGCTGGTTTCCATCCAAAGAATGAGAGCCGAACCTATCGCCGGCTGGAGCGTAGATGAGATCCGGAACGCTCAGAAGGAAGACCCGGATATCGAGCCGATTCTGGCCTGGAAGGAGAACATGGAGAAACCGGATCATCAGGACATCTCTCACAGAAGCCCGACCTTAAAGGCATATTTTGCGCAGTGGGACTCCCTCCATGTCCAAGAAGGTGTTCTGAGAAGAAAATGGGAATCCTCCGACGGAAAGTCGTTTGTAATGCAGCTTGTAGTACCGCGGACGAGGGTCAAGGAGGTGTTACAGGAAATGCATGGCGGGGCGTCCGGAGGCCACTTGGGAGTGAATAAGACGCTAGAAAAGGTACGAGAACGTTTTTATTGGTTAAAAGCGAAGGAAGATATCGAAGACTGGTGCAGAGAATGCGACGTGTGTGCAGCTAGTAAGGGTCCGAGAACCAAAACTCGAGGTAAGATGCACCAATACAACGTGGGAGCACCTTTCGAACGAATCACCATTGACATCGCAGGGCCCTTTCCGGAAACCGACAATGGTAATCGGTATATACTCGTAGTGATGGACTACTTCAGTAAGTGGCCGGAAGCGTTTCCGATCCCTAACCAGGAAGCCAGAACCGTGGCGGAGCAGATCGTCTACAATTGGGTTAGCAGATTCGGTGTGCCCTTGGAATTGCATTCTGACCAAGGGAGGAACTTCGAGTCAAGAATCTTCCAAGAGATGTGTCAACTACTCGGAATCAAAAAGACAAGGACAACCCCGCTTCATCCACAGTCGGACGGTATGGTGGAGCGTTTCAATAGGACTTTGGACGAACATCTCTCGAAGGTCGTAGGTGACTACCAACGGGATTGGGACCGGCAGATTCCCTTGTTTTTGATGGCCTATAGAAGTGCCGTGCATAGCACTACTCGACATACGCCGTTCGAAATCTTATTTGGTGGAATAGCTCGTTTACCCAGTGAGGTGAAATTTGGATCTCCTACCAATGAGCCCAGAAATGAAGAAGAGTACGTGGCGGACCTTAGGGAAAGGCTTAGGGACATACACCAAAGGACCAGAAGCCAGATTAAGATAACGAGCGACCGCATGAAGACCAGGTATGATGCCAAGGCAACAACGTCAGGATTCCAGGAAGGAGATCTAGTGTGGCTGTATAATCCCCATCGCCAAAAGGGGAAATCACCTAAATTGCAGCGGAACTGGGAGGGTCCATACAGAATAGTAACCCGCATCAACGATGTTGTCTACCGCATCCAGCGAGGACCAAGGGCCAAAATGAAAGTGGTTCATGTGGACCGACTGAGTCGATACAATGGCCGAAGTGAGGACGCACTTGTTCGGGACGAACAAGTCTAAGAGGGGGGCAGTGTAACATCGTCTAAAAGTATGCAACAATAATGTAGAATAATAACTACGCTCCTACAGCCCATTCCAAACTGTACTTTCATTCGAGGTTCGCAATAGCTGACAATGCCACGGATAAAGAGAGAATTATAACTGGAAGAAATGATTGTCATCTTGGAATTATTTCCAGTGGTCGAAGAATTTGCTAGAAGTTTCTGGCTATCTGAAACTTCTGCTATATAAGGACAGATGGCGATCAATAGGAAAGACAGTGATTTTTAAACTGTGGCGAAGAGATTAGAAAAGTGATACTAGGCGAAGTTGTAATTTTGTGATAAATTGAAAGTTGAGAGTGAACAAGAAAAAGTAATTAGTTTGGATTTGTAAATTAAGTAATTGAAAGGAGATAAAGTGATTTGAGAGGAAAGAGACCTTGTAAGAAAAGAATTTGCGAAGAATAGTATAGTGTGAACTTGAATTGTTCTATAGAGTAGAAAATAAAGAAATAAATTTCACAGAATATCGTTTTATCTACTCGAGCCGTAGCCTGCATATTACAATATTGTAATGAAGTTTTTTGAGTTCCCAGACACTTTGCTGAATTTGTACTCCATTTTGTTCCCTTTGGATGGTATGTTAGAAAGAAAGCCTCGAATCGTTTTTTGTATTTCACACTCATCGCTATTATGACCTGCTTAACTGAAGGCGTGAAAGAAACTTAAATGAAGAGTACCTCTCAAGATTCGAAATTAACCCATTTATATATCCACATTAGATACAATTATTATTTTTTACGTGAGGATGGGTAGTAAACAGAATTAAGAATAATAATTATGAAATTATGCAATTTAACAATTCATCCCTACATAACGGATGCGCGTGTGCACTTTTCTTCAGGGTAGGTGGACAGTCAAACGAAACTGCCGCCCCTTCAAATATCTGCGTCCCGAAGATCACTTATTGAATACGTGGAGCAGCTTGGGTTCCGGTTGGTGTCATTGACCTCCTGGGAAGGTCGTGGTGTAAGATGTGGAACAGGTCTTTGGCGAAAGGATAGGCGGAGCTCTGCGATTCTGGTTTTGTCGTAAATCTTCCTCCACAGCAAACAAATAGCAGTTACTACTGCTACGATGATAAAAACTTCTGCAAGGATAGAAGAGTTAAGATTTATCTTTAAAATGCTTATGATTCTCGCACTGAGGTTTAATCATGTTAGGTTTAATTCTGTTGCTGGTTACGTTAACCAGGACAGGAAGGAGTGACTGCAGACGGACTGTCACCTTGCTGTAGTACGTTCTATCCTTTATGTGAACCTTGTCATTATCCAGCTGGATCAGGTAGGTACCTTCTAAAGAAATAGAGGAATTTTTATTTAAGAGGGAGGCATTAAAATTTGTAACGAAAATAATATTGTAATATGCGAGCTACGGCTCGAGTAGATAAAACAATATTCTGTGAAATTATTTCTTTACTTTCTAGTCTATAGAACAATTCAGGTTCACACTATACCATTCTTCGCAATTCTTTTCTTACAAGGTCTCTGTCCTCTCAAATCACTTTATCTCCTTTCAATTACTTAACTCACAAATCCAAACTAATTACTTCTTCTTGTTAAATCTCAACTTTCAATCTATCATAAAATTACAACTTCGCCCATTATCACTTTTCTAATCTCTTCGCCACAGTTTAAAAACTACTGCCCCCTTTTTGATCGCCATCTGTCCTTATATAGCAGAAGTTTCTGATAGCCAGAAACTTCTAGCAAATTCTTCGACCACTGGAACAAGAGAAATTCCAAGATGACAATCATTCTTGCAGTTATAATTCCCTCTCATCCGTGATATTATCCGTCTCTTTCGTAGACATGAACTGTGGAAACCGCAGACACGAACCTCGAATGAAAGGACACTTCGAACCAAAATTCTGCCAGAATGAAAAGACACTTCGGAATTTGTGCATCACACTTTTAGGGGCGTAGTTATTATTATGCTACAGTATTTTCCCCGATCAATTCGACTACTACGTTGGTTGTTTTGTAGTCGCAAAGTTTGTTACCACCTTTAAGAATTTTGAGTGAACAAGACTCTTCTGACAGCTTTTTTTATGACGCCTTCCTCACAAACAGATGTGTTACCTATGTTAAAACATTTCCCATTTAGTCCGTATGTTTTGTCATGTCCAATTAGAAGTTTGAGATAGTCCCGTTATTGATTGCGGCATGACCTGTCACCGGATGATATACTTCGGGTTTAATTTTAGGGATTGATAAGATACATATATATTGTAGCATAATAATAACTACGCTCCTATGACTATGCAGCAAATTCCGAAGTGACTTTTCATTCTGGCAGAATTTTGGTTCGAACTGTCCTTTCATTCGAGGTTCGTGTCTGGGACGAAGTCTCCACAGCTCATGTCAACGAAAGAGACGAATAATATCAGGGATAAAAGGGAATTATAACTGCAAGAATTATTTCTCTTGTTCCAGTGGTCGAAGAATTTGCTAGAAGTTTCTGGCTATCAGAAACTTCTGCTATATAAGGACAGATGGCGATCAAAAAGACACAGTTGGTTTAGAACCGTGGCGAAGAGATTGGAAAAGTGATAATGGGCGAAGTTGTAATTTGGTGATAAATTGAAAGTTGAGAGTGAACAAGAAAAAGTAATTAGTTTGGATTTGTGAATTAAGTAATTGAAAGGAGATAAAGTGATTTGAGAGGAAAGAGACCTTGTAAGAAAAGAATTTGCGAAGAATAGTATAGTGTGAACTTGAATTGTTCTATAGACTAGAAAATAAAGAAATAAATTTCACAGAATATCGTTTTATCTACTCGAGCCGTAGCTTGCATATTACATTGGTGTCAGAAGCGGGATAAAGCTTATTCTGTGAATAACTATTTCCGTGGTGTGAAATTGCACAATTAAAAAAAAAAAAAAAAAAAAAAAACCATTTCTGTGTTGAGTTAATTAGTTGCGCAAAATGGATCGCAAATTGGGAAAACTAACTATAACTCAACTAAAGGCAGAACTCAGTAAGCGGAACCTCGACACAACTGGGGGAAAAGATGCCCTACTGATTCGTTTGGAAGAAGCAGTAACGCAGGAAGGTGAAAATCCGCATGACGTAGAGTTTGACGTGGGAGAGGAACCAGCAAGTACAGTAGCCGACCCGGATATAACAAGTCTGCTCCTGCAACTTAAGTCAGTCATGGACGAACAAAGGAAAACAATGGAAGACCAAAGGAAGTCTCTGGAACTTAAGCTCGATGACCAAAAGAAAGCAATAGACGACCAAAAGAACTCTCTAGAACTTAAGATGGACGAACAAAAGAAAGCAATGGACGACCAGAGGAATTCTCTAGAACTTAAGCTGGACGAACAAAAGAAAGCAATGGACGAACAAAAGAAAGCAATGGACGAACAAAAGAATTCTCTAGATGCTCTGGAAAGTAAACTTGATGAGCAAAACAAGAACTTGGAATCCAAATTCGAAGTGATCGAAGAGAAAATCGAGAAGGTCGAGACGCAACTCGAAAAAGTCGAAACTAGGTTCGATGAAAATTTTGAGAAACATGAAACTCAGTTCGGGAAGATAGAGACTCAGTTTGAAAAAGTGGATACGCAATTCGAGATAGTAGGAAAGCAAGTCGAAAATCTTGCTAAGGAGCTCAGCAACGTGAAGAGACAGAAAGCACGGGAATATTCCACTGACGGTCTGAGAAGAAAGGAGATGCAGCCTCCTATCTTCGATGGTCAAACATCATGGCCAATTTATAAAAGGCAATTCGAAGCGGCCGCAATGACCAATAGCTAGGACGATGAAGAGAAGTCCATTGCACTCACACTTGCACTGAGGGGTCCAGCTGCGGAGCTCTTGCAGACCATCCCGGAAGATAAACAGCAGAACTACGACTCTCTGGTTCAGGCTATCGAGATGCGGTTTGGGGATGAACACATGCAGCAGGTGTACAGGGTTCAGCTGCGTAGTCGAGTCCAGAAAAGGGGGGAAACGCTCCAACAGTTGCAGGCGGATATAGAGCGACTAGCCCATCTTTCATACCCTAAAGCCGGTGAGGAGCTTATCAACGAAATGGCGGTGGAAGCTTTTATTCAGGCCATAGAGGACAGAAAACTGCAAATGGCTGTAAGGATGGCTGAAAAGCGAACACTCCCCGAGGCATTGGCATTCGCTTTGTCAATGAAGGCTGCGGACCAAGCATACCAGGGAATACACCGTGTCAGGGAAATGTCCGTCGTGGAGTGCTCATGCCAGAGAACAGCCGTCATGGATGAAGACAAAGCTCGCGGAAGTCAAATCCGTTGCTGGAATTGCAACCAAACCGTACACCTACAACGGCAGTGCAGAAGTGCACCTAGACGAGGAAATTGTCCACATTGCGGAAGTAGGAGAAGCAGAGAGGAAGCATCCTGTCGGTCAGACTTCCCAAAACCAGCAGTCGGGAAATTAAGGACCAACTTCGCGGGGCAGAATTTATGTCCTGTATCCCCTTGTGGGTCCTAGGGCCTCTACAACGCCTACGCGCCATCGTGTGCGATTTCTGGAAATGTGCCTCAGCTCTCCCCAACTCTTTCCCAGTTGCCGTGCTTCCTTCTCAACTGTTCTGCGCCACGTACTCCTAGGACCGCCGCGTATCCTGCCATCCTGGGTAAGCGGGTTCCATTGCATCGCTTGGTTAGCTATGGACCTGTCACCCTTTCGGAGAGTGTGACCGATCCACTGCCACTTTCGTCGTCGTATGGTTGTGCCTATAGGTTCATGGCCCGTTCTCTGATAAAGCTGTTCGTTAGAGATACGGTTTGGCCAGAATATCCTTAAGATGTAACGTAGACACCTATTGACAAACGTTTGCAGCTTCCTCGTGATAGTGACGGTCACTCTCCAGGTACCACATCCATATAGCAACACGGATTCAACGTTGGAACGGAACAGTCGTAGCTTGGTGTTTAAGCTAATTGCATTACTTCGCCAAACTATGGATAGCATCCCAAACGCAGATTTTGCTTTACCTATTCGGCTGGCTATATCCAGTTCGGTTCCGCCATCGGTTGAGACAATACTCCCAAGGTATTGGAAACTCTCTACTCTCTCAACCGTTTGTCCAGCAATGCATATATGAGTTGATGAGTTTGGTCCTAGGCTGATCATTTTTGTTTTTGCCGAGTTAATTTTCAGCCCAACGACGTCTGCTTCCCTCTCCACATTTGCTGTCATTTGGTGAAGGTCCATTATTCTGTGAGACAGTAGGCATACATCGTCGGCGTAGTCGAGGTGTTTGAGTTCAGATGTAAGAGTCCATCGAATTCCTCCATTTCCTGTTGATAATCACCAATAAAAACAATATTGGTGAAAGTATGCAGCCTTGCTGAACCCCACTTTGGACTTCGAATTCCTCAGACAGCCTTCCTCTGTGCAAAACGTGACATGTGGACCCATCATATGTAGCTTTGATAATTGCTATTAATTTATCCGGAATGCCTCTCCTGCGCAAGGCACGCCAAATAAATTCCCGATTGACACTATCAAACGCCTTTTCAAAATCGATGAACAACAGGTGATGTGGTGATCGATATTCATCACATTGCTCGATGATGATCCGCAGGGTGTTGATGTGGTCGACACAGGATCAATCCAGAGCGGAAACCTGCTTGTTCGGCGTCAAGTGTGTCTTCAAGGTGTTCTTTGATTCGCTCCAGGATGATTCTAGCTATTATCTTGGCTACAGCAGGCAGCACGCAGATACCTCTCCAGTTTTCGCACTGCATTAGGTTGCCTTTTTTAGGGAGCTTGACAATCATTCCCTTTTTCCACTCATCTGGAAAACTCTCGGCTTCCCATGTTCTCCCGACAAGTGGGAACAGTAGCTCTGCCGATGCTGTTGGCGCAGCTTGAAAAAGCTCCGCGGGTATGCCGTCAAGTCCTACCGCCTTATTAGTTTTCAGTGCTTTGATTGCGGTAATAATCTCTTCTTTACTGGGGGTTGTGGTGCGAATTCGGGAACTTCTTTCTACGGACACTTCAGTCTGACTTGGGTGCATATTGCTGGCGAATACTCGGTTTAGAACCGAAGCAAAATGCTCCTTCCATCTCTTCAGTTGATCCTCATCCGATATTAGCAACGAACTGTCTAAGCCTTTCACTGGGTGTTGAGTAGAGCTTCGGCCACCTATGAGCTCTTTAGTGATTCTATAAACGGTTCTGCTGTCGCACCTCGCTGCTGCTTCTTCTGCTTCCGTAGCCAGCGCATTGATGTAATTGCGCTTGTCACGTCTCACGCTACGCTGTACTTCTCTCATCTTCATGCGATATAGGGACTCAAGCTCGATCCTCCTGCTGCTGGAGTTGCTGCAATTTGAGCTCTTAGCTGTTTTCGTTCGTCGATCCTTCTCCAGGTATCCTCGGAAAGCCACGCCCTATGGTTTCCCTGTGATCGACCGACAATCCTTTCAGCACCTGATGTGAAAACAGTTTTCACAGCGCACCAATGGTCTTGGATGGTGGCGGGCAGGGAGCTGCTGATTGTTTCCACTCCACGTGAGAGATGGTCCCTTAATTCTTGGTGCACTGTGGGAACTCTCAGTCGGTCTACATTGAACCTAGGTATTCTTGTGTCGTTAGATCTACGAACGGCAGCAGTGCGTAGTCGGAGAGTAGCTATCATAAGATGGTGATCTCGTACCAACCCCATGTCGGCACCTCGGCTGTTTCGGACGTCTAGGAGACTACTTCTAAAACGGCGACTGATGGCAAAATGGTCAATTTGGTTGGAGGTTGCTTGCCTGTCAGTTGACACCCAACTGATTTTATGGCAGGCTTTGTGCTCAAACATGGTGCCACCTATGACAAGACGATTTGCGTTGCAAAAGTCAACAAATCTTTCGCCGTTGTCATTCCGATTGCCTAGTCCGTGCCGTCCCATAACATGTTTGAGCCCTTCGTTGTCGCAGGGGCAGAAGTTGGTTACTGGAATCGAGGCCCCCAGGACCACCATTCAAGTAACAAGAGCCTGACAGTGGAGGCACTAATCAACAAGAAAAAGTGCGTAGCCACCATCGACACAGGTGCCACTGCCTCCATTGTAAGAAGAGATATCGTCAGAAGCTCCTGGCTGCACAACACCAACAGCTACTGCCTGAAGACTGCAACAGGGGAAATGGCGAAGGTATTTGGAGAAGTTCGTCTTACGATTACTCTGGCAGGACTGACGTTCTCCCATGCGTTTCTGGTGGCAGATATATGCGACGAGTGCATCATCCGAATAGACTTCATGAAAGCAAATGAAGTAATCTTGGACATCGGGATGCAAGTACTGAAGTATCGAAATGTGGAGATTCCGATGGTGTACGGAAACGAGAATGCCGTAACTCTCAGGACAGTTATCAGCAAAGACGAACTTTTGCCGCCGTCTTCAGAGACAATCATTTGGACGAAGCTGGAAGGTGATCTTGAGAGTCACCGATTCTACATAGTAGAACCAGACCCAGAGAAGAATTCTCAAGACTACATCGTGGGAAGACGTTAGTCGAACCAAAGAACACCATGGTTCCAGTGAGAGTTTTGAACGCGAGACCACACACTGTCAAACTAAGGCGAGGGGAGGTGACTGGAAAATGCACGCCGATTACCGCCGTCGCAACAATATCTGAACGTGATGCTCCAAAACCTCTCCCATCACCTTGGACAGCGGAAACGAGAGAGACGATTCTCCAGTCCAGTGACCTGAATCAGGAGCAGCGAACTATGGCAGAGAATCTTATCAATGAGTATGCTGATGTATTTGCCTCACAGGACGGAGAATACGGCCGAACACACCTGGTACAACATCGAATAGACACTGGTGATACTAGACCAATTCGTCAGCCTGCTAGGCGCCTTCCATTGGCAAAGCAGACAGAAGTTGCAGAGATGGTGTCGGCAATGGAGAAAGAAGGTCTGATTGAAAGTTCCAAAAGTCCGTGGGCATCACCGGTTGTACTGGTTAAGAAGAAAGATGGCAGCACGCGGTTCTGCGTGGACTATCGGCAGCTCAATTACGTCACCAAGAAAGACAGCTACCCTCTGCCACGGATTGACGACACGCTAGACACACTATCAGGAGCCCGATGGTTTTCCACTCTCGACTTGAAGAGTGGCTACTGGCAGGTACAGATCCATCCAGAAGACCGTTAGAAAACCGCCTTCACCGCAGGAAATGGGCTATGGCAATTCACGGTAATGCCATTCGGGCTGTGCAATGCTCCGGCGACTTTCGAGCGATTGATGGAATGTGTCCTGCAAGGGTTAACATGGAAAACCTGTTTGGTATACTTGGATGATGTCATCGTCGTAGGAAAAACGTTTGCGAAACACCGAGACAATCTAAGGGATGTGTTTCAAAGGCTTCGAAGTGCCCACCTGAAGCTCAACCCCAAGAAGTACGCCCTGTTTAGAGCGGAAGTCAAGTACCTGGGACACATAATTTCAGCGAAAGGAGTGAGAACCGATCCGGAGAAGGTCGAAGCGGTGAAAAACTGGCCAGTCCCCAAAGACAAACACCAACTAAGGAGTTTCCTGGGCCTAGCCACCTACTACAGACAGTTCGTGAAGGATTTTGCGGGATCGCAAAGAACCTGCACCAGTTGACGGAAAAGGGAAAACAATTCAAATGGTCAATTGAGTGCGAGAAGAGCTTCAAGGCACTTAAACAACGGCTATGCGATGCCCCGATACTGGCTTACCCCACTCCCGGGGAAACGTTCGTTGTGGATGCAGATGCTAGTAATGTCGGGGTAGGAGCCGTACTCTCCCAGGTGCATGACGGCCAAGAGAAGGTGGTTGCGTACTTCAGCAAGGTGCTTTCTAAGCCAGAAAGGAACTACTGCGTGACAAGGAGAGAACTTCTAGCTTTGATCTTGGCTACGAAGCATTTTCACAAATACCTCTACGGGAGGAAGTTCGTTCTTCGCACAGACCATGCAGCCTTAAAATGGCTATTACAGTTCAAGAGTCCTGAGGGTCAGGTCGCAAGATGGATCGAAAGGCTGCAAATCTACGACTACGAAATACAGCATCGTAAAGGAAAACTCCACTCTAATGCGGATGCACTGTCCCGGAGACCATGCAGAACGGATTGTAAACATTGTGCGCGTCAGGAAGAACGGGAGCTGGTTTCCATCCAAAGAATGAGAGCCGAACCTATCGCCGGCTGGAGCGTAGATGAGATCCGGAACGCTCAGAAGGAAGACCCGGATATCGAGCCGATTCTGGCCTGGAAGGAGAACATGGAGAAACCGGATCATCAGGACATCTCTCACAGAAGCCCGACCTTAAAGGCATATTTTGCGCAGTGGGACTCCCTCCATGTCCAAGAAGGTGTTCTGAGAAGAAAATGGGAATCCTCCGACGGAAAGTCGTTTGTAATGCAGCTTGTCGTACCGCGGACGAGGGTCAAGGAGGTGTTACAGGAAATGCATGGCGGGGCGACCGGAGGCCACTTGGGAGTGAATAAGACGCTAGAAAAGGTACGAGAACGATTTTATTGGTTAAAAGCGAAGGAAGATATCGAAGACTGGTGCAGAAAATGCGACGTGTGTGCAGCTAGCAAGGGTCCGAGAATAAAAACTCGAGGTAAGATGCACCAATACAACGTGGGAGCACCTTTCGAACGAATCGCCATTGCAATCGCAGGGCCCTTTCCGGAAACCGACAATGGTAATCGGTATATACTCGTAGTAATGGACTACTTCAGTAAGTGGCCGGAAGCGTTTCCGATCCCTAACCAGGAAGCCAGAACCGTGGCGGAGCAGATCGTCTACAATTGGGTTAGCAGATTCGGTGTGCCCTTGGAATTGCATTCTGACCAAGGGCGGAACTTCGAGTCAAGAATCTTCCAAGAGATGTGTCAACTACTCGGAATCAAAAAGACAAGGACAACCCCGCTTCATCCACAGTCGGACGGTATGGTGGAGCGTTTCAATAGGACTTTGGACGAACATCTCTCCGCCGTGCATAGCACTACTCGACATACGCTGTTCGAAATCTTATTTGGTGGAATAGCTCGTTTACCCAGTGAGGTGAAATTTGGATCTCCTACCAATGAGCCCAGAAATGAAGAAGAGTACGTGGCGGACCTTAGGGAAAGGCTTAGGGACAAACACCAAAGGACCAGAAGCCAGATTAAGATGACGAGCGACCGCATGAAGACCAAGTATGATGCCAAGGCAACAACGTCAGGATTCCAGGAAGGAGATCTGGTGTGGCTGTATAATCCCCATCGCCAAAAGGGGAAATCACCTAAATTACAGCGGAACTGGGAAGGTCCCTACAGAATAGTAACCCGCATCAACGATGTTGTCTACCGCATCCAGCGAGGACCGAGGGCCAAAATGAAAGTGGTTCATGTGGACCGACTGAGTCGATACAATGGCCGAAATGAGGATGCACTTGTTCGGGACGAACACGTCTAAGAGGGGGGCAGTGTAGCATAATAATAACTACGCTCCTATGACTATGCAGCAAATTCCGAAGTGACTTTTCATTCTGGCAGAATTTTGGTTCGAACTGTCCTTTCATTCGAGGTTCGTGTCTGGGACGAAGTCTCCACAGCTCATGTCAACGAAAGAGACGAATAATATCAGGGATAAAAGGGAATTATAACTGCAAGAATTATTTCTCTTGTTCCAGTGGTCGAAGAATTTGCTAGAAGTTTCTGGCTATCAGAAACTTCTGCTATATAAGGACAGATGGCGATCAAAAAGACACAGTTGGTTTAGAACCGTGGCGAAGAGATTGGAAAAGTGATAATGGGCGAAGTTGTAATTTGGTGATAAATTGAAAGTTGAGAGTGAACAAGAAAAAGTAATTAGTTTGGATTTGTGAATTAAGTAATTGAAAGGAGATAAAGTGATTTGAGAGGAAAGAGACCTTGTAAGAAAAGAATTTGCGAAGAATAGTATAGTGTGAACTTGAATTGTTCTATAGACTAGAAAATAAAGAAATAAATTTCACAGAATATCGTTTTATCTACTCGAGCCGTAGCTTGCATATTAAATATCATCAGTGTTCCGTTGCTGTATACGTCGACCGTATTCAACAGCTTCTACAATATGTTGGTAGGACAAGGTTTCTAGTTCATTGACGATGGCGTTGACCTTTAATTAATTCTTTCTGTAATCTCACGTGTTTTGTCAATCAGTTTTTCGTTAATTCTGTGTTATTGGTTATTGTTCTTTACAATGTCTGTCTGTTTTTACAAGAGGTTGTCCCAGTCAGTTGCGTCAGGAGAGCCAGCCAGGCAGGTTCCAGACGGACCATATCCAATTGATTGACTTAACCCTTCGTTTTCGCGTCTTTCAGGTCACGAAGGCGGTCCTTGATCTGGTTCAAATGGTAATCCAAAACAAGATGCATCTCTTCGTCCTTTACGTACTTTACTATCAGCTATTCGGTGTCCTGGACAAGCGCGTTATACTTTGTCAAGTCAATTACGTGAACTAGTCCACGTTCGTCACCCAGGCGTTTCTCTTATTATCGAAAATATGAAGAGTCTGCATGGGGGTTGTTAAACAACTAATCTGTGATGTAATTATGGTTTATCGAAAAATGAGGTTATGCGATTTTATCTTTAATTCTAAGGATTACAATGAAATTTTAAAAATCATATGTCTTATACATACATTTCATTCTGATTTAATTTCTTATCTTTGAAAAGCTTGTGATTTATAATTCTGATTTAATTTTGTACCTTCTTTCTTATATTCTTTCTTACAATATATTCATTCTCCTTTTTTGTCTCTTCACATATCGTTAGAATTTGGCAACTTTACGTTTTCCAAATGTGCTTGTGAATTATTTTACCAATTGCTGTCGTTATAGTCACTCGGTTGTCTTCTGCTACAATTTCCTTTTTGTATAACGGCTTATTTTTGCTTTTTATATCCTTTGAAGCAGCGTACGCTACGTCACCCACCCAATACCTTCTTGGCGTCTCTCTTTTTAAATGTTGTCTAATGTTTCTTAAATTATCTTCAAATATTTTAGCCAGATTATTATTTTCTTTAGTAATAAAAATAATTTGTTTGTTATCGTCCTTTTGTTCAATACTAGATAATTGGTCATACAAAAAGGATAAATTCCCTTCTGCGCGTTCGTCGCATTCTTCTACTAGTATATTATTGTTTGCTTTTGCCTTAAAAGCTTCCATTACAAGATCTTTCATACGAAAGAAAGTACTTAAAGAAATACAAATATAACTGCAATCCTATTTATAATTAAGATAAATTTTTTCAAAATTTGATAAACCTTAATTGAACTTAATATGGTTTGCTGTGGGCTAATCACGTCGAAAATTTGTTGCTTCCCATTAAAATCTAAAAAACTCTCCAACTCTTTTTGCTTATGACTAAAATTTATACCTAATTCCTTAATCATGGCACAGTATTTCTAACTTAAACCAATTAACCCCAAACTAAAAAGCTTTTGTTTTGCTGCATTAAACATATCTATACCGCTCCGATGAGAAAGAAAGTATGTTCTTTTCCCTTCATCCAGTCCAGCACTACTTTCTGAATCTGACTGTATATTAAATCACTATTCATTAAATTAAATACATCACATTTTTTGATAAATAATTTCACCTAACTTAGATTATTATTTTCTTTAGTAATAAAAATAATTTGTTTGTTATCGTCCTTTTGTACAATACTAGATAATTGGTCATACCAAGAGGATAAATTCCCTTCTGCGGGTTCGTCGCATTCAACTACTAGTAGATTGTTGCTTGCTTTTGCCTTAAAACTTCTATTACATGATCTTGCATACGAAAGAAAGTACTTAAAGATATAAAAATATAACATCCTTTTATAATTAAGATATATTTTTCAAAATTTGATAAACATTAATTGAACTTAACATGGTTTCCTGTGGGCTAGTCACGTTGAAAATTTGTTGTTTCCCTAATAAGAAAGAAAGTATGCTCTTTTTCCCTTCATCGAGTCGAGTATTACTTTCTGAATCTGGCTGTATATTAAATCACTATCCATTAAATTAAATACATCACCTGTTTCTTGTTTAATAATTTCACCTAACTCATGCCACTTTCTCGTTCCGGGGAACATATTCTGTCTATGGTACTCTGGAATCGAGGCCCATCATAAAATGTTCATCTCTAGGCTCCTCGATAGAGGTATCGGTAGTCTCTGGCACATCATGTGGTGAAATCGCTGTTGCTTCCGAAGGTAGCTTCCCGTTTGAATGGATTATTGAGTGAACCCTCTTAATTCCGACCCACTCGTTGTCGAATATGTTATATGAAACGAGTGCGGAGTCTGCTTTGCCCCTTATTTTTCGTCTAATGTGCTAAAAGATCTCTCGATAGATGGACATTCTACGAACAGCTTCTTAGTTCAGCACCGTTTCTACACAATGGATCCAGGAAACAGTGCACCACAATACCATCAAAAACTTGAAGCCCTTTTACAGAGTCCGGAAATTGGGATATATCTTTCAAATCTTGTTCGCAAGTAGGACCTCGGAGTGGTAACAGATTTTCGGCTCGTGGTATCGATATACCCGCCCCTGCCGGATCTGCCTGTTCTTCTGAATGGATCCGGGTTTCCACAGCCCCCAATTATTCTGAAAGGGATTGAGTAGCCTGCCTAGGATTGCATTGTTCAAGTTGGGCAATGCGTCCTTCTATGCCCTAAGCTGTTCGAATACGGTATTAACCGCGCCCGTAAGCTGGGTCGCCGCATTTCTCAGTTCGACCATTTCTTCTATTCTAACGCGAAAGAGGTTGGGTGACTCAGTAAAAATTCGAGGATATGAACGACAGATCTTATTACGTTTGAATAATAAAATTTCGATTTTCGTAACAATAGTAATAAATTAATAAGCTGGCACTTTAGTTGAGTTTTTTCTTTTTTGTGCCTTTGATAACGGATATATGGTATTTGCATATTTTATATTTTAGTTAATTGCTTTATTTAATTGTTATTTCTGTCACAACCAAGTGCTAGTCCCTTGATGTCCGCTGAGAGCTTTCCATTAACTTTTCGGGCTAGTCACTACGGATCAGAAGGTTCGTATTTATCCGTTTTAGTCATAAGCGTTGAGGGTTGCAAACGACCTACTAAGGTACGAAGGTCTACAGCACCGAAAATTATGTTTATATAATTTCTATTAAACCGGTCCCTTTTTTCACGAGAGACTGCTCCTGAGCATAATTTAGTAAGCTAAGTGAATTTTTTCCTATATTTTTCTATATTTTTGCGTTAGCTGTCGTTGTTTAATTGCTTTTTCATTTACTTATACGCACACATGAGCGTTGATAATTTAATGAATTTTACATTTCTTTTCTTTTAATTATAATTAATTTTCATCAGCTTTGTTATTAATAAAATTGTACATATGCTTGTATGCTATGTATATATCCTACAAAAAAAAAAAAAAAACAATTGGCCAGCCTCCCATCGCTTATTATCGTTCTTTGGTGGTCGATTAGTTGAAATGTTGAAAGGATGAAATGTTGAAAGTTTCCTCAGTTCCGCAGCGTTCGACAATACTATCACTTCCACAGTTTTACTTCTTTTATTAAATGTTCGTTTAATTTGTCCAAATGACCGTGTATGCGTTCAGCTTTTCCGTTCTTCACTGAATGATTCACTTTCAGTTTCTTTTTTTTTTCTGAATACGCTTTTAACCTTTTTGTTCTACACTGAATGATCCACCTTCACAGTTCTTTTTCACCAACGACCGTGTAACGCTATTAGCTTTTTGTTCTTCACTGAATAGTTCATCTTCTATTTGCATATTTCATAAATAACAAAATTATTCTAAAAATTTTGTTAATTTCAGGAATAATTATATATTTTATAAGCTGAGTTATAATCTTTTGACCTTATATCAAACTCGCCAAACACTCCTTCATCGCTAAAAAATATCACATTGAGTTACTACAAATCTTTTAAAATATTCTTCCAAATGCAAATATTATGCTGCAAATTCTTTTTCAATAGGCATATTTTCCTTATAATAGTTTGCAAAGCTAAATTTATCGTTTAAGTTGAAACAAATGTGGTTGGGCGATTGTTGGTCACTGAAATAAGAAAAGGTATTAACATTAAATGGGTATTTGCATTTGCATTTTTTTTTTGCATTTTTTTTCTGAGAAACAAACGATGATTTGGGTTTGTGGTCTACAATTATTCACTAAATATTCTACTGCATCCGTAGAATGCTATCTTCAGAGCTCTTTCTATATAAGATATTATCAAAGGTTGTTGGTTCCCAACATCACTTAATTCATCTAAAACTTACATTTGGAAAGTGTTTTTTGTGCGTTGGATTGATTATGGAGATATAAGAAGAATCCGGCCACAGGGGTAGTCGCTATATCACTCATAATCAATCCGACGTACACCTCAAACACTATAAACAATTAATAACAAAAAAAATTAACTTAATATTTAAGCCGGGTTACACAAAACACCGCCGAATTCCACTCGCACTATAAGCAAAACTGAAATGTCAAATGTGCCTGGCTAGATCATTAACTTACATGCATGTTATCTCTTTCCATGTAATCGCTAACTTGTAAGAATCAGCTATATATTCAAAACCAAGCTTTTGGTACCTAATATTTAATGACGGCCGACTTCAAGAAAGAGATAACATGCATTAAATAGTGGCATCTCGCTCGAACTAGTTTGCATTAAATATGGGGCATTAATTCATGTAAATATTCACACAGCCCAAACAAATGTAAATCATGTTAATGTATTAAAGTAAACTTGCAAAATTATGTACAAGGGTTCATCAACCCCACACATTATGTAAAGCTGAACAGCTGTTTGAACCGAGGCTAACTGGGAACATGAGGACAGCTTTCGACACTCATCTACAGTCCAGCTAAAAGGAAGTGTCTCAATAAATTTATAACGTGGTAAAGACTGAGTTTCATTTTTTGGTGATTTAAAATCAAAGTTTAGACAGTCGTCATACTGTGCTAAACCAACAAATATTTGCGGCAGTATCCTAAGCCCGAACAAAGGTAATTTGTCGAAAGTATTCAAGCGGTAGGATGCCCGGCCTCAGTTTTCTTCCTTTAAAGCAGAATGAATCAACGTATTCGCTCTTTTTTTTTTTACTTTAAATGGCGCTATATTGGATTTGGAGTTTAACCGACAAGTCACTCCAGTCTTGGACACCTAGTTGTCTCTAGGTCTGTGTACCTCTGTGAATATGCACAATGTACATGCGCTCTATTTACATCTTTTATTTACGTTAGGCGATGAACCTTGCTAAGGTGATTTCGCTGTAGGCCTAGCCACTCAATTTGCCCAATATAACAGAGGTTTGCAAAATCTACAGATTTCTGGGTAGGTGTCATTTAATTTAGAGCAGAGACCAATTCAGTGATGGCAAATCTGTGATCTTCGTCGCAAATTTGAATCATTCACATACGTTTTTAGAAAGCGTAGTGACTTTACAGTATAAACAAGCAAATAAAGTGCCCGCAAGTTGTTGTGACTTTATAATATTGAATTCATCGCATATTTGCAAAAGAGTAAAACACCGATATTCGAATAGCCACCTTAGATGTTATCAAAGTCCCTTGAGTTTACACAAAACAGGACAATAGATACATTAATGGGTATCTACCTATCCATAGATGTCATTGTTGGCTTCAAAACACATTCGGCATGGCCAGCACTTTATAGTTCGAATTAGTCAGTGCTCAATTAATCAGCGTTCATATTTCACAAAGTTTTTTATGCAATTCCTTACTTTGATTTTGAGAATTTTTTCTTAGTAATCCGGAAAAACCCGGATGGCTTGAAAATACCTCGCAATATTTTGGCAACACTGATGCAATTTCCCTCTTAGTGAATTTGTTTCTGAACTCACCTTTCGAACTCATTTTGCACTCTAGTAAGGATATCTCCGTAAGGTTCTTTATACCAATATTCTTTAAGGAAATTGCCAAGCGTTTTGATGAAAGACGAACCAGTATCACTTAAATATCCTACAAATCCTATAAATCGAAGAAACAAAAACCAATGTACATATTACCTATGCAAAATTTTCATTCAATTACCTTCGAATGAGCAGGTCAGAATAGAGGTTATTTCACCGCCATGATATTTTGATGATGGACCATCGTAATTCTGATTTATATCAAATGTTCCTTTACATGCTTGAACTATTATATACCTCGGCTTTCCTTGGAGAGTCGAATTTCGTAATATTTTCTCCGACTCCTCCACGAAATCAAATTGACCGTCATTACAGTACAAGACGTTATTTTCACCACCATGTGACATGTAGACGAGGTTTATGGAAGCATATTCCGAGAAATCATAATTGCGTACTGAAAAATAATACGAATATGTAAGCATGTTAATTATTGAATACCATGATCCTATAAGAGCTGTGAAATCCAAAAATGTATACTTGGAAATAAAAGTCGTAGAGATAAGCGGTTTTCACCCACTTATAGTGCGAGCTGAGGGAGTTTCAGAAAAAATATAAAACAATCTAATATACCAATATTTTTTAACGTATTTAAATATTTAAGATAAACATCTAGTCATAGGCACAAGTGGTTTCACCAAACTAACAGAACAAGTTTACGAGGTATCTGCAAAATACTATACTATAAAAAGTTTAAGGTGGGGGACAATATGGCACCAACAGCTTTTCAAAAAGTTTTTTTTGTTACTTTTGAATACGGGAAATAACATTTTCCACGTTCTTGTAAAGCTGGTTAAGGACATTATAGAAAAAAATATATACAGGGTGCGTCATCTTTTATGTCGGTATGTAAACATTGAATAACTTTGACATTTATCAACCGATTGACTTAAGTAGACATGTTTTTGAAACGTCAATTCAGTACAATTTTAACCATGCATCGCTACACACCTAAACAACGCGCCGAAATAGTGACGCTGTACATTGAAAATAGTCGTTCAGTTGTGTTAACTCAACGTGCATATCGTCGAAAATATCGTGGCCAACAAGCACCGTCTGACTATTCGTCGTTTGGTGTCGAATTTTGTTGAGCATGGGACAGTGGGAGATCGTCGACATGCCGTTCATCAACGCCCAAGACGTGAAGCGGTAAGAGAGAGTGTTGCCGAGAACCCACATGTGTCGTATAGTCACCGCGCACAGCATTTTGTCGTCAGTGGAACCACTTTGCGGCGCATTTTGGAAGATGGTTTGCATTTGTTTCCGTATAAAGTGCAATTGACTCAAAGAATATTGCCGAATATTGGGCCGGCGATTGCGCCAAAATCATCATTGGGCCATTTTTTTTCAGAGAAGGTGAAACAGTCGATGGAAATAGATATCGGCGGATGTTGGGTTCATTATGTCTGCCCACAAATGTGTGAAATAGGTCTGGACGGTTACTGGTTTCAACAAGACTGTGCGCCATGCCACACTGCAAATCAAACAATGCAGTTTCTGCAACAAAAATTCCCTGGGCGTGTGCTGTCAAAAAATGCAGACATTGACCGGCCACCCAGATCTCCAGATTTAACACCAGACTTCTTTTTGTGGGGTTATTTGAAAAGCAAAGTGTACGCCAGCAAGCCTGAGACCATTGACGACCCCAAGGCAAACATTCGTGCCGAAATCATTGCTATACCGCCCGAGATGCTCGAAAAACTGATGGAAAACGCAGCAAAAAGGGCACATTTTACTTTGGTCAATAGAGGCGGCCACTTGATTGATGTTGTATTCAAAAATTAGTCCAAATAAATTGTAAAGGACCAAATTAAATAAAAATACCTCATATATGGAAATCGGTTGTTTTTTTTTAAGATATTCAATATTCACATACCGACATAAAAGATGGCGCACCCTGTACATATATGCATACACACACATACAAATTAATTTACTACTTAATAGTCGGATTATCAACTCAAAGCTGGGTGGGACATCTATTAGAAGACCGAACTAGTCCACTTCTCAAGGAAATATAAAAACCCACCCACTGACCCTCCATCTCTTAATTGAATAAGCTTAACCTTCTCCAACGAAGCAAAATATCTGGTTCATATTTTGGATACAAACATACAAGAAAGAGTAAAGAAAGCCACTGTCGCACTCTTCTCTTGCAAAAAACCATTGGAAACAAATGGGGTTGCAATCCAGATTAACTCACTGGCTCTATATTTCGGTCATCAGACCGATCCTTATGTACGGGGTAGTTGTCTGGTGGATTGCCTTGGACAAGGCGATAAACCAGAAGAAATTAAGTAAAGTCCAACGTTCAGCTTGTCAGTGTATTAACGGAGCAATATGAACGACACCTTCTGCAGCAATGGGCACTCTATTTCATTTAACAACACCCCTCGACATTTTTGGTAGGTAAATGGCAGTTAGCTCAGCCATTCGCCTTAAAGCTACTTTACAATGGTCCAGTAAAGCATATGGGCATGCCTCTATTTTAAATATGTTTAATAACTTCCCTGAAAACATGGACTACACCATACCCAAGTTAAATTTTGACAAAAACTTCCAAGTTACCATCCCTTACAGAGCATTCTGGGAAGAAGGTGGGTTTACGGAAGATAAGTCGTTACATTTTTATACCGACGGTTCAAAAACAAACGACGGGGTGGGTGTCTTTTCGTCTCCCAAACCATTGCAGCGTGTTCCAGGCGGAGATAATGGCAATAAGAGAAGTCTTGTCTTGGCTAAAGAAAAACCTGATATCAACCGTTGATATCCGCATCTTTTCAATTTTATTACTTTTCAATAAATTTTATAACAGCTCTAGACTGCCGATCGTCTCTTATCGAGATGGCGGAGCAGTTCAATATTAAACTTAATTTGGGTGCCTGGGCATTGGTACATTACAGGAAATTGTAAGGCTGACCAACTTGCCAGCCCTGGTGTCATCACTGGACACTGTCTAATAGGCAAGCATGCAACAAGGCTTGGCGTTTTCTCGAATGATTTCTGCAGAAGTTGCATGGACGAGGAAGAGGAGGAGACTATTCTTCACCTTCTGTGCACCTACCATCTCTCTCCTAAAAAAGGAAACTCCACTCAGGAGCCTTCTGTTTCAAAGACCTAAACGTTCTGAAAAAAATAGACGTTGGGACCTCCTACGCTCATCAGAAGCTCCAAATGGTTCAATGAGTAGGCTAGAGACCGCTTCCCAAACCCATGTGGTATCACAATCGATCTAAGTGTGTTGGCTATTAGCTGACAGCCACCTCAATCTAGCCTAACTGGAAACAGAATAAACCTACATTTACTGGAGATTCTCATGTATGGCACAGGTAGATCCAAAAGAAATGAAGGAGTTGGGCCGGAATATATGTACTGAGCACGAATACTCTCCTATACGCAAGTAAAGATAAACGTAGCTCAGTGTTTGAAGCCGAAATACATGCAATAAAGCTGTGTATCCGGGCGAACATAAACAGATCTATAACCAACAAGAACATTTATATTCTATCAGACAGCAAAGCCGCGCTGCTTGCAATTAAGGAATACGAAATTACATCAAAACTAGTATGGGATTGCCTTCAACTGCTCATAACATTAACCAGCATGAACAGAGTTCATCTAATTTGGGTACCTGTCCACAGCAGTTATGAAGGTAATGAAAAAGCTGATGAACTAGCTAGAAATTGATCCGCATCAAACTTCATGATGCCAAAACCATTCTGCGGAATAACCAACAGCACTGCAAAAAGCAGTATTAAAAACTGGTTTAAAGAAAAAGAGCATCAGTACTGGATGGAAAATTAAGGTAACAAATAGGCCAAAAAGTTCTTGCCGAATGCTTCCCACCTAACAACGAAACAACTCTTACAACTAAGTAAGAGTCAGATTCGCTTGGTCATAGGTTTCTTAACGGGACATTGCAGAGCTAAAAAACATCCCATGGCATTGGGAATAGCACAAGACGATGTATGCAGAATGTGCAACGAAGACGAAGATCAGCAGAACACATACTTTGCCACTGTGACTGTCTTATCAGAACATGTCATTGTTTCCTAGGTAACTTCTACCTCAAAGCAGAAGAAATATCTTCCAGCGCACCCAAAGACATAGTCTGATTCATCATAAAATCCAGCATCATGAATGAGCTTTAATTATGAGAAAATCACAATAGGACCATCGGTGGCCGCAGTGATAAGGGACTAGCTCCCGCCTGGATAATCAATCGAATCCAATGTTATTTAATTTTAAAATCCACCTGTCCTATCTAATTGTTCCACTCAGTTTTCGGTTTTTTCCCCAAAACAAGAAAATTAATGGTGTTTCCAGAACGCACTCTACTCACACTCTTCCACTTTAGCTTTGAATTCCTGTAGATATAGGTTACTGACAACAACTACTGATAAATCCATTAAGTGGAATACGTTTTTAAGTCGTTCAACATCATGAACACTTCCAACTCGCTTTGCCAATTTCTTGTCTTTGTGTACACCACCATCAAAGTCTATAAAATTAAATATTACTGCCACACCGGGCTTTAATTGTCCTAAATCCATAACCTATATTGTCCACAATCCACAGATAACACTATGAACTTTCCACTGTCACTCCTTTCAGAGAACGGAATGAATAGAATTTGAACTTTTCAAAAAAAATTATTTGATTGCTTTCTAAAATAGAGAGACCGTAATGGATACATAAATGGTGAATAGGAAGAACTCACCAATGGAACGTATTTTTTAAAAGGTTCGTTAGAAAGTACTAGATCACGGTTAATAAAAAATCAAAAAAAAAACGAGAGAATGAAACCTTTCGTTCTCACTTGCGAATATATGTTAAAACCTTGAGATTTGGTTTCCTACGACGACAAGAATAAAGATTAAATGGAAAATAAATGGAACACTTTGTAAGTTTTCAATGATACAAGAATGGTTTAGCTTTATAAGTCACCCACTGAAATAGGCGAAAACATTACCGCACTTTTCTTTACAAAGTATTGTATGTACATACATATACAGTGTTTTTTTATTTATTCTATTCCAAATATTTTGGAAGGAATTCTATTTGTTCAATAACTTAAATATTTAAATTTAAAAAATAAATACACCCAAATTCTGCTGCTTTTAAAGGTAAATTTCTGAATCCGTCTCTTGAATAGACGGTCGCCTTATTTGTTTCCTTTTTTTCTAAAACACCAACAGTGATGAAAAAATGACATTTGACATTCGGGTGGTGAAATAAAAACATCGAGGGCTATGTTCACAGAGTGTGTCCGGCAGGATTTTTTTTTACATAGAGGAAGTATTGGAAAGATGAATGATATGACAATTTTCTTGATTTGTTACTATTTTTTTCTCGGTTTAAACTAAATAGTACAACAAATAAATAACAAAGATAATAATACATCCTTTTAGTACCTAATTAAATTTAAGATTCACATTAATAAATACAAATTTAAATGGTTATTGTGCTTTAATCGCCTTGAGAAAATTCTGAAACAATAATTCAAAATTTAGTTCGTAATTGTTGGCTTACCAGTTATAGATATCAAAGCATTACTATGGAGTGTGCTGGGCAGGTGCTTCGTTTTTGCTTTGAGTTTCATATACATATATAGTTGAATTCAATTTTGATGAAAGTGTTTAAGAGATGAACAAAACTGCAATTGCTAAATAAAATCAATCGTATATTGATGAAAAATTCGAAAGCGC
The DNA here is from genome assembly GCA_963082735.1 of Pocota personata. Classification (NCBI taxonomy): domain Eukaryota; kingdom Metazoa; phylum Arthropoda; class Insecta; order Diptera; family Syrphidae; genus Pocota; species Pocota personata. The sequence continues at coordinate 54,565,595 of OY720432.1, read as the reverse complement.
TTCTAAAGAAAAATACATAAAAATTATTAGATTGCTTGGGTTGCTTCTTATCGCTTGCAGAACATTGGCGTTAGTTGAAGTTATCGCACTGTTATTTTGCGGCTTGGGTATCACCGGCACTGTCATATGGAGTGAATGGCGTCTTAACACTGAACTTTTGTCACAATGACAGGATTTAGCACTGGATTTAAAATAATCGGCATCTTTTTCAGTAATACATATTGACACAAGTATAGTGAAAAAAATGTTTGCAATCACTGCAGTTTTTAGAACAACTACGATAAATTTTTTGTAAACACACTGAACACAATTTTAATATAGGTTCCTAGTGATGCGCACCCCACGACAATCAAGAGAACACTCTGTAATGGTATGAGCTAGAATTGGATGCAACGAGAGGGCCGAAATAAAATTTTTCATTAGCAGAATTAACAGCACCAAATATATTGAACTTATTAACGAACAAACAAATTGAGAAGTTTGCTTCAATTATTGCCGAGGAAAACTTATCTTTTTGACAGGATAATGCGAATTAAAAGAATCCACCAGAAGAATCCATCTAATCTATTCTAACCGCCGAGCTGACAAGTTGACTTCCTCTGCGTTCTGATCGCCCTCTCTCTTTGTACCGGTAAATTCCCGCTACTTCGACAGCTAATATTCTTACATTCCACTGTGTTCGTAACTTGCCAGCGACTGGAAAAAAAACCACTGTAAACAACAAGTGGCATGGCCCCTGAGCCACAGGTGCTCACGGGTAATCGGTTCAGCGGATTAGATATTGATTCGCTGGCTGATCCCAAATGCAAAAGAATTTCATGTTTTACTGAATCTGATACCAACAACCCCAAAATTTATAGTGATCTCGCCAGCAAAAGACGGTAGACCGCTCTCGTACTACAGCGTTTTCTTGCTTAAAAAAGCGGTCGACGGTATAAGTACCTCCTACGAACAAATTTCGCAGTTACATGGCGGTAAACTTTTGATTTTGGCATTGTAGATTGGTCTTCAACCTCTGGTGCTACCTTGGCACTTAACAAATGCAAAGTCCTCCATATTTGTCAGAAAAGAACTTGCTCAGTTCCAGACTTATATGTATGTAAATAGGATCAGTATCTAATTTAAGTATACTAGGTTTGATAATTAACTGTAATTTTAAATAGAAGTCATTGCTTAGAAATTAAGAAATCTGTAGCTACGAGGTGCGATATAGTTAAGTATTTAGCCTAAAAAAAAGTAATGCTGATATCAATACTCTTTGTTACGTAACAAGAATGCTAATATTAAGTAAAATTGACTACGCATTATGTATCTACGGCAATGCCCCGAAGTCTTCGCTAAACATCATCAAGGCGCCCCATCATCAAGCGGTCCGCAGAAGTTTAAATGCATTCCCCACCACGCCAACAAAAACATACTTGCGGAAGCTGGATTCCCCTCTATTGAAGAACGCCTACATGGAAGTGTCGGCGAAACTGCTCTCTAAAATCTGTTTAGCAACAGTTCTATCGTTCTATAATAAACTAGGGGGTACCCAGCGTGCGTTGTTGCGCCTAACAAAAAGAAATGCATATTTTTTACGCCAAACTGCTGGACCGATTTTGACCAAACTTCACAGAAACACTCTCGGGACAAAACCGAAGTTTGCCTGAATTCGAGTTCAACCAATTCGGTGGTTTCGAAGTCCACAGCATACATACAAACATAGGTACATTGAGTTTTTTATATATGTAGAAGAAAATAGATAAGATTGTAGCATTATTCAGTATCAAATTATAATATGTAAGTGCATATTAAATCGAGTTGAAAGCCTTTGTAGCTAGTGCTCAAAAAAAATCTCTGTATGAACATGTATTTGATTATTATTATTAATAATAATAATAATGATAATAAAAGAATCCATTAGTACAGAATGGGACAAGATGGATTAAAATATGTTAAAAAATTGTTTAAAAGTATGCCTTAACGAAATTGTAGAAAATGTTGTTATTATCTTATGTTATATCTACCGGTCCCACTCAGTTTTCGGTTTTTCCCCCAAAACAAGAAAATTAAGGCTTTTCCCAGTATTTTTTTTTTTATGATAGTGCGGTCTAAATACCTCATGTTACGCAATGATTCAATCAGAGCTGGCAAATGGTACGCACTTTAATTTCTTAAGAATTTGTGATGTCTTAAAATTACTAACGCACTTACACTCTTCTACTTTAGCTTTGAATTCCTGTAGATTTAAATTTTTAACAACATGTACTGATAAGTCCATTAAGAGGAATACGATTTTAAGTCGTTTAACATCATGAAGACTTCCAGCTCGTTTTGTCAATTTCTTGGCTTTGTGTATATCACCATCAAAGTCTATAAAATTAAATATAACTGCTACACCGGGCTTTAATTGTGCTAAATCCATAACTGCCTAGATTGTCCACTCACAACACTATGAATGAAATGGAAATGGAATGAATAACATTGGAACTTATGAATAAAATAATTTTCTTGCCTTCTAGACAGAAAGAGACCGTAATAGATACAAATGGTGAATTGGAAGAACTCACCATGGGAATGTATTTTGTAAGAGATTTGTAAGAAAGTACTAGATTACGGTTAATATAACATCAAAAAACCAAGAGAATGAAACCTCTCGTTCTCACTTGCGAATATATGTGAAAACTTTGACATTTTGTTTACTGCGACAAAAATAAAAGCAGACACGCAATGTGGCGCTTGCGTTAACAGAATGATTAGAAACAATGCGATTTTATGAGGTAACACCAAATATGACGTCAGACGTTTGGTCGGTTTTTGATCGTATATATCGTAAGCGCCACCTCAACGTTGGAGCAGCTACTCTCTACTATTGCCGCGCATTTTGACAGCTCACAAGGTTACAACTGACATTTTTCTTTGACTTGCTCGATTTTAGCAAGAAGTGTCATGTATGTACTCCGAATTGTTAGTATTTAATATGTAAACAAATTGTAATTGCTAATTGATGTTTTTTGAACACAAATTAATTATTTTTAGAGTATGTAGAGGTTTTTATTTTTTTATTTTCTTATTCATACATATTTGTTTGCGAAGTTATTTCTTATATTTGTGTTTCCTAACAAAACCATAAAAATAAAAAGAGTACATTTCTACTTTTCTTTCTCCTGCGAAATCGTGCGTGAGAAATTTGAGGGAAAAGAACATAATTCTGTCATATTCTTAACCTCTCAACGCCCGATCGTCTTAAAGCCACATTTGGTGTTGCAAATTTTAAGGTTGCGCGTTGGTAAATATTATCGGAAGTCGGTAGAATGCCTGTCAAACACGCGACCGCGCGAGCCTCACATTGTGCTTTGCCCATAAACACTTTGAGGTTGTTCACACAGGTCTGACGGTCTGGATTTTTTTGACATTTACAGGCAAAGTGGAAAGCTTGACATCTATTTACTCATTGATTTCTGGAATAAGCATACATATGTCTGCTACAAATTTTCGATGAGCTAACGGTTGGAGAATCTAAGTAAGTGCAGGATCTCCTATTAAGCGAACGTCTGTGTATGCTGTCGAGCAGATAAAGAGAATATTTTGAAGCTGTTGCACTATTAAGTATCTCTTTGCTGTAAATATCTAGCTCAACTTCATGCATGGCGATTTTTGATATGTGGCCGTGCCATGTTACACCAAACTTGACTGTAACGCCAGAAAGATAATGGTTTCCTTGGGATGGATAATTTGGTTCAAACAAAAGCCTTGATTCCCCAAGTGGCCTACGCCCAATTGGTGACCGGCCGGGGAAGTGCGGAACAAAAAAAGCCGAAAGTTGCTTCTCAGGCCCCAGCGCCTAGAGCACCGGACGCTGAAACAGATCTACTTGCTATCTTGCTCTCTATTCAAGGGCAGATGGGTCAGCTGCAGCTTCTGGTACAGGAGCAGGTGAAGCGGATGGACCAGATCTTTGCGCTTCTGGCGGACCTAACGCACCTTCAATCGTAATGCTTACGAACATGGAGGAGCAACCCTTAAAGATCCTTGCGGTGAATGTGAATTCACTGATTAGGGCCGTGCGAAGAGCCGTACTATTTAAGTTGTTAGAAGACCAAACCCCTGATGTGCTTATGGTTAGTGAAATGAAGCTATCACAGAAGCACAACTTGGGGCACAATAAGTACAATATTATAAAAAGAGATCGACCCAACTGCTTGACGTTAACCTAGTAGGGATCATTTTAATCCGGAATGTTGTTAGCATGTGGTTGGGATGGTCTGGTAGGTGGTAGGCCAGTCAAATTTGTTGGTAGAGCATGGTTTTGTACTATTTTCGTCTCCGCATGTCGTCATGTGACATCAGGTGGCAATCTATTATGATGGAGCTTCTTCTAATGATTTTCGCTCAGTTACGGTGTCCAGGTGGGTGCAGCCTAATTCATCAGGAAATTTTGAATGCGTGACCATGGGTATAATTCGGCCTGCTATTGTGTCTACTTCAAGTTGCACTTTCTATGTGTACGAAGTGAGAAGTGTAGCTGTAGATTTTTCCGCTGGCCGTTGTAGGTTAATAATAATAATAATAATAATAATATTTTGGCACTAACAGCCCAATGCAGGGCCTGGCCTAGCTTCTCACAGCCACTCGTGTTTTGCGCCTCACGAATGGTTGGTATCTACAGTTTTATGCCGTTTCCGAAGTTTCGATTGAGAGAAGCTTTTCACGAAAATTTTTACTCTCGGATGTTTGTCAGACGTTCGCGAGAGGTGGGACCGTGAGAAAACTTTTTTTTATTTTTATTGTTGTGTTTTCTTGGATTCGAACCTTGACCTCTCGCTCAGTGATCGCGCACTTAACCACTGAGCCACGGCTACCACGGCCGTTGTAGGTTGCTCTCTTTAAAAAAAATAATTTAAGATGCTCAGGAGACTATTACCGTGCTGTTGTCCATCTACGACACGATGTTTACGCCATTAGGTGGTGGAGGCAATTTAGCGATGAGAAAAGGTGAGAGAAAGCCACCTTCCGGGACTTCTTGCTTCACCTTTCTGTAATGTGAGTTGTCATTCCGGAATTTTATAATACATAAGTTTGCCAAACACTTTAATAGTTTGCTAACCAGCGTTTGTTGGTGTTTGGCAGCGAAGATTCCAGAATGAAATTGAGCATAGTGACATGATTTACTGTGTCGAATACTTTTGATAGATGGTTTCTTTTGGTTTAGACCGTTGCTAATCTGAGTTGTATGATGTTCATTGCTGAGAGGTTACTGTGGTACTTACGAAAACATGTTGATGTTGTGCCGGGGTCAGGTATTCAGCAAGGCCCAAGTGCCGTGGATGGTTTGGGTTTTGGGTGGTGGATGCTATTTGGTCTGCGGTGAAAGTCGTTGAATTTGGCTTTCACGGTTGTCCAGAGTTTCTTCATTCCCGTGCCGAGGATGCTCACTTGTAGTATGCAAAGTTCCAAATATTTATGCCATGTAGGCGCTTCGGAATGGAGTGAAAGGACACACATATTTTAAAAATTTCTCAGGGCCGCTGTTATGCTGTTATACAGTACCTGTCTAAAAAAAAGTTTACTCCGAAGCAAACCCATGAAGATATGTTGGCAACTTTAGGGGAATTTGCCCATCGAAAAAAAAAATTAATATTTGGCGCAACAGCTCTTTAAGTGCCAGGGCCCAGCTTCTCGCAACCACTTGTGTTGTGTGCGTTATATTTTTCACATGAATGGAAGGGACCTACAGTTTAGTGTCGTATCCGAACGGCAATTTGTTTTGAGAAGCTTTCTCGTGACAACAATACTCTCGAATGTTTGTCAGACGTTAGCGGGAGGTGGGATCGTGAAAAAACATTTTGGTGTTTTCTGGAATTCGAACTTGGAACCTCTTGCGTAGTGATCCGACACACTAACCACTACGCCACGACGCCCACCTGCCCATCGATACCACCTCTTAAAAAGTGTGTTGGCCTTCTGTGGAAGATTATCAACCTCAGCTGCAGAAGAAAACATTTGTGATCTGTTCATGAGAGACCGCAGATTGAAGGGAGATAGCTGAGATCGTTGGCATTCCCTATGAACCGACCAAAACATCATTCAAAACGAACTTAGGTTCTAAAAGCATTCTGCAAGATGGGTTCCGAAACTTCTTTCAGTTGAACAAAAACGCAATCGACTGACGATGTCTAGCGAGTGTTTGGAGCTATTTCAAACCGATCCAGAGAATTTAAAGAAAAAGCGTCCAGGAATGTTGAAGAAAAAGAGTTTTGTTTCACCAGGACAATGCACACCCACAAATATCGTGTCAAACCACGGCTGAATTCCAAACTATGGATTTAAATTACTGCCACATCCTCCTTATTCGCATTTTTCAACAATTTTTTTTTAAACTTCTGTAATGGCTTTGAGACCAGATAGAAGAAGTGTATTGAGCTTAAAGATTACGTTGAAAAATAAAAGGAATTCGTAAACTTTCGACTTTGTTTGCGATCTTTTCAATCCACCCTCGTATTTAGCAGAGCAGCCTGAGCACATTACTTATTCGTTTCACATTTAGGGCTTCAGCATGTAGAATGAGTTCTGTACAAAATCATGTAGTGAATAAATTTATGCATAGAATTACTTAACTATCAACCTTAGATAAGTTTTGTCATTAACGACGACAAATTTAAGATTCCCGATAAAGTACATTAAATTGCATATAAAAAAACAATCACTTTATTTTTAACCGAACTTAGAAATTTAAAAAAAGAAAACATGTGTTTATAATCGACATATTCTTTTAATATCTAACAAGATAACTTTTTTATTTTAAGTTGAAGGATTTACAATTTTCTTTAGACTTTATAATTTGTGTATGATCTGTTTACAACTAACTAAACAATTACATTACTTACATAATTTCTTTTTATACTTTCTTAATGCTACTTTTTAATTGAAGACAATTTACAGATTTATATTCCAAGTGGTATGCTTTCGAATACACGAAAAAGTATTTTAAAATACTATTATAGTTGCCATATAACTGTGATTAACTCTTGTTTATTTTCCTTTCAGTCTTTGGGAGAAAATTAAAAACGATGACAACGATTAATAATGGATGGAGTACTTTCACGTTGTTATCTGGTAATTTATTTACAAAACATTCGTATTTGCTTTGAAAACGCACTAAGTGGCACAATCGTCTTGCAATTGCATCACAAGCGCGTTATCACTACTAAAACCCCTCAAGTTGAAAACTTTTATACAAACGAATTCTTAAATCTCAGAGTCATAACTGTGGGTATTGATTCAGATGAGACCTATCGAAATATGTTGGTGTATCACTCTTGAGCTGCGGCAGTACAGGTGATGATTGTGACGGATTTAACATTGGGTTGTCTTCTTTTGGGGTTCCAATTGTGAGACGAACATGAAGACCAGATTCTTTGATAAGATTAACAACATCACCATGGCTCATGCCAGCGATATCGATACGATTAACAGCTACAATTCGATCGCCGACCTTGAGATCACCACAACGGTCAGCTGGACTGCCAGGAATTAGTTTGCCTGGAATGTGATTAAAAAAAAAATTTAGAAAATGTTTTCATCATGCAAAAACAAAAGTTAAATATCTTAAATATTTTGTAGAGGCTAATAAGATCATAGTATAGGGTTGTAAAACAACAACAAAGCCGGATCTATAGGTATATAGAGTCTCCTGAACTCCAATTAAATTAATACTATGTACATATGTATACTTACTTACTTGCTTAATATAGTCTAATAGGCAAGCAAGACAAGGCTTGGCGTCTTCTCAAACGATTTCTGCAGAAGCTGCATGGACGAGGAGGAGGAGGAAACTATTTGTCACCTTCTTTGCACCTGCCCAACTCTCTCCCAAAGAAGGAAACTCCACTTAGAATCCTTTTGTTTCAACAACCTGAATGATCTGAATAAAATAGACGTTAGGGACCTTCTACGCTTCATCAGAAGCTCCAAATGGTTCAGCGAGTATGCTAGAGGCCGCTTCCCAAACCCATTTGGTATCACAATGGACCTATTACTGGTCTAAGTGTGCTGACTTTTTGCTGACAGCCACCTCAACCTAACCTAACCTAATCTACTTACTTAATAGGCCTACGACCCTTGGAGGGTGATAGCCTGAACTGCTGCCTTCCATCTTTCACGGTCCCGGGCTCGATGTTTCCAGTTGGCAAGACCAAGATTTCTTGCCTCCGCGATCACTTGGTCATTAAACCAGAAGTTCGGTCTATCTTGTCGTCTTGAACCAGTTGGCTGAGATTCGGCTCTGTCTTCCTGTTTACCGTCCAGCTTTCGGCTCCATAAAGATCAATGTTCTACAGAGCATGATTTTGGTCCTTCGGGTTAGGAGTTTGGACCCCAGCTGTTTAGACAGGCCGAAGTAGCAACGGTTGCCTAGGGTTATCCTGCGCCGAATCTCCATCAGGGTGTTATTCGTGGAGTTTAGGTTTGCCCCGAGGTAGGTAAACTCCTTTACCCTGTTGATTGTGACATCTTGTTCAATGCAGTGTGCAACGAAGTTCTTTCTGGTCGATAGCATGTACTTCGTTTAACTCTAATTGATCTCAAGACCAACTCGTCTAGCTACTTCTTCAATCGCCGTAAATGCTTCAATAGCGGCACGTTGCGAGCCCGCGATAATATCTATATCGTCAGCGTACCCTAACAGCTGCACGGATATGAAAAGTATAGTGCCTTCCGTGTTAACATCTGCCCGCCGCACTATACATTCTAACACGAGATTGAAGAAGTCACATGACAGCGCGTCACCTTGCCGAAATCCAATGAGTGATTGAAAAATTTCGTAGGTTCTATCATACTTCCAAGTTGCACGGTGCATCGCGTGCTTTCGAGCATGGCGCAACACCAGCGGATCAGTTTTTTCGGGATCCTGAAATCGGCTATCACATTGTATAGCTCGGTGCGATGAATTTTGCCATAAGCTGCTTTGAAGTCGATGAAGAGGTGGTGGGTTTTTTCCAGGATTTGCCGAAGTGTGAAAATTTGGTCAGTTGTCGATTTACAGGGTCGGAAGCCACACTGATATCGGCCAATTTGTGCGGTGCAAAATTGCTTTAGACGTTCACACAGTACATTGGATAGGATCTTGTAAGCTACATTAAGCAAGGATATGCCTCGGTAGTTGTTACAAGGCATGGGATCGTCTTTTTTGTGGATGAGGCAGATAGAACTGATATTCCATTTGTCGGGCATACTTTCGTCCTCCCATACTTTGCAGATGATTTGGTGCATGCTCCTTACCAAAACATCGTCAACTGCTTTGAAGACCTCTGACGGTATGCCGTCCGAGCTCGCGGCTTTATTGTTCTTCAGCCTTCTCAAAGCTGTGTCGACTTCTTCTAAACTGGGTGGAACAAATATTTCATCGACTGAAGCTGGGTTTTCCTCATACCCTATCACATCCGTTTAGCAGCTGCTGGAAATGATGCTTAAAAACACCCCCACAATTCCTTGCGGGTCGGTGACAAGATTTCCCGCACAATTTAGAGCTTGAATGTCCGGGCTGTAGTCAGCAGCAAGGTTCTTAGCTTTTTTAAAAAAGCTACGTGCCTGATTTCTGTTTCTGGATTCTTCGATATCCTTGAGCTGCGAAGGTTCTTTTATTTTTACGCGGTAGTTTTTTCTCCTCCCTTCTCCTGGCTCTGTACTTGTCCTGCGCCTAGTTTTTCGTTGGAGCGTCTTCTGATATACCTTGTCGGTAGCCTTTTTCTTCTGCACGCACTCATCATCATACCACGGATTTCTTGTCGGGGGTGGTTGGTAACCCAGAGTAGTATCGGCTACTTCCTTGATGGCAGCGCTGCATTCTGACCACATATTGTTTGCGACTGTGGTAGGCACCTGCATATTGGAGTCTTTCACTCAGTTGCTCTCTGTAGACTCTGGTTATTTCCGGTGCTATTAAATAATGGTTAGAGCCGATATTTGCCCCTCTGAATGTTCGCACATCCAAGATGTTAGACGAGTGCCTTGCATCTATAAGCACGTGGTCGATTGTAGAATCGCCCTTTGATGTGGATCACAGCTAGGCGATCGCTTAAAGGCTTGAAGTTAATGAACGAATCCGCATCCCAATACGTGCAACATTTTGTGACAGCTGTAATAGATGTCGCACTCCTTTTTCTTCATCATTCTTGATCCTATCCAGCGCACTTCCTGGATCGCATTAATATACGCCTTAAACAGCGTAAGAGTATTTTCAAGTGCTTGTACGTACATATGTATACATGTAGGAACTATGATTCGATTTTATTATAATAGATAGAACGAATTACATATCAAAACATTATTTCATGCCCCAGCTGTCAATAGTGTCAGCTTCCTCCAGTGCGACAATTACTGCTGGGCATTCACGGTCTCTCTGTTTTTATTCATTCGCTATCTAGGTCATTTGCATTTCATTGGGTTGGCGAATGTGAGCTGTCCGTCATAGTTTTCAGGAAATGCGATCGCTCTGGAACGCCACGATGTGAGGGTAGCGACCGAGCTGGATTGGATGCTTAGTACTCCTGCAATAAATTCATAGTTGTGTCCCGCCCGTTCATTAGTCTAATCGTAATACACGTGTAGCCCATTCGGCACATGCATCGAGTACATACTTTAGGGCCTACTTTCGAGCGCACCGATCATCGTCGGACATCGTCTTGTAACCATTCAACACGAATGTGGAATGACTTGCCTTCCTCAGTGTTTCCAAAAACGCATAGTTTACAAAGATTCAAAAGGCCGATGGTCCCACAACCTGATCCCCACCATCGAGGTCTGGACAAAGAGAGCACACGGGGACCGCAACTACCACCTTATGCATTTCCTGTCCGGGCACAGCGGATATAGAAAATATCTCCACAGATTTGGACATTATAGCTCGCCCTTCTGCCCAAAATGTTCAGATGAAGAGGAATACGCGGAGCACGCAGTATTCCACTGCAGACGCTTTGCAGATGGAAGAATAAACATGCCAAGTCCACGGCTTCTAATAAGTCAAATGAAGAGATCAGAGGACGACTGGCTGGAGACCTGTTCCTTCATAACGAACTGAGAAGAGTCGAAAGACTAGGAAGAGCCGAAACAGCAAATGTAGATGATATAGCATACATTTCTAATGTGGATTAGTACGTAGGCGCACCCCTACGAATCGCGAATGCTGGTAGCCCGAGCTATTAGCATGTTTAGAAGATTACCGCATCCATTGGCGCTTCCAAAAAAAATAAAATAAAATATTTTTGCAACTTTAAAAAGTGGGTTTCCGAATTGAAACGTGAACGAGAGAGTTCCTCAACTACAGAGGAAAACATTGAATAAATTTTTGATCTGATCATTGGAAGTCGCAAATTGAAGATAAGGGAGTTAGCTGAGATCGTTGGGATCTCGAATGAATGGACCGAAACCATCATTCAAAACGAACTTGGGTTCTCTAAGATGTTCAGCGTGTAAATAAATTTCTTCTAAATAATTTGGAGGACTTTGTCTGGGACACTTGTGGCAGTAATTTTATTCCTTCGTGTATCTTCTGCAAGATAGGTTCCAAAAGTGCTTTCAGTTGAACGCAATCGACTGACGATGTCTAGAGCTGTTTCAAACCAATCCACAGGATTTGTCGGCCAGAGGAGCCCTAGGTTCACCAATATACCCCAGAGATCAAACAGCAATTAAAAGAGTGGAGATGATCTCGACTACCAGCTCCGAAAAAAGTTAAAGTTAAATTGTTGGCGGATAAGTTAATGGCATCGATATTGTGGGGCTCAAAGCGAATCGTCAAGGGGCAAACAATTAACTCCAAGCGTCGACTGCAAGATGAAATAAAGAAAAATCTTCCAGGAATGTTGAGGAAAAAAGTTTTTAGTCACCATTCGTCCCAGTTTGTTTTGTTGCTAGTTAATCTAGGCGCACCTTCTATTTTCATTAGTCGGTTACTTGTTGTCAAAATTGCCGGTGAGTGGTCTCAGGAGAGATCAAAGCTTTCTTTTACTTTCATAAAATTTGTAGATACTACTACGAAATCTATTAGGTCAGGTATTTTTGCCAGTATGTCGGTTTCCCGTCGAAAAGTAATGAACCCCAAATTGCATGCCACCTTCTTCCAGAAGTCTGCCCTTCTGTGAATTGGATCTTAAATCCCAAAAGGAGTGATTTGCATTGAAATCGCCACCAAGATTTCAATCGTTTCATTCAGGGAGTATTCAATGTTGTCTTTAATGAATAAAGAGGATCCGCCTCTACATCGCATGATAAACACGAGATTCCTTAACCCATTTTCTACCGCGCTGCAAAAATTATTTAATTTTTTTTGTGTAAAGTATATTTTTTTAGTAATTGGTGCCCCCTGATTCCAAATCTGTTATCAAACAAATTTTTACTCCCCCCGTTACACAGTTATGTCCAAAAATCAAATGTTCGATTAATCGAACGTTGGAGCTTATCCCATACAATGCGAAATTTTCCCACCAAGTAACAAAGTGCTTCCCATTTCTATTGTGTTTTCAACAGTAGTGAATTTGTTTTGTGCGGGTTTATAATATTTTTACATTTTGACGGGTTTTAATCCTGTGGTAAAAAACTAGTAGAATATACATAGATTCATTTGATGTGTTATTCCGAGTGTTTGAAAAAGTGTATTATTCTTTGATTCCTGAAATGCAAAATGCCACGTTCAAGGAAAATAACAATGAAGGAGGTTGAAGAAATTTTAGCGACTTGGGGCGATGACGAAAATCCCGTTCAGTCTGTCAACATACTCCCACCCGAAGTAGACGAACAATCGGATGAAGAATTGATTGACGAGGATATAATTGCAATCAATTCGGACCCAAGTGCTTTCTCTGAGATTGGCTATGTGGAAATTGAGACTGAGCGAAACATTCATGAGGATATTGGTTATGAAGTGATTGTTGAAACTGAGCCGGAGGCTGGGCCGTCAACTTCCAAATCGGATACTAAATCGACTGCCCCACCTAGAAAGAAACCGAGTCAGCTACAAACCATTGACTTCATCACTTATCGGGCTACCACACTTTGACTTCTGTTGAGGATTATTGGTCTTCGAAGCTGTCAATGGGAATTCCTATGGTAAAGCAGGCAATGTCGAGAAACACGTACACGAACATCAAGAAATTCGTCCATTTCGCCAATAATTTTGAATTAGATCGTAATGGCAAGATGGCCAAGCTACATACGACAATTTTTATTTCATTATTGTGATTAAAGTTTCCTTACTTGTATTTTATTGATTTCAGCTTCGTCCATTCTTCGACATTATAAACAAAAAGTTTAGGCAGTTTGGCATTTGGACAGAATTTTTGTCCATAGACGAACAGGTGGTGCCCTATTTCGGCCGTCACAGTTCCAATTCATGGAAAACCGATTCATTTCGGATATAAACTTTGGTGCCTCTGTTCTTCAACCAGTTATTTATTTTCATTTATCTCTTACTGTGGACAATCCGATGAATATAACAAAGAAGTTGGTCTTGGAGGTGATGTCGTTCTCCGTTTACTTAGCAACATCGAAACCCCCATGCGACACGTAGTATTTTTCGATAATTTCTTCACATCCTATCATCTTCTGTGCTTGCTATCAGAAAAGGGATTCTGTGCCACTGGAACTTTTCGCTGTAATCGTGTAGCTGGTAGTACTGCTAATATGAAGACCGGAAAAAATTTACCTCGCGGCGCTCATGATTTTATGTATGATTCTAAGAACCAGATCACTCTTTGTCGCTGGCAAGATAATAAGGAAGTCACCATTGCTACAAATTACGATCAGATTCTGCCACTCCACCCTGTTCGACGTTGGAAAAAAGCAAATAAAGCTTCTAAGAAAGGGCCGGCAGAAGAAGGAAAATTTGTCAACGTCGATCAGCCTGCTGTGCTTCGCAGCTATAACAATGGGATGGGTGGCGTTGATCTTCACGATAACGCCATTCAAAATTATCGAGTCAACATCCGTGGAAAGAAATGGTACTGACCACTTTGGGTAAACACCCTTAATTCTTCATCTGCGAATGCTTGGAAACTTCACTGCATGGTTGCGAAATATAAAAACGAGAAGCCAATGAGTCAGAAACAATTCAAGTTGTCCGTCACTGAGTCTCTTTTATTGACCGATGATGAAGAAGGAATGGAAGTGGATAATGACCTTAATTTCCAGAAACCACGCAATTTACCAAACGTGGTTGGTAAACACATCATTGTCCGTCAGCCGGGAAAAAAATATCGTCGATGCCAGTTGAAAGGGTGTGGCAAACCTACGATTTGGATGTGCGAGAAATGTGCCAAGCATATGCACGCGCATTGTTTCAAAGCTTTCCATGCAAAATGATTTCTCTTAATCATCAATAAATACAAAAAATCAATAAACAATATTCATTTTACTTAAATAATCTTGTCTATTCACTTATATTACGATCCATTCATTTGCATGGGATTTTGGTATATGGGATAAGCGCCAACGTTCGATTAATAGAACACTAATTTTACCTGGTGTTGATTTTTGGATTGCAAAAAATAGCTTTACCTTGTGGCTATAAAACCTCATCATTACTTTTTTTTTTGCAAATATATATTTTTAATATAATTTACTAGAAATGCTTATGGTTAAGGTATTTTTCAGCAACCCCTCGCAATTACGGGTGGGGGGAGGGGGGTTGTATATATATATTTTTTTTAAACCATGGATCACAGTAATATATGATATTAACCATATTACTGATATTATTTACCTTCACAATGAAAAAAATTAGTAAAAAGGGACAAATTTCACGTTCGATTAATCGAACACCGGTCGAAAATGAGGTTTCAGAGATCAAACACATATGTAATGTTATCATTCCGTAAGAATACTTCTAGTTCGGCGATTTTTTGTAGAAGGCCGTTTGCGTTTCATGCGACGTTTTAATTCGATCTCGCTCAATTTGGTTTGCTAACTATTTATTAATGAGAGATGATAAATGTTTAGTTTTTGAAGAGTTAATAAACAAAAATATTCTATTTATGGTTTTATTGCTGATTAAAAAAAATATTTAATCAATTTAATCATGTGTCGGTGCCAGAGGGGGACAGCTCCAAATTTCTAATAATCACTACTCTTTCATTTCAAGTATTAAAAGCTTAAAAACTATCCAGTTCTATGTGTAAACATATAAATTTTTGAATGGGATACATTTTTGTTTGTCTTCTGTAAAAGGGAGTTTTTTAAAAACATTTTTTTCTTTTTTCCCAAAAGTTAGAAAAAACGAAGCAGCCTACACAGTAGACAGTAAACATTTTTCATAATAATAAACATAAACAAAATTGCCGTAGATTGCATAATTACATCAATAAAAGAAAATTTAAAAAATTAAATTCTTGTAACTTACCAATGGCCGATCCGTAGTACTGGTTTGATGATGAGATTATAACAAAGCCAAAGCCCTCACTTTCGTGTCGACTAACAATCACATCGTATGGATATCGAATTGGGCGGACTGGAACCGGAGCTGATGTATGCCTTACTCGACGCCTCAGTATCATTGTAACTTGACCACGTAATGCAGCTTCGCCCATCAGCGAAACCACTTTGTGATGAGATGAGTTAACCTTAAAATTCAAATAAAAATAAACCATGAAACTGTTTATAATTTGTTATTTGTTATCAATTTTCTCATTTAACACAAATCAGATCTTCATTTCGAATTTTCTAAACAATTTTCTAATCGCACATCAGGTGCAATTATGCAGGCCTTGTGATTGTGAATGAATTTTTAGATGTACCGATCACCCGAATGGAATTGCACCTTGTCATCGAGAACTCCAAAAGGAATAAAGCTCTGGGAAATGACCTTATTCCGTTCGAATTTTACAAAAACTGCACTTTAGAATTTCTATCAGTACTAATCTCATAATTCAACCGAATAACGAAACTTCAGATGTCACAGAAAGTTTTCCGAAATTGATAATCTTCCCGCTACATAAGAAAAGAGACTACGATGATCCAGCTAATTATAGAGACATACGAGTATCTTTTTCGAGCTATTTAGTGCATTGCTACTCAAAAGTCTCAGCCAATGGGTAGAAAACAAAAACGAATTTCAAGCAGGTTTTAGGAGAGAATATTCAACGATGCACCAAATCAGGAAGGAATTGAGCTAAACAGACCAAGAATCCCAACTATACTATTTACAGATGATACGGTCTTCTTTCTTTAGTGTAGAGCATGCAGTGGTAAATAGGCTCGAGGATTACTGTAAGACCTGTAACTTATCTGTTAACATTACGAAGTCGAAGATGATGGTTTTCAGGAACGGCGGCGATAGGCACTCCCGAAACGAAAAATGGACATATCATGGAAAATATATTGAAATTGTACAAGTACTGATTACTTTGAAGGTAAACATGAGTAAGAATCTTCTCTCCAAACTAGCAGAAGCCCATTAAACAGTAGGTTCAGTCTTTGGATGCAGCATTTACAATAAATAAATATATCACAGCCCCAAAGAAAAATTTGGTTCGTACAACTGCAAGAACAATACTTTTTTACAGAGCACAAGTATGGAAATGCTGTCTATTTGACAATGTGAACAATTTACTTAACTTCTTCATTAAATTAACTTTTAGGCTCCCGAAAAATTGCACCTTTGTTCTTGGACACCCTTAAGCTCCACCTCGATTAAGTAGTCAGAGTTATGACGATGAAGCGGGAAAGGTTGCCGAAGATACTGCTGATATCGATCTAAACAAATTCCATTCAAGAATGGGAAAAGCTGGCGCGTTTAAGTTTAAGTAGCGAAAGCGTTACTTACTCGAGAACTCGCTGCATGGAAGAATATGGAACCTCGGTTAGGTTAGGAAAGTGGGTTTGATCAAGGAGAGATAATCTTCTCTTTTGATAGAAAATATACCTTGCTCGCGGTGGAAACCCCTCTAACCCATATTACAATTGTATTGCAGCAATCCGATGAATTTCTGTTTTAGGTAGTAGATGGACAGCGACAGATAAATACAACTGGGATGTATCATCGACCGCACCCTACATATGTAATCTTTATTTCCCCTTGGCTTTTTCTTCATGAGGTACTGCATAGTACTCGTATTATGTCCAGTGATTACTTGAAGTTTGTCGGCTCTGGTTTTATTGCAAAAGTCTGTAGGAAATATGTGCTACTTGCTTAAGCTGCCACGGCGGAAGCTTTACTGACCGATCAGCTTCTTTGGAGCCCAGTGCAGAGTCCCCTTTTGCTTTTGAATGGAATTCAACTCAAATGCTACGTCGTCAAAAAATCTGTTAATTTTTCGAAGCTCTTGACAGACAACCTCACCGCGCACTGCTCACCCAACTATCATTTTAATAAAGCGCACGACTGGGTCGCAATTAGATCACAATTTTGGTTCGTCCCTCATATGTAAAACTGGGAGAAATTCAAGCTCCACCCATCACAGAACGACCTTGTCTGGTACACAGATGAATCAGAAATGGAAATAGGCATTGGATCTGTCATTTTTAGTGAATCAGACTGAAGATGTCTCACAGTCAGACTTAGCAAGCACCCAACCATATTCCAGCAGAAATATTTGACATCAATCAGAGAGTACGAACGAACCATTTCTAATACTACGGAAAGATCACATTCACCTTTTCAGACAGTAAGGTTTCGTAAGTCCTTTTCAGGACGGAATGGGAGGAATAACTACTCTAGATATTTTAATGGGATGGCATAACACGCTTCTTTAGAAGCCACAGTGCCTAATCTACTAAGATCCTCTTCCGCCCCTTGTCATATAAATAAATCTTTGAATTAACCTGCCAGAATGTTCGTCTCAGCAGCCAGAATGTTTTTCAAAAAAATATACCTACATGTCGATATATCTTCCACTTAGAAAGTGTCACTATTTATATTGGGCTTTGTCTACTTTCGGATATAGTTCCGATAGAGGTCCATGTGGTGTCCACCATTTTTTAAATAGCAAATGAGTCGAATTGGGTACCATTTTAAAGGTTAAGAATAGACTCCTGCCGTTGGTTTTAAAGGGCACCTTCTTAAAAAAAAAACCTTAGTACCCACTACTAAGGTTTTTAAGTCTATATTAAATAAAACTGTTAAAGCCCTTCACAGACTGAAACAAGTCTTGCTGCGATCCTGTCACAGCTCAAGCAACACGAATATTAATACCGCAGAAAAATATCATCACAGCTATTGTCTATGCTTTTCTACGCGAACCATAACAATTCAAAGTATTCAGTTTGCAGAATTCGCGTGCTGTGGATTAGAGAAATCACAATGTGACCGAATTGTGACGAAAACACAGCATTGACCATATTCGGTCGGTCTGACTCTTTATAGTCGACTCCACCATTATGTTGCCGAAACTTAGTCGAGTTGGATATTGTTTTAAAGTACAGGATTTTCTGATTTCAGACACAAACTCAATTTTCCAGATTCATCTATTATAATACTGTTTTTACACTCTATTCCAAATAATTTTTTTTAATAGCAAAATCCACGCGAGCAAGGCTGCGAGCAGCCTAAAATATGTTCGCGCTAACAGTCTGGCCTAACTTCTCGTCATCACTCATGTTGTGCGTGTTATATTTGTTCGCAGGAATGAAAGGGGCCTACAGTTTATTGCCGTTTCTGAAGGGCATAATTGAGAAGCTTTTTGGTAGGGCCTGGTGGGAGGTGGGACCGTGTTTCTGGCACTCGAACTTACATATGTATGTATCCTGTTCAGTGGCTTACGTAATTGCATAAACACTGAGCTACGGTGCCCAAACCACCAGCCCCTGTATGTATATATTTTGTTTATGAGATATTGAATCACACCGCCTTGTTGGATCCTTTTTGTCTCCCTTCTGCAAGTCACCTACGCTCTGGATTTCCCCATAATTCCTTCCTGACTTCGATTTCTCGTGTCATTATTTATTTATTTAGGCTTAATACAAGCATACAAAACTTAAAGCTAACCATAATAAAAATTGGTGAATATAAAAGAAAACTGAACTACTCATTACAACCATAATCGGTGCGGTGAAAATTAAGACGGAAAGTGGATACCAAACCTAAAGTTACGTGAGTTGGTATTTAGCCAGACTGTAAAGCAGCAAATAGCTGATGAACAAAGATTATATCGGCAACTTCACGACGTTTTTCGAAAGACTGTATGTCAATCAGTTTCAAGCGATCCACATAGGGTGATAACTTGTAGCTGTCCGCCCAACGAAGGCCGCACAAGCGAAACGGACCTCAAAGATGGACCAGGACCAAACAAAGGTAATGTAAATATGGGTTGGAAAATAGATTGTTTCATGAAGTCGAGGGTAGAATTGGCTCCCAATGTTACAGATAACACCCAAATCACGCAATAAAGTGACAGAGGGGATAGGCTCGTCGCAAATGAAATAGGTTCGAGGGAGTGGTGAAAGACGTTTCGGGAGTATGTGATAGCTTGACATTGAGCTGAAGAACATCTTATGGCCCCAGGTTGAAAACCTGTTCAAGGCGTCTTGCAGTGGGAGAGAGTCAGCGGGAGTTAATACGTATATGTACCTGAAGATGTTCATGTCAACGGCGTAGACAGATAGATAGATAAGATCTTCTTTGACACAATCCACATCATTTAATTTCAAGATAAATATCAACGGACCAAGGTGGCTACCTTGAGCTGACTACAATGGGGTCAGACACAGAAGATTTAAAAAGGATTTTGTACTGTAGTTTTTCCAATTAAAATTTGATCCACGTAATAAGCCCCGATTGAAAACTAAGAGCTTTAAGTTTGAAAATGTTGTATGCGAAATTTTGTCCGAGTCTTAATAAAATCGGTGACAATTTCATCAACATTTTTGCCAACCTCCAATGCAGAAAGATTACTAGATACGAACTCCGTTAAGTTAGTTATTGTAGATTTACTCTTAAGAAATCCGTTTTGATTTGTTGAAAAGATAATTTGCAGTGAAAAACACAGTCATAAGCAATGCTTTCGAAAAGTTTCGGTAGTCAGGACAGCTTAGCGATAAGCCGATAGTTGGAAATATCAATCTAACGACCTTTTTTATGAATAGGAATTATGAAAGAGTTCTTCCAAAATAAAAGGAAAATTCTCTGTGAGATAGAAAGTTGGAAGAGAGCAGTGAGGGGTTGGCCCCTGTAGTTCGAGCATTTCTTCAAATCTATGGCGGGCAAACGAAAGTCAACAGAATGTACAAATCATTCAACACTTACCACATTAACTCCGTCAATACTGAGAATCTCGTCACCTGTCGCCATTCCTGGATCACCATCAGCTGCACCACCTGGGACCACATGACCAACAGTTACTTGGGAACCTTCTTCTGTTCCACCAACGATGCGAAAGCCAAAACCTTGAGCTTGTCTTTCCAGGGTCACTTCCGATAAATCGTACTCACCCTAAAATTGTAAGAACAAACAAATTAAAACCGCGATTCTTTGTCTTCTTCATTATTTACTCAAATCAAACTCACATCATCCATATGCCTTGGTACCGTATTATTCCCCGCTATCATATAATTCCACATCTGCGGATGCATTTGCAGAAAGTTTTGGTGTTGCTGATGATGTTCTCCCATCGAAGGACGATGGCTTTCAAGCGGACTAAATCCGGTTTTCCTTCGATCATTCATTAGCTCATTGACTCTTTTTTGTATTCTACCATTATGAGTGTTCTGATGGTGGTGATAATGTCCTTGCGCCGATTGATTATGCTGATGGTATTTGTAACGCTGATAGTCCTGACATTCATAACAATAACAAGTCTCTTGATGATAAGTTGGTACTGGTGCCATAATCGTCATAGGTGGAGAATATAAGCCTGCCCCATTGATGGAATCGTTTTGTTGAGCAGGAGCGTTATCGTAAGATTCCTGTTGAACAGGCACCCCATCGTAGAGTGAATTATATCCGTAATCTGGAGATCTGAGCGTATTTTCGTAGCCATCCATTTTCGGTAACATTGTATTTGGATCCATGTGGTAAAGATTGTTATGATTGTCGTTTACCAAAGACGCCTCTGCTAATCTCTCACTTAAACTGGTCACCAACTTTGGATATGGATCCATGAATGGAATATCATTATTTATGGAATCAATCTCTTGCAGACTATTTGTGGACTTGGCATCAGCACCTATTGATTTGTTATCTTCAGCTTGCTGCTCTAAACCGTTTGTCACAGCTTCTATTTCTTCATTGAGTTCATTAGACGGCGTCTTAACTCGAGCTCTGCGAGTGTCCACTAACGGAGTTTTTGGACGAATTGGAAGGATTTCCTTCGGTTGTGTGCTATAAAGATCCGCGGTTGGTGTTTTGCTTCGAAACAGTCCACCACCTTCGTTAATATCTTTGCCACTTCCACCTCCGGATTTGCGAAACTTTCCACTATTAACAGACGTTCGACCGCTCACATTCGCACTGCTTAAGGTATTTCCGCGCTGGATCTTCACTGTTGTAGATTCCGTCTTCGGACAATCTTTCAAAACTCGAACCACATCGCAATGTGACATATGATTTACTGGAGAGTTATTGATCTCTAGTAAAATATCTCCTTCATGGAGATTTTTACAACAGTTTCTATCTAGAATTTTTTTCACCTTCTGACCATGGGCACTATCTGCTATAGTGAATCCGAACCCCATACCTCCTTTAGCTATGGACAAAGTCAGAATCTCTGGCTTTTTCATCAAAATAAACTCATCTCCCACATAGTTTTCACTGATTCCGCTCGACGTTCCACCACGCATTTTATCCAACGAGTGGTTTCCTCCAGACGCTCCAGCGGAGTCGGAAATGTCCAGAAAATTATAATTTCCATCCATATTTAAATCCATTAGAATTCGACTCTTTTCTGCATTTGAACTGATTCCATCAACAGCAATTGTTGTCACAACTTCTGTGTTTGGATCATTTGGATCGAATGGGAGAGGATAACCACGACAAACTTCCAGTGTAACTGTCTCGCCAGGAAGTATACTCTGGAAAACATTCACCATTTCATGGTGCGTGAATCCTAAGACACATGTGTCATTAACATACACCAAAATATCTCCGGTTTGCAATTGACCGTCCAACCAAGCTGGACCGTTCGGAACGATGGATTTAATTTGCAAAAATTCGTCCACATTGTCATCGCCTCCAACAATTGTGATTCCCAATCCTCGAGATGACTTCAAAAGCGTTGTTGTTATTCGTTCACCTTGCATTTCAGTAGGATTTCTAGTGAATTTATATGGCAATACCGACTGAGAGTTATTATCATTTCTCGGTATCTGAACACCAGAGTTTTGTAGTTGTTGTTGTTGATTTATCTGCTCGGCGGCCCGCCTTTTAGCTTCCAGTACAGGATTCTCATACTGTGTACGCCGGTTAACATGATCGATATAGTAGGTACCGTAGAGAGCGTCATCGATCTTCTCCCAACCATAGGGAAGTTCATTGTCGCCACAATCTTCCAGAGATTTCTTCTGAAACTTTGAGAGCCGTGGGTCAAGCCAATGTGATGTGCCTGTATTGTGGCTGCAATTACAAGAGAATATGTAATGCGTTTAAAAACAATGTAATTGTGTAACTCAAATTTAAATAATTGTCCAATCCAACAAACAAAAATTATTTGATCTACGAGTATTACCGTTATTGACGGAATTTTGATTATTCAAACTACGGAATCCGTTATACACTTAATAGTACAATAAATAGGAGAAAAGTGGATTTTTTCACCTGTTGTCCACTTTTGTTTCCCTATCCTATAGAGTATATTTATTTTGATACATACGGATAGTTTGCAACACAGAAATATTAGCACAAAAGCTCTCCTTATAGGTCGTAGTGCTTGCAATGGCTCTTTTCAGTCTATCGCCCATCCTATCTTAAAAAAAAAAAAAAAAACAAATAATAACGATAGACCCCAAAGCGGCTTAACAAAAGTTGGCTAGTTGATTGTCGATTCGTTATAAAAGGTCTTACCTAATTTTATAACAAACGAGAAGGTCCCCCCAAATCTTAGACCGAGTATCCAAATGTAGTACTGTTGAAGGCAACAATTGACGAAAATCTAAGAATGAAATACTCGAAGGGTTCCACGAATTTTAAATGGCGAGCAAAAAAGGCAAGTGTTCGTCGAGCTCCTTTACTAAGACCGTAATGTGGAGAGTTACGTTACTTAACGAAAGTGGGATGCAGAGTTATAGCCTTTGCGGACCATATCGCAATATCCATACCGCGGAAGTTTTTCCCAACAATAAGGGAATCAGACATCCAAAGTTGGGCTCGGGGTCATCCCCTCCAAGATTGAGCTAGCGATATTCACAAGAATGTACAAAGTACCATGCATTGCTCCACCAAAACTTAAAGGCATTGCATTTCGCAGATCATGCCAAATATCTAGGGATAATCCTGGTTAAGAAACTTTATTGGAAGCTCAATATACAGGAAGGCCTGGGTTGCCCCTACACCTGTAAAAAGGCTTTCGGCCGAAACGGGGCCTTCAGCCTAGAATGGGTGTATACCCATTGACCTATTCTGAAATGCCGAGCTTTAGTCTGGTGGCCGGCACTAGACAAAAGCATTACACTGCATTTCCGGAACGAATACAGAGGTTGGCGTGTATCTGTATAACGGGTGCACTGAGAACAACTTCAACTCCATCTTCTTTCCGGTGATATCTTTGGGAAGATAGTGGTTTCAAAAGCAGCACTATGACTAAAGAAAGCTCAACAATTGGCTAGCGTAAGAACTGGCCACTCGCAGATTCTGATCTATTATACTATACCAAGAAATACAACAGAATTCTAAACTAGTCTGCGATAGGAATATAAAAAAGCCTATAGTACGGGAGCAGGAGTCTTCTCCTGATATAAAAATTACGACTAGACTGCCGGATCACTGTAATATACTTAAGGCAGAAATCACGACAATCTGAGAAACAACAACTTGTCTTTCTGTAGGTATGTACACAGTAGAAGGCATCGCTATCGTGTTATATATAGATAGTCAGGCAGCAATAAAGGCCTTGGAATCGCCGACGATAAGATCTAAGTTGGTTAGGTAATGCCGCGGACCTCTTAACGAGATTGCAGACAGATGCGAACTATCTCTGTGTTGGGTCCCACCCATAGGAACATTCCATGCAACAGCAAGATTGATGAGCTAGCAAAAGAAGGTACTAATTGGGGCTTCACTGATAATAGCAGATTACCCTCTGTTCCTCCCGACACGATTAAACTCCATCTGAACACTGTAGCGGTAAAAACTGCTAATGACAGATGGAGTAATATCAATACTTGTCTCTATTCTAGACACATATGGCCAGGTCTAAATCTAAGAAAGACAAAGAGACTTATCTCAACAGGTAGGAAAAGTTATGCTCTACAATTGAAGTCCTCACGGGGAGCTGTTTGATAGGTAGACTTGCAAGAAGAATGGGAGTGCCATCCAACGATTTTTACAGAAGCTGTAGGAGGAGACTGTAATTCACCTTCTGCGCACCTGTCCTACTCTTTAAGAAGGAAAACCTTAGGCGAGTACTTCTGTAACGAGCTGTCGGGCCTTGACGTCTGCAGGATGAGTAAATTTATCTGCAGGCCCACATGGCTCCACTCGTAAGAAACTTTATAGCCGAAAGGCTAACTGCAACCTAGTCAGCTCTTAAGTCACCCATTTTCTTTCTAGAAGAGAAATCTATACATGTGAAAGGGTTACTAATGCCAAAGGATCCGGTTTTATATAAATGGTAACATAATGAAGTTATCTCTTTGGTCTAAGTGTGCCCTTGCCGCAGTTGGGGCAGCGGTAAAACCTAACCTAAAACCGTAACAGGTGATGAATCATGGTTATATAAGTACGACCCGGGAACCAAACAGCAATCCATGGTATGGAGCCCAGAAGGTGTAAGTCTCCCAATTGAAGCAAGAATCAACAACAAAAGTGATGATGCCTATTTACTTCACCAGCGCGAAAATGATCGCTGTTATACGGCTGGAAACTGATTAGACAGTAAGTGCTAAATGTTACCCCTAAAACTTGCTTACCACAATTTTTCAAAAAATTGTTGGAAAACCAGAAAAGATGGCAACTTCGTTGTTAATTTTTACAAGGAAATAACGCACCTTCACATACTGCTGAAAAAACAAATAACTTGTTTGCTTTATGTCGAAAAACTCCAAAAAGACGATTTTGAGGAGTGTTTCGAAAGATGGCTTTACCGAATTAATTTGTCTAATAAAAATATTACGGACTCCAAGGAGAAAGCTAATCTGGTAGGATTCTGTCTTTTCTCCGACCCTGTTTCTAATATTTATCAACGACCTTCTACCTCTGACTCGTAATCTATTCCATTCCTTCGCGGACGACATCACTTTTGACTTCGCTTATTCTTTATCGATTCCACGATACCAAGTCTGAGCGACAGCGAATGTTTACCGAACTCAACTTTGATATTGATGCAATCATCAATTAAGGTGTGAAAAATCGAGTTGAGTTTAAGGCGTCAAAAACCCAGTGCTGTCTGAGAAATTAAGAATTATGAATAAAGATAT
The DNA here is from genome assembly GCA_963082735.1 of Pocota personata. Lineage (NCBI taxonomy): Eukaryota > Metazoa > Arthropoda > Insecta > Diptera > Syrphidae > Pocota > Pocota personata. The sequence goes on along the minus strand of OY720432.1, from coordinate 54,540,062 downwards.
TAAGTCAAAATCGTTTTTTTTTTAAACAAACTTAGCGAACTTTTCCACTTTCAACTTTTGGCAAACTAATTCAAACTTTTTGCAGGCTAATTTAAGACTCTTACGAACCAATTTAAATCTTTTGCGGATCGATTTAACCTTTTTGCGGATCAATTTAAACCCCTTTTGAGAAGAAAATTGTCTTTTACAAAATGAGGGGGTTTCTCAATTGTGTCTATCTGTCCAGCATAGCTAAGTAAGAATTTTATGTAGAAATGCAACGGATCTTTTTTGTAGCTAATCAACTACAACGTGGCGCAAAAGTCATCACCCTAGTAGAAGACGCTCCCATTTTTGCAAATGGCGTCTTATGTCATCGCGACTTTAACATTTGTGAAGTAAACAGAAGCAGACTACACGTAGACAAACCATGAACTGCTATACTCTTCAAGAACGCGGAATAATTATATCAATGATTTCGATAAATAACCGGTCGGTGGTGTTGGCTCAACGTGAATTTCGTCGCCGATTCCCTGGTCGTGCGGCACCAACTGGAAAAACACTGCGGCGTTAAGCCGCTCGCCTCGAGGAGACTGGCTCAACACGGGATAGTAGCAGACTTGGACGGCCCGGAACAGCCGTTTGGCAGCAGATGTCTAAGAGGACCCTCAAACATCAACCAGACGAAAGACTTGAAGATGAACCCGTACTAAGTTCAAACAGTGCATCAGCTATTGCCTGCAGACCGTCAATCGCGTGTAAATTACAACAAAGCCCTCCTCCCTCTTTCCGGCCGCTTAATCTCCCTTATTGGCGATTTGCACCGGCCCGCGGGGTCGCCCGATTTTACTGTTCTTTCTTTGGTATTTTTTGATGTTACAGGTCTATACGTGAAAGCCACAGACCTTGTCGGCCCTAAAGGAGAACATCCGACAGGAATTGAAGAATTTGTCGCCAGACGTTTTGAGAAAAATCATGGAAAATGTTATGGAACAAGCCCAAATGTGCATCAATACATACAGGACCAATTATTTTTATTTACAAACAAAGTTACTACCTTAGGAAATCGAGTGAGGACTTTTGCGCCACCTAGTACAAACATATGTCCATGCTCGTTGAACAATATGTTTTGTTCGAATTCGTTTCGGCTTGTGGATAGACGGACTAATATTTTTGATTTCATCGATGTTTATGAAATGGACGTACGCATCAAAGAAGCTGATTTGTTTTCGTAAATTACAATACTTTCCGACAATGGGGAATGATGGTTTTACGCGGAGGTTATTATAAAATCGACGTTTTTTTTAGCTATGGCAGCATTGTCGTTTGAACATATTAATATATGACAGTAACATTATAATTATATTTGTTGTTTTCAAACTTCACAAAACTATGCAAATTAACTAGGAATTTCAATTGCACGGTTTCATATTTGTTATCTACCTGTATAGACCCGTTGGTCTGAATAACTACGAGGGGCGGTTGATAAGTTCGCGGTCTGAGATAGTCAACAACGAGTCATCTTCTCATTAGTGATAGCACTAACTGCGGCACTCTTTAGTACAATAAATAACACCTCGTTTCAATAATAATCTCTCATTTTTTTATTATCTGTGGTAGGATAAACATCACCATGCTAGCTGAAATAGGAAATTCTCCCAATTTTGAGCACCGCGCCGTTATAAAGTACTTCGAAAATTTCAAAGACATGTCATCGACTCTTCACGATTCTGGACCATCGTATACCATGGTCCAAAAATGGGCTCGCTTATTTCAACAAGGGCGAGAGAGCTGTGAAATCGACCAAGAATTGTGGTATATGAACTCTTAGTTAGTACTATTATCGGTTCCGATTGTTTGTATTTGGCTGTCACAATTGGAAAGTATCAATACCCAGAATTGAAAGTTATGATGATCTAGCCATGCCCGTCCATATGTCACCAGTTTTTGGACCTAAAATTCTAAGCTAGGAAGATGAAATTTTCATATGCAGGGTTTTTTTTTCTTCGGGGGGTCAAATACTAGAAACAGAAAAATGTTGTCCTAAAAAAATATAAATGGTGATTTTCTATTTATAAAGAACCACGTCCTATTCTTTGGGGGGCGTTTGCCTTTGTACGGTGATTACTCATCACCTTATTGTGAATACTATGAGTACAACAGAATCCGTACACTTTAGTTGCAAGTGGTGATAGCCATGCCCACTTTCTTTTAACAAAAGGTAACAACAATTTTTCTGATAAAATCTCTTAGCAATAAGTGAAAAGAAGTCGTTGCATTTAATTTAAAATGTTCGCAATACCACGCCCACTTTATTAGGGATAGGGTACCATACGATCCGTTCCAGACGGATTGCAACCTGTTTTATAACCGTGAAATCGTAAGAAATACGACAAATCGTACCACATGATAAAGCTGCCCATGTTGAGATCATTGGCTGTTTGGTCTATTTCTTATCAAACGATTCGTTTTCGCCACACTGCCGCCTACAAATAAAAAAAAAAAATTTGGGAAAATTCTTTTACCTGGGGCATCTGAGATTAACACACGTATTCCTAACCTAAATTAAGTTAATTGTCAACCTTTAAAACAACATAAAGTACGGTTGGTCACCGTATATATAACATAAACAAAAGCATCTTGAATTATTTGTGCCAAACTCACTCAATAAAATACAGTTCACCACGTTCCGTGTATGCAGTTTCCCACTTTGGTGGCAATGGACCTAAACCGTCATCGTCCTCATTCTCTCTCGCCTCGCGTGATGATGTCCCATTACAATAATTGTGAATTGCATTCTCTGAAATGGAAAAAAAAACAGTTTCAGTAGGCGAATAGATACAGTCATATACAGAGAATTCCTATTAGTGTTTAGTTTTCACTAGTTACGGTACAGTAAATAGGTATGAAAATAGTCTTCTTATGCTTATCCTTTTACACCCACTCTATATACCCACGTCCAATTTTGAGTACGTAATTTTGTGGTGATTCGCGTAATCCCAAGCTGACTAATCCAAGAAAGACTGGTAAAAGTATCATTAAGCGCCCAGCTCCATTTCGTCATTCTCACAAACTTTAATAAAGTTCTTAGAACGATCGTTAGCATATCGTGGTACGTACGTAACGTAGATATTCATCGGGACCTGGGAATTCCCAGTGTCGTCGAAGAGATAACAAAATTTGCTCGTAAACACAAAGATCGTGTTCACGACCATTGTAACCGTACCGTCATTCAACTACTTGACGCGAACAATTCAATTCGTCGTCTGCAAAGGACAAAACCTTTTGACCTCGCGTCATAGTATATGCCAGTCTTGAAAACCTTTTATTGGAATTTAACCTGCCTAAAGTGTAACATTCTTTTTAAATTACATACGAACATGTTTTTCCAAAAATCACGTGTCTCGTAAGCGAAAATAAAACTGCTGGATAAGCGTCGGCTTAGTTGTAGTATTAATCTTGAAGAGTGGTGTTTTTAGTGAGTAAAAATCTTACACTACCATAAGCACGCGCGGTCGGGCCTTATGGTGTCTTTAGAAGATTTTCACCCTCTCGGCAAAAAAAAAAAATTCGACATTCTTATCTCATAAATAAGACGGCAGGGCTTAACGGCTTTTTTACAGAGCCAGATCTTCTGCACCCACTCATAGAAAAGACTATCCCTGACAAAAAGGAGAGATATCTGAAATACCTAAAATAACTTTGGAAATCATAAAGGAAAACCTAGAAAATACTCTTGATAAAAAGCAATTGTTATGGATCCTCTTGTGTTGACATCAACACCTTACGCATCATCAACGAACAATGCGTCGAGTATAAATCTCTGCTACTCTTGTCACTACTTTTCTGATGGTGATCAGTGGCGTTCTTCGGAGTATTTTGTCGGTGAGAAGTACAACCTATCTCAAAACACGTCGACTACTCTGACAATGTTTGTTAAATGGGCTTTCTCCAAATTTCTAACGGCTTTGTCACAGAAGCAAATCCGGAATGGCCGAAGACAAACTCCGCCAAAAATTAAATTCTCAGTCTTGATAATCCATCAACCTCACAAGTTCATTACTGGGCAACAGATCGAGAGAGTAAAAAATTATAGGTACCTTGGGCGTATTGTCTCGGTTGCCGATGGTACCGAATTGGATGTAAGCAGTCGAGTCGTGAAAGCAAAGGCTGAGTTCGGAGATGATGTCTAAGATCTGGAGAAGGAGTGCAATCAAAAATTAATCTGCGACTATTTCAGTTGCAGGGCATGAAAAGCGACTACAATGTATCACAATAATGCTACTTGAGGCAGGGCAGCTGAGGAAGAGGAAGAGCTGGTCGGAGCTGAGGCACTTCGCCAGAAATCATACATGTTGAAGTGTGGTCGTTAAGAATGCCCTAAGGCCAATAAGCGAACAAAGTAACTAATGGATGGATGGAATACTTGAGCTATATAATACTGATACTTTAATTATTAATTTTGATAAGTATTTATTCATAAATATGCTGTATTAAAAATTGGGATAAGTTTTTTTCACTAACAAATAATAACCTTGAAATTATAAATATACAAATAACTACTTGTATGTATAAAAAGGGTTTTTCAATAGGAACATAACAATTTTGTATTTTAATACAAACGAACTCTTAAACTTTTTTTTATGATCTGTCAATGTCAAAACGTCAGTCAAGGGTTTTTCAATAGGGACATAACAATTTTGTATTTTAATACAAACGAACTCTTAAACTTTTTTTATGATCTGTCAATGTCAAAACGTCAGTCAAAGTTTACATTTTTATCAGTGAAGTTCACGAACGAGCTACCGAAATTCTGAGTCGGTAGTTGCAACTATAAGAGCGCTGAGTTTCATCGAAAAATCATCTTCAGCGATGAAGCTCATTTTTGGCTTAATGGCTTTGTCAATAAGCAAAATATGCGTTATTGGACAGCAACAAACGCACATGTGCTTCAAGAGATTCCATTGCATCCACAAAAAGTGACCATGTGGTGGGCGATTTCATGCCGGAGGTGTGATTGGACCGTATTTTTTCGTCGATGGAAATGATCGCCATGTTACGATCAACGGAGTTCGATATCATGCCATGTTGGAAGACTATTGTTGGCCAGAATTGGATGGACTTGACATCAGTGATATGTATATGCTCCCATCAAGATGGTCAGCTGTGTGGCCTCATGCCGCAGATCTGGTCAAACATTATTGAAGGGGAAGTTCGGTAATCGTGTAGTAGTAATCTCGAGAAATGGTCTGGTCGAATGGCCAGCTCATGCGATTTAACGCCGATGGATTTCTTTTTATAGGGTTACGTTAAGTCTTTGGATTATGTCAACAAGCCAAAAACGTTAGAGGAGCTCAGGAACAATATCGAACGCGAAATTGCCAACGTTCCGGCCAACATGTGTGGCAGAGTGGTGGAAAATTGGTTCCAAAGAATCGATCGCTGCAAACGTGCTCGTGGTGGTCATATGAACAAGATCGAATGCCATACTTAAATTTAACATGTATACTACACCTGAAATAAATTTCAGCCCGAAATCTCATTTATTTTGTATTTTATTTAAATACAAAATTGTTATGTCCTTATTGAAAAACCCTTCATATGTGAAAAATTATACAAATATTGATTACGAACAAAATCGATCGAATAATAGCCGAGAAATAACAAATTTTCAAAAACCAGCTAATAAATAAAGTACAGTTATACTCTTTCTTGGCAAAAACCTGGTACGCTATATATAGCCATATATCCACTTGAATTCAAAATTTTATATTTGAACAAAATCGTTAAAGCCATTTTCTGATTTCGCCTAGAATTGTGAATCCACAGACCCGAAACATAACATTCGAAGAAAATTCATCCAGCCCTTATTTTCCTATTGGGGTATATTTTTTTTCTGATTATTTTTGGTCCACCACGAACTATTTTTGTGCAAAACTCCCTGGGTTAATCGATTTAAAAGTTATAGTGTTACCTTTATACCATTCTGATACGGAACACTAAAAAATAATTTTGCTCCACATTTCAGTTATTGGGCTTTAGTCATTTAATACTACGGATTAGATATACATACGAGTAGATAGATACATACATATCCTATTAACATATTCTATTTCCACAAACATACATGTACACACATCTATAGCAAACCCCGACGAAAAAAAAAACTTAAAGTAGACCAAACTCTATTCACCTTATCTGGAAGCGATAAAGCTAAATTTAGGTGATGATACAGCAACAGCAGTTCAGTTCCAGCGGGTATAGGTACACTATCTTTGCACATTGAATGTGAAAACAAAACCAGCCGAGTTGATAATAATCTGTGAGTAGCTTTATGTGAAAAACTTATGCAAACAAACCCACATAGATCGGAAGCATTCGCCCTACTGCACAGCATATACGATGTTTGCATATTTATAGCACTCTATATTGCAACTCAAACACTGATGGTTGCTTTTCACTATTAACAGGAAGCAATATCAAAGGACACTGGTACTTTTTTTTTTCGTCCCTTTTTGCAGGAGACTAACCGTGCTATTCAAATCCTTTTATTATTACTATAGGGTGGCGAAAAAGTGCCGTTCAATTATCTATCGTTTATTTAGTCCTCACATGTTTTTACTGGCACCTACAAAAGGGAAATATTGCCTAATCGACTGAACGGATTTTCTTCAAACTTCTTATCTGGAATATGTAGGGTCACAATTCGAGGTCTGATTTTGTGCCAAATAATCTTCATTTGCGGGAAGTGTTGATTTTCTTCTTTCATTCGAAGAAAACGGCGGCTGAAGCGCATCGAGAGCTCCAAGAAGTTTACGGAGATGGTGCTCTAAGTGAAACAACGTGCCGTGATTGGTGATTTCAATGTTGACGACAGTCCGCGTGAAGGAAGTCCAAAATCCTTCGAAGACGCTGAATTGGAGGCATTGCTCGATGAGGATCCGTGCCAAACGCAAGAACAGCTTGCTTCAGCATTAGGAGTTACCCGTCAAGCCATTTCCGAGCGATTGCATGCGTTTGGAATGATTCAAAAACAAGGAACTTGGGTTCCTTATGATTTGAAGCCGAGGAAAAGAAAGTCATGGGGACTGCTCGGTCATGCTTCTACGTCGTCGCGTCGGCTCGGCCGAATATTCACGCTGCGAAGATTTTGCTGTGTATTTGGTGGGACCAGATCAGTGTCATTTATTATGAACTGTTTAAACCCAACGAAACCATCACTGGGGAACGGTAAAGACTTCAATTGATGCGATTGCGCCGAGCACTGAGCGAAAAACGGCCGCAATACGAGCAGAAGCACGAAAAAGTGATTCTACAGCATGACAACGCTCGGCCTTACGTTGCGAAACCCGTTAAAACCTAACTGGAAACGCTCCCCAGATATTGCACCATCCGATTATTACTTGTTCCGTTCGATGGCGCATGGTCTGGCTGATCAGCAGTTCCGCTCATATGAAGACATTAATAAATGGCTTGATTCGTGGATAGCCTCAAAATATGAACACTTTTACCGTAACGGTATTCGAGCTCTGCCAGAAAGATGGGAAAAAGTTGTAGCTAGCGATGGGCAATACTTTGAATGATTCATTTGTAACAATTTTTTTCACAATAAAGTTGCATTTTCATCAAAAAGAGAACTTAATTGTGCACCTAATATATAATTAAACTAAACTAAGCTATGCTACCTAGTGAAATACAAATGTCTCTAAAAAACCCAGACGGTAGTTTCACTAAGGATGATGAACAGAGAGCACTACTGCTCTTAGAAACTCATTTCCCTGGAAGTTTGCAGAATACAAATGAAGAGAGCATGACCAACATATCAAGACCTCGGAAAAAAGATTGGAAAATCGCAGGTACAATCTGTTCCAGAGGGAAAATTTAATGGACAATAAGCTTCTTTCAGCCGCTCAAATTACCAGGTGTGGATAGTATCACACCAGCCCTTCTACAGAAGGAGTAAGAAAGACTATTACCATACCTAGTCAGAATAAAGAAAAGTAGCCTCGTACTGGGGTATATTCCAAAGTTGTGTTCATACCAAAAGTGGGGAAAAGGGACCCAACACATCCGAAGTCATACAGACCAATCAGCCTAACATCGTTACTTCTCAAAACAATGGAAAAAGCTGTGGACAACTATATAAGAGAGGACTTCCTAAACATGTCCCCACTTCATTACCGTCAACATGCATACAGAGCGGGCAGATCCACTGAGACGGCTCTATTCCTGTTGTCGGAAACTATACAGAAAGCTCTTGAAATGAAAGAGATTGCTCTCTGCGCCTTCCTGGACATCGAGGGGGCTTTTGATAACATTTCGCATGAAGCCCTTAAATGAGCCCTGGACAGAAAAGGAGTCAGCTATTATTCAAAAAAAAGGTACGAGCATATTTTTTAATAAAAAAAAATGTGTGAAACTCAGGTCAGATCAGACCAGATCAGGTGGTAGACCCGGATCCACCCCCTTGTCGCTCGGTGTTATACCCTGGGCTATAACATGTTAATGACAAACCGCGTCCATCAACATCTGAAATGAAAGAAACAGACATGCTAGTTCTAACCGAAAGTAAATTCAGCAATTGAAACTACACACCCGGTTTCGCTTTAAGAGAGGTCGCTGTATATTTGCTCGAGCAGACTTGGCTGGTCAGAAATCGACATCGTGGTTCCGCCAAGTTTTTTTCTCCCTTTGCCGTTCACCGAATGACGATCAACCTGCCAGGCTACTTGAACATGTATCGTACAAGGTCGATTGGATACAGATTCATTAACAGACGGACGATATTATTGTCCTCAGTGACTTTAACATACATAACTCAAACTGCTTACGATACTCGAATAGAATTGATGGTACATTAAGGTAAGCTGAAGAGCTTGTCGAAGATCCCACACGGTTTCCAGACAATCCAGTTAATTTCGGAAATACTCTGGACCTATTTCTCTCAACCGAGCCTGATAGCTACGTCATCAAAGTTTTTGTCTCTTTGAGAAATTTGGACCATGCCCTAATATCAGCAGTACACCCTCTACTAACACTAATGATAGGTGATGAGCTGCGTGATTTGCTCACTTCCTTTCCATGGGATGAAACGAAGTACTATCAGAAAGTCATTAACAAGCTCCTAGATTATCCCAGTGACTCATGTACTTTCTGGTCTCGACTAGCAACAACTTCATTCAGTCACAACACCAAAGGAGAAAGCCGATCTTTTTGCGGTTATGTAATAAGACATTAGACACTAGATCCGACACAAGCGGAGACACCAATTATCGCGGAGGTCCGTCATCCGTGCCAGATGTGAAGTTTTGACATCGCACAATACGGCGCATCCTTAATCATTTGGATTGCAAAAAGGCAAGAGGACCTGACAGAGTACCAGCTATAGTCAAAACCCGTGCACCAGAACTAACATCTATTCTTTGTAGACTTTGGTCTACGTTTTATACGCAAACAAAATGTTTCCTTCTTGCTGAAAAACCATCCGCATTGAACCGATTCCGAAAAAGAAAAAAAAATGTTTGACGCAAAACTACCATGTACTCGTATGTAGATGCTAATGAAATACCTGGAGGAACACGGATCACGAATAGTTTCCACAGCCGCCTTTCAACTGTACACCTGCTGAGCTATGTAACCCACCTATGGAACCCAGCCATCGAACAGCACGGGGAATCAAGAGATCGAGTCTGGCATAGTGTCATATTCAACAAGCTTTTGGACTACTACAACAGCTCTGCGGTGTGTCTTCTGATGCATTTGCTGAAAAAGCTAGTGTGCCTCAGGGCTCTACACTTTCGCTAACTCTGTTTTTACTCCATATCAACCACTTACTAGAGTCAACAAACAAGAATATCTTTAGTTTGGCCAATGGCAGCACCCTAATTTGCTTTTGCTCTAACAGCATGCCCGTGAATGCAAGTAACACACATCGTCAGGAATACGACCAGATCAGCTCATTACATGAAGACATACAGTAAATCTTGCAAACTTAGTCGACTTCAATGCGAAAAAAAAACCCAATTCACAGCCTTTTCCTGAAAGAACTCGTCACAGCTTTAAATGTACGACTAAATTATCCATTCCACGGAAACCATGCATCTTCTTGGCGTCACATTCAACTCTGGAGTAGCAGGCACAACAACATATCCAACCGGCATTCATGAAGTAGAGGTACCTATGTATTTAGAGCAAAGTGATACTTTACAGCGCAACAGCTTCTCCTCCTGTACAAAGCAGAAGTTAGACCAGGACTTGAGTATTAGTCTCACGTTTGGAATTCGGCCGTAAAACATATTCATCTGCTCGACTGCATACAGAGACGAGCAGTTCGGTTAATAGAAGATCCTACACTAACTTCCAATCACCAAATGTTAGCTCGTCGAAGATTGGTAGCAGACCTATGCCTATACTATAGATACTATCAGAGCATATGTTCCGAAGATCTCAATCGAACAATCCCTAGAAATGTGACACTTGAGATTTGAGATCAACAGGCATCTACAATACAAGCATCGCGACGATCAGGTCCAGCGTTTTAGGTTCAACATTAAAGTGTTGTAGATTGGTGTCAAAAATTACAAGCTAACAATCATGACATAAATCCTAAACTCCATTTTAAGGTGTGGGATATAATATTTGTATCTTAGGGAAAATCACCAAAGGTGAACGTTTATATAAATACATACTTTGTTTAATATAAGAAGAAATTCGACTCTAAGCCGAAATTTTAGGGTTTCACAATAGGGTATAGCGGTAATGTCGAAATATGCCTTAGTTAAGTATACTGAATAACATGCTTAAAGTTCCCTAATTTTCCATATGCGCATCATTGCTCTATCTGCGAAAGACTTTATAACTAAATAATGCATTTTGAGCAATTCTATATTTATAAGTACATAGTATACTTGTTTCTTGGTGAAAACCAAGCAAGCTGGCTATATATAAACGGGAAGAAAAATGGCTTTTGTAACACTCTGCAACCTAGAAAAAACTATGAAAATGCATCCACAATACGTAAGATTCTGCCCCAAGACCTATTCTACGAGAGTACAAAATCTCAGCATCCTAGGTCATCCCAGATTTTGTTGAGAGGTGTAGGAATACGTTCGCTCATTCGAAAATTGTACAAAGAAAATCTGAGTTATTGACTACGCTGTACGTGTATAACGATCCAGCCTCATAAGTGGTCTGGGCGGGTGCTAAAAGATCACTTACATTGGAAAAAAATAAGTAAGATTAAGAAAGTTCACCGTAGCACCCTGTATTCCTAAAATCACAACTTTGGTTCTATTTGTTAGCTTTGCATGATTTTTGCTACAAGTCTGCAAAGTATGAGCTTTGATTCGCGCTCAAATAGTAACATTATATACAACTCGGAAAAAAGTGTTGTAAAACGCCCTGTATTTTGAAAAACCGGAATAGGAAAATTATATTCTTCCGCATGATCTCCCCTATAATTGTGCTTTTCACATTTCTACGTAGTCGCCGTAGCTCAGTAGTTAAGTCCACGAGGACTAAGCGGGAGACTCTAGGTTCGAGTCCAGAAAAAAAAAAAAAAAAATTGTTCATGAATGCCTGACAAACATCTGAGAGTAAAATTTTCATAAGAAGCTTCTTTTAATCTATAAAATTGCGCTTCGGAAACGGCATTAAACTGTACGTACATATCATTCGCGTGTCGCACCGCTGTGAAAGGCTAGGTATCTAATAAATTCTGGAGGAGTTAGGGAAGACGTACAGAAATAGGCAGATTTTACATTTTTAAATTGAATAATTTGGCTGCGTTATGTTCTTCTGCGCGATCCGAACTATAAAGTTACTAGGTTTCATTCATCCGAGAACTTCATGAGGGCGGTGGGAAATCACGAAAACATAGAAAAAACATCTACCAAGTGATGGCACAGCGCTTCCTCGTGTTAATTTTTGGAACCCCATCTCCAAATCTTATCTGCACTTGTGTTGATGGTCTCCATGTCAGATTAAACTTAAAAAACAAATTTCAATAAAAATACATACATATATCTCATGATCAAGAAATCCGTAACGCAGTTAATCGGCAGCGAATGGAAAATCTCAGACCAAAAAATCCAAGAGACCATATGGCCATTGGTCAAGAACATCCAAAGATAGATATGACCTGCTCGGTCCCGGTATGAAATAGAAATTTCAGACCATGGAACTTGAAAATCCGATATATGATATATTGATTATTCCAAAATGGACTGAGGCCAATCACAGACCGGTTTTTCAGACCGAAATATATGATATCGTGATGTGTGCTCACATCAACCTGAACACTGTCTTATAATTTACGCGTCGGTCGATAGTAGGAATCTATTAACTGTACCTAACATAATAAAATTGCAATTTTTTCATCATAAGGTTATTGCACCTCGTTTATTCAATAAGCCTGCCAAAAAATCTAAGATGCGAGAGAGTCAAATCAGTTTTCTTAAGAAACATAAAGCTTTTGCACTATTATTGAATGTTATTGTTTGAGTTTATTAACAGTTTAATTGCTTTGTAGTTGTAGAAAATGAAATTTTAAAAGCCATGATGACCACCATTGACAACGGTGACCCAGGCGAATACAACTTCAAGGAAGTAAAAGTTGTCGCCTGCGAATGCGAAAGCTCTCAAGTTCCTGACAAGAACCATCACCAATATCGGTGAACTGTGGAAAGGAGTCAGTCTCAAGGTGCTGCCTAAAACCGCGTTGCCACTACGGCAGAAGCTTAAAGTGTGGATACCACCTCCTCCCCTGCATGAGGACGAGCGCACCATCAAGCTCCTGGCGGGACAGAACAAGGATCTACCCATTAAGGAATGGAAGTTGCTCCAAGCGAGAAAGAGCCGCAAAGGAAATGGGAAAGACCTGGTCGTTACCATCGACAGGCATTCCTCGCAAATCTTAAAAGAGAGAGCAGGGATATTAAAGTTTGGACTGGGGAGCGTTAAGGTAAGATTAGATGATGATGGTGAAAAAGAGTCGGAATCTACTGATGGTGCGAATTAATTTGCATCACTCCAAAGCAGCAACCGCTATTCATTAATGAAGAAAACGTAGACGTGGCTTATATCCAAGAACCTTGGATTGTAAAAAATAGGATACAGGATTTAAAGTTAAAACTGCATAATCTATTCTACACCACGCAAAAAGGTAAAGTAAGAAGTTGCATTCTTTCAAAGAAAACTATTAATATGTTCTTTCTCCCTAGATTTAGTAATGGAGGCACTGTGGCAGTCAACGTGACCAGGACGAAAAACTTAATTCTAGTCTCTTGGTACATGCCGTACGACAATGAAAACCCACCACCAAAAACAGTCCGAGAACTGATTGATTATGCCGCATTACGGAACACATCTTCGGTGTTGGGAGGCGATGCTAATGCTCATCACACTCAATGGGGCTCCTAGAATATCAATAAAAGAGGTGAGTCTATTTTTGAGTTCATTTTATCTACAAATCTAGTACTGTATAATAGAGGTAATCATCCGACTTACCGTAATAGAATCAGGGAAGAAATTTTAGACCTTACCTTAATTTGTAATAATGAGAAAATTGTAGTAGAAGATTGGAGAGACATAAGAATAAATAAAAGAGTATCCTGGAACACGTTCTGTCAATCCATCGAGAACACGAGCGACGCGTCCAGACTGCGTAAAGTCCTATCTAAAAACCCAGTAGCTCCAGGATACATTATGCGTCCTAATGGCTTCTGAACGGAATCTGGCCAAAAAACGCCACAACTCTTGAAGGAAATCCACTTTCCAGGCAGTAGTGATCTAGAACACTCGGAATATACAAAACCATCCACCGGTTGATCCAATGAATTCAATGAAAACACAGATGATACTGTCACAGAGCACAAAATAGTTTGGGCTGTTAACTCGTTCAAATCCTACAAATCCACAGGACCAGACGATATTATTCCAGCCATGCTTCAACATGCTTAATGTTATTTTAACAACCTGCTTAATGCTAAGATACATACCGGTCAGCTGAAGGGAGGTGAAAGTGGTATTTATTCCCAAGACAGGAAAACCTACCCATTCAACCGCAAAAGATTTTAGACCAATTAGTCTCTCCTCTTTTGAAAACACTGGAAAGATTAATTGATCTATGTATAGGTATATGTAAGAGGCCTACTTAACGAACAAAACTGGAGGCAATAGAAACAAAGACAATGCTTACAATCAGCGGTATTATGGAATCGGCACTGAAAGATCTTTCCTCATAGGCGGAATTAAATGGACTACAGGTCAACTCAGAGAAGACTGAACTAGTCCTATTCACTAGAAGAAGGAAAATAGATAAATTCAACCTATCAAAACTTAATGGAATACCTCTAAAACTCTCCAATGAAGCTAAGGATCTTGGAACCATTCTAGATTCAAATCTTACGTGGAACGGGATACAAAAGAACGTATGAAAAGAGCACTATGGTCGTTCTATGCATGCAAGAAAACCTTCGGTAAACGCTGGGGAATGCGACCGCATACAATCCACTGGATGTATACAACGATCATTAGACCCATACTTACATACGGAGCACTAATATATGGAATGCAATGGAAAAAAAAACTGCTATCTTAACAACCTCATTAAGGTATAGAGATAAGCATGTATAGGAGTAACAGGAGCAGTGAGATCAACACCACAAGCAGGGCTAGAAATAATACTTCACCTGCTTCCCCTGCAGGAGTACATAAAAGGCCTGGCAGGCTAAAACGCAATTCGTCTTAAAGCATCCAGTCTTTGGAAGCAAAGTTCATACGGTCACGCAACTATACTTCATAGTTATGGAATTGTTGATCCCGTCAAGAACTCAGACTATGTTATTCCATACCAGGATTTCAATAAGAATTACTCCACCCTTATTCCCCCACCACCAACCTAACCTATGAATTAATCTATTTTATATGAATGAATTACTTTAATTGTTTGCTTATTAATAAATATTCATTATATTAGACACACACAGGGACACACATAGACCAAGGATAGGTCCATTGTGATATCAAAAGAAAAACCGGATTTTCGGCACCAGGAAACCTACATAACTAATTTTTTTCTAAAGGAAAATAAGAATGGGTAACCGTTGCGGTGTTAACCCTTTTCTGCTCTTGTCCGGACGTTCCTAACTATTTTCTTTGAAATCTTATAGTATTTCCCCAAAGGGCAGTTATTGGCTCCCCATGCTGAGTCACATACAGGGTGCGCCATCTTTTATGTCGGTATGTAAACATTGAATAACTTTGACATTTATCAACCGATTGACTTGAGTAGACATGTTTTTGAAACATTAATTCAGTACAATTTTAACCATGAATCGCTTCATACCGAAACAACGCGCCGAAATAGTGACGCTGTACATTGAAAATAGTCGTCCAGTTGTGTATCGTGGCCAACAAACACCGTCTGACAACACTATTCGTCGTTTGGTGTCGAATTTTGTTGAGCACGGGACAGTCGTCGACATGCCGTTCATCAACGCCCAAGACGTTCCAATGAACTGGTTGAAGCGGTAAGAGAGAGTATTGCCGAGAACCCACATGTGTCGTATCGTCAGCGCGCTCAGCATTTTGGCATCAGTGGAATCACCTTGCGGTGCATTTTAAAGGATGATTTGCATTTCTTTCCGTATAAAGTGCAATTGACTTAAGGAATATTGCCGACAGAGCGTCCACGTCCCTTGGAATACGGCCAAACAGTCGCTCGAATGGTTGACACTGAACCTGATTTTTGGAAGCAAATTTTGATGACCGACAAGGCCCATTTCGCACTCTCTGGCGCCGTTAACAAGCAAAATTGCCACATTTGAGGAAAGGAGAATCCAGACAAGATCCATGAAACACCATTGCATGACCAAAAGGGGACTGTTTGGGCCGGCGTTTACGCCAAAACCATTATTGGGCCATTTTTCTCCAGAGAAGGCGAAACAGTCGACGGGAATCGATATCGGTGGATGTTGGCTCATTATGTCTGCCCACAAATGTGTGAAAAAGATAACGGTTACTGCTTTCAACAAGACGGTGCTCCATGCCACACTGCAAATTAAACAATGCAGTTTCTGCAACGAAAATTCCCCGGGCGTGTGCTGTCAAAAAATGGAGACATTGACTAGCCACCCAGATCTCCAGATTTGACCCCTCCGGACTTCTTTTTGTGGGGTTATATGAGAAGCAAAGTGTACGCCAGCAAGCCTCAGACCATTGACGAGCTCAAGGCAAACATTCGTGCCGAAATCATCGCTATACCGCTATTTTTTTTTTTTTTACTTTTCTTTTGTATGTATGTATGTATGTATAGTGTTATTGTAAAATTCCATACGTTAAATAAAATAAAATCCCAAAAAGCGTGCTGCAAAATTCGTGAGCAATTGCTATATTTTTGGAGCAAAATCTAATTCTTATTCACCCGATTTTAAGAATTTGCTGTAAAAAAATAACAAATGCTAGTATCAAAAGCAATTGCTATGAACTTCACTCAACCAAAAATAAGCATTTGCTTAAAAATGTGCTAGCAAAAGCATTTGTTAGCTTTTATTCACATCACCCCATGAAACACTTAACTAAGGCATATTTCAACATTTCCAGGCCCACTCTATTTTGTCCGAGGTTTGATCTAAACTTCGCTTAAAATTACTGGACTATTAGAGTAGTTTAAAATGAGCAAAGTTTGAATGTATTTAGATTATAACACCAATAGCAATTTTTATCCCATTGAATGGCAATTAAACGTACTAGTGGCCCAAATGTTAGCTGGATTTGTTTGTATTGATATCCTCAATCAATGCTATATACATTTTTAATTCGTAATTAACTGGAAACATATTAATTCCATATGGAATTACTGATCATATAAATGAGTTGTGGTATGTCAAAAGATGTTAATTCAATTTTTACTGTAATTTCCTCTTTTTTCGCTCCTTGAACTGAAACACCCTGTATATTTATTTGAACATACTATTTCAAATCCCGCGATCGTTGCAATGGCTTATCGGAATTCCGGGATTGTGAAAACCCAGGGAAATGAGAAACTGTATAACATATACTATGTACAGAGTATATTTTATTTATTTTAAACTCACCTTTGGTTCCCTTATGATAAGTATTATTTGTGGTCGTGATGGATTGCTGGCTGTTTATGGATGATGCTCCACCCAGTGAGGTGATATCCTCTCGAGAGTTCATCAGAGCATTGGACGATGTTGCTTTCTTTATAGAACCATTCACACTGGCAATGGATGATGTTTCCGACTTGTTGGACATGGTTCCTGTCGCAGATGTAGATCCGGACGATACCCCTGTAATCATCATTGCCATGCCGTTGTTGTTATTATTGTTGCTGCTGCTGCTGCTACTGATTATGAAGCAGTTGTTATTATTTATACTTTTGCCGGTATTCATGCAATTTCCGTTAATAGATGAACTAGGATCCGTTCCCAGATAATGGTGATGGTAGTCCGATGTTGCTAAGCCACCTGTTGAGCAAACAGGTACACAATTTGCGGCAGTCAAAGTAACAGTAGATAATGAAGACGTTACTGGGTGCGGTGGTTGGAGATGGGGTGGTGGCAGCAGAGGAGGTAGTGATTGCTGTTGGGAGGAGCCCAATACCACATTCGACGTTGATGTTGGGAGTGAAGACGAAAATGTTGATGACGAAGACGTTGACGTATTACTGTCAACAATGATTTTTCCTGCCACTGTAGCTGTTGGTGCTTGTATCTTGCTTTTGCCTTCATTTTCAATTGCCATCTTTCTGGCTTAGCCTCTGTTTTCTACGTCTCTCAGTGGTGCTTTTTACTATAATTGCAATGTACCTGCAATAGCTTTGTGCTAAATCTGAATTGCAAAAACTGCAAACGTTTCTTTGGGGGTTATTCTTATGTAATATTGAAAGTATATTCTGTAACAGGTTTTAGTTTCTATTTTTCCGAGTATATTCTTTTTTCTTTCTTATAGTAATATGAAGATACTATTTTACAATAAATGGTATTCTTTTTATTTCAGTGTTTCATTTGAATGAAATGCGCTGAGAAATAGATATTTGGCTTTAGATATGTAAGTAGTTTTAAATTTCGTTGTGTACATTTTGAGTGTATATACTACTTATAAAAGGCACGTCTTGTTGTGAAAACAATTTAATAATAAATAGGTGAACACCTGTAAAAAATAAATATTATTAATTCACACAAATGAATATAAATGCTTTAAATGTACTGCAAATTAAACAAATTAAAAATTAATAAAACATTAGATATAATGAATCATTTTTGGAGAGCAGACGTTGATTATAAAGTGGAAGATACATTGCATTCATTCTAAATTAAATTTGGTAAGTAAATTTCAAAAACTTCTTCTCTACAGATACAATACCTGTGGCGGGGACACCAAACTGCAGTACTCCAATATGAGACGAACAAAAGAGCAATAAAGAGTTTTTAAGATAAATCTTAGCATTTCTCTATAGATGAAAAAAAACCCGATTTCCGAATAACTGTTACGTCACAGTAATCACAGTAAAAAATACCAGTTACTTAAATCGGGTCCGTTATTTTTAATTTGTTTTCTAAAAATACGTAAAGAGTATGACTTAATAGCTACATAAGTATATTTCTAGGTTCCACATAAAAGCCGTTAGGGTTATTAATTTCGACGTTGGGATTTCACATCCCTGCTATATGGCATCTGTCATACAAAAATAACAGTTCTGTAATACATTACCGGTCATTTGATTACCTTCATTTAAAATTTCGTGCTATATACTCGTATGTACATATATATTTCGAGTAATATTTTTTCGGATCCATTTCTAAAACTTTTATTTTCACTGTTATTTTATGACAAATTTGAAAAAATTGAACGAAGCAAAAAGGGAAATTCTCATTTTCGGTTTGTTGCATTCTTTAACAGGGACACTTGATTACCCTAATCAGTTTGTTTACAACATTCAAAGCGCAAGATCCTTTAAAGCTAATGCAATTGTGTTCTGTTTTATTGCTACTTTTTATTTATTAAAATTGTTTATCTTTTTACTTACTTACTTAGGTCCTTTAACCCCTCGGGGGGCATAGGGCGTCAATCACGCCTGTGCGCCATCTTGTTCGTACTTCTGCAACGCTTTTTAGCTGCCTCCAACTCATTCCTATAGAGCTCGATTCCTCCTCAACTGTTCTGCGCCATGTTTGCCTAGGGCGTCCCGCTATTCTGCCTGCTTGGGTGAGCGGATTCCACTGCATGGCGTATTTCGCAATGGAGTTGTCTTCGCGCCGTAGGGTGTGTCCAATCCACTGCCACTTTCTCCTTCGTATTGTAATGTTTATAGGTTCTTGGCCCGTTCTCATATAAAGCTGTTCGTTGGAGATCCGGTTCGGCCAAAAAATCCTCAAGATGATTCTTAAACATTTATTTACGAAGACTTGCCAGCCTGCGTGTGTTAATGGTGTCCACCTTCCAGGTACTGCACCCATACAGCAGTACCGATTCTACATTAGAGCGGAACAGTCGCAGCTTAGTTCTTAAGCTGATAACATTACTTTTCCAGATTGTGGATAGCATATCGAACGCAGCTTTAGCCTTCCCGATTCTACTGCATACGTCCAGTTGGGTGCCACTGCGATTAGCCGAGACCGCACTTCCTAAATATAGAAAGTTGTCAACTTTTTCGACTTCCTGTCCGGCAATGTTAAGTTGAGCGTTAGTGTTGGAAGTGCTGAAGGCTTTTGTTTTGGCCGTGTTTATTTTGAGCCCCACTTTGTTTGCCTCAGTTTCTAGATTATGGTCCATTAGATGAAGGTCCATTATCCGATGTGAAAGTAGACAAACATCGTGAGCGTAGTCAAAATGTTTAAGGTAAGATGTCATAGTCCAACGAATTCCATTGTTTCCTTCCGTCAATGCTGCACGGAGTACATCGCTGATAACCACCAAGAACAATAGTGGTGACAGAATGCATACTTGATGTACTCCACTTTGGACACCAAATTCCTCTGACACCTTACCGTTGTGTAAGACGTGACACTTACCGCCCTCGTATGTAGCCTTGATAATAGTAATAAGTTTTTCCGGGATGCCTCTCTTGCGCAAGGCCAGCCAAATAGCATCTCGATTCAAGCTGTCGAAAGCCTTCTCGAAGTCGATAAACAACAGATGTAGCGGAGACCTGTACTCAACACATTGTTCGATTATGATCCGTAAGGTTGTCGATGCAGGAGAATCCAGCGCGAAAGCCTGCCTGTTCGACGTCGAGAGTAGAATCTAAATGTTCTTTAATTCGGTCCAGAATTATTTTTGCTATTATTTTGGCTACAGCTGGAAGAACACATATACCTCTCCAGTTTACGCATTCCATCAAGTTTCCCTTTTTGCATCAACGAGCTGGCCATAAAAGCAGAAGATGCTGCACGAAGGTGCGATAGTAGGACCGTCTACAGAATCACTAAAGAGCTGACAGGTGGTCGAAGCTCCAGTATCTTGGGAGTATTGTCTCGACCGATGGTGGAACCGAACTGGATATAGCCAACAGAATCGCCAAAGCAAAGTCCGCGTTCGGGATGTTGTCCAAAATATGGCGAAGCAATGCAATCAGTTTGAACACCAAGCTAAGACTGTTCCGCTCCAACGTTGAATACGTGCTGTTATATGGATGCAGCACGTGGAGAGTGACCACCGCTATCACCAGAAAGCTGCAAACGTTCGTTAATAGGTACAACATCTTAATGATTTTCTGGCCCAATCGTATCTCTAACGAACATCTTTACGAGAGAACAGGTCAGGAACCAATAGGCACAACCATCCAACGACGGAAGTGGCAGTGGATTGGTCACACGCTCCGAAAGGGTGACAGCTCCGTAGCGAACCATGCTATGCAATGGAACCCCTTAACTCAGGACGGCAGAAGACCTGGTGGTCCACGGAGAACATGACGCAGAGCAGTCGAGAAGGAAGCACGGCAGTTGGGGAAAAGCTGGGGAGAGCTGAGACACATTACCAGAAACCGCACACGATGGCGCGTAGGCGTAGTCGAGGCCCAAGGACCCACAAGGGGATATAGGACATAAGTAAGTAAGTAAGTTTCCCTTTTTCGGAAGCTTATCTTTTTGTTGCATTATAAAGAAGATGGGTCGTTTACCTCGACCCATCTTTTAATTTAGAAATTAGCAAAATTTTTGCATTTAAGCAAGAAAATTATTCCAACCAAGACATTTTTTTTTATAATTTGCGCGCGCCAAAGGGATTATGAATACCCTTATAGTTTTTCAGGGCACGGGCGTTTAGGAAAATGGGTAAGAGGAATAGAGGAGAAGCCTGTACACGTTGGCTTTAAATGTTTGAAGGTTGTAATGATGGGGAAATACAGAGCCTGGTAGATAATTCCACATTCGTGGAATCCCTATATATTTGACAGTACAACCGTAGTTGGGTTTAAGGATGAACTTATGTACATTCGAAGCATGACGCGTGTTGTGGGTGAAATTTTGAATGCAACGCTGTGAATATCTTTACATACATATATATCGAATATCTTGACAGAATCTACGCTAATCAATGAATCCAAACGTGTCTACAACTTCATTAATGCCAAACGGAAATCTGATAGGTATTCATCCACTTTGAAATTTGCTAATAAATCCTCGGCAGAACCTGTTCGCTAATTTTGTCAACCAATCGTTTACTGGTCATATTATTCAACCTGATCATAACTACTTCCGCTACTTAGACAACTATCCCCAAACCTCTTTAGTCACAATTAATATAACTTCGGCGTCGTTAGTAGATAAAAAAAAAGGGGGAATATTGCCCCGCCCTGATGGCCTGCCCGCTATAGTTCTGAAAAAATGCGTGAACTACTTAGTCCAACCCTTTACTACTCTACTCCAACTATTTATTTCGCAAGGAGTTTTCCTCGAAATCTGGAAAAATTCATAAAACATAATCTCCACTCTCAAAAAAGGTTGTAAAAGTGAAATATCCTGCCTACTTAAGCTCTTTGAAAGAATGGTTTATGACACAATGCTTTTTCACTGCAAGATTCCTTAAGGGCAGATTAACAACCACCAACCTTACCGTATTTGTATCTACCACTCTGTGCGTTTTGGAAGATGGTAATGAAATCGAGTATGTAGTTGCCAACGACTTCAGCAAAACCTTCGACAAAATTTCGCATGCAATCATTTCCCTCAAACTTAAAGCTCTTGGTTTTCAATCTCATGGATCAAATCTTACTTGGAAAAACCCCAATTAAAGTCCTCTTCAAATCTTCAATTTCTGATCCTATTAAACCTACATCGGGAGTCCATCAAGGCAGCCACCTTGGTCCAATGATCTTCATTTTGACAATTAACGATGTCGATTGTGTCATCAATAACTCCCACCTGTCTATATATTCGGATGATATGAAAATCTTCCATATCACGCATATCATCCCGTGCCGGCTTTCTCTCACTGCAAGATGATTTGAACTGATTTTAAGTCTGGCGCCATAGTAATTTTTTAGAGCTTAACGTCAGCAAGTGCCAAGCTATTACATATTCTCGTAAGGGTATCCGACCATTCCCTAGAGTCTACTCCATTTGCGGTGAGCCTATTCCCTCTGTCTCTTCACTGCGCGATTTGGGTGTTATCTGCGATAACAACTTCCGTTCTCATATTGATAACATTATCAACAGAGCTAACTCTGAGCTCGGTTTCATTAAATGATGGTCTAAGGAATTCTCAAACCCTATACATCACATGGTATGGTCACCTTACTACGAAATCCAGCGTATGTTCATCTGCTTTGCCTTACGTGGTCTTGCTTGAGCTGATAGATACAATTTACCCCCATACCCGGACCGTTTGAAACTAATCAATTTACAGCCTCTCGATAAACGTCGCGAAGTTGCTGACGTCTTGTTTATATATCAATAAATATTTTGGCGCTAACAGCACAATGCAGGGCCTTGTCTAGCTTCTCGCATCTTGTTTATTCATCAGTTATTAGCTGGTAACATTGATTCCCCCCGCGCTGCTGCATATGATCGCTTTCAACACCAACCCTCGTAACCTCAGGTCCTCACCCCTCTTCCGTCTTATTCCTCACCGCACTAATTATGGATCGCATGCATGCAAACTGCTTTTGACTTTCACAATAGCAGAGCCTCCCTGAGAAACGCCCTTTATTCCTTTAATTCTTCTTCCTGACCGAATTTTAGTTTAATTATAATATTTTTAGTTTTAAGTTTAGCTTTCAGTTCCTGCTTGTATTAAACTTTAATAAATAAATAACTAACTAACTAATTCCGATAATATTTGGTATTACAGAAGCCACAAAATCTTCAGCATGTCTTTGTATTACAAGGTTTTTTTGAACTTCAGGTGAACTGATTAAAGAAAAGAAATTGTCATCAGTTCTACATACATATCTAATGGTAAAAATTTCCCCTAATCATAAATAAATTCAATAGATCCAATAAATGACGCATTCCACTATTGTTGTCATTTTTATTTTCCCATTTTTATTATGCTGTTAATTGCTAGCTCGCGGTGAGCACACTCTATTTTATTTTATTTCTTCTTTAAAACCAGTTCTTACTCGTCGCCAAAATTGTTATAGCTTTAAACTAGAACTCAAATTATTTAATAGTCTAATTCCAGCTAAGTCTTACAACTACAATACACATGTAGGTATGAGTATATATATATTATCTATTAGCATATCCGCCACTTTGACGCATTTTATAACACTGATAACCATAACGAACAAAACTTTTCACGTGGAAATGAAAACAAGCCTAACTTTCGCCGCTTAGAATCGCTCATCGCTCCAAAAATGTTCTTAAATTGTATTTTTTGATTGTTATGTTCTTTACCATATAGAACCGGATTCCCTAGCCCTGGCTCGAGATACAGAATTGGGTCACTAAAGGATTTTGATGGGTCGCGAGCTAACTAGTTGTTCATGTAAAGTTGCAAACAAAAGATAAAACAATGAATTATATACAGCTATGGCTATCATACATCATAGGCAATTGATATATGTAGACTGTATGCTTAGACCGATGGGAGTTTAATTATCCAGCAGTGTACGAACTACACCGTGCAGATACAGTGAAGACAACTAACTGGGACACTCTGTAATCGGAGCACCTCCTAATTGAACCACAATTCCTACAT
Organism: Pocota personata; assembly: GCA_963082735.1. Classification (NCBI taxonomy): domain Eukaryota; kingdom Metazoa; phylum Arthropoda; class Insecta; order Diptera; family Syrphidae; genus Pocota; species Pocota personata. The sequence goes on along the minus strand of OY720432.1, from coordinate 54,515,918 downwards.
TTCCCTCTATTTTCCAAACAAATTTCCCTCTACAATCGGAACACCTACTAATCAGACCATAGATATGCCATGCGATGCTTAATGTACAAATATATTTACTTATACAATTGGAACATGCATTGAAAAGAGAATGTGCAACACATTTATTAGTTGTGGTGTAAGTTTTTATAAAGGGTATCCCAAAATTCACGCAAGATTTGAATTTTGTGCCATTTGTACGGTAAAGTGTTACCAGCGAAAAAAAAGACAGCGTGACAGCTGACAGTTCAGGGTTATTAAAAATGGAGTGTTAGACGAAAGAACAACGCGTTCGTTTGCAATTTTCGATGATTAGCGATGAGCTTTGATGGCTTTGTTAATCGTCAAAATTGTCTAATTTCGGGTTCAGAAAATCCACGACTGATTGTTGAGAAACAAATGCATCCACAACGTGTCACTGTTTGGTGCGGATTTTGGGCTGGAGGCATCATCGGACCATTCTTCTTTGAAAATGCGGTCGGTCAAGCAATAACAGTTAATGGTGCTCGCTATCACGACATGATAGATAGATAGATAAAATAATTTTATTTCTTCAAAAAGTTGTACAAGAATTCTAATTCATTTAAAAGCTTAGTGTTGTTAATTTGTTTAAGTAAATTCGTTGATTAATAGAGTGCGGTATTTGAGTGTGTTTTTCAGGAACATGTGCGTTTTTCAGGAACATGTATAACTGTAGATAGTCCTGACCATTTAGTATTCTTAAGAACAGCGCACGGTCGAGTTCATCACTCCCAAGAAATCGTCGCCTAAATGACTGTGTCATCAAGATTATAGATCATGCAGAGACCTACTGTATTATTTCTAAAAGCTCTGGCATTCAAATTGAGTAACTCGCAGCGAGACTTCAAAACCAGGCTGATAATTCCACGAGGGTTGGAGTCCTCGAAATAGTTGGGAACATCGGCATAGGATAAATTGCAATATTCGTCATGGAATTGCGTGTGCAGTGCTATACTAGTGAATTCTTTCCAGTCGTTTTCCTTAAGTTTAGCAAGGAGTATGTTGTGTGATTCATGCCATTCTGACTTCATCGCCCAGTTGAACACTATTCTGTTTTACTGGAAAAGCGCTGACCATTCTTTTGCCCAGTAGATGTTGTTCCGTATTATTACATCCGATAACTTCCGCGATAGTTGGTTTTCGGGGAGATCAGCCACTCTTTGAATATATCGAAGATGTAGTTTCAGTGTTGTAAGGAAAGCTTTTGCGAGGCTTGTTTCGATGTTAAGAACATAGTTGGGTGTGTTATTGAGTAGTAAGAAACATCTTTTTATAAAGAAGCATTGAAGTTGTTCAGGTTGAATGCATTCAGAATATCCCCACACTTGAACACAGTAATTCATAATGGACTTTGTAGCAGCTTGGTAAATTTTGTATTTAGCTGAATGTGGGATATTTTTATTGTTGATTAGATTAGATCATGTGGCATTTATAGAATTTTTGGACATAGTAAGCCTTTGAATGAGATGTGTCGACCAGGACATGTTGTGATTGAGAATTACTCTTACGTATTTATACTTATTCGTTACATTTATTTCCGGGTCATTAAAAAATCATTTTTCATCAGCTGGTCATCGGCCTCCGTTCCGAAATATTACTATTTCAGATTTATCCAAATGTACTACCAAGTTCCATTATAGCAGTATGTAATGAAGCTGTCGATCATGGATTGAAGAGAAGTTGCATTGTGTGAAAGTATTACTATGTCATCAGTAATATCTTTATAGAAAGATCATCGATGACTATCCCACCCGGAAGTTCAAAGTGAATATCATTCAAAAATAGTATAAAGAGCAGAGCACTTAGAACACAGCCTTGTTTAACGTCCTTGTTAAGGGGAAAAAGTTACTAGTACTTTTCCCATTCCAGACTGTTGCACTGTGTTTCGGTAGAGAGCCTTTTATAACAGATATCATCTTTGAGGAAATTCCTAGCCGTGCAAATTTATAGAATAGAGCTTCTCTATTGATGTTGTCGAACGCAGATTTTAGGTCTACGAAAAACGCGTATAACTTCTTCTTTTGGCATAATTGCAGCTGAATAAGGCTGTGAGATTGTAAATCTGGTCTATGGTAGAACAATTCTTTCTATATACTGCTTGAAATTCACTTAAGATACAGTTTTTTCTACCCAAGTGTTTAGCCTATTCAAGAGTATGATTATGAATAGCTTCTAAATGGTGTCAAGGAACGACAGACCACGGTAGCGACGACATTAGGATATCCTTTTTTCAATAAGCGGAATATTTTTTGAAGGAGACTGGGATAGTCTCTGTTCTAAATACGAGTACGTCCCTATATGTTTCAAGAACCATACTACAGGGGGCATTTTTGTACAATTCGAATGGTATACCATCGATTCCTGGTGCTTTATTATCCTTACTCAGTGAGCATTAATGATTTCATCTAATTCGATTTCGCGACATGATAATCCAGTTTTTTGTGCCTAAATTGCAAGATATGGATGTGAACGACATGTGATTTCAACAAAACGGTGCCACATGCCATACAGCCCGAGAAACAATTCAATTACTGCATGAGTCATTTCCTAGTTGTGCAATTTCCCGTTTTAGTGATCAGAATTGGCCACTCAGATCATGCGATTTAACACCGTTGAACTTTTTTCTTTGGGGTTTTTTGAAGTATGAGGTTTATGCCAACAAGCCCACGACCACCCACGCCTTGAAGGAGCAAATTGAGCGGTGTATCAATGAAATTCAGCCACATTTATGCAAAACGGTCATGGAAAATTTTGACAAAAGAGTGCGTATGTGCCAGCAAAGGGGTGGAGGCCATTTACCCGATATGCTATTCCATACATAACCTGTGTTTTCTATAAAAATTACTTCTTGTTTGAATTTTGGGACACCCTTTATTAGGAAATTTCCAAAATTAATGTAACCAGAGCTGATTTAAAAGTTTTACAATTCATTTCAAGAATTCCCTGTTTAGTTTAGGAAGACAATTTCTTCAACTCCATTCAGCCAGCAACTTCTGATGCTGAAGAGCGAGATGTCTCCGCTTAATCCTCATCGGAGGGAGAAATAGACGCAATTCTTGGTCCTTCAATATCTCTCACATCCAAAGATGCTTTTTCTCATTTAGACATTTTGAACGACTTCTCGTATGAAAATGGTTTGGATGAAGTATGGTCTTCTTTAAACACCTGTTCTTAAAAATTACTAGCAGCCTAGAAGGACAAAACTGTGGTTCAGAAAAAAAAAATTCAACAGACAAATTAACACCAAAAATTTACACATAGTACACTCGTAAATAAAGTGCAGGACTGAATCGCACGTACTTGCACATATATGTTGTTTATCTGGCAAAAACTCAGATTTGAAATTTAAACAATATCCTTAAAATAATTTTGTTCTCAACAAAAAAAAATCCGTTAAAACTGGGAAAAAAAGTTTTTGGAAAACTTTCCAAAACTTGGTATGCCAGGACAAATGTTGCAGAAATATCGAATATTGAATTAAATCGCCCGAGTCATAACCGGTCAATAAGTAAAGTACCGTTATACGCATTTTCCGCCAGAAACGTGGTACGCCATCTGAAAGCAAAATCATCAAAATCGTTAGAGCAGTTTTCGGGCAAATGAAATTTTTCCAAAATTTGCCATTAATTTCAGAAAATGAATAAAGCAACAAGAAAATATACTCAAATAAAACTTCTCTGGAAACGGAATACGGAAGAAAGGATAAAAAAAGTTCTCAATGCATTTTACGCATACAGAAAAGCCTTTGGAAATAAATGGGGCTTGCAACCACACATCGAAACACTACTGCGCCTCCAACCTCTAGAGTTTTAGCATTACGCACCAACGGAGCGATCGTCTCAGGATGAAAAGGACAACTTTTACAGCCAACTAGGCGCCACTTGCAATGGGGTGACAAACGGCGACATTGTCATATTGATGGGCGATTTGAATGTGAAGATAGGCAACGACAAGGAATGGCTCAAACATGTAATAGGGAAACACGACAATGGCGACGCCTTGTCATAGGTGACACCATGTTTGAGCATAAGATCTGTCACAAAGTCATTTGGGTTTCAAATGACAGGTAAGCAACGTCTAACCAAATTAATTATTTGGCGATCAGTCGTCTGTATAGAGGTTGTCTCATGGACTTCCGAAACAGACGGGTTGACGATAATGGGATGACACGAGAGCACCATCTTATGGTAGCTACAGTCAGATTACGTACTGCATCCGTTCGAAGACTACGCTTAAACTTCATAACTCCCAGGTTTAACACCGACAGGTTAAAGGATCCATCCGTACGCCAACAGTTAAGGGACCACGTTGCGCAAGGGTTAGAAACAATCAGCAACTCCTTACCCGTGAACATTCAAGATCACTGGTGTGCTGTGAAAAATGTTTTTACCTCCGGAGTAAAAAGCATTGTCGGTAGAGTACAGATAAGCCAGAGGACTTGACTTTCTGAAGAGACCTGGAGGCGGGTTGAAAAACGTAAACAGATTAAAGTTCGTATTGCAGCTATCTCGTCAGCAGATAGGGTCGAACTAGAATTCCAATATTGCATGAAAATGAGAGATATGTAGCGCAGCGGGCGACGTGACAAGCGAAATTATATCAACGTGTTGGCCACAGAAGCGGAAACCGCAGCAGGTAGGGGTGACAGTCGTACCATCTATAGAATCACCAAAGAGCTAACAGGCAAGCGCAGCTCGATGCTACATCAGGTGAAAAGCCTAGATGCTTCCTGCGTTGCTAAAGTAATACCTTAAATAGTACTAGAGCGAATAAAGGAACATCTTGAAGGTACACTCGATGATGAACAAGCAGGTTTCCGCAGTGGATCCTCTTGTGTCGATAATATTAATAGTCTGCGTATTATAATTGAGCAATGTGTTGGATATCGGTCGCCACTTCATCTGCTATTCATCGATTTCGAGAAAGCTTTCGATAGCGTCAACAGGGAATTTATTTGGCTTGCCTTGCGTAAGAGAGGCATTCCAAATATACTTATAGCTATTATCAAAGCGACTTACGATGGCTCAAAGTGTTACACTACTGCACAGAGGGAAGTTGTCAGGAGAGTTCGAAGTACAGAGTGGAGTCAGGCAAGGTTGCATCATTTCGTCAATATTGTTTTTACTGGTGATTAGCGATGTGCTTAGCTCTGCTCTGCCATGCGGAACTGATTGAATTCGATGGACACTTTTATCTCAGTTTAAACACCTTGACTATGCTGACGACGTGTGATTACTCTCACACAGGATTATGGACCTCCACCAAATGACAACAAAAGTATATAAGAAGGCTAACGTCGTAGGTCTGAAAATTAACTTGGCAAAAACAAAGTTGCTCAGCCAATGGAGGTACCGAAGCAGATGTCGCAAATCGAATCGCAAAAAAAGCAATGCTATCAGCTTAAACACCAAGCTAAGTCTGTTTCGCTCGGCAGAATAGTAGGTCGACCGAGAAGTACATAGCGCAGAACAATAGAGGAGGAGTCTCGGCAGCTGGCGTAGAGTTGGAGAGAGCTGAGACACATTGCCAGAAATCGTACTCGATGACGAGAACCGTAGTAGTAGAGGCTTAATTTTTCGTTTAATCGGGGAATTGATTGCTCTATATCTGGCACCACTATTCTTAAATAATTTCCTTTCTTCCATGAGATTTGGGTTTTTTTTTGTCATCTAGCCATTCTTCGATCGTAGTTGCCTCGAATTGATGATTCTTTCACCTGTTTCAACATTTACATTTTCTTTAGGCGCAATCTTACGATTGCCACTACGGGGTTATGATCCCAGTTAATGTCTGATCCAGTTAATGTTTTGACTGATTTTATACTGTTTCTGAATCTTTTTCTGGCTATTCTTCCTTACATACATACTCGTATTTAAACTTCAGTTAGGTACATAAATTTAAAGCATAACAAAATCGAAAACATGGCCTATGCCGTCTGCCAGATTAACGGATTAATTTACCAGAGTTTGCAATTTAATAACTAAAATCTTTGGATACTTCCAACATATCTGAATTATAATCGTTGGGATGAGGATTTCGACAGGTTACAAGAGATTCTATTGTGTGGCGAGAATCCAAATATATTAATCGTAGGTAGGAAAACAACTCAGCTGGAATAGTTCGACAATCAAATGATAAATAATTAGTGAATGCGAGAGGTGCAAACTATTAGAACTGTGTAATTCGCAAGGGCTTCGACTTCGAAACGGAACAAGTACTTCGGATAATTTGGGGGAGTTCACGTTTGTGGGAAAGCAAGGGACTAGGTCATAGACTATGGTCTCATAGGAGGAGATTGAAATTTGTATGTCACTGACTTCGAGGTGGGCCAAGTACGAGTACCATATATGGATCATCTTCCACTAATCGTGACATTCAGACTCGAAGCACATGAGAACAAAGGAATACGAAACTTGATACTATTTCCCAAACTGAGATGGAATGAAGACAATGCTTTCAATTATAAAAGATAACTTGACGTAGTATTGAGAAGGGTGCATGAATTTGATCCCGACAACAATTATGGAAGTTATAAAAGAATCGTATCCTTTCCCTAGAAACAACAGAAGTGTGGAAAAAAATGCGTGAAACCATGGTTCGATGTAAAATGTAAAAGGGCAAGGAAGTTATCATTTATCATATCATTTGTTTAAACTTCTTTATATTGAAGCTAACAGCCAATTCAAAGCCCAAAGTATAAGGAAGAAAAAGGTCTACTGCGAAGCAGAAGCTTTAAAGTTAGCTAATTGTCGAAGTTCATCAAATTTCTGGAGACTAGCTGCAAAACTTAATGGTACAAAATTTAAAATCAATAAAGAGCTTAGTCCTACCGTCCTGTTTACACACTTCAACGAGTTGCTGAATCCTATGTTTAGTAGTAGCGTGATTCAATATGCCACACCGGACTTTGAAGATGAGTATATTGACTCGAGAATAACACATCTGGATGTCATCACGGCATTAATTAGGCATTAATTATGGCAAAGCGGAAGGATCTAATGGAATACCGGTTGAGTTCTATAAGTATAGAACCAATGAGCTCTGCCACAGACTTATCCGCTAGTTTAATAATGTGATGGATAATGGTGATGTGATGGATAATGATAATGATTATACCACAACAGTTTAAGGAGGCTTTAATTTTCCCTATCCATAAAAAGAGCTGCACGAGTGATCCGGGAAATTATCGTGCCATTTCCTTCCTAAATGCAACCTACAACATTTTCACTTCGGTCTTGCAAAGAAGGCTTACGGAATGGAATGGATTCGCGATTTATTTCCAAATTTCAGAACAATAGGTAAAAATGGAGACGAGAAAGAGAAAAATTAGTGGCGTAAGCTCGGTTGAAGTTCCACCGCACCGCCAACACAGGAAGAAATACGTTTTGCCATTCTCTTCGGATTTCGACGTAAACTCACGCCAGTCAAAATTCTGCACGAATGCCAAAATGCATACGGAATAAATGCACCATCTCTTGATACTATTTCAAAGTGGTTTCGAAGATTCCAGACTGGCCATTTTTCTGTGAAAGACGAATCTCGTGAAGGTCGGCCCAAATTCTCGACCGACGATACAAATGTGGCCCTAGTGAAGGCTTAAATTGACGAAGATGTCAGGATAACACAGGAGATGACAGCGGATGAACTGGGCGTGAATGCCATGGCTGTGTCACGAATTTTTAGTTATCACCCGAAATATTCGAAGAAGTCAGCTCTATGGGTTCCAACAATTTTGAATGGAGAGCAAAAAAAAGGCTCGTGTTCGATTTTCTCAATATTTCCTGGATAAGTTTGAAAATGGAGAGTCAAGCTGCTTCAATAAGATCGTTACAGGTGGTGAATCTTCGTTTTACAAGTACGACCCGGAAACCAAACAGCAGTCCATGGTATGGAGCCCAGAAAGTGCAAATCCTCCAGTAAAGGGCGAAAATGTTCGCCGTCATCCCGCTTAAAACTGGTCAGACAGTCCTGGATACGACCTAATCACAGGAGAGCTTCTGAAATCGTTACCTAGAAAAGCGTTAGTTAAGTTCCTCTACATTATAAACGCAGCGATAAGACTAGAATATGTTCTGAGTCAATGGAAAGTCGCGGAAGTAATAATGATTCTGAAGCCAGGAAAACCGCCGAATGATAAAAAATCGTATAGACCTATTTCGCTGCTGCCGATTATGTCTAAAATTTTCGAAAGAATAGTACTTAAGCGATTACAGCCGGTTATAGAAGAAAGATCTCTTCTGGAACACTTATATAATATTCTGGAAAAATACTTGACGAATCGACTTTTCCGAGTCAAACACGGAAATGAATATTCAGAATTTAAGGAAATAAGGGCTGGGGTACCGCAGGGAAGTGTCCTTGGACCGCTTTTGTATCTATTATATACTCGCGATATACCGCAAGAAGAAGGCACCGTATTAGCTACATTTGCAGACGACACTGCCATCCTGGCAACGGGTACAACGATCGAAGAAACGACTGAAAAATTGCAAGAAGCATTGAATAATGTAAATGAATGGACAAAGATTTGACGACTAGCTTTAAACGAAAACAAATCTGTTCATGTCAATTTTACTTATAAGAAAATAAATAATTTGCCAATCTTTTCAAACTCGGTTCAAATTCAGTTTGCAAACGAGGCTAAATATCTTGGAATGACACTTGATGCTAAGCTGAAGTGGAAATCGCACGTGAAGAAAAAACGTAAAGAACTAGAAACCAAATACAGAGAAATGTACTGGTTACTTGGAAAACATTCCAAGCTTAATATAGAGAACAAACTGCTTTTATACAAGCAAATGCTAAAGCCGATATGGACATATGGAATACATCTCTGGGGTTGTACCAAATTAAGTAATGTCAATATTTTACAAACTTTTGAAAATAAAGTGCTAAGATCAGTAGTTAATGCACCGTGGTTTATTAGAAATTGCGATATCCATAGAGATTTAGGAATTGCAACAGTCGAACATGAAATCAAAAACTTCGCGCGTAAGCATAAAGACAGATTACAAGGACACGTTGACAATGAAGTCCTTCGAATTCTAGATGAGAGGAATCTACTGCGTCGTCTACAAAGGACTAAACCTTTCGACTTAACGCGATAGCAAGAAACCTCGTCTAATTTGCGGAACAAGCAGGAACTTTCAATGGAAAGGGACCTGCCAAACGATCTCAATACGTGAAAGAAAAACTGCTGGATAAGTAAAAACTTAATTGCAGTAATCAAAGAAATTTATCACGAAGGGATGTTTTTTTGGTGAGTCAAAATCTCACACTACTATGAGCACGCGCTATCGATCCTCATAGTGTCTTCATGAAGATTTTTTACCTACCCTCGGGAAAAAGAAAAAAAAAAGTCACTGCTAATTGGAATACTGAAACTTGCTTACCACAAATTTTCCAAAATTTACTAGGACACCAACAAAAAGAGGAGCTGCGCCGCTACTATTTGCACCACGACAATGCGCCTGCGCACACTGCTGAAAAAACCAACATTGTTTTTGCGCTCTCGGGCATCAATAAAATTAGCCCAGTACCTTATTCTCCGGATCTAGCGCCGTGTGACTTTTGGCTGTTTCCGAAAATAAAAAAAGATTTGAGGGGAAAAATCTTCACATCTAATGAGGAGATTATTAATGCAGTCAATGTCGAAATCAACAATCAACTAAGCGAAGTTTTGTCAGTCCCTACGTATACCTATTTGAATGGACCAAAAAATGGCAAATAAAACTAAATGAACTATAAATAACAATGCAGTTCTTTATTCGAACTCAGCTAAATGCTTAGGTATGACTCTTGACACTAAATTGCACTGGAAAATGTATTTGCTCCTAGAAAGATACATATTCATGTCTCTCAGTATACAACAAACTACTGCTTTATAAGCAAATATTAAAGGCGATATGGACATATGGTATCTTGCTTTGGGTGTGCACAAATAAGATAAACTTACAAAGTATACAATGTTTTGTCAGGGGGTGTTGGTTGAGCTGTCGAAGAGCGTAGACGTGTTTGAAGAGTTGTCTTTTCTTTTAAAATATTCACTTACATACTTCTTACTCTTTGTAAAACTATATACATACATACATATGTACATTCAATAGCTAGTCACGACAGTCATGATACGTAAGGAACGCTGATCTACATAGAGATCTAACAATAGAAATGGTAGAGGACGAGGTCAAGAAGACATGAAGTTAGGCTTCACAACCACGCCAGTTTAAAAGTAGCTGAACTACCGACTAATAACAATTTATCATAGTTAGAAGATTGAGAAGGATAAAACCCTTCGAACTAGGGATAACATCATAGCATAACATCATCACACGAAATTAATGATTTAACAGACCTACGTAGGTACTCCAAAACAAAGGGTAACTGACAAAAGGCAGTTCCTCAATATACAGTGATGTGCAAAATAATAGGGACAGTCATTGGCATACTTGAAAACGAAAAAAAAAAAACTAAGAACCTACTTGTTTTCATGGGTTTGAATGTCAATAGTATAAAAATAAACAGTTTGACCTAAAATTTATACATAAAATAGATAAAAAAAAAAGTTTCAAGTGCTCTTAAATTGCCTGTGAAAAAAAAAAATAGGGACAGCTATCAATTCTGGAAGTTCTTTACTCCGAATGCCAACTAAAACAAAAAAATTGATGTCATAACATAATAAATGAATTGTTTTATCAAATAGCTACTTCAATATTCCGTTGAATAGCCCTTGTTCTTTATAATAGCCAAGCAACGTCGCGGCATCGAATCAACCAGCTTCTGGCAAGTCCTAGGTGGAATAGCTTCCTACGCCTCCTTGACGAATGTTCACAAATTATTATTAGTAGACGCTTTTATGCTCCTTAACGCCACTTTGACCTCTCGCCACAGGTTTTCAATTGGAATTAAGTCTGGCGATTGCGAAGACCAGCTTAAAGCATTGTTGTTGTTTTCACAAAACCATTATTTTCACTTTTTGATGAGTGTTTAGTATCATTATCCTGTTAGAACAGCCACCGCAGAAGCATATTGTCTTCCGCATAGGGTAGCATGGTGTTTCTTAATATGTCCACGTAGGACACTGCTGCCATATTGCCCTAGATCCTATGAACTTGACCTACACTTTGGTAGGAAAAACTTCCCCATACGAGGGAGGGTCAATAACTCCCTGAAAAATGAAATACGGAACACTCTTTTCGGTATAAAATCATTTTATTTTTCAACATAGTCTCCTTTTAGCTCTATACGGTCTACACTTCATCCAACGTTTCTCCAATTTTTTGATGCCCACCAAATAATACGATTTCTCGAGCCCCTCAAAATAAGCGTTTGTTTCAGCGATGACCTCTTCATTCGACCCAAATCTCTTACCTCCGAGCCATTTCTTCATGTTTGGAAACAAGAAATAGTCGCAGGGGGCTAAATCTGGGGAATATGCTGGATGAGGGAGGAGTTCGTAGCCTAACTCATGCAATTTTGCCATTGCGACTGCGGACTTGTGCGCCGGTGCGTTGCCCTGGTGAAAAGGAACTTTTTTCTTCGCCAAATGCGGCCGTTTTTGCTTCAAATCGGCTTGGAATTGATCCAGCAGCTCTGCGTAATATACGCCGGTGATCGTTTTACCCTTTTTAAGGTAATCGATGTGCATAACACCGCGCGCATCCCAAAAAACTGTCATCATGACCTTGTTTGCTGACAAACCCGCCTTGGCCTTCTTCGGCTTCGATTCACCAGGAGAAGTCCATTGTTTTGCATGTTCCTTGGTTTCTGGTGTATTGTGGTGAATCTAGGTTTCATCCACGGTTACGAAACGGCGCAAAAACTCAGCCGAATTTTTCTGGAACATCGCCAAACACACCTTTGAAGTTGTCAGACGAATGCGTTTGTTGTCGATTGTAAACGCGGCACCCATCTTGCGGAAAGCTTTTTCATGTCCAAATATTTATGTAAAATCGAAATCACTGAGCCATGTGATAAGCCTGTGGCCTCTTCAAGCTCCATTATCAACCATGGATTTTGTCGACCATTTCTGGTGTGGTGACCTCAATTGGGCGACCAGAACGTTCGGCGTCACTTATGCTTGAACGACCGCACCGAAATTGAGTAAACCAGTGGTGAATGGTTTCAATCGATGGTGAAGAGTCCCCATAATATTTGTTAAGCTTTTGTTTGGTTTGCGTGATAGTTTTTTCTCGCAAAAAATAGTGTTTAATGAGCACTCGAAATTCACTTTTTTCCATTTTAATGAAAATGCTAGTTGGCGTCTATATAAAATGGCTGCCACAATAAAACTATTTGACAGATCTGTCTGAAAATTTGGGTGCGTTCTTTTGAAAGATGATTCTTGACAAAAAAAAAATTAAATTTAAGGTGACCGACACAATTTGTGTTAATTTTCAGGGACTTATTGACCCACCCTCGTACTATGATGCATTTTTTTTTCTTTATTTTTTTGTAAAGGGTGACCAGATAGCAATGATAGTTTTTCCAATTGTTATGTTTCATGTTACTAATGACATCCAGCAAATATTCAGGTTTGCCATTTCATCATGCATAGTTTGACGCTTCCCGAACGTGTGAAAATTATTAAAAAATATTATCGAAATTCCGACTCAGTTGTAAATACGCAACGTGAATTTCATTATGGCGCGACCGTTATTGGAGCGACCACAATCTATAAGTGTTCGATCAAGCATCAATTCATCCACAAAGATTGACTGTTTGGTGCGGTTTATGGCACGGCGGCATCATCGGACCTTATTTCTTTCGAAATGAGGAAGGAGATATCATTACCGTTAATGGTCCTCGGTATAAAGTGATGTTAACCGACTTTCTGTGGCCAGAGCTCGACAACATCGATATATCCGAGCTGTGGTTTCAACAAGATGGCGCTACATGCCATACAACCGACGCAACGCTCGAAGTGGTGAAGGAGAAATTTGTCGACTGGGTTATCAAGTGGGCGCCGCGATCATGCGACTTGATACCCCTCTACTCTATTTGGGTACGTTCTTTTGAAAGATGATTCTTGACAAAAAAAAAAATTAAATTTAAGGTGACCGACACAATTTGTGTTAATTTTCAGGGACTTATTGACCCACCCTCGTACTATGATGCATTTTTTTTTTCTTTATTTTTTTGTAAAGGGTGACCAGATAGCAATGATAGTTTTTCCAATTGTTATGTTTCATGTTACTAATGACATCCAGCTGTCAAAATATTCAGGTTTGCCATTTCATCATGCATAGTTTGACGCTTCCCGAACGTGTGAAAATTATTAAAAAATATTATCGAAATTCCGACTCAGTTGTAAATACGCAACGTGAATTTCATTATGGCGCGACCGTTATTGGAGCGACCACAATCTATAAGTGTTCGATCAAGCATCAATTCATCCACAAAGATTGACTGTTTGGTGCGGTTTATGGCACGGCGGCATCATCGGACCTTATTTCTTTCGAAATGAGGAAGGAGATATCATTACCGTTAATGGTCCTCGGTATAAAGTGATGTTAACCGACTTTCTGTGGCCAGAGCTCGACAACATCGATATATCCGAGCTGTGGTTTCAACAAGATGGCGCTACATGCCATACAACCGACGCAACGCTCGAAGTGGTGAAGGAGAAATTTGTCGACTGGGTCATCAAGTGGGCGCCGCGATCATGCGACTTGATACCCCTCTACTATTTTCTCTGTTGAAGGAATAACGCCGCACATATAAGACCGAGTCATAAAAAATTGGACCGACGCTTTAAGCACTGCTAGCGAAGCCGGCCGCCATTTAAACGATGTGCTATTCCATACATAATGGCATGAATGTAGCTTCAAAATAAAGCCAGAATCAATTTGATATCTCACACCGTTGTTGTTTTATTTAAATTTCTTTTCCTATCGTTCTTATCTGGTCACCCTATATAACGCAATATACTTTTTTGGAGAGAGGCAGCCATTTTAGGCTTTCGCCCACGAGTTTCTGCCTTAGATTGATACTTTAAGGCGTTTTCCAACTTTGTTTTGGAACACCCAACTGGAGATCCTCGATCTGCTTCCTCTCCTCAGCTCTACAGTGCTTCGCTCGACCCATTTTTAATCACTAATTTCGTGAAAATAAACTCTAATCTTACCTATTAGGTCCAAAAAAGTTAAAATAAAAACAATCAATTATTCAAACAATTCAATTTTTCACAGCCGAAACCGATCGCACTTCGCAAACTAACGACAAAATTTGGAATGCATGATGAATATTTGGGTATAGAGAACTGTACTTTGTTTTATTGTACAAACAGCAAAGCTTAACACACCGTTAATTTAATTTACTTCGCCCAACGTTGAGAGAAATTAGAAGTCTCTGAAACATTGACGTAGACGTGTCCCTATTATTTTGCACCTCACTGTATACCCTCGAGTCACAACAAAAATTGCTGATTATTATTGTTATACTTTATTGACATGTAATAAATTACATATAAATAGGTAGGCACTAGCTACCAGGGTTTTCAGCTTTATACAAACTTTGATCTTATCTTCCAGTTTAAGTACATCAATTACAGACTTAAAAGAGTTTCTTTCGAGATATTTGTTGGCTAACTGCCCGAACACAATGGTGAAGCTGTAGTACTCAGCGCTATCAAAGTTAAAATACACGTACTGCAGCACAAGTTGCGTCAACTTCAACTTCCGAACGAGCTGCACTACTTTTTGACAGTTAAAAACAAAAACAAAAAAACGAAAATGGTAGAGTCGTCTACGGAGAAATTTATAGCATGCGATTTATTCTTCCTTAATCATTATTATAAAAATTATAATTATAAAATCCACCACAAAAAACATTTTCACGAAACACAGCTTTCCATTTTGACAGCTTGAGCAATCGAACTGCGCTTCACCATTGTGTACGTGCATTGCTATGCTACTTCAGTGAGCGACTTATTTGACAGTTTGCTTGCAGCGCTTCTCCATTGTGTTCGGGCAGTTAGATGCATTCTAGTAGGTGGCTAACTGTAAATTGTGGCTTGAAGTGACATAGTGGTGGCGGTTCTTTCGTGATTAAGTGTTTGTGTGTAATGTTGATGTGACTGACCTCTCAGTCTTACGTAGTTTCTTAGCATTCTATAGGGAAAATTATTAGGGCATATTCCTTTTTGGTCGTCGTGGCGTAGTGGTTAGTGTGTCGGATCACTACGCAAGAGGTTCCAAGTTCGAATCCCAGAAAACACCAAAAAGTTTTTTCGCGATCCAACCTCTCGCGAACGTCTGACAAACCTCCGAGAGTATTGTTGTCATGAAAAAGCTTCTCAAAAAACAAATTGCCGTTCGGATACGGCACTTAAAGAGCTGTTGCGCCAAATATATATATATATATATTCCTTTTTCAGCATCTGGATTATAGATGTGTATACGAGTTCCAGCATGTTTTACTTTTATATTTCCAATTCATGGTCAAATGTGTTCTTAGGTCTTTCTTGTTGTAGGCCATAGAACATTGTCAGTGGCTCTCTTAACGCCTTTTTACAGCGGCATCTGCTTCTTCATTCCCTTTTATCCCGGTGTAACCAGGGATCCAAATAAGCTTCGGCCTGCATTTCTTCGAGATTAACTCATCGCGAATTTTGTTGACGATTTTTGTGTTGTTGTTAATATTTTCAATCGCAGTAAGTGAAGATAAGCTATCCGTAAAAATTATAGTTTTCCCATTATCTGCTATTTGAAGCGTTTTTAATATGGCAAAAGCTTCGGCTGTAAATATTGAAGTGAAAGGCAAAAGAAGACCTTTAGCTATATCCATTCCATTTCCGTTAACAACAGCATAACTTACTCCATCCTCTGTTTTCGAAGCGTCGGCAATTAGAAAGCGCCATCCTAGGGTTTCGTATTTCTTGGGAGTTTCTGCGAACGTTCCTTTGAATACCTCATGGCTAGTTGAGGATTTGGGATACTTTGAAAATTGATTTGGGATACAGTGCAAACGAAGTTATCAGGTACATTCCAAGGTAGGTGTAGCTTTTTTTGTTGATTGTCCTCAAGGGGATATCGTTGTCTTTCGGCATTGCCACTGCGTTGAAAATTGTTGACGGAAGTCTTGGGTTTTTCTTATCAGATGGTTCGGAAGAGTTAATTTTTAGCAATATAACCAGACCAGTTTCGGTGAGTATGCTGATTAATGCGATAATTGGAAGGATGAAACAAATCATACCTTCTTCGCGTGTTTTTAATGGATTAAAGTCCCACACTATCGCAAAAGCTCACATCCTATTCCTTTCGACGATTTTCACCCATCTGCACGCAAAAATCTATAAGTTTTTGACCCCTATCGTTTCTTGCATCAAGACCAAAGTCACCAATTGTTTCTCCAACTCTGTCACTGCCCACTTTCGCATTGAAGTCTCCCAAAAGTATTCTCAGTTCTTCTCTCTTTGTAAGTGACTTGGCTTGATCTACTTGTTCATAAAAGCTATCAATGATAGATTCGTCACAATCTGCTGTTGGTACATAAACCTGTATAATATTCATTGCCATTCTATTATATTTGATTTTGTCGCCACTGTATAATAAATGATAAAAAAAAAAAAAATCTATTGAACCCAGCTAACCCGTTGCGTGACTGGCTTGCACTCATTCACAACACTCCATTTCTATACCTTTTCTCTCATGACATGAGTAGGCATTCCATCCATGTTCACATATCCAATGATTAGATGCCTCCGGAAATTCCTTCCTGCAAAATCTCATATTATAATCTAAAACCACAGACCGTTTTATTGAAGATGAAGAGTTAAACAACAAAATTAGAACGAAGTTGAAATAAAAATAGCATAGACAATCTTTCAACCATTCTCATGCATACATACATAAGTACATATACTAAATTCCAAACAAACGAATATGTTTGTATAGTTTTATGATTCAACTTTCATTGAAACAATTTGAATGCTGAAAACATTTTTCTTAAACCCTTCCCTCCAAACTTGATTTATGTTTCTGTTGAAAGGAATTTATTGGACTAAACTCTCTTTCAGGAATTGTAAATGGAAATTGGATACTTTAGTTGAGCGGAAGTAATTCGCTTTATGGCTGTACTCACCTGTAACATGAGTAGGTATATTCCGAAAAAAAACAAAACAACAACAACAAATGTTTACTGCACCTGTCGCAACGCCACTGATGGTGCAGTCGCATTCGCTTTGGTGGGGCACGGCAGACCTCTTATTTTTCCTATATTAACATTCATTCGTAGAAAAACTATACAAATCACTCTCAGCGAAACCGAAATATAGAAAACATAACTTGTTTCGGGTGCGCGAACAATTTCACTTAACAGGTTATCCAGTTGGAAAAAAACACGACGGCAACTGATTTCACTTGAAAAAAGTTAGATATATGGCATTTTTCAAACGATTTCCCTTTGATAAACTTTTTTTTTTTCCTCCAATTTCTTGCAAAACATTACACGGATTCCATTGTGCTGAGCCAGATAGGTGCTTGCAATCAAACTATATTCAACATTGGACACAGCGAGGAAGGTGCAACGCGGTATTTCGTTCGCTACGCGACACACACAGATGTGCCCCTTCTCGAAAGGCTGACTAAAAACGAAAATGGGGAATTCAACAATAAAAAAAAAAAAGAAGCGGATTGATTCAAGCCGTCGAGTAATTAAACTGTAACTGGGAGTTTCTTAGCTGCGATCGTTGTGATAGTTGTTGGCTGGTTGGTTGCTTGCCTGTTTGTCGCATCTGTTTTTCTTAGTTACAGTATATTGCTACACACTATACGCGGCGACGTCGAAACCGATGCTGCTATGAAACGAAGAAAATAAATACCAAAACAAAGAAATGTAAGAAGCAAACGAAAACTAGGTTCCAACAAGCAGAGAAGTCAGACTTTTCTCTTTCGAGTGAGATTTTGCGTTTGAGATTTTTTTTTTTACTTGAGTACTTTTGTTGGTTTTTTTTCCAATCTGAAGGCACTGTACAGATTTATAGAGAGGTATTATTAGTAAGGCACTTTATTTGCATTTGCAATAGGATAAAAAATACAAGTTTTATTCCATTTTGCGAACGATTTGGAAGAATTTTTTTTTGAAAACAAAATTTATACACCGCCGCAGCTGCGCTCTTTCACTTGTTGGAATTTTTACCTACTGGCAGTTGACAGGTGTTATTCGGATACAGTTGAATGCGAAAATATTGGTGTGTGGTGAATAAGGTCGGGCTTTCATTGTGGTAAATATAAAGGGTATTGGTTTCTTTTTAAATTGCCATAAAAAAAATCCATTTAGAGTACACATTCCTATTATTTATGGAAAATTATTTAATTTAAATGGCTGTAGCGGCTAGTTTGGCAGTAAACCATTATGTCAACCCAATTTTGCTGTATATTTTCGATGGATTGGGGCACCCCACAAAGACAAAGTTCAACGGCGTCAAATCGCAGTTCCTCGGTGGCCACTACACGATTATTGAACTTAGTACGCAAAAGATTGATTGTTGGCTGGTTTGTATGGCACCTAGTGCCGAGTTGCCGGAACCAGAGATCATCTAAGTTCATTTCCCCAGTTTCTGGCCAAAAATCGGTTATCGGTTATCATGCTTTGTAGCACTTTCCGTTGACCGTAATGTTATTGTCATCTTCATCTTCGAAGAAAAAAGGGGTTAAAATGCCGCAATCCACTAACCTCGGATTTAGGCGGGTTAATAAATGAGCTGACAGCAATCGTGGGAATTTGCCATTTTCTATTTAGTTGACGAATTCGATGCACCTTTAATTGTCTTAAGGTGAATAAAAAGGAATTAAACTGTTGAAAAAAAATATTCTTTTCAAGAATTATGTTCGATATAGGCGAGTTACAATGAATATAGGCCAGTCGATTTGAAGTAAGTAATAATTAATAATAATTAATAAAGCTGGAAATTATCTAAGTCGTTTTAAGGTAGATGTGTAACCAACATTTAAATTTTCCATAAGCAGAGTGTGCGTTTGGCAGTATTTCGTTAAAAAATAACAAAAAGAAAAACAGTAAAAATAAAGACAATTTTATGTTTCATGCATTTCTAGGAAAATCATCCACTTTTCATTACTGCTTAAAATGGCGATCACCCAATCTGTTCCGTTCCATACGGCATTTGACGTTTTTCTATTTTTCAAAATAGGCGAATAATAGTAAAATTATAAATGGAAAATTAATAATTGGATCCTTTTCAAATACTTAACACATTTATTTCACGCATTATACTATGTCATGAAACGCAACACGCACTGAAAACTAGAAAATTAGTTAATTTGTTTGACATTCATACTAATTCCAAAGCAAGAGTGAGATAATACTAAAAATTATATTTTTCATAAATTATGGGCAATATTGCTATGCATTCCAGGGCCCTAGGGGTTATATGGGAGGGCTGACATCGACTTTTTGCACACAGACAGTGCGACGAAGAAGTTGACAACTGTTGAATTTTAAATTTTACTTAAACAGCTACCATTCTCTTCTTCATTAGTGGAGCTCAGCTTGGAATCTGCTGCAGCGATGAGCCAATTGTCAGTATTTTGCAAAAGGTCTATATAAATGTCGGACAACAATTAGTCGCTCCTACGCTGAGCTATTCAATCACCTGTGATCGATCGATCAAAATATCGTGCGGTAATAAGCCGCTCGTGTAGGGCCACAAGTGGGCCTAATTGAAAAAAAAAAATAATAATAATAGAAAATGACAGGAAGGTAGGTACGTAGGTATGTGTGGCGGTTCTGTTAGGAAGAAACCAATTAGCACTAGGTGCCGTTTTGTCACCACAACTCATGTAACCTGGGTATTACGGTGTGTTGGTGAGGAGTCTCTAGATCCAACCTGTGGAATTCAAGACAGAACTAAGTTCTTTGATGTTTTTCTCTGAGGCTTTCTCTGGGGAATTGAAGAAGCGTTTTCCTAATGCTCGTTGTCTGCCCCTAGCTAGTGCCGGATACTCGCATAAATAGTGTATAAGGATTTCTCTTTCATAGTTTGACTGCATGGTCTCCTACGAGTATAGACTGTTAATCTGGCAATGTTTTTACGCGTTCTATTTAGGAAGTCGGTTGTTTTAATTTTGTTGTAGCTTGGCCACATCCTTCTGGATATCACACAGTTTGTTTGAGGTTTTCTTTTATAAGGAATATTGAGGAGATTTCTGCCTTGACTGCCTAGAAAATGACAACTTCCCACTGTTTCTGACATCTCATTTCACTTCTGACAGCTAATTTTCCAATATGGCCAAAATGCTCCCCATTAACTTATGTATGAGTGGGCTATTTAATTTTACATGATACCTATACACCACTCAACTCGTTTTTTGACAGCAAAGCTACCACTTTTAAAAAATGGGACCGGAGCAGATTCTGAAAAATGGGACTAAATTTGATTTATTGTACTGGTAAAATCACTTTAAGTCCTGATAAATTCTAATTTCTTCTACTATTTAATAAAGCCTAGTTAATACATTATCTGAGAAAAATTTTAATTTGTATAGGCTTTTATATAATCATTGGAAATATTTCCTTACAATTTTAGTTTCTGTTGTCGAAATGATTAATAATTGTAACCGCAAATTCGGCTAGATTTAATTGTCAATAAGTTCTGGGGGACTTTAGTTGGGGCATAAATTACTGCGTTTTTACTGTGCTTATACAGAACATAGTAAATAATTTACCTAAAATAATAATAAATAATTAAACTCATCATCAAATCTCTGTGGCAAAAATATACAGTCCTCATATTATCAAAGTTCATATTTGACCAAAATAGTAAAACAGAAATCTATTATGTTTAGCTGTCTATCTTGTGTTATTCTGCAGAAATAATTCAATTTTACCAAGGCCAACAGTAGTTGAAAAATAAAGTATAACTTACATGGCACCGAGTCAACCACCAAAATAATATTCTTCTTGAAGTTTCCAAATCCCATAACTCGTCATACAAATGGATAGGTGATGACGAATCTTTACTATAAGTTGCTCTGACAAGCGCAATTTTTTTTTTAAATGTCTTTCCCGCTCATTCCCTCCCAACCACACGTTGACGTGTTTAGTTATCTTATTCAACTGTTTAGTGAGCTGGAATCATCCTTTAGATGATCCGTTCATATTTCGGACATATGTAATCCCACATTGTGGCTATGTCTGCCCTATCAGCTAGACCGCATTATGCGAAATATGTTATAAACGCTTTATTAACTAATTAACCATTTTTAGTTATTTATTGAAAGTAAACAATACACAAAATGGCCTTGCCTGGCATTCGAAATTAAGAAATAGCTTAAACGTCAAATCGCGAAAGTATCTATTACAAACATGTGTCAAATACCAGCTGTTTATTTTTGACAGAACCATATCCAATTGAATCACCCTTTACTAGGTCTAGTGCTCGTATGTAGCAAAATCTACTACATGTATACAGCTGTAATCTCCACCTATTGACCATAGCGCCATCATTTCCACGAATCATTTGCCACCTGACAAATTGCCATACCTGTGATGTGGTGAAACGAAACTGTCAAAATCACAACATTTCTTTGAGCAGATTAAATACCCCTCGCTTTTTTTGGGGAAAAGTTAAGCTGTATTCTTTAGCAAATATTTTCTTTATTTTCGGGACCTCGATTTACTATTTGTTTTTTTTTTTATATAAAATCTATAGAAAATAGCATCAAATTAACTAGCCAACTTTCAATACAGTAAAATTAAGTGTAAACCAGTTTAGGTCTAACCAGCTAATTTCGCATAACAAGATGAAAAGTCTCGAAAACATAAAAAAAGAATATCCTCTCCATTGGCTCGTCTGGAATAATGATTTGGAAGAGCTCCAGAATGCTTTAAAGTTGGAAAAAGTACGTGTAAATAAAGTGTTCGCCTTAAGCACACATCTAAGCAAATGAAAGGAATTTTTTTGTGTTTTTTTTTTTTTTTTTATTTAATTTCATAAAAAACTACTTTGTAAACATGAAACGAAGAAAATATATTATATTTGTGTTTAAATACCATTCACAAGGTACTCTTAATTGAATTAGTCAAATAAGAACAAACAGAAGTGCACTAATTAGCATTCTAGTCTGATATAAGCATGTGGAGGAGGTTGGCTCACATCGGACAGAGTGTAGTGAATGTCTGTCTTATCACCCGAATGATGATTACTCATCAACGACGAAAGATTGTTTACAGTAAATAATTATCTTATTATTGCCATTTACAGTATGACAAGGAAAAACTCGATCCCAGAGGTCGAACGCCATTGATGCTGGCCGTTAAGTTGTCGTCGTTGCAGTGCGTAAAGTGCCTGTTAGCTGCCAAATGTAATGCGAATTTCGAAAATGAGGGATGGTCAGGTAAGAATTTGGTTCTGTCTTTCGCCGTGTCTAATGTATATCTTAACAAATTTTGTTTCTAGTTGTACAGGAAGCTGTGTGCTGTGGTGACGAGGATATCCTAACATCAATCATAGAAGTACGTGATCTGCAGAGACATGTTCAGAGGGTCACACATGTGCCTAAGTTATTACAGCATCTGCTAGATGCCCCAGATTTTTATATTGAAATGAAATGGGAGTTCACGTCATGGGGTAAATTAAGTAAATTATTAGCATTTTTACCTATTTATAGTTGAACTGGATTGCGGGATGAATATTAACTAAGTGTACGTTGTAGTGTGGTCATGAATTATTCTTCTGATATTATTGTTTAGATCATCAAAGAGTGAACATGTTCGTGTTTCCATTCTTTGACTACTTAGGCATGTCAGATTAAACAGAACACAAAATCTAAATTCGTAGTAAAGGAAATTTCAAACTCTTATCTTTTGTTTCTTTATTATTATTATTAACTTAGAAATAAATTACAAAGTTAATAGATACAAACTTATAGCACTAGCTGCCAGGGCTTTCGGCTAAAAGGTCTAGATATATAGGATGCTAGATCATGTCTTCTAACTTCATTAGAATAAGGCATTTTTTTTTTGTATTTTTAATGTTCTCCTCGGAGAGAACAGTGAGGAAGTCGGCTAAAGTTGATTTAGAGAAAATGTTTTTTAACTTAACTTTAATTGTGCTGTATTCATATACTAGATGTTTGATTGATAGTATTTGGTTGGGGTTACAATGATGACAAGATGGTGGACTATTTCCGGTGAAGAAGTGTATGTGTGTCCTAATCGAAGTTGAATAAAGGCTCTAATAGCATTCTTGTGACAGTCAATTAGATAGGTGCATTCCCATAAACCAGCTGTTTTGGCACTAAGTGAAACACAGATTGTTGGAGAATCTTCCGATTTGAAACTGCCTGGATATAACTTAGTGTCATTATTCTTTCCCCACCGTGGCCTCGCCATTTACGTCCGTAGTGATATTGCTTACCAAGTTCCACCACAGTATGGCCACTGTTCCAACCCGGAATTTAATTTCAAATGGCTAAAATTCACCGTCCGTAAGCAAATAATTCACTACTGCTTTATTTATAGAAGCCCTAGTGCGGAGAGCAACTCAACTTTTGACGAATTTGATGCGCTGTCCGATTCCATAAAGAAAAGTATGGCAATACGAGAAAGCCAACTGGAGCGGCCTTAATAGCTTCTTTTGCAGTTTTAACTGGTCTCTATGCTTCCTCGATAGCGACGTGGATGCCGCTGTTGATTTGATCACTGATACTATCCTCTTGGGTATGAATGACTTTATTCCTAACAGAATAAAGAGCATTAAACCTAAGGCAAACTCGTGGTTTGAGCTGTAAAGAGGCTATTAGGTTGAAAAAAGTAAGTTTTCTGTCTTATAAAGCCAACAAATCTGAGGAAAACCGAAAGAAGTTTAAATAAGCCTGAAAAGACGGTATTGCAAAAAATCCTACAATGTCCCAAAGGTAGTAAAAATGTTTGGTCATTCGTCAAAAATATTAAAAATTCTGCCTCGTCTGCCATCCCCACGCTCATTTACAATGACATTCCAGCTGTCAGCTCCTTAGACAAAGCTAATTTGCTTGCTGCTCATTTTGCAGCGAACTCCACGCTGCCACATAATGCTTTGTCTCCACCTGTATTTGAGAGCGTTAAATTTTCCATGGGACAAGTCCACTTTCGCTCTCGTACAGTTGCAGGAGTACTCAAAGGTCTTAACATATACAAATCTGCTGGTCCAGATGGTATCCCCCCCCCATAGTTCTGAAGAAGTGTTCTTCTATGCTGGCAAAACCTCTGCGTAAGCTTTTCTGTCTATCCTACTTTTCAGGGCTCTTTCCGAGTAGATGGAAAACAGCATTTGTCCAGCCCGTTCCCAAAAAAGGCGAATCTTCCTCCCCGTCCAGTTACCGACCCATTGCACTTACGTCCCTTCTTTCCAAGGTCATGGAAACGCTGATAAATCGTCAGCTTATGAAATATCTCGATTCACGAAAACTCTTTAATGACCGGCAGTATGATTTTCGTAGCAACAGGTCCACTGGCATATCTCACCGAGAAGTGGAACCAATCTCTCCATCACTTCGGCGAAACCAAGATGGTTGCGCTTGATATTTCAAAAGCATTTGACAGAGTTTGGCATCAGGCTCTTTTGTCGAAAATGCGTGCATATGGCATCGATGAGTCGGGGCGTTCAATACAAGTAGTTTTGGACGGCTTCAAGTCTGCAATTCACCAAATAAATGCTGGTGTTCCCCAAGGCTCTGTTTTGTCTCCGACTCTCTTTCTTATTTTTATAAATGATCTCTTGTCTGCAACTTCTATTCCAATCCATTCCTTCGCTGATGACAGTACCCTCAGTTTTTCATATTCGTTCCCTAACTCACGTCCTTGCTCTTCGGCCGTAGAAGGGGAACGGCAACGTATGTTAAACACATTAAATTCCGACCTGGACAGCATAATTAAATGGGGTTCAACCAACCGCGTGGAATTTAATGCTTCCAAAACACAATGCTGTCTTCTGTCTCTCAAGCGAAACCAAAATCCTCAACCATTTCCATGGATGGTACTTGCATCATTGAAACCGAAAGACTTGCCATTCTCGGTATGTGTATTAATAACCATCTTCGATGGAATGATCACATATTCGAGGTCGCCAAAAATGCTGCAAAATGTCTAGGATTCCTTAAACGGTGCAAGAAATATTTTACCCCGTCTGATCTGGCCTCAATTTATAAGGCATTCATTCGCCCTAAGCTGGAATATAACGCCCATATCTGGTCTGGTGCACCCAAGACCGTTCTGCACATTCTTGATAGGGTACAAAATCGTGTGTTAAAACTTATAGGTGATAGAGACATTGTGAATTCCATTTATTCACTAGAACATCGGAGAAATGTCTCCTGTCTCTCCCTGTTTTATCGTTTTTTTAATAAAAAATGCTCCAGTGAAATAGCCAGTTGCATTCCTCCCCTTCAAAATTCCACCCGCAATACGCGACATGCTTCGAATGCACATCAGTTTACCCTAAAGCCAAACTTCGGTCGTACTGTCAAATATAGGGATTCATTTATAAGCCGAACAACACAAATGTGGAACGATTTACCAGGCTCTGTATTTCCTCATCACTACAACCTTCAAACATTCAAAGCCAACGTGCATAGGTACCTCCTCTGTTCCTCCACCCCCTTTTCCCTGACGCCCGTGCCCTGAAACAATTAAAGGGTATTAATACTCCCTTTGGCGCGCACAGATCATAAAAAAAAAAAAAAAAAAACCTTTTTGACAGCATTCCAGTGGTCATCCACACTCTCCTGCATTGTGTTGCTGATTGTTTCTGCTTGTAAGGCAAGATGGTCCATGAATTTTTGGCGCACTTGGGGATCAATATTGAACCTGGTAATGTTGAGCAAGTTTGAGCGGTTGCTGTTGACGGATGCAGTACGAAGGCGTATATAAGCTAACGTAAGGTGACGGTTGCGTTTTTGTTTTTATCCGATGTCGGCTCCATGTCTAGAAGACAATTTCTGAAGCGGCGGCCAATCGCAATGATATACGCTGCCTGTCAGTTGTTATGATTAAACAGCGTACCTTCAATGAATAGGCGGCCGATATTCCCGAATGCCACAAATCTATCAGTTGTCATTTCGTTCTCCAGCACCTTGAACTCCCACCCCGTGCTTAAGCATAGTGTTTCCGCTTCCTACCTTAGCATTGAAATCCCCCATCACCATTACGATATCACCATTTGGCGTTCAGTTGTAGACGGGGCCTAAATCTATATAGAAATTTTCCTTATCATACACAGAATATGAGGCTGCTTCGTGTTTCTGTAGTTAGCACCAGTCCTACTCCGGACCTCCGCGCGCTCCCAGTTGATCTACTAGAGTAGAGCATGAGAGTGTATTTTGTTGGCGAGTGGTACTCCCCAGCATCGAACCATTTTATCTCACTCAGCCCCAAGACGTCGTGAACTCACGCTCTAGTTGGTGGAATTTGGCGTTTCCTGGAGTGAGTCAAGGAGGGTTTTGACGTTCCAGAAACTGATCGTTTTTCTTATACAATAGCCAAAGATCGTCAACGGATACTTTATCCGTTCGTATCTGAGGCGTTGTGTTCCGTTTCGGAGCAATTTGGGATTTTTGGGATTATGGCTCAACACTTTTGTGGTGCATGAGGCTCACCATTCGTCCTCTCCCGTACGCAATTTCCGAAGAAATTTCCAAATGGCACCGCAAAGAGGTGAGAGTAGGGCTTACTAACAGAACTGTTAAGTTTTCGGCTGCAGTGGCTCTTACTCGTTATTTAGCGGACCAACACATATCAGGAGATGCTACTCTTACGAGGTCTCTGATAGTCGTTTGCCATACGAGTCCATCGAAAAGCGAAGTACGAGGGTATTCTATAGTATTATTGACAAATTTTTTGACAGATTTAATTTTGTGGAAAGTCGTACACAATTTCCTTCCTGAAGATTGCTATGTTGCCACGTCACACGTTTTAGCGGGGAAAACTAGTTAAGCATACCTAACTAAGGCCTCGGAACTCGAACGCGTGCATTGACCATGCGCGCCGTCCATCTTGTGCTGCGGTTAAGAAATTAGTAGAAACATTCGATTGAACCGGGTCAGAGTTGGATGTGCAAAGACCAATGCGTCGTAGTGGCCGGTCACACAACATATCGCAGCAGTGAGTGACACTGTTTGTGACAATCCGTTAAAATCCATTCACCATCGTTCCGAGCAATTGAACCTTTCCTACAGCTCCACGGAGCGCAGTTTAACAAAAGATCTGCATCTGCACTCCTGCAAGATCCAATTGATTCAGGAATTAAAGCCAGCAGGCTACGAATAGCGTAGTGACTTCGTTGATTGTGTGTTAGAGAGCCACCAAGTTGATGGCTATTTTTCCAACAAAATCATCTTCAGCAATGAGGCTCACTTTCAACTGAATGGCTTCGTAAAGAAACAAAGTTGTCGCATTTGAGGTCATGACTGAATCCACTGGCCATTCACTAACAAGTGCAGTTTTCGGGCCGCATTTCTTTGACAATTCTCGTGGTGGTGCTGTACAATCAACAGTGAACATTATCGGGACATAATAAAAAAAATATTTTTGTCCCCAATTGGACGATATTGATGTGGAAGAGATATGATTTCAACAAAATGGTGCCAACTGTCGCACAGCGTGAGACACAAAACAGACCCAGACTATCAAGCTGCCATTAAAACGTTGTATGGGAGCGCCTGGACAAGCTGAATCCGGCAGAATCAACTGACCATATAAGAGAGCCTATAAGCACTAGAACACAGAGCCCGTCTGCGGGATGAGTGGAAACATCATCCGAGAAGAGCTACTGAATGAGAAAATTAAAAGAGCTAAATACTTTAAGGAACTCCCAAATCAAAGTCAAGCAAAGACACTCATAGTAAATTATAGTAATAAGCTTCGAATGCTTACGAGCTTCTTCACGGCACTTTGTAAGCTCCATGAGCATTTCATCAAATTGGGTCTACTACGCGGTCGCAATTCTAACTTTAAAACAGACGAAACTTTATTACATATTCCTAAAAGCAAAATTAAAATAAAAATATAAACGAAATTTACTTCGCTTTGTGAGTGGTGGCTTAGATTCGGAGATATTTATTTTTGTTTGTGTGAAAAATCTTCAAAAAGGCGCTATGAGGACCGTAAAACGCGTGCTCATAGTAGTGTGATTCTTTCTTACTGCAACTAAGTATTGACTTAACAAGAAGTTTTTATATAACGAAATTAAAACGTTTGGCAGATATCTTTCCATTGAAAGTTCCTGCTTGTTCCGCAATTTGAACGCGGTTGTGTTTTATCGAGTTAGGTCGAATGGCTTCGTTCTTTGTAGACGGCATTGTTCACGTGTCCTTCTAATCGGTTTTTGTGTTTTCGCGCAAAGTTTTAAATTTCGTATTCTACAGGGGTAATTCCGAGATCTCTGTAGATATCGTTGTTTCAATCCCAAGGTTGTATACTATATATCCACACCAGTTTAAGCACTTGTTTGCAGTTTATACTTGTACAAAAGCAGTTTGTTTTCTACGTTAAGCTTGAAATATTTTCCAAGTAATCAGTACATTTCTCTGTATTTACTTTCGAGTTCCTTGCGTTTCTTTTTTACGTTCGGCTTCCACTTCAACTTTGCGTCAAGTGTCATCCCGTGGTATTTAGCCTCATTTGAAAAAGGAATTCGAACGGAATTGATAAAGATAGGTAAATTATTTATTTGTTTTATAGATAAAATTTACATGAACAGATTTGGTTTCGTTGAACGCGATTCGCCAAATTTGTGTCCCAATCATTTACCCTATTGAATTCTTCTTGCAACTTATTAGTGGTTTCTTCTATAGTTTTTCCCGTCGCCAGAATGGCAGTATCATCGGCAAATGTACCTAATGTGGTGCCTTCTTTTTGCAGTAAGTATATCACGAGTATACAACAGATACAAGAGCGGACCTAGAACACTTCCTTGCGGTACTCCAGCCTCTATTTCTTTAAATTCTGAATAATCGATACCGTGTCTGACACAGAATAGTCTATTCGAGAGATATGACTCCAAAATGTCATATAAATGTCTTGGCAAAACTTGTCGCAATTTGAACTTCAAGCCTTCTTCTGTAACAGGCTGCAACAGGCTGAGCAATATCCTTTCGAAGACTTTGGATATAATCGGAAGAAGCGAGATCGGTCTATATGACTTTTTTTTTCATTCGGCGGTTTACCGGGTTTTAGAACCATTATAACCATTCCGCAATTTTCCATTGACTTGGAACATACTTTAGTCTAAGAGCAGCGTTTATAATATACAAAAGTTTAATTACAGCTTTCCTATGTAATTCTTTGAGAACCTCTCCTGTGATTAAGTCGTATCCAGGAGCTTTTTTTAGGTTTCAATTTCTTTATTTCCTGTTTGAGTTCAACTAGCTTTGCACTAGCTATTGTATAGTTGTCAAGTGTTACGTCCCGTGCATTGATATTTTCAATGAGTGGTTGACTATCGAACGGTTTAAATATTCCTTCCAGGTGGGCTGCAAAGATTTTCGCTTTTTCCTTATCATTTTTGGCCCATTCGTCATAATTTTTTTTTTTTGATTGGCGGGACTTGGATCTGTGGTTTTTAATGCCCTTAAACACTTTCCAAAGCGAGTAACTATAATCTTTTTCCGCTGTTAGATTTTCAAGGCACATTCCTATTGCTTTTATCGTTTTTTTTTAATAAGTTACACAAACGATTTGCATGTGCTTTATGTTGTGGAAAACGAGTTTGTTGCTATTTTGTTCGCGCTTTCCTTTTTTCTTTCACCAATTTTTTAATTTCCGGAGGATATTTTAAAGCACAATTGCTGGAGTATTATGCCAAGCGACACTCTGCAAGATTTCACTATAGCGATTGGCTTCAATTTCTAGTTCGTAGGGCGTCTTAAGTGATACACTCAGATCTATATTTTCTTCAATATCTTTCTTAAAGTCTTCCCAATTAGTTTTACTGTTAGTTAATCTGGCTGGTACCTCTTTCTTAATCAGGGTTTCGCTCATCGTTAGAATGACTGGAGAATGATCAGAGGACAGATCATAGCTCTCTTCAACTTTTATACAATTGCGAGGCATTTCTTTTACGACGAAAAAGTCAATCAGGTCGGATATTTTATTAGTATCAGTTAGCCAGTAAGTTGGTTTATCCATCGGATGAAAGTCACAGCATACCTACATTGTAAAGCATTCTACCTTTTTGTGAGGTATATCTTGAGTCCCAGAATGTGTGTTTTGCGTTAAAGTCACCACCGATTATAAAACGTTGTGTAAAAGAGTTAAAAATGTTTATGAAATCACTTTTATCAAGCTCCATTCGATTAAGAATAGAGTGTATTTCTTGCGCGTATGGTGCATACTTGCATTGTATTAAGTTCTATTTTTAGTTCTGCCGAATGTTCGATACTTTCTTATATATATAATGATGATCCGCCTTTTGCCCTTTCCGACGGGAGACAGGTGTGATACCCACAGTATTTTTTAATATTTGCGTACGATTGATTCGTCATGTGTGTTTCAGAAATTAAACATAGGTCAATATCGTTTTCACGATATCGTTCACACTTTGCAAAAGCCTATTGGCGTTCCAAGTAAGTATTTTAAGCCTCTTTTTCATGTTCTTTTTAGGGTGTGCGCACGAACAAACATTATTTTCAATTAGCTTGCTCCTCAAGTTTTTTTTACTGCATTCAGATGTTACGGCTTGTGCGTATGTTTGTACGTTACTGTCAGATGGTTTTTCTTTTACCACTATTTGTTTAGGGCTTTTAGGATTTTCTTTATTTAGCGATCTTAGAGCTATATTTGCTGATGCCGTGGTTTGAGCGTATGTCTGCATGTTTAAAACCGATAGCTTTTCTTTCGTCACTTTTTCTTTGGTAATTTTTGGTTTACACTTTCGGAGATCCCAATTGAAGAATGCATGGTTTTTAGACATTCTAAGTTTGTTTTCTTGGTTTATCTTTGAAAGTAAGCAAATGAAGGATAAATAAAGGACCTAAACGACGCTGCCATATCCCGCAGTTTACGATTTCAACTATTATATTCTATAAGGGCGCTATTATCATTTCCGAGTCGATTATTGCCCGAACTAAAAAATTACAGATAAAAGTAACGAGTTACAACAAACTAGTGAAATTGTTTTTATTTTTAGCCTTTCTTTCGCTAATGTCACTGAAAATGTTTATTCGTCTGAATTAGTGAATGAAAATTGTTCGATTCGCAAAACCATAATAGCAAATATTTACGTTCGCAAGATTTTTAGTTCGACTCGCGAATGGTAATAGGCCCTAAGTTTTAAATGAAACATCTAAGTCAATTCTTGTTTTTTTTTTTCAGTTCCTTTAATGTCAAGACTCTGCCCAAGTGATACATATAAAGTCTACAAAAGAGGTGCAAATGTTCGTATCGATACAACTCTGCTCGGATTCGATAATTCTACATGGCAACGAGGGAATCGATCGTATATATTTAAAGGCTTAAGTAAGAACACACATAGATTTAGTTAAAATAGCATGGACAATAAATGGAGAAATTCTATTATTTAGAGGAAACAGCAACCATGATAGAAATCGATCATGACACTCATGAAGTGCTCGTGGAACAGTTGAATAGTGAAATCGGTGATATAGTTGGCATTCCACCACCAATTGGCGCTGTGCGTGCACGCCTTAATGCTCCTGTGATGACGAACAATATTGATATGGAGAAAATCAGTTTTGAAAGAAATAAATCAGGTATTTGGGGTTGGCGTAGCGAAAAAACCGAAAGTATTAACGGCTACAATTGCAAAGTGTATGGTGCAAGTAATGTAGAGTTTATTACAAAAACTCGAATGGATCATTTGAATGAGGATCAGATTAGAGTAAATCCGTAATTTTTTATACAAAAGATTTGAGTACAATTTTGTTTGCTTTAACTTTTTATTTGCAGAGTAAAACTTCTCGCACTCCATTGCATAGTTTTCTAGGCATCGCGGAAGATGAATATATATCTAGTCCAGATTTGGCGGGCTACCGAGAAAGAGTGAGAATAACTTGAAAATAGTGACTGTTCTATTAAGAAACTTGTGACATTTCAGGTACCATCACCACACACAGAAATTCATGTTGAAAATGGTGAAGAAGAATCGGCAAGCACCAGTTCAGGTAGTACAACACCAAAACCAACCGTAAGCCCTGAGGAATATTTTTCAGAAATTGATCTTAATGGCAGGGACATTGGTAGACCAAAGAAAATTAGCACTAAGGTAAGTAAGTGTGAAATTCAATGACAAAAGGTTTATGCCTTGCATTAACGCATTAATCAATATAGATTAAAAGTTCGTGTCTCTGGAGCGCGACAAGAATGTATCTACTGACATTGAAGAATCCAAGTTCGTACATCTGCCAACCACGATCTATTATGGAATTGATCAAGCGTTCAATGCTATTTTCTGTTACTGTAAACAGTCTTTCAATTATCTGTTAAACATACATTCGTCGTAAAATGGAACTTATCTCGTATGGTTGGTTCGAATTGTTAGTATGTAGAAGCAATCGATGGACCTTCTACTTCTAGTCAAATCTGTTCCACATCTTCGAAATGTGGATTGTTTGAGAATACTCTACCGCTGCTTCTGCCACGTTTGTTGTAAATGTGTCATGTGAAACACTTATAAAGATTGAAAATATATGCCCACCGTCACTTATCTTTTCTCCTTCTTAGTTACTTACTTATGTATGTCCTGCCACCCTTCGAGGGGCCAATACAACGCATTTCAACTCTCCAATTCATTCCCAAAGTTATCGATTCCTCCTCTACTACTCTGCGCCTTGGACAATTCACTTTTCTTCGCGCCTTAAGGTATGATCCATTGCCACTTCCTTTGTCAAATTGTGGTTTCTTTAGGTTCTTGACCTATTCTCGCATAAAGCTGTTCGTTCGATATACGATTCGGCCAGGTTATCCTTAAGATGATACGAACACGGAATGCAACTTTCTTGATTCTGTTGCCCAGGCACCTGTTCGTCTTCCTAGACAAAACTACATAGAAACAAAATTTGTCGACTCTCTCGATCTGCTGATCGGCAATACTTATTTAAGCGGTGGAATATGAAAGACTGAGTGCTTTCAGCTTGGATGTATTAATTTGCAGACTCACTTTGTTTGCCCCGGCTTCTAAACTGTACTCCTTTTGGTGCAGACCCATTTTCCTGTACGAATGCCAATAAATGTCGTCAGCATAGTCTAGAATGTTTTAGGTACGATGTAATTGTGTATTGTATTCCCCTGCTTGCGCTCGTAAGAGCTACACGTATAACATCACTGATAACGACCAAAAACAGCGACTGCAGGGTGCGACCTCATCGCACCCTGGTTTGGAGTTCAATGTCTTCGGAAACCTTACCGTTGTAGAATACATGACACTTAGCGCCCTGGTAGATAGCGATAAGTTTCTTGGGGAGCGAAAACTTGTTTATTCGACAGCGAGACTTGAATCAAGGTGTTGCTTGATCCGATCCAGAATTATTCTAACTATTTATTTCGTAGCATGGAAAATACAAATGCCTGTTCAGTTTTCGCACTCCATCAAGTTACGCTTCTTTAGGAGCTTGATATTCATCCAATATTTCCGCTTTTCCGGACAGCTTTCTCTTTCTGACCCTCAAAACCTCACCGCTTGAATGTGAATTCGACTTCATACATCATCGCTTAAATAGTTTAGTACCGGGGTGAAATGTTCCTTACTGAGTTTATCGCTGTCCAATATCAGCAAAGCACCGTCGAGACTCTTTGCTAGGTATTGTTTGGCCATCGGACCACCTATCTTCTTCTCCTAATCTCTAATATTTACCTTTTCAGGGTTCCGATACTTACCAGGTAGTACAAAGTTAGAACGGAATCCTTATAGTGTGAGTCAGTTATCTGTCTGTCACAACCTCAAAGCTTTTGAACAGTTAGACGTAGAAAGAAATTTTTACCGGAGTTTACAGATCAAGTGTAAAAAAACTTCAAAAAGAGAAAAGTTTTTGAAAAATTATTTTTGTTATATGTAAATGCAATATGGATATCAAATGAAAGGCGACAATGCGTTGATTTCAACAATGTATTCGAGAAAAATCAAAAAAAAGACTGGAAAAAGGGTATGCTTGAAACTACTGAACCGAAGAGATTTGAACCCTCGGCATATGAAGCACTTTCAAGCTTGACTGTCTTTTTCCTTTCATCTCACTACTGAGTATGTACTTTAAAAGTCTTTGCGTTTTGCGGTACAGTACCTTTAAACAAACAATAAATGTATGTATATGGGGCCCATGTCTACAGCGTTTTTGAAAAATGTATTTTCCCGTCGTGTAGTAATATATAGATGGATGAATGGATATATGTACGTATACCAACAGGATAGCGGCATCTCTTAATGATCTCGATCTGTTGTCCCTACCATTGTCCAAAGCAGAAAGTGAATGCTTTTTCAGTCAAGTGATTAATGGCTAAAGCTTTAAACAAAAAACAATGAACGCTATATAGGCAAATGCACACCAGTATTGAGTACAAAAAAAAAATTATTCTTTAACATGTAATACGTAGATGGTTATTTTTTAATTTAGTTCTTTCCTTGCGCAAACAAATATATATTCTCATTTCAGATCCAAAGATTCAAAGCGAACCTCTGGTTAAGCGAAGAATATCCAATTCGGTTGCAAGAGCAAGTTTTACCTATCCTAGATTTAATGTCCACCATGGCTAGTCCACATGTGTCCAAATTGAAAGACTTTATTACTATGCAACTGCCATCTGGGTTTCCAGTTAAAATTGAAATTCCATTATTCCACGTACTGAATGCGTGCATCACATTCGGAAATGTGTTCGCGTTAACGTCTCCAGTTGAACATGTTCAGACGATAAATGAAGATGATCGATTGACGTGCATAGTCGATGACCGTTGCTTCGATATACCAATTCATTATACAAATAGAGGTAACAAAGCAATTTTTTTGTTTACGTTTTATAATTGTTTAATTTAATCTTTTGTCTAGATACGGATGTTAGACGTCAATTAACCTTGGATGAAGATGATCTCTTACAATATGCTATTGAGCAGAGCCTGGTGGAAAATACAGAGAAAGAGACTGATAAAGTGGATATATGGGAAGCTTTGCGCGGGCAGAGTGGGTCATCGACTTCGTCGTTAATTCAGGATGAAGATGCCCAATTGCAGAGGTATTTATTGGTTGATAAGTTTTTTCCTATTGCGATTCTTGAGATTCTTCTTTATTTCCTCTAAAATTCGTTGTCTAAATATGCATGTGTCTGTATTTCTACTTCTGCATATATACATTTTTTTTTTAAATTAGTTATCCACTGACAATAAAATTGCTAAGTTAGCTTCCGCAAGCACTAGTCCACGTATAACAATAACAAGAAATCTATGAAAAAACTTGCAGAAGTAAGCTTGCTACACACCGATTGGAGTTTGCTGCAAGATCTTGCACAAAAACTTGCAAAATTTACTCTCTATTGGACAAAGCGCTTTAGAAAAACGACACAAATAGAAATTAGGATAACATAAATCGAAACTAAAAATGGAAAAACTTAGCTATGTGCATAAATCAAAATGACGTACATATATCGAGGAGATGTAAGTCGAGGCCCTACTTTATTAGGCCAGGGTTGTATGTATCGGAAATAATCCCTATAAAGCTGAAAATCGAGACCATCGCTTTAGTATAAGTCCGCGAACAATTTATCAATTTTTCTTCCTCCATTCCGCAGGCGCCGCCTGGAAAAATTCAGATAAGTCGAATGTCGCGCGGTTAGTGTATACTGTAATTGTATCTTAATTTTGCTTTCTCGTTAATTCGGAAGATAAGAGATCTTATTTGTAAGGCGACTCTAACATTGTATCAATAGGCAGCAAGCAACTGGCAACAAGCGATATTATTGCTTAATCTAGTTTAAATAAATTTAAATTTGCAGTCTTACACCAAAGCAATATAGTCGGAGAGCTAGTGGACTTTCTTCTCTTAGCATTTCGGCAAGGCTAATTCATATCTTTTATTGTTGTACCAGAGTTGGTGATCACGGAAATCGACATCTGGTGGTGCATTGGGCCATAATCTTCCCCTAAATGCCAGTTTTCAAAGGGACTTTACAGAAAGTTTAAATAGCTTCAGGACATTTATTGAAAAAAAAAGTAAATTTTAAGGGAAAAAAACATTTTTTTTAAACGCCCCTAAAAAGTGGGCGTGTATATAAACATTATATGGGAGAATTGTAGAGCACACTAAAATTTACATATTTTCTTCGTCTGGCAAATCCTCCGACCCAATCCAAACGTCTGGCAATGGTTCTACATGGTTTAATTTGAGTGTTTCCTTTACTGCATTTAGGGCCCAACTGTGACAGTCCGGGGTGGACCTGGGTCTCTACGAGCAAGCGTCTCCAACCAGCTCGGTTTTTTTTTTTTATTAGCCGCCTCCAGTTTTGCACACGAAGTTGATTGCGGTCCCTTTTCACTTGTGTGCGCCATCTTGGTGAGGCCTTCCTTTACCGCGTCGTACCTCTGGGATAGATTCGAAGACTTCCCGGGCCAGAGCGTTGGTATCCATTCGCTCTACATAACGCCTTTGATAACGTCCATGCTTCTGCGCCGTATAGTAGGACTGGGATGATGAGGGTCTTATATAAAATCACCTTAGTTGTCCGTGAAAGGGCTTTGCTACTCAATTGCCTTCTTAGGCCAAAGTAACAGCGGTTGGCAAGAGTGATTTTTCGCTTGATCTCTGCTCTGGTGTCATTGTTTGAATTTACAGCGGAGCCTAAGTAGACAAAGTCCTTAACTACCTCAAAATTATATCTGTCCATCGTTGCGGTCTATCCAAGTCGCCGATGTTAACTTAGATTATTGATGATAGCTTATATTTTGTTTGTGTTAAATAAATCACATGACAGTGCGTCACCTTGTCGTAGTCCTTTTCCGACGTCAAAGGCATCGGTGATCTTGTTACCAACTTTGATATGGCAGCATATATTCTCCATCATCATCCTACACAGACGAACGTGTTTGGAAGGAATGTTAAAACTAGACATGGCTCTGTATAGCTCGTAGCGTATACGCTATCATAGGTGACTTTAAAATCGATGAAGATGTAGTGAACATCGGTTTGAAGTTCCTGGTTTTATTCCGAGATCAGCCGCAATGTGATTATTAGACCGTTAGATCATCGACTCCAGCAACCTTGTTGGGTTTAAGCTTATATATTTTTTTTTTTTTTTTTTTATAATATGGATATCTTCACGTCATTGAGCATTAGTAAAGTACCTTTAATATTGAATCTGGAATAAAACTTGCATATCAACCTCGGGGGTGATGTGTAAATAAGAAAAACCCCAGATATTAGGTTTGATGTAAATTCGTCCAGCTTTTTGGGCTACAGTCATGCGTACTGACAAGGAGACAGAATTGGCAGACACACTTTCCCGGTAAAAATACAAATATTTTGGCCCGGCGTAGCTTCTCGCAGCCATTAAAGCTGTCCGACACAAGAATGATAGAGACCTACAGTTTCATGCCGTTTCGGAAGGGCAATTTTTTCTATTGTGAAATGCTTCTTATGACAATTTTACTCTCGGATGTTTGTCGGAATTCCGCGAGAGGTGGACCATGAAGAAGAAAAACTTTTTTTGTTTTTTCTGGGATTGAAACCTTGTGTCTCCTCCTCAGTGATGGCACACTTAACCGCTGAGTCAACTAAGAATTATTCTTCTATAAAATGTATTTTTCAAACAATTTGTAGCCACTAGTGCTAGAGCCTACTATTTGTGACTATCGATAAGTTTCTTAGTAAACATCTTACATATTATCAAATTTCTCAAAAGTTTACCTGTCTACCCAATAGAAATATTTGGGTAGACATTATCCCAAATATTTCTAAATTATACCCCAATACATTCTAATCCTAATTCTTGCACTCTTAACTTTATAATCGCCAAATACATATTAGCAGAAAATGTGACAGAAAAGTAACTAAATAGGTTCTTTCACTTACTTATAAAAACTTATAATCTGTCAAATACACTAGATTGAGAGAGAAAATTTTCAGTGCGGCTTTGTTTTTAACGACTTTTTGCACCAGGATGACAGGGCCATCAAAACTTTCCGCTACTAGCGCAAACGGGGAAATGTAGAGGGGATGTAGTAAACTCTCGCTACAACACTTAGCTAGACAAGAACAAGAGAAAAACGTCATCTGTCAATACAATCCGTTAGCGATGGGATCTTCGAATGAAAGCCAAAAACAAACGATGTTTTTTTTTTTAAAAAAAAAACTCGTTTACTATATTACTTAACAATTATGAATACATCCAGTAAATGCTCGAAATTATTTGTTTTTTAATTAAAATCTTCTAGGATTAGTTTACCACTTGCTAAGCTTTCCATTACAGATCAATAGAATTTAATTAATTTTAAATTTCATTTTAGACTGCTCTTTGATATTTCAATGTCTACGATAGAATGAAAAATCGAAAATCGATGGTTGGAAAGTGTTATCGATAGAATCATTGCAGAATTAAAAGAAGTAGATGTTCTGAATTAATGATAACTAAAGTCGAATGACATTGTACACGTACATTATTCTAGACACTAACTG
Organism: Pocota personata; assembly: GCA_963082735.1. Lineage (NCBI taxonomy): Eukaryota > Metazoa > Arthropoda > Insecta > Diptera > Syrphidae > Pocota > Pocota personata. The sequence continues at coordinate 54,477,279 of OY720432.1, read as the reverse complement.
TTTAGTCATCGCTGATTCGTACAGATTTTTTACATTAGACAAAATATTAGTATCTAGTTAAAATTTTACTAACATTTTACACGGCCTGAGACTGTTTTTTGTTAGTTTAACTAGATTTTATTAAAAGGTTCAATTAAAACAATCGAATGGTATCGAGAATTATCGAAAGTGATGACTTCCGACTGTTACCCATCTCTAGTAAATCTAGCGAGTTTTTAGCTATCAGATGGATTTTTATATTGCGGAAATCAGAATTTTCAATCTAACCTTAAAATTAACAGTACTTTACCTTAAAGGCAATTTTGAAAACTGCAGTTTACAATAAGACTGCGTACTTAATTTTTTGAATAACGGTACTTTACTTAATAACGGACCTCCTAATGTTGGCTATTTCTCGGATATGATTTGGTCGATTTTATTTAAAATTGATATCTAAGTCATTTTTGACATATGTATGTACATATATATGTTCAATAAATATTTTTCAGCCTTTTAAAGCAATTTTCACACCTTTTCGACTTTGCACACACCTTGTTCATTGGAACGATAAGTGCGCGCTTTAAGAACTCAATATTTGGGTTTCGAGTAAAACAACCTATCGTATAATCTTATAATCTAAAGGATTGAGATCTGGATTGTCTGACGGCCAATCGTCTGCTGCTATGAACTCCTGAATATTGATTTCTGTTATTTTTGCCTTTTGAGCTGGCGCGTTCGACTCGCGGATGCTTCTTTGAATGATCGGGCATAGACTCTGTCACTTTGCTTTTTGAACGTTTCCTCAATATTAAAAATAGTTTTCGATCTTTTATTCAATTTTTTCTTTAATTGGCCTGTGAGTCTCTTGTTGGATAATGCAAGACATGGATTTCTGCGATATCGTAATTCTCGTGACAAAATGTTCTGCTTTCGCAGCGGTTTCCGATTAATGCGATGGCCGTCCGCATCTTTGACGGTCAGTTACTCCACCAGTGTCCTCAAACAATTTAACAGTTCGATACACAAAATTTCGGGTGATTCCAAGCGGTCGCAAGGTCCAATTGCGGCAACACGTTTTTCAATATCGCTCCACTCTATATTTACAAACGACTTTTGTCTAAATCATTTTGTGCGTAAGCTTAGTATAAATGTCACTTATTGAATACCTGTCATTTATAGAATATATGTGTTCAATACTATTTTCACAATGAGTGCGCTTAAACGTGTACCAGTATTTATGACATAACTAGGTACAGTACAGGGCTTGTGGTATCTACATACATATGCATATGTGAGAAGATGAAAACTGCAATGCGTTTTCATATAAAATAAGCGTCTTTTTTTTTCCAATCGTTAAACGATCATTCCCAATATTTCAATCCATCAAAAAATCTCATAATAATTTATCTGTATTCTAATGGGTTTTTCAATAAGGACATAACAATTTTATATTTAAATAAAACACAGCATAATTGAGATATCGGGCTGGAATTTATTCCAGGCGTAGTACACAGTTAATTTTAAGTATGGAAATCGATCTCGTTCATATGACCAACACGAGAACGTTTGTCGCGTTCGATATTGTTCCTGAGCTCCTCTAACGTTGCTAGCATGTTGGCATAAACCAACGACTTAACGTAACCCCATAAAAAGAAATCCATCGGCGTTAAATCGCATTAGCGAGCTGGCCATTTGATCGGACCATTTCTCGAGATTACACGATTACCGAACTTCCGCTTCAATCAATTGTTTGACCAGCTGTCTATGTGGCATGTGGCACCATCTTGTAGGAGCCATATATCACTGATGTCAAGTCCATCCAATTCTGGCCAAAAATAGTCTTCCAACATGGCACGATAGCGAACCCTATTAACTGTAAAATAGCTATCATTTTCATCGACGAAAAAATACGCTCCAATCACACCTCAATGGAGTCTCTTGAAGCACATGTGGGTTTGTTGGTATAACAATAACGCATATTTTGCTTATTGACAATGCCATTAAACCAAAAATAAGCTTCATCACTGAAGATGATTTTTTGATGAAACTTAGGATTCTCTTCAAACTTGTGCAGGGCCCAATCGGAGAAGTTTCGACAATTCAAATGATCAAGAGGATTCAGTTTTTGAGTTATTTTTTTTATCTTGTAAGCGTGTAGGCCAAGATCTTTATCCAAAATTCGCCACAATGTGGACTGAGAACGGCGGCGTGGAATCGACTGATTTCGCTCATTTTGAACTGAAGCACTTACGGCTGCGATGTTTTCGGTACTTCGACCAGTGCGTTGTCTCACTGGCACAGGAACATTCAATAGTGAATATGTTGACTCAAATTTGTCCACTATAGCACGCACAGCCTGTCTGGTGGGACGATTATTACGACCGATAACTCAGAATTTCGGTAGTAATTTTTAATAATATCCAAACGTTGCTCGTTCGTGAACTTCAACAGGATAAAAACGTAAACCTTGACTGACGTTTTGACATTGACAGATCATAAAAAAAGTTTAAGGGTTCGTTTGTATTATATTAAAATACAAAATTGTTATGTCCCTATTGTAAACCCTTTATATACAAGTATTTCTTATGTATAGATATATCATATATATATTTTATAAATATTAAGTGTCATTGATGTATAAATTAAAAATTATTCAATCCAAGAATCGCAATTTTACAGCGTTCGCATGATATTTTTTAAGCCTTTAATCAACTTTTTTACTTTTTTTTTGTAATACAAAACCCCTGCATGTATATCAAGTAGATTTAGAACCAATTCTAATTCTCGCACTCCCCAACAGCAACAACAGTTTAAAAACAATTATGCTTATATGAAAAATATATTTAAGTAGTTAGAGTGCTAGCATTTCATAAATCTAACCTCTCTGATGCGCCATTTTTTGCTCAATAAAAATAAAAACGTATCGCTAAAAACCCTTAAATTTAATGTCCCACATTTATCCTCTTCCTCGCACGCGCAAAAATTATTTAGAGTACTCCAGGAATCGCTTTACCAAGGTCGAGGAACAGGTTCGCCTACTTCCGATGATGATGACGGCGGATTTAACTACATGGATCCCGATCTAGCAATGGCCCTGCGTCTCAGTCAACAGGATCAGCATCAATATGAGCTTGAATTGCAAAGGGAACAGCAAATGATCGATGAGGCACTTAAATTAAGTCTTGAAGAGAAATAATTTAAATCAGCATTATAATAACAAAAAATAAAGAAAAATGTATTATGTTAAACATATATAATATTATGAATCTATTCCTAAGTTAAAAATATATATGCTATAATTATATTATTTTTCTTTATTCACAGACGAAAAGTACTGTGTCACTAAAATCATATACCTATTATATGTATTTCTAGTTATATGAACATACATATATTTTTGTGATATTTTCCAACTTTGAGATACAATTTAGAGAACGTAAACCTATTACAAAGTAAAGTAAAATAAAATAAAAAAAAAATCATTTCGAAATGTCTAAAAATATCGTATACATATAATATATACATAAATATACAATATAATATTGATTAACGGTTCATTTATTAAACTATTTTCTTTGATTTATTGCGAAAAAAAAAAACTAATCAAATTCCAAATCACTTATAAGAATATAAAAGTACACACATCGTATAGTTAATAAAAACAAATTAAGGTCATCTAAATAATCAGAAGATTTAAATAAATTAAAATGTAATGCCAATAAATTTCGAACTAAGTGAAAGTATTTTTGTTAATTAAAATTGTATCCAATCTTAAAACAAAACCAAAAAGTGAAAATCCGACAAAATAAATGTAATTTTTATTAAAAAATGTTCGAATTACACTTTGACATTTAAAGGCTACGTTGAGTGACATATTGATGAACCAAATTTCACTGATTAAGGGTAAATACATAGTGAAGCGACGATGCAAGGTAAAAGTATTTCCAAAGCGCTGCTTAGCTCATTCAAGCACTTCAAATCAAGTTCTCGACATATGAACTTAATGCGTTCTTAACGGGCGTTCGTAAGTTGAATAAAGACGGCCAAGCATAAAAGTGTTTCATGTGCCGAGGGTTCCGAAATTATTACAATAAATATATTATCAAATAGCAAACAAATAGTGGTGAACTTATTTAATATTTTTTTATAGCGGGTGGGCCATCTGCTGGTTTATTTTTAAATGACATGTTATTTTGACATTGATAGCTCTTTCGCGCTCAAAAAATCGACAGAAGCACAGTATCATATCTCCATGATACGAAATGAATCGATTTACGCTTGAACAACGTTGGGAAGTATTGAAAAAAACTTATTTCCAAAGTGAGTACTGTGTTGCCGAAACAGTGCGAATTTTGAAAAAAAAATTTCGTTCTGTGCGCTCAGTCGAGAATATTACTGCTGTTACCGAAGTGTGCGTTTGTGGAATGGCGGCATTTTTTTTCGTGTTTCCATAAATAATCGTGTGCTCTCTTCAATAAAAAGCAAACAACTTTGAAAAATATTAAATAGATTTTTTTTTTATCAATTTTCAAAAGAAACCAACAGGTGGTCCGCCCTTTACTATGCACAACATTCACATTTTTTTATTGTTTTAACCGAGTACGCCCAAGCCGGTTCAGTAGTCACATGCGATGCGAGTAATAACTGGTTATCACCTGATGCCACATGAAGATCAAGACGAAAATGCTCTCGATCAAAGAGCACAACACCATGTTCCCCAAACAATTTTTACTGAGCATCCCAATCACATGCTAACAACTCTGATACAGCCGCCTCGACACATACGCGAGAGAATTTTGCAAGCATCACCACATCCAGATTTCGACAACAGTGCTGAAAAGAAGCCATAAAAAGCACCCACCTTGTAGCAGTAACCAATGCTGTGACAAACCACCACCCAAACATAATCCTGGAAGGCCGCTTTCCCCCTATAGCGAACGAAGAACGGCGCTTACCATGATAAACAAGGACAACTCTAGTCCAACTTTGTGTTGCGTACTCCACAAATATCGATCTCGCCTCGACGCTAATATAGATAACAGAAGCCCGCACGACACCTCTTCAACTGTGCGGCCATGCCCACAAGCTTGCACCTGGAAACACAATGAAACCGCCCCATTGACGGTAGTATATCCACTTTTTGGCAAAAACCGTTTTATTGTAGAAATGTTACCTTGTAACCTTACAATAAAAAAGTAAAAAAAACCGCTAAAATGTGAAAAAAGAAAACCACTTAAATTCTCAATTTATTTTACATTCTTTAGGTAGGAAACCGCGTAAGTCACAAAAACCGCTTTATTATAAGAAAAACTAAATTTTGTTTACCATCATCCGAGACAAAGTCAAAAATTGTTAATAAATGCAAAAACAAAAAAATTTAAATGTTGTTTAATATAGCGTGTTTTATTTAATTGAAAATTTTAAATCACTCCTGTAAAATTTTGAAAAACGGATATACGAAGTTTGCATGTTTATCCGACGCTATTGCAGTTATACAAAAACACAATTTTTCTCTCTAACCTGGAAAACTTTTTTGATTTTTCACTTTTCCAAAATTTTGCTTTGGAATTATTAAAACTCAACTCTTGTCCAAATTTCAACCTTCAACGTTATGAGAATGTGATAAACAGACGAACGGAGAACTGACTCTCACTATAAGGGTACTTAACTTCATAAGTACAGGAACCAAGAAAAACGTACAAAAAGAGACGGATAAATTTCAAAAATGAGACGCAGAGAGAGGCGTTGTTCATGGCAAACTTTCATGGTTTAGGACAAATCTTTCTAGGTAACCAGTGGTCGTTTGATCGCTCAAAGATTGTGGTGGTAACTGGAAGGATTCCTCGTCTACCTATATAAAACGTTATAAGTGCTTCTGGATGCTTACTTTTCGGGATGCAGTCATAATCTCGGTAGGGACATGAGAACAATCGCTTAGCAAACTTCAGCAAAAAGCAGGAAATTAGACTCATAGCAGCCAACGACATTGTTTTTATTTTTTTTTTGTATTTATTGATTGAAATAATCTAGCAAACTATATTTTTACAATAAAATAAAATAGCATTTTTTGCGATTTGCTGTTCCTAAAGCTTGAGCTTTAGATTGAAACCAGTATTATTTCTTAAAAATATGCTTCCAAACTGCACGCTGCATCGTTTTTTATATTGTAACATAATGTAGCATAATAACTACGCTCCAAAAGTATGCAACACATTCCGAAGTGTCTTTTCATTCGAGGTTCGTGTACGGATTATGTCTAAGACGACGTCGCGGAATTAAGAGAGAATTATAACCGCAAGAGATTATTGGCTGCAGCTGTCATCTTGGAATTATTACATAAGAATTTTCTTCTTCCAGTGGTCGAAGAATTTGCTAGAAGTTTCTGGCTATTAGAAACTTCTGCTATATAAGGACAGATGGCGATCGAGACCAGGCAGTTGGTTTTGAACCGCACGAAGAGATTGGAAAAGTGATAATGGGCGAAGTTCCAATTTTGTGATAAATTGAAAGTTAAGAGTTAACAAGAAGAAGTAATTAGTTTGGATTTGTGAATTAAGTAATTGGAATGAGATAAAGTGATTTGAGAAGAAAGAGACCTTGTAAGGAAAGAATTTGCGAAGAATAGTATAGTGTGAACTTGAATTGTTCTATAGACTAGAAAATAAAGAAATAATCTCACAGAATAACGTCTTATCTACTCGAGCCGTAGCTCGCATATAACAGTATTATCTGGCTACTCCAAGTGTGCGAAGGCGTCCAACGTCGTCTCTTTTTCTGGGTCATTCGCAGATGCTCCTCTAGATCAGAGCTGAAAAATTCGACTACACATACAATTACCTCGTACTTATTTTTTAAGTACAAGTACAATTCCTTGGTAGTTTTACTTATAAATTTTAAGTACCAGTACCGGAAATTGTATTTCACATATTTCTTAATAATGTTCTTATCAGTTGCTTTCGTTCCAAAGAACGACATCCAAATTTGTTGGAACTTGTAATGCTGTTCCTTACTGGCAGCAGACTTTTCCTGACGTAACCATGTAAATCGACCATAAAAATTTACGCACTTTTCAAACCAATTCCCATAATTATAGGAAAGGTATTAAAAGCTAAAACGGAATTCGACTGCTCTAAATACATCTGACAGCTAATTCCTTCCCATCTGGTAATACCACACAATTCTTCATACGACAGTTCAACGACAGATTCGTAATCAGTGCAGCTGGATTCAAAAGAAATTAAAAAGAAGGGAACGTAAATAGTTCGTAAATAAGAAAAAAACAACAATAAATCCAATAGACGTAGGATAATAAAAACATTCGCGATAACTAACTCGAATCGCGAAGATATTTACTTCACAAATTCTCAGTGAAATTACAAAACAGAATGCCCGTCTACGGAAAACCCTCCCGAATGGATTTTTCAAAACAATAACTTTGTGTTCGAATTAATTCGAAATCCTTCTGGATAACATACAAAAAAAAAAAAAAAAAGAAACAGCGTGCAAAACAACAATGATAAGCAACAAATTTTACTCGAAAACCAATTCAACGCAATTGATCATAGACAGGCAGTACGGACGAATAGACAATTATGTCCGGAAAAGCCTTCAAAGTGCCTCCCATTTGATAGACCGCCTGGAGCTGGAATCTGTCCTCGAAGGGCACGATGGTTGTGTCAATTGCCTCGAGTGGAGCAGTGATGGCAAGATTCTGGCTTCGGGGTCTGATGATTTTCAGGTCATACTCTGGGATGTGTTCCGCCGGAAGAGGGTGTACACAATTAAAACGCCTCACACTGGAAATATGTTTTCGGTGAAATTTCTGCCCAAAAGTGGAGACTCCCTAATTGCGACAGGTGCAGCAGATAAATGCATTTACGTCTTCGATATTAATCGCTTCAATGAGAAGATTTTAAACTGCAATTGCCACATGTCGAGGGTTAAGAGGCTGGCAACAGCTCCGGATCATCCGTATGTGTTTTGGTCGGTTGGCGAAGACGGATGTGTCCTACAATTTGACATACGAGAGAGTCACCGTTGTCGTTCAGACGACAACGTGAGAGTGCTGAATTTATCAGCAAATCTCAACATACATACAGAGGCGAAGTGTGTTGCAGTGAACCCGAGGAGAACAGAACTAATAGCTGTAGGAGCAAATGATCCATACGCACGTGTATATGATCGGCGGATGTTGCCCAGGCCTTCAGCGAGTGCACAATCGAGCGATGGCAATAGCGAAGAGAACTTTGCGGTGCCCAAAGATTGTGTCACATACTATTGTCCGGGGCATATAAACAAGAACAACTTGAAGTACATTGACCACGACAGTCGAGCAATCACTTATTTAACCTTCAATGATTCGGGCACAGAGCTTCTGGTCAACATGGGTGGAGATCACATTTATCTGTATGACTTGCTAACGGCTGAGCAACCCGTTTACTTGAACTTGCCGGAATATCATCCCACGACGGAGGACACAGAACAGACGGCAGCAACTCAGCCGTCGGAGCCAAGTAAAAAGAAACTGCCGGAACACATCGAAATATTTAAAAAAATGGGAAATGAATTCCTTGAGAATGAAAAGTATTTACGTGCCATTGATCAGTACTCGGAGGCGATTTATCTGTCTCCTGATTGTCCAGTACTGTATTTCAATAGGGCCATCGCTTACATGCGTCGTCTTTGGTATGGAGATGTGTATGCTGCTTTGCGTGATTGTCATCAGGCTTTAAAACTCGATCCATCCTATATTAAGGCGCACTTTCGCCTGGCTCGAGCTCTATTGGATCTGGGGCGTCCTAAAGAAGCCGATGAATGTCTCAAAGAACTAGTCAATCGTTTTCCGAATTACACCAATAACCACGGAGTAATGATGCTTCGCAAAGACATCACAGAACACAGACAGGCGCAGAATATCGATGCATACAATTGCCTCGAACTTCCCGACGATGAATGGTATCTGCGAAGTAAAGCAAAAGACTATCAGAAACGTTTTGTTGGCCATTGTAACACGACGACTGATATCAAAGAAGCCAATTATTTCGGTCGAGACGGAGAATACATCGTGGCTGGTTCCGATGATGGCAATTTCTTCATTTGGGAACGAAAAACTTGCAAAATCCGTAGTGTCTACAAGGGTGATATGGCGATTGTGAACTGTGTGCAGCCACATCCGCAAATTTGTTTGATGGCAACTAGTGGAATCGATCATGACATCAAGATTTGGAGTCCTATTGCAGACGTTCCAAATGAAAAAAGAAACCGGGTGCAATATATTGATAAAATCGTGGAGTCTAATCAGCATAAAATGAAATCGGATCCATTTGATTTGAATGCACCCAGCACATTTTGTCGAAGTAGTTAGTTTCATTATAGTCGGCGGCGGTTCTTTTCTACCTTCCACGGCACGGAAACACAAAGAGATGGAATATCTCTTGAAAGTATTGTTCCTTAAAAATCATATGTTAGCAAATCCTCTATAAATTTTTATTTCTTTTTGATCGTTATAAATCTTTTTTCTTTTCTTTTTCAGTTTGGTTAAGCAGAGGACGACAAAGAAGAACATTTTGTATTCCTGAACAAAAGACGACGCAGGGAGGGTGAGGGGGAGGGGGGAAAAGAGCCACAGAACTCGACAAATTCAGTGTGATAAATTATCTCATAATACATTATACAATATTTTTATATATTTCGTAAGACTTTCTGTTAATATTTCCATTTAAGGTTTACATTATTGAAACGGTTAAAATCAAAATGATGGATACTTTACTCCTTTGGGTTAGTAGATATGTATCTTGTTTCGAAGTCCTCTAGACATTAAATAAATAAAAAATTAATGCAATTTCCCAGCCTACTAGTTTACTTCTATTTCATAGGAAAGCAATTTTTTTTTACACCCCTATTACGGAATTCACTGGGGAGAATGATTCACGAAACTCGTGTATCATTCTCCTCTTGATATTTATATCATGGGCATTGCAATAAAAACAATTCTCCGCTTTAAACGAGGTGGCTCTGGTACGCAGGGGAGCTTCGAATACCTTACCTTGCGCGACACTTACACTGCCGTCCATAAGTTTCCAGACAAACCGTTTGTTTCCACAATTATACGTTTTTTATGAACAACCCTGTCGAAAAAAAGTTGCCCTTGAGAAACGACATAAAACTTTAGGTCCCAACCATTCGTAAGGCGCACAGCACGAGTGGCTGTGAGAAGCTAGGCCAGGCCCTGCATTGGCCAAAGTTTTTATATTATCTGTGCAGGAGTCAAATGAACAAAGTTCTTTCAAATCCTGTTAGGGTTAGTAGTAGACATTATTACATCTTAAAACAGGTAAAGGGTTTTAACAAAAAGGAGCGGAATTAAAGTATAAGCATAAACATAAACTAAATTTTACCAAAACACTGCAATTCAGGTATTTTTTTTGGGAAAACTAGGTTTGTTTTCTAACTATGAAAGCAGGTTGTGTATTCTTCCGGTACCAATTAGTCATAAAACTTCAATATTTAAAGTAATAAAGAGTTAAAAAAAACCTCATATGGGAAGAAACAAGGAAAAAAGTGAAATCGGACGTTCTGGCATAATATCCTTGCATACAGTGCATGCTATTGTAGATAAGCCTGAAATATCCAAATCGACAGTGCACGATACCATACGTGGCTTTAAAGAATCATCGACTCTTAATACCCGGAAGAGACGCGAAAGCCCCAAATCAACATCAAAACAGGAGGACCAGACTATAAAATTAATAAGTCCCTCTTGCATCGACGGCTTACAGCGCCAGAAATCTGGGCAGAGTTCAACCGTTCGCACTCAAAGCAGATATCAGTAACAACGACAACAAGGCATTTAGCTGCCTTAGGCCTTCACGGCCGAGTAGCAGTACAAAAATCGTTGCTACGACCTCAATACAAAGTCAAGCGGTTAGACCGGGAAATAGAGCACCAGGATTGTCTTAAAAAATATCACTATTCCCTATTCTTCTTCTTCTGAAGTCTTTGGATCGCCTAGCCGATTGCAGTGTTTTTTTGTTCATAGCCTCAGTAAGAAGTTGATGCTTCCACATGACCAGCAGCCGATGGCAGGCCCCTCTGAAGGTCGTCACTAGACTTCCCAGGATTTATTACGCTGTTGCATACCAAAATATTGTTGTCATGAACCGAGGTTTTAGGACATGTCTTTGCTCAGTCACAGTGTTGATCGCATTAATAGCAGACGTTTAAGATTTTGACAGGTACAATATCAGGCAAATACTTAACACAAGATATGAAAAGACACCATGATTGTTGCCATATGTGCAAACCAAAGTGATCTCGAAATATCGCTCTTTTTGAAAACCAAGATTCGTGTCGAGTTGGAGGCTTCTGGCGGCGATGTTTCGCCTTTTCAAAACTTAAAAAGCATTCAACGTATTCGGACAGCAAGAAAAGCCCAAAATTTGTTCAAAAAGTGCAACATCGTATTTACCAGGACCCTAGAACGTCGATGAAGTCAACTGCAAAGGACCTTCAAGTGTCTGAACGACTAATTCGCAGTGTAGTCTTATGCCATGATATAAGTCTTATGCCATGAGAAGTGGCCATCCGGAAGATTCAGGCCTAATTTGTTTTTTTTCCGAAGAAAAAAATGTCGACTTGGAAACTAAGATCAGACCCTTCAGTCATCCACCGTCTGATGCATACCAAAATTCCTGTCAATGTAATAATCCTTGAAGTAGTGAGCAGTGAAGGTCGTGTAATGCCTAATGCTTCTTTTTCCCACAAGGGCATCGAATGCTGTCGGATACATAAAGGTGCTCGCGGCAGTTGTCAACTCACCAGACCTTTGGATTACTTTGTGTGGGGCGTAGATGAACATAAAACCAAAAAACATCCCCACAATACCATCCAACCTCTAAAGGATGCCATTGCCCAAGTGATGAGCAACATCACCAAGCACCATTTAATTACGGGAGGTACCTTACAGGAAACTGCATGTCTAATAGAGAAAAAGGTTACTGCCCATAATACCCAAACAAATGAAACCCACCCTCTACTCAGTCAACAAAACATTTCTCACAATTTATTTGAGAAGTATATACAAAGCATTTTAAAAAAACACTTAAAAACTTGTCCCAATTAATTTGCACAGCACTGTTGTGCGCAGTTGGCGCAACGATGATATGTGGAGTCGGTTAATGCATTGAGATCTACATGGTCTGTTTGATGTAGGTTGACATTAACAATTTGTACCCCCTAAGACAGGCCCCCCGGAGATCCCAGATTACCTCCTTGTTTACTTCGTGCTATGCGTGTTATATTTTTCTTCGCACAAACGGAAGCAACCAAAAGTTTACTGTCGTTTCTGAAGGGCATAATTGAGAACATTCTCATGACAGGAAAAGAAGTTAAATCTGTATAAAGATTCGCAATCTTACAGGCTTCCTGGCGGGTCACTGTAGACTTGAGGAACACCTCAGGAAACTGCAGATTTTGCGGAAAACTTCAGGGCACCTTCTTAAAGAATGTGGAGCACTAATCCACAAAAGAAGAAAACGCCGGAATGCCTATCAACTATCAGAAGATCTACCATCGTTGGATCCACTCCAGATACTCCGGTTCATCAAGTAAATTGGACTGGAGAAGGAGCTTTAAGTCGAGTATCTCATCAATTAGAGCTTCAAGTCGGGGGAGTACAATAGATCTACAACGTCGCAGTGCGCTTACACCCACACAAAGAAAATAACCATGGCCCAACCTCTCGCGAACGTTTGACACACATTCAAGAGTGAAATTGTGATGAGAAGCTTCTCAATCATTATTTTATGGTTGGCATTTGTCAGTTCGCATTTGACGGTCGTGAAGAACAGTAGATATGTATATTATGGAGCATCTAACGTCTCAACAACGTGTTGAAGTTATTAAAACATTTTATCTAGATAATCTTTCAATTCTGAAAACACGGAAATTTGCGTAATTTTGTTGGTTTAAAACAAGTGCCTAGCAAATCAACCATTCAGTGTATAATAAAACTTTGAACCTGAGTATACGTGACAGGTAAAGTGAAGTCCGACCGAGTTCGTAGTGTAAGTACGGCACAAAATATTGCTGCGATGAGAGACAATATTGATAAAGTCCGTGCACCTCCATTTCACGTCGTGCACAAGAATTTGGAATGTCTCCGGAAAGTTTGATTGAAATAATCAAAAAAGATTTGCATTTGTACCCGTATAAAATTCAATTGACTCAAAAACTAAAAGGCAAATGACCATATGCGACAGCGAGAATGGAGTGAAAAGATTTTGCAGCTTCATATTTACGACCCCAATTTTTGGGAAAAAATCATGAAGGGCTTTGTAAATAAACAAAATATCCACTATCGAGGCATCAAAAATCATCAAATAATACACCAACGACTTTTACACCCTCGTAGAGTTAGTGTATGGTGTGCTACTTCATCGGTGGCATAATGGGGTCACATTTTTTTGAAGACGAAGTGCTGTAACAATTTCAATCATGTGGTTTCAACAGAACGGTGTCACATAACACACACCTAACGATACGATGGATATTTGCGAGCAATTTTTCCCGGTGGCATAATGTCAAACAGAGATGATATCAATTTGTCCTCTCGATCACCTGACTTCTTTCTTTGGGGATTCTTTAAGCGAAAGGTCTACGGCAACAAGCCAATCACAATAAATATTTGACGTTTGTTTCACGTGGTAACATTTTTCAAACGAACCTACAAAATATTAGAGAGATGTGTATGTCATTTAGTTTGTGTTTGACAGTCATTGGAAGCAAACAACTCCTCGTATTTTTGCAAACATGGAGAAAGGTGAATTTCGTGTAGTGATAAAAGATTATTATTTGAAGAAGAAAACAGCTTCGGAAACCAAAGCCATCGCTTAAAATGATTTACAAATGGTTCCGAAATTTCCAATGCAGTGATATGAGCAGGAAGAACGCCGGGCGTGCTCCTGGACGTCCAATTGAGGTCACCACACCAGAAATTGTCGATCAAATTCATGGTATGGTGATGGACGGTCGGAGAATTAAAGTGCATGAGATTGCTGAGGCTGTATACATCCCAAATGATCGGGTGCACAACCATTTGAAAAATTATTTGAAATAAGAAAGCTGTCAGCGCGATGGGTGTCGCGATTTCTCACTCTGGACCAAAAACGGACTCGGACACCTCCGTCATCGCAACAGTGAAATTGAACGAATCGTACTACGAAATGTTTCCCCCATACACCATATTCTCTAGATTTAGCCCCTTGCGACTATATTCTGTTTCCAAACATAAAGAAATGGCTTGAAGGTAATTTGCTTCGCATCAAATCTTATTACTCGGATGGCTTAAAAGAGTTGGAGCATCGCTGGACTAAGTGTATCGAGTTAAAAGGAGATTATGTTGAAAAATAAAATTCATTTTTGCCAACAAAAAAAAACATATTTTCTATATTATTGTAACGGAATTATCGAACGTCCTACGTATTGTATTATTCAAGTAATTGGTGGAATAACACCCGAAATGTGCCAATATGTTATGCAAAATATGGTTGAAAAAGCACGCATCTGCACCGCGGCTATTTATCCGATATAAAAAAAAAAAGATTACAAAATTGTGTAATTAGTGTGTAAAAAAAAAAACATCGCCTGGAACATAAAAAACACCCTGTATAAGACCTATTAGTTCTATGGCGATTCCAAAGCGTATTTTTTTTTTTCGTTAAGCAAACCGTTTGCCAAACGTTCGCCAGAGGTCTTGTCTTGAATGCCTCTCGTTCAGTGGCCCACGCGCACTTAACTATTAAGGAGCCACAGTTTCATCTGCTGATCAAGAGCGAAAAAGTCACTTCATAAGAAGTAAACTTAAGTACCATAATTAAGTCACATTTTTTTGTTTATTTTATTGCAAACATTTTATTTCTTAGTCCTTAGAGCTCTAATATACAATCGTCTCTTTTTACGTGATTAAATATTCTTTTATTTAATTATACCATCCACAAATACAAATTTAAGTTTTATTTATTCTTTATTTTCAAATATATAATATACATATATCATTTATCACTTAGGTTTTCATGTTGGTTTTGTCTTTGTAATACATCTGTTAGTTGTTACCATTTTCTTCGTCAACATCTCATGTTTTTTGCTTTAAATTTAGTATAAAAAAATTAAGTAAATCCAAAATATGATTCATAAAATTATTATTATTCTTGCAGTTTTAATTTTAGTATTATTTCTTCTTAAGCTCTACATTTATTTTGGAAAACAAAAATTTACATAATGAATCTAAAAGTTCGAAAAAGGAAACAGAAATATTAACTACTATTGGCCAGAGCTAATCTTTTGTTTATATATATATATATATATTTCATTTTTAAAAAGAATATTAAAACAATTTGCCATACAAAATGTTTGAGGGAAAAACATAAGATTGTAATAAAATAAAAGCTGCTGTACACAAATATCAATAATTATTTTATTTATTAATTATTTGTTTTTGTTTACTCGCTATTCTATTGATTTCTTGTTTCATTTTTACTTTTTTTTGTTTTTCTATAGTTTATAAATATTGTACAAATAGTTTGAAACAAAAAAAAAATAAATATACAAGAAGATAGCTGTGATTATTCTTAACTATTCAATTTTTTACGATTTAATAAATATTTTTTTTCTTTTGCAGTTCAAGAAACGTGTTTTAATGATATGAATATGCGAAATAAAAAAGAAATGTAGGAGAGATTACGAGTAAGCAACAAATGAAGGAAGGATAGCAATTGTTGCTTTGTTGCTGAATTTTTTTTAGTTAGACATTTTCTTTTTTTTTTTTTTTTAATCTAGTTCTTTATATTACACTATGTTTATGTTTTTGTTTATAAGAAAATATGTATGAATTTGTTTTTAGTTATAACTTTTACCAGTTCAAATAAAGAAAAAAAAAATAGCTTTAGTGTATGAAAAATGAAAACTACGAACGTTAAACTGTGGTCACAAGAACGTATTGCACGCAAGTTTTTCTTTTATTTTTCAATAACTCTTCTGAGATTTGTAAACACTAAGATCAGCGATTTTAACTTACACAACCTTTGTAGTTACGACTATTGACTGTAAATAAAAAATATTTTTTTTCAAAATCTCTTTTGTAGAATTTCTAATAAGACGTTGATACAAGAATATGCATGATCCAAACCATATATTTGAGCCTAACATTTTCCCCCCATTGTTTCCAAGATCATTTTTCATTTAATGGTGTTAATTTTGTTTATTTTGTGGTACATTTCTACCCATACCAAGTGACAATAGCGAAAGTGTAAGAGCTGGGAACTTTGTACGATTCTTCTCACAATGGCCGGCCAAGTACTCGCTTCACGTTTCGGACGATCCAATGTGGGACGAGAGCATATGTGGGACCTTATCTCGGTTAGCTTATCGGGATTTAAGTCACTTCCCATCAGATCGACACTAAACGGCTAAATGCCGAACTTGGCCCATTCATCTTGGTTTGGCCTAAGTCTCAATATAAATTTGTGACTAACTATTCCAATATAGTTAAATTGGTACGATGGACAATCCATTCGTACATTCACTCGAACGAGAAGTTTCTAGTTAAGCGACTAAAACTCTTCTGTGCATGGGTAAGATACAAAGCTGCGAATTACAAAAAGAAAAAAAAAAACTTGGCCACGATGTAGAGGGTAGTGTGTTTGCTTGCTATCCTCGCTGTGCAGACTAAAGTCCGAGAGGGAGAATAAAAGAGATACGAACGAAATCTAACGCAAAGTGGAGCGACGAAGAGAAGCTTCTGACACGAATGCGAAATGATCTACCAGACTCTGCATTTCCTCATCACTAAAACCTTGAGACCTTTAAAGCCGTTTTGACCCTTTTTCCAAACGCCCGTAATAATTTATATCCCCTTTGGAGCTTTAAATAGGAAGGCTTATATGTGAATACTACAAGGAAACTCATCCCTTAATGCTCAAAAAGAGGAATGGTCGTCCAACACAAAAGCTGATCATCGGATTCTATCAAAGATAGTAAGACGAAACCGATGCGCAGAATTGTCGGCAATGTGGCCAGTAGAGATTGAAAAACCAACTTCTATATTGACAACACGATGTACTTACAAAGTACAGTTCCTCTCAAATTTAATCGAGGCAGTTACATTTAAAATTGCTTTTAGGTGAAATTAAAACATCTACTCACTGCAATGCAAAATAAAAATTGGCAAGCTAAGCAGCACAAAAATAGTCTCGGGTCATATGAAGCGACGAGTTGTTGTACGAAAGCCTGTATAAGCTTCTCACAAAAATTGCTTACTGCGAAAAGTTAAGTTTCCAGCCTCGGTTATGGTGTGGAGATGCATGTCAACTAAGGGTGTAGGAAGTTTACACTGTGCTAACGGCATTGGTTATAGACAAATAAAGTATCAGTTTTGCCTTGCACTTCTTTCAGTCCAGATTTGTCAACAATAGAAACTCTTTTCGGAAGAATGAAGAAAGTGGTGCGAAAAAATCCGGTAGGAACTTAAATGTAGACTACAGGCTATTTGGGACTCTTTTACACCTGGAGTCATTCACGTACAAGGAGCATTCACACAGTTCTAAATAATGTACTTTTTACTTATATTAAATTTAAGTTGAATTCATAAAATCTTTGTGGAGAAACTCTGTCTTTAAATATATGTTGTTGGGCTCGTTGAAGGAATATAATTTTAACTGAGTATTTTTGCTATTGGGTAGTAAAATGGAAATCCGACTTTAGTTGTCTGATATTAACGCTAATAGATGGTCAGTGTTAAGTCTGATATTACATTATACATTCTGTCCAAATATTGACACCACTAGAATCTTCTTGATTTATTGATTTAATGTGGCTGTCAATGATGTGAATGGGCCAGCGCACACTGGATCAATTTTCCCCGGGGTATCTTTTACTTCAATCGCACACTGGATGAATAATGTAGTGGTATTTCTGAGCATTTTACCCCTCGAAATTGACAACTTATATGTGTATTGGTTTTCCCCCGATGTTCAACCACTTCATCGCTGGATGAACATTTTATCCCGTTTCTTACTTTACACTTCATCTCCCTCTTCTATAGTCAGTTTTTCCCTGGGGAAATGATCCAGTATGCGTTGGCCCATTAACGATAATCTTATTTTATCAAATTGAACAACAAAATACCTAAATAGCAATTTACCTGCAATTTACGATACCCAAAATGAGACAGCCACCTTACCTGGAGTAGAAAATATCATTTTGTCTATCAATTGTCACAAATCACCTTAAACTCTATTTTAGCTAGTTCTAGTATGGGATGGTATTCGATTAAAAATTCAGCAGAAATATTATCGAAAACTACACGTTTTGACTGTTACGGTCAGAACTAAACTATAAAAAGAGAGTCGAATTCGTGGGGCTCTCTCAATTTGCCTATGTCAGGTCGTTTGTCTGTCTATTATTGCGGTCAACGGAGACCAAAATACTAGAAACGAATTTTGTAGGATATTGCGCAGTTCATGCGGACATTTGAAAATTCACATTTCCACCTTCTGTGCAGCCTTACTTTTGAAATATTCTGTCCTGTGCAGTTTCTACAGCAATATTCTGTTTGCTCTATCGCCTAATAGTAGTCTGCAGTCATGTTTGTATTAGGTTTTAGTACGCACAGCGAATCGAATTCTTAAAAGCACTCATTACACACTAATATGTACAGAGTATCCAACGCGGACTTCTTGCCAAGAATGAGAACAGGTCCGAAAACTGCAATATCCGGATCATATCATCAGGAACGAAAAATATAGGCTTCTGCAAGACTTTCTACAAGGACGTATTGAAGAAAAGAGAGCGGCTGGCAGGCAACGTGTAACATGGATGCGAAAACTGTGCGACTGGTGCAATATGCCCAACCAATAAAGTTCTTAGGACTGTTACTTCTCGACAAAACACAAGAACGATGATAACCAACCTCCTAAGAGGAGAGGCATCGTAAAAGAGAAAATAGTAAAATCTCAGAGAGAGGCAAAAGTACAAGAATGAATCTCGTGCTTAAACGCCAAATGAAATAACTTATCTCTATAGCTGCCTCTCATTTTCCAAGCACTGACATGTATAGCAATTCTCTCTCTTCACAACCAAATTCATAGTTGAAAAAATAATTTACTCTCTGGCTGAAGATTGTAGAATATATATGCTCACATGAGAACAATATTGCTGGTAATCGAATGGACCTAATGATTACTTCGATTTCGATCTCAAACTGAGCTAATTAAAATCGAATCAACTTAGAATATGTCTTCGATTTGTTAAACTTTCTACTCGATGTAACATAAATATGAAGAATAACAATGATTATGAGTACCACTTAAGCTGGGTGCGGACCTACGTGTTTATTCACGATGTACAGCAACAGACAACATTGGTGTGGATTTGGTCGATGAAAAACATCGTAGAAGAAATCTGTGGCTCATATGTCGTAAGTGTGGATGCATCGCATGCGCTTAGCACCAGGTTTGCCAGAAACGTTCTGTAATGGTGTGGCATACTTTTATTACAAAAGTTCGTTTTGCAGTTCGTCGAATTATATAAAACCAGCAGTATTCCGATAGCGATAAAAGTATTTGGCTAACACCGACGCCACTGCTAGCAATGTATAGCCGTCCATCTTGAAATTATCGTATAGTTTGGATGACTTTCAGCATCGAACACGAAGGTGTCTGTACCCAACATTCACAGTACGTGACAGTAACATGAAATGTGATTTGACAAACAAATATGAGTGTACTTTGACTCGTATCTTCAGATGTTACACCACTATCACGTCGTCCTTATATGTAGAACAAAAAACAAACCCTCTCTCATTCTAAGTTCTCTAAACATCGGTCTTGTGTTTCTGAAGACTGTAGCGTACTCAAATACAAAAATGCTTTTTGGAGATGAAAATATTGCCTCTTTATATTATCTTTAAGTAGAAAATATTGCCTCTTTTATGTTATCTTTAAGGGATGAGTAAATAGCAAAATAGAAACAAACTGGTAAAAGTGAGAGACTTGCTTTACATTCGGTGGTTTTAAAATTGTGCAAGTTTCCTGAAAATTTTTCACTATTTGAACAGCATTATATTACAAAAAAAAAAAAAAAACTTTTATTTAAACTGTTGCAAATATACGTTCTAAATTTGAATAAGCGCTAGAAAAATAAAACATGAAACTTTTATGAAACTAATTTAATTAAGTTTTACTTATTTTTTTTCTTTTTTTTAGATCTGCATAGAACTTGATAAATATTAAAACATAATTTGAGTTCCTTGTTTCTGTTACTAGGCTTAACTGTCCTACAGACCACTAAAGTTGGTCCGAAAACATAATGTGCATACATATATTGTTCCAAAAACATATATATTTCCTTAGTGCCTTTATACCTTAAGAAAATAATAGAAAAAATATATAATGCATTCGTCTAATGCCCTGCTACACGTTTGCTTGATACACAATTATTTCTCTTGAAATCAATTACAAATAAAAAATATACACGTTTTCTGGATTATTATTGAGCAGTTGTGGTATTCTTAAGTTGTGTAGCAATTTTTTCGAGAAAATTATTGTTCAAATTAATCTGCCTATTTCTACATGTATGTATGGATAAGTAAAATATTAATGTCAAAGAGAGAAAACAATTATTAAAATTAAATACAATGAATTTATGTATGAGTGTCGGTTGAAACAAATAAAAAAAAAAAAAAAAATAATAATAAAAACGCGAATAAACGATATAAGGGGCGGAACACTTCTTTTTTTTATTACCATCAACCTTCTCGCTTAATGGACGAAGGTGTCTCAGCAAGGCCTTTCACTTTTAGCCGATCAGCTGTTTTTAAGAAGGCTGGTAGTTGTTCTTGTGACACATTCACTTCGCCCGCATACATAAATTCTAGAATCGCCTGGAGATGAATATATGAAACATCTTTCAAAATGATTATAGGATGTTTTGATGGATTTTCCTGTAAATGAAGGGAGCAAAAATTAGATTGATTTTCCTAAACGAAAAAAGATTATTGCCAACAAATTTACCTCTAAAAGTGCTTTGAAATATGGACTACATGCAGATAGGACCATCTTATGTGCTTTACACGTTTGTCCTTCACAGGCTAGTGTTACCTGAAATTTAAATTGTCTCGTTTATAGTACATATATAAAATAATTATAATCCCTGCACATATGTATAACTACGAAGTACAGGGTTATTCATTCTGTGCTTTAAAATTTTCATTTATTAGGTGCGCAACTAAGTTCTCTTTTTGATTAAAATGCAAATTTATTGTGAAAAAAATGGTTACAAATGAATCATTCAAAGTATTGCCCATCGCTAGCTACAACTTTTTCCCAGCTTTCTGGCAGAGCTCGAATACCGTTACGGTAAAAGTGTTCATCTTTTGAGGCTATTCACGAATCAAGCTACTTTTTTATGTCTTCAAATGAGCGGAAGTGCTGATCAGCCAGACCATGTGACATCGAACGGAACACGTAATAATCGGACGCCGCAATATCTTGGGAATATGTGGCGGGTGGGGTAGGACTTCCCATTTGAGCGTTTCCAGGTAGGTTTAAACGGGTTTGGCAACGTGAGGCCGAGCGTTGTCACGCTGTAGGATCACTTTTTCGTGGCTCTGCTCGTATTGTGGCCGTTTTTCGCGCAGTGCTCGGCTCAATCGCATCAATTGAAGTCGATACCGTTCCCCAGTGATGGTTTCGTTAGGTTTCAACAGTTCATAATAAATGACACCGAGCTGGTCCCACCAAATTCACAGCATAATCTTCGCATCGTGAATATTCGGCCGAGCCGAAGACGTAGAAGCATGACCGGGCAGTCCCCATGACTTTCTTTTCTTTGGGTTGCTGTAATGAATCCATTTTTCAGCACCCGTCACGATGTGATGAAGAAAACCCTTTCTTTTTTGCCGCTGAAGCAGTTGTTCACAGTCGAAAAAACGACGCTCAATGTCCCTTGGCTTCAAATCAAGTTCATTGTTTTTGAATCAATCCAAACCCATGCAATCGCTTGGAAATGGCTTGACGGGTAACTCCTAATGCTGAAGCAAGCTGTTCTTGCGTTTGGCACGGATCCTCATCCAGCAATGCCTCCAATTCAACGTCTTCGAAGGATCTTGGTCTTCCTTCACGCGGATGGTCGTCAACATCGAAATCACCGTGTTTGAAGCGACGGAACCAATCACGGCACGTTGTTTCAAGAGCAGCATCTCCGTAAACTTTTTGGAGCTCTCGATGCGTTTCAGCTGCCGTTTTCTTCGAATGAAAGAAAAAAATCAACACTTCCCGCAAATGACGATTATTTGGCACAAAATCAGACATTTTCACACAACCAAAAGTATATGACGCCAAAACAAAATCACTAATGTGTCAAAACAGTTTGTTTACCATATGTCTAAGCTCGGTTAACGACGTTTTGGTTATGTCAAAATCGACCAGCACTTACTGCTGGAGTCATCTATTGACAAACAGCGAGAACTTAGTTGCGCACCTAATAAATAAAATAAAAGTATTAAAGAATTTTAGACTATTTCATTATATATGAAATACAACATCGGTTAAATGGCCGCCACGGGGGTTTTTGCTAACTTCGATTCTTGTGATGTAATTTTTGGCACATTTCTAACTGTATTGCAGCCATAACTTCACGGATGCTGCTGTTCAAGTGCTCTAAAGTTTGGGGATTGTCTGCATAGACACGATCTTTAGCATAGCGTCACAAATAGATCTTGGTGGCCAAAACTTTTCGTGCAATTGAGCCAAATTTGTCGGTGTTGTGGTGGCACATAGCCCCGTTCTGTTGGAACCACAGGTCGCTCACATCAATGTCTACAATCTCAGGCCAAAAAAAAGTTGGTCATCACTTGACCATAGGGCAGAGAATTTACCGTGACAGTGGCGCCTTCGTTGTTTTCAAACAAATATGGCTCGATAAGACCCGCCGGTCCACAGCGCACAGCAAACTGTCACTCGTGGTGGATACTGTGCCTATATTTTCAGTTAATCGAGCATTACGATGATGCACAGACCTCACGACATCACAAACACTGCGGATTTGTTTGAATTTGGTGATTGTATTTTGAATTGTTTGCTCAGTTGGGCGATTTTGACGACCATAATCTGTCCTTAAATCGCGATACATAAATATTACAGAACTGTTATTTTTGTAGTAAGATGCAACAATTTTAATGCGTATGACAGATGGATTTGACAGATGCCATATGGCAGGTATGTGGCATTCCAACCTCGAAATGTATAACCCTTCACATGACACTACCTGAGATAAAATATTCCGGAGGTAAGGTAAACTCGTCTCCCATTCGGATAACCGAGGGGAGCTGTCTCAAGATGTACAACATGCAAATAACAACTTTTTTTTTTTTGAAGCTGAAGCTTTGGCTATCAGTTGCAATCTCGCACAGCTTGCCGAGCCCACACGGTTTCCAAACAATCCAGGTGATTTCGGAAATACTCTGGATCTATTTCTTTCAACAGAGCTTGATAGCTATATCAACAAAGTTACTGCCCCATTGGGTGCAAAGTGGATACACCGCCATGGCTTTATAACTGGTGTCCGTCTAAGAGTAAATGACATTAAGTTGAGGATTTGGGCTTGCGTCCTTTCGGCTTTCTTGTGGTATATGTCCATAGACAAGGCTACAGCTGTTGCAGTAGTGCCGGAAATATTTCATCTTCGCCTACAAAAATCATCCCATTTTTAGAGGATTAATTATGATGGATTCTGAGAAGTAAGTCCTAAGCAAGGGTTCCAGTGTCTGTCTCTCCACCCTCCTTGCGATAGAATCTAAAAGAGTGATTTATCAGAGACAAGAAGTCTACAACTGAAAGGTTCCTTTCGGGTATTTTTAATTTATTGTAATTGTTAAGAGCACTTGAGTATTAATGCCAGCCTGCATTGCGTTTAGCTTTAGAGGACCCCGATAGAAAAACCAGTCTGTTAGAGCGAGTTATAGTGTAGCCTTTGCTGATTGCATCCAACATGGGTAAATTATTATATGTAGCGAGAGGCACACGTACCTAAATTTTGCCGTTCAGCTAAAAATGTGAGGGTGGTGCCTTTTCAAGATAACTCACCGGACTTGCTGTTTCTAGGTATGTCTGTGGCCTGGCACTTGAATTTCTCCACCATCTCCGTGAGAGACTAGCGGCAACCTTGAGGACGACACCAGTTTATTGATGCTTGGGAAACATTGCATATAATGCGGCGGAGGGTGTTGTTTTTAGGCCCGTTTTTCAAAGGTCGTCCGCCATACATTAATATCAGCTTGACAATGGATACGTATAGTCAGTGTGTGGTACGGAAATGTATACCCCAGCTGCAACTGACGGCCTTTTTACATGAGTAGACAGCTACACTACCTTTCTTAACGCGTTCTAGTAAATTGTCTTTCCAGTTTAGTTTCCTCTCCGAAATATGAGTTAAGTATTTTGCTTTGTGAGTGAGTGAAAGTGAGACTAGTTCCATTCGTAGTAAGAGGAACTTCATATTTCTGAGAAATGTGACTATTTCAGTTTTTATAGAAATAGAGACATTTTGTAGGTATCCCAGTTAGCAGTCTGTACTTTTTCCTGAATGCCAAGATTGGCGTTGCGGTTCTTGCTACGGGGTCTACATAGCAGCCAGGACACCGACATTGCATCATTTAAGGCCGTCTTAAGGGTCTCTCCGATGAGATCTAGCTCATCGGTGTTCTCAGGTTTAGTGCGTATGTCAGAGGAAAGAAACTTTTTCAGGGTTTCCCTTGAAATGTTTCTTTCATTCGACGTGTTCTTCATAATTTGTCCAGCTTGTGGATGTTCATTTAAATGTGACACTTATCCCTCCTTTTGTCGTGGCAAAAACTCTTTTGAAACAATTTCATCGTTTTATACGCGCTTGGGTGGCTGAACACCCAACTTTTCCAGGGCATTTTCTAATTATGGTAGGTAGATAGATAAGAGTGGTTCTCGATGAGATGCACTTAGATCAACATACACAAGTGCGTTGTGATACCAGCGTGGAGTAGGGATTACAATCCCTATCTACTTCTGGAATCATCTAGTGCATGTTTTGTTCATATCGTTAAAGAAGTATTCTCCTGGTGTAGCTCTTCTGATATGAACAAGAAAAAGTTATGCGCTGAGAACTTAGTCTAGTCTCCCCCCCATCCTCCTTGTCTTTGCAGTTTATGCAGAAATCATTGCTATGCCTAGTCCCTGGGCATGTCTGCGAAGTGATAACAAAAATGCAACGGTTAGCTTGTATAGGCACAAACAGCACAATGCGAACCACCCCGACAGCAGCCCTCAAACCCATGCTTGCTTTAACACTACTTGACCTACACACAAAAGAAGTGCCATACGCCAAAAGTGAATTACGCCACCAGCAATACAACTCCTGGATAAATGGCCAAATAGATCATTGAACAATCGCCAGATAGGCATTACTAGGTACTCAAACATATTACTTAACAGCATACCCAGAACAAAATTCCCCTCGCGAGAAAACTGGGTGGAAGGGAAAGTTATAAACCCAAATAATATAATCTGTCTTTACAGACGGGCCAAATATGCCAGAAGGTATCGGCTCAGACATTTTTTCGACCAAACTTATCATCGTCCGATCAATAAAACTTCCAAACCACGGTAGTGTGTTCCAAGCGGAAGTCTTAGCTATCACCGAGGGCTATAGGGAACATTCCTCACTACCACCTCATTTGAGGGTGGCCGTGGTGTAGTGATAACATCAACGCTTGTCACGCTCTTGGTTCGCGGTTCAAATCCTGATGTAAACAATCATCTATTTACTTCGTCTGAAATAAATAAAAAAGTCGATCAATTGCGAAAGCTAAGTCAACTCTACTGCGAAGGCATAGCACTGGCAGTAGAGCGGTCATATGGCTGAAAATGCAACTTGATCGTGATGATGACATCAGGAGGACGGAAAAAAATACTGTGAATCATGAGCAACGACAAAAAGCAAAACAAACAAGCTCCCCAGTTATCTGGACGCTACCCTTGGAGTTTACAAAAACTTAATACCATCTAAGTTTCAAACCACTACACTAAATCTTTCTCTCCCTCTCCTTCACAAACGCCCGTGTCCTGTAATAGTATAAAAGTATTCATATCCTCTTTGGCGCGCGCAAATTATAAAAAAAAAGAAAAATCGAATATGTTGATAAAAACATCTACATACATAGACAGTCAAGCAGCAATCAAAGCCATATCATTCACGGCGATGAAATCAAAAAACGAGTTGAGAGCACTCAACGTACAACACAACGTCACACGCTTTTGGGTTCCGAGTCATAGGGGTATTGCCGGAAACAAAAAGGCCGATGAGCTAGCTAGAAAAGGTTCAGAACTGGACAAACAAGGACAGACCACTCAATCCTACATCCAATGGAACGTCTTAAATCTAGCACAAGCACAAATTTCCTAAAGATGGCCGTTGAAAAATGGAACACAGACTTCGAATAGGAATAGGCCGCAATACATACATTGGCGGCCTACTGAAGAATGCGTTTATGTGCAATAGAACTATGCAGAAGTTGCGGCGACATGGATGCGGAAAACGGGAGTGACATTAAATAAGGTATGAACGAATCGTAGAGAAAGTCAACGTCTATGTATTTGTTAAGTAGGGTGTCCATTTGGCACAACAGAGAATACTTGACTTTCTCTGCGAATACCCAAGCCTCAGCAGAATCAGAATTACAGCAATCGGAGAATACTTCTTCAACGATTTGGGCGAACTGTCGACAAAGCCACCGAAAACCACCGAAAACAATGGATCCAATCTGACTGAAGTACGATCTCTGTGCGGCCAGACCTATAGCCTAACCTAACCATATAGCGACCTGATGAATAGCACCAAATTTGGCTTGAAAAACATTGCTATGGCTTGGCAGCCTGAATGATGGGTGCACGTCTAGATCCCTTGAGTGGACACCAGCACCAACTACAATGCTTCGTTTGCTTTCGAGTCATGCGTAAAGATAAATACTGAATCATTGTT
The DNA here is from genome assembly GCA_963082735.1 of Pocota personata. Classification (NCBI taxonomy): domain Eukaryota; kingdom Metazoa; phylum Arthropoda; class Insecta; order Diptera; family Syrphidae; genus Pocota; species Pocota personata. The sequence continues at coordinate 54,450,237 of OY720432.1, read as the reverse complement.
AAGGCCATTTTTGTGTATTTTGTGCATTACTTCAAATCCAAGTCTATTTCATTAAGCAGTACATATCTATTGGGAGCAAGTGAAGTACGGTTTATAGCGCTACAGTGGTAAACATTCTCAGCGCACTCTTGATGTAGAGACATGCCATTCAAAAAGGGCATGGATGAGAAACAGTCTTACTACCGAGGTGTACGGACAGTGCTTTATGTTTGGTTGTAGCCTCCATCTGGTTCTTACAGCCATATTGTACGAGTATAGAGCAACTAGGAATTTCAACATTTCCCTTCCATGTTAGCTTCCTGTCCAATCTGAGTCTCAGATAATTCGCGCTGTTTAAGAAGTTCAGGGTAGATTCCTTGAGTTTTGGAGAAATTAGGCTTGAAATTTTGTTTTTATTTGTGTATATGGCTGACCTGTTTTGGGCGGGCCCACATGACTCAGTCCATGATATCTTAGCCAAGAATTCTCTCGAGTTTTGTTTAGCAAAAAGGAGGTTAAAGATCAAAGGAGGCCTAAGATCCTAGGGGAGCGTGTGCGAGACTTTTCATGATTTTGATATGAAAAACACATCAGCCCAAACTTTAAGTATGGTTCCGAACACAAGACAGCATTTTAAGCTTTAAGACAGCTTTCCATGTTGGCATCATGTTGATGGGTCTATAGTCTGTTATTACTTTGAGCTATTGCACTTTAACCACGAGATCATTATACATATACGAGGGTGAATTGAAAAGTTTACGACCTACCATAGAAATAGTTTTAATTCTAAATTGGTACTTCACCCTTTTATTTCGCAACATTCCGAAAGCAACAGTTAAAAAATGGGTAGCCGTATTCAAACGTGGACGAGATCCCATCAACCACAACTATAGAGGAAAACAACGAAACAAAATAGTGATTTGATCATGGGAGACCGCAGATTAAAGATAAGGGAAATAGCTGAGATCGTCGGCATTTCGTATGAACGGACCCAAAACATCATTCAAACCGAACTTGGGTTTTCCAAGCTTGCAAAAACCGCAATCGACTAGCGACGTCTCGCGAGTGTTTGGAGCTGTTTGTAACCCATACACAAGATTTTTTTGACCAGATTGGTGACGGAAGATGAGACCAATGTTATACCCCTGAGACAATACAGCAATCGAAAGAGTGAAGATCTGGGGCACTGTAAACTCGGGGAGCATCTAAGGAAACTAGGTATAACAAACGAAGGCCTTGCATATTCTGCAATGTGAGACTCCATAACATCTTCTGGACTCTTGTGGGGTACTGACCCACTAAAGATTGAAATACTTGGGTAAGTACCAACTATCAGATGATAATATGCCAACCATGGACCCACTTCTCATTTTCAGATTCCTAAGAGAAACTGGATTAGACTGAGTGCCCTAGGGCGAACTATCCTTGCCAAGGCAAAGTTAGAGTGTTTGACCCTCGTACACAATTCTGAAGGAATTATATTCTAACGGGAACTCCAATAAAGGAATAAATCTCTCCTAGGTATTAGCAGGGGGCACAATAGACCATTAGGTCGCAGTGCAAGATAACCCTACAGATTAATAATAATATACCGCTTGTACAGGAAGATGGCTACGACATATAGAGCGAATGGACATCTACGCTCCGGTCCGGAAAGTCGTCAAATCCATCGCCCACAAGTGTAGAGAGTCTTCAACCAACTTCATGTGCGACTAGCACAAAATCGGGCTGGCTGGAGCCGCTTATTGGTTTAGGTCCAGGTCCATCCCCGACTGTAGCGCCATGTAAAGTAAGGTAATAACATCAGTTGATTGCCTATTCAAGGGTTAAACAATTAACTTCGATTACTACTGCGATCTTTTGCGTCGGCTGCGAGAGAAAATAAAGAGAAAGTGTCCAGAAATTTCGGGGGGAAATTTTGTTTCATCAAAACAATGCACACCCACACACGTCGCGTCAAACCATGACTGAAATTCATAACTTTGCGTTTGAATTATTGCCGCATCCACCCTATTCACCTGTTCGGACTCCATGTGACTTTCATCCGTCCCCAAATCTAAAAAATCATTTGGGAAGGAGAAGCTGCAGTAAATGCAGTTTAAGAAAACTTTTTTTTTTATTTTAAATTGATCTAATGACTTTAGAGATCAGATGGAAGAAGTGTATTGAGATTAAAGTAGATTCCGTTGAAAAATAAACGTAATTTGTAAATTTCCAAGTTTGATTTTTTGATCAGGGCGCGAAACATTTCAAATTCACCTTCGTTTTTGATAACACTCCAACAGTACCTATTCAGTGCCGCTTAAATACCCACTAATACCATAAATGTGCACTTTAAATGTACATCTGAAGAAAAATAGTCCGCCGATGTATACAAATTACCAGATTTCTCTTTTTTTCTAACCTAACAGAATTGGAGAACAACTTTCACATCCACATCATCATCGTTGTAGTTAAGAGTTTTATTGTTGTGTTACTGCTGCATTGCAATAGATTTCTTTTGCTTCCCAATGGGGAAAAGGATTATTCGCATTTCATACGAGAAAATATTGTTATTTCCGTCAACAACCGCGCGCACACACACACACACACACAAACCAATACACTTGAAGAAATGAGAACATTTCTTTTTATCTAGGACAAATAACCGTAGTTATTGCTAATGCACACTTTGCCATAATTCTTCAGTGACTTTCTGCTACCAGAGATCAAATGAGAAAATTATAAATTTTATTCTATTTCATTCATACTCACATCGGTGAAACTTTTTTCATCTCGTAGGTGCCTGAAGGATGTAACCATATTTGTCTGAAAATCGTTCCATTTTAAAAAGAACTGTTGATCGGCCATCATTAATATTGATATCCTTTTGCTGAAGGTCTCTTGTTTTGTTTTTTCTTATTTTTATAAATTAATTTCTTCTATAAAGTTCCTAGACAGCTTTCTATTCTCCTGTTGATTTTGTGTAACACTCGTGTCGCTGCCGTAGAAGCAGCACCAGTCTCGTTAATTGACTCCAACGAATCTCACACACGCACCGACGGTGGTGTGAAAAAAAAAACACCACAAAGAAAATGTGATAAATAAAACCACCAGCAGTAGCAGCAACAGCAAATAGAAGTGGCGCGCGTATATAGGTCAGTCTCTCTCCAAATAGCGAGAAAAGGGACAAATAAAATAGCCGTGTAGTACTATTTCTTTTATTTTTTTTTTTTTAGTTTTCAATTGGTTTTATTCAAATTGCTGCAACGAAAGTAGAACAAGAAAAAGAATTAATGCAATTGAAGGAGATTTAACGCAATAGATATAGTAAATAGATAATAGTGCAATAGAAAAAAAAAAGAAAGCAGCCTGAAAATATTTACAATTTCCAAGAAAACAAGATAGGAAAGCAAGTAGAAATAATTTTCCTCACACATGTATCCCACAGTGTTCATCACAGCAGCAAATCCCACCCGGGCCCTATACCTCTCTCTTTCTTGGTGTTTCTTTTATTTCGCTCTATCCACAGCCAATGCAATCGTGTTTTCGCTTCCAATAGCCAGAGTGTATTTCGAAATTTCTTTTCTCTGCTTTTTCTTTCTTCTGTTTTCAATCTTCTAACCCGTACGATAGCTTACACACAAACAAAAATAAAGGAACTAAAATAGAAAAATGAAGAGGCAGTGAAGTGATGAGCAGAAATAAAGGAATGAAAAAGAGCCAAAAACCGGCGTTGCCAGCAAACATGAATTGTTGGAAATAATTTTTTTTTTCTTCTAAATTTAAATCCTCGTTTTGAATGATTCCAATCCTACCGCAATCACGAACATCAGTTTGACAAATAAAAAACCTTGCCTTTGTGACATTTTATGTTTAATGGCCGATTTCACCAATATGTACTTAAGGATGTTTTAACCGAATTTTGAAAGTTATAACACTTTGGCTGCCATGTTAGTGGAATGTGACTGACAACAAGTTAGATCCAGGTATACAAATTAAAAAAAATGTCACGCCAAGTTAAGTGCTTTCTTATAGTGATAGAGCGAAACATTTTATATAGACTATCGTTCATAAGTTTAACTGCCCGAACACAATGAGGTAGCTGTGGCGTAACGGTAGTAAGAGGTGTCAAAAGTAGAAATATATACAAACTCAATAGTGCGCCCACAATTAGTAGCTGTAGCGGTAGTACGAGTTGGTTGACTGCCCGAACACAATGGAGAAGAGCTGCAGCTGATGAAGTCGCTGTAGTACAAACTGTCAAATATGCCGCTCACTGAAGTAGTAATGCACGTACACAATGGTGAAGGGCAGCTCGATTGCTCAAGCTGTCAAAACAGAAAGATAATCGCAGTGTTTCGTGTAAATGTTTTTTGTGCCGTATGAATTTCTCCGTAGACGGCTCTGCCATTTTCGTTTTTGTTTTTAACTGTCAAAAAGTAGTGCAGCTCGTTCGGAAGCTGAAATCGACTCAACTTGTGCTGCAGCTACTTTTCGTACTTCATCTACAGCTTCGCATTGTGTGCGTGCAATAGGGAGTACGTGTATTTCAACTTTGACAGCGCTGCGTACTGCAGGTTCAGGTTAACCATTATTCGGGCAGTTACTTTTAACTTTTATAGCGCTACAAGTTTCACAGCTCGCTAAAAACAAAAGAAATGGAAGGCGACGATGAAAAATTCGTTTAATCTGTAACAAAAAGGCAAACATTGTGGGAAAGGGAAACATTTTTTTTTCATAAAAGTAAACGTAGTCTCGAAAATCTTTGGAACTCCTTTCCTGGAACAAAGGGCGCACCCAGCATCTCCGCTGTTTCTCTTTCAATCTTTCAATAGCTTGAATGCAATCTGAAGCAGTCAGTAAAAATCAGCTTCTTCTTCATCCATTTTATTTAAGATATAATTTAATGTTTAATACAAGAAAAAATATATTTTCCAAAACAAAACAACGCAATTCAGCACTATTTCCTTGATTGTTGTAAATTATTTCCTTATTCAGGTTATTACGGCAATATGTAGTAACTTCAGCCCTAATTGCATTGCAGCTGCATCTTTTACTTGCATGTAGACGCAGGAAGCCTTCGGGGAAATCGGTTTTCCCAGTGTAAACGGACTAGAAATCTGTAGAGATATTAATAGGACTAGAGAAATCCGTCAAAAGCCGTCCTTAGGAGGCAAATTTTTTTTGAAAAAAAAAGCCGTTAGCTCGAGTCAGAGCTCAACAAAATTGTAACATTAGGGCTGGAGGACTGATGAATCCAAGTTCGAAATGTTTGACCTGAAGTGAAGGGTGGTATTTTCGTTCTACGTTCCGCAAAACAAACCGACATTCCGCAATGTATTGTTACCACCGTAAAGCATAGAGGTGAATCGATTTTGGTGTGGGGAGCCTTTTCCTTCAGAGGAACCAGTGATCTCGTTCACATTTTGAACAAAGAGGGCTACAGAACCATTCTACAAGAGAATGCTATTCCAAGTAGTCTTTCGATAATTGAAGAAATATTCGTCTTTGAATGCTTTCGCAATTGATCGACTTTTTTATTTATTTCATACGAAATAAATACATGATTCTTGACATCAGAATTTGACCCGTGAACCTGAAGTATTTTTTTTTATATAATTTGCACATGTGTATGAATACCCTTATACTAATTTTAGGACACACGCGTTTTGAGGAAAGGAGAAGAGACAGAGAGAAAGACAGATTGGTGTAATTGGTTTGAAACTCAGCTGGTATTAAGTTTCAGTGAACTCCAAGGGTGGCTGTCCAGATAACTGGGGAGCTTGTTTGTTTTTGCTTTTGTCGTTGCTCATGATTCACGGTATTTTTTTCCGTCCTCCTGATATCATTACGTTAAGTTCCATGTTCAGCCATATGACCACCCTGATGACAGTGTTATGCCTTCGCAGTAGAGTCGACATATACTTTCGCAATTGATCGACTTTTTTATTTATTTCATACGAAATAAATAGATGATTCTTGACATCAGAATTTGAACCGTGAACCTGCAGCGATGACATTACCACTACACAGCTGGTTATTTTTGACTTTCTTAGCATAACAGCAGCATTTTGCGTAGCAAGGCTCCTACGATTATTGAACATTCTGATTGTTTTTAGGCCTTGTCACCACCATACCGAACGCGCCTAATGGCTAATAGAAAAATACTCAAAAAAAAAACTGTCTGACAACCAAAGTTTGAATTCCGAATTTGTTAAACATTTTAAATTAGTAATCAAATCTTAAAACGTCAGAAAGTTTCATTGATCATTAAATTTCGCATCGAATTCAATGCGTGTGGCAAAGTGGTGCTCAGGCGCTGCTGTACACTACGACAAGAAAATTTCACATGCATTTAAAGCAAAATATCTAAATTAGTTGTAAGACCGACTATGATGTACAAACATAAGAAATATAAGAAATGTGCATGCTAAGATGGGCTTGAGGTGTAACAAAGCTAGACAAAGTGAAGAACAAATACATCAGAGGAAACTGCTACAAATACAGGATAAATTTTAAAACGTGCGTTGGTATAGGCACGCAAAGAGGCGCACAAATCTCACGAAGTGAAGAAAAGCTTTCTCATGCCGAAAAAAAGATCACGGCAGACTGTCCAAAATTTGGATTAGTACTGTAACAGCAGATATGCAACAAAAGAATGTGGACACCCAGACAGCCGATGATTAAATTTAATTCTGTTTCGCCAACGTCAAATTTAAGCTTTTACAACTTTTAAACCTTAAATTTGTTTGTTTTTCTGTTGACGTAGAGTAACGTCATATTTGTATGTGCAAGAGTGAAACAGAAATACATCCCACTAGTTTGAAAACGTCAGGGTTGCAGGCTAGAAACAGACTTTTAAAAATTAACTGGCCTATATGGGCGTTTAATACGTTTTTAGGACTAAGCCCAAAATAGATGGGAAGAATTTAGCGTGCAGAGGAATTACCGCATTCTGCACGCATCATAGCGCTGCACCATGTCTCTACTTCTAAATTTGCTGATCAATAGTTGGTATCGCGACAACAAATAAATTCGAAACGGGCGTTGAAAAGCTCTTCATAGCTTTGTGCTTTAGCATTTTTAATTTAAATAAAATAAAGAGTATTAAAGATACCAATAACATTTCTTTTACTGTTTTCAATTTCGGACTACGCCATTAAGTATGGAAAACAAAATCGTATAAAAGGGCCGCCACGGGAGTTTTTATACACATCGATTCTTGTGAAGTAATTTTCGATGAGTTTTCGACACATTTCTGACTGTAAGATGCAACAATTATAATGCGTTGAGCGGTGGTTAAACGAGCTATATTGTAAAATGAAAAAGCAAGAACTAACTACCTGTCACTAAGGATGACAGATGGATTTAACAGTGCCATATTGCAGGGATGTGAAATTCCAACCTCAAAATGAATAACCATTTACATTAGTCATTGAACAAACCTTAGCCCGAGTTTTGCGAAACAAACATCTCATGTTTTAATTTTACAGTGTTCAATAATTTGAATTATATTAAGTTGCAAAATGTTTTACTATTACTAGAAGGCGGCAGGCGGTCGTGCATTTAACCAGTGCTATTTTTCGCTACAGCTACACATTAACGCTGATCTACCGTGGATACACGAATTATTTTTTTCAAATTTGCCAAACCATTGATAAATGTTGTTGATAATCTGCAGTGTTCAACACTTTAATTTCGTATTCCAATTCACCAATATACTCGGTATTAACGCCTGTGTCTCATTTTATCTTGATTTCTGATTTCGTGATTTATAAAATAATTTTTAATTTTTCAGAAATATTTTCCGATTTTAATTTTTAAAAACTTTAAGCTAAAATCAGTCATAGATTTTTATTTTTCAAATCTAAAGTAAAAATTAGACTGAATTTTTTTTATTAAAAATAATAATAACTTTAATCTTTTGGATGAGAAAAAACAAAAAATATTATTTGATTTTTACTAGAACAATAAAAATCTTGATCCCTTAAATTCTTAAGAGTAAAAATCATGACTTGATTTTTATTTTTTAATCATTTGATTTTTACTTAATAATTTTTACTTTTGATTTTTAAAAATAAAAATCATGATCTGATTTATATTTTCAATTTTAATAACAAAATGACGTTGCCAAACAATTCAAGTTGATTGTTGATTCCTTCTGCTGGATAGGTTATGGCCAGGGCTATCGCAGAAAAAAGTATAAAATAAATCCCCTTTTGGTGTAGTGGTTAGAGAAAATTAGATTTTATTCGATTCCCTTATATGCTCGGGCTCTTGGTTGCTGGTTACCATTTGGACACGAACCTGCACAGCTCGGGTCACAAGAAAAGTATGTTTCATTTTGTAGATCATATCTAAGTTGCGAGTAATATATTCTATGTTGGGAACTCCGAACATCGTTTACGTCACTCTCGTATCTATCTCGTACGTTTGATCTGGACTAATATACTCTTGCATGACAAGCATTGATTTACTGATTTGTTCATTTAAATTAAGAAGACAAGTAATTTGGACAAAATCCGTTGTCACGTTGCCCGGTCTCACCAATCACTTTTAGCTATTTAGCAGACTTACATCTAAAAATTACATATTTTAGTTTCACCAACCACTTTCAAGTTTAAAAGCTTGTTAAATACACCGATAAAATCTAAGTCTGAAAAGTATTTTCCTCCAGTTAATTTTTAAAAACACATCAGTGACCTACAAACTATTTGACAGTTTTGCTATTTCTTACATTTAAGGGTTTCGAAATTGGTTAGTACCAATCAGAATTAACAGGTAAGATATTTTTGAAATATACCGTAATTTTTTTTTTTTTTATATAATTATTAAGATTCTAATGATGAAGATCAGGGACATATTGTTGTTATTGACGAGTTCATCATTATTACTCAAAATAATGGGAATGGCAAAATAAGGGGTCTTCCATTAAGAGATTTCATTTTAAATTTCGCGGTATTTCTGACAGCTGTCAAAAAATAGAACGATGTACACATACATATGTATATACATATATATTGTGAAAATTTCGCAGATACATTTCGTAAAGTTCGTCGCTCGCTATGAAGCATTTTCTTGCCCATCTATTGTGAACCTGATCAATAAATTTCAGTCAACCGACCAGGTTAGTTATGTGAAGACTCCAACTCGTGCTTGTATAGCGAGGTCAATCGAAAACATTACTGCTGTGACTGAGTGTCGCTAAAAACGTAGATTTGTCCATTAAAAGACATTCGCAGCAATTAGTCTACACAAAGATCTTGGAATGGATGGTCACAAAGTTTAAGAATTAAAGTCGGCGGATCATTGACTTTCGCTGATTGGTTGTTAGAAATGCAGGCAAATGATGTTGATTTTTTCAAGAGAAATCCTCATGAGCGACGGGGCCCATTTACATCTGCAAAGCTTCGTTAACAAGCAGAACTGTTGCATCTGGGTCACCGAAAACCCGAGTTATTGTCGAGCAACCTCTTCACCTACGAGTGACAGTTCAGTGTTGTTTGTGGGCTCCCCGCATCATCGGATGTTATTTCTTCGATAGTGAATCCAGTGCTACCGTTACAGTCAATGGGTTGCTCTACCGAACAACACTAACCGATTGTTTTTTTTTTTTTTTGTGTCTAAAATTGAATGGTGTTTATTTCCAGCAGGATGGGGTTACGAACCAAACAAGCCGTGAAACAACCGCATTATTGCACGACAAATTTCCTGCGGTCGCCTAAATCGTGCGATTTAATATTGCTAGAATTCTTTCTTTGGGAATACATTAAGGATAAGGTCTACTCCAATGATCCACAAACGATTCAACCTATAATATCAGAGCTATTATTCGTAAAATTTCCTCAAAAGGATGGCCATTTACAAGAGAAGCCGATATGGACATTTATCAGACATCGTGTTTCACATGCAATGGTAGTCTGTAGACACTTTAAAATAAAATAAAAATATCCGCACTTTTTTTTACTAATTTAAAATGAAAGCCTTCTTTATGATGTGATTAGTCCGTTCACATGGCAACACTCCAACACTTTGCTTTCATTCAAAATAGCAGCCAAATAAAATTAGCAAAAGAATGTTTACGCAAAAAAATAATTGCAAAGAAATTTAGCGGGTGTAAGCGCATACACACACACATATATACTTCAAGTCGAAAAAAAAGAAAAGGATTGAAAATTTCATTAGGTACTCCACGAAAGCCGAACTGATCCCATAGAGCAAAATGAAATTACAATCGTCATTTACGTAGAAAAACGCCAAAATCGAAACAAAGAGAAAGAGAAAGACAAGAACGGAAAAGAAGAAAAAGCAAATTTCACTAGACGCTCGACGGAAGTCACTGGCTTGCAGCAACAGCACACACAAGAACAACATCGAACACCAATAAGAAACACACACGCAGAGGATTAGGAAGAGAATGGTTTGGGGGAAAATCGTAATAACTCTGCCCTTTCACTTTGCGGTTACGTTTTCTTTTTTTTTTTTTTTTACTTCTTTTCTATTTCCAACTTTAGCAATTTGGCGTTCTACTAACTTTAATAAAATTAATTCCTAAATTTTAAAATAACAAATAACTCAAAAAGAAAAAAAGCGAAACTTAAAAATTTGAGAAAGAAAATAATTTCTCGTAGGTAGGTCATGGTACTCTTACCCCCGAGTCTTTCAGTTTTGAACACAATACTCCTCAGTTAACTTTCACACTTCACAAAATAAAATTCACGTCTTATTTGAAAATTCGCGAGCTAATTTCACAATTTGTGTTTTTAATAATTTCTGGCAAATATTTGCCGTAGATTTAACAAAACGATGAATTAAAACTTCTGCCGTCTGCGACCGTGTGCTTCAGAAACAAAAAAAACTTCTTTGAATAACACAGAAATGTGTGTTTCCTTGAAACTCTCGCCTTTTCTCGTTTACTGTTCTGCTTTTGCTGGGAATGTGAATGTGAGTGAAAGGGAAAAATGAGCGAAAATGCATCATCCTACGAACAATGAACCAACAGCAGTACATCACTCAAATATACGGCTCCACAGAAATCGAACTCACACACAGAATTAATAATTAAAGATGGCGACGAGGTTAGTGATGCCAATTCGTTTGATTTCAATTTTTAAATTTACCTTTGGCCTAAAAGCCTGGTAGATACTGATGTTGTTTTCTACTGGTTTCACTCAGGATTCTACTCCTGTTTTCCAATGAAATATGAAAATTACTTCTGCTCAATTCTTGAAGTGTATTGAAGAAATGTCAAAAAATTATTTCTTACAAAAAAAAAAAACAAGTTAATTACTTTATTAATTTTATGTCAAAAAAAAAGAAAATTATTTAACAACATAATCTGTGAATAAATATGTCATTTATTTCAACTTTTTTTTATAAATCTTACATTTTAGTTTTCTGTGTGTTAGTGCTTCTTGAGTGTATTCTAAATCACAATCCGGAATCGGAAAACTCTTCTGAGAACGTTTGAGAGAGCTTTCTGAAGTGCCAATGGAACGCTTTCAGAAGAATTTTTTGCTCCGGAAGAGAACAAGAAGGCTTATTTTTGCCCACTGGAAAATGACATATGATCGAGGGAAAAATCAGCTTCTACACTAACTTCATTCGAAGATAAAACATTTTAGTCGAGAAAAAAAAATCGCCCAGGAACAAAAAAATTGTCCCATAAAATATATATTAATTGGGAGAACACGACCTGCTTTCGTTGTCCCCTTTCTTTTTATATTGCTCTGCTACCGCTTTATGGTCGATTTACATGGCCACGCTGCACAGCACGGGCAGAAAACTAGTAAAGAAAACTCATGGTTGGCCATCAATTTTAATTAAACAGCTCTATTCTCTCACCCAAAATTCTGCTGCATACCTAAAGAACTCCGCCCATATTCATTGGAACTCGTTGGCTAAGCATTCTCTTGCTTTAAATGCAGATTTCATTTGCCTTGAATTGTGAATCCACCTATTCCATATATGAAATTTAGAGACAATTCATTCAGCTGTTTAGACTGCCGTCGGCCATACACATAGACGGACAGACTGACAAGCAGGCAGAATTGAGTAACCCACTTTTTTCAGTTTCTCTATTATATTATTACCAGGATTAAACAATACTAGCCATTTAAAAAAAAAAAATATTTATTGTTTTCAAAAACGGCCCAAAATCCACTATTTTCGAAATGTAGTCGTCCCGTGTCCTAACAGTCAAAAAGTATCCAAATGGCTACGTATGTTTATCGCCTATCGCTAACACTGAGGACTACGCATTCCACAGAGTTTAATAAACATTTTCATTTCGGATTGAACAAAATAATATCTCAAGAACATTTTAGATCACTGTTTGGCATTATACATTTTCTAAGCTTAATTTGGACAGGTCGCAAATATATTTGTCTATCTTCTCTATTTATCTCAAATTGCATGTAATTATTTCTAATTAAAGGACGTATTTAAACCATTTTACGCTATTTGGACTGAAGAAATTCAAAGCAAGTATTTAGCTTAAGATTCTGTTTGCCGGTAAATGCCACGAAATGTTGCGCAGATCAAATTATACATTGTCGTAAAGTGGATAGTGCCAAGAAATCCAGTCCTTAAAAAGTAAATAAATACATTAAAACAAGGAATAATAATGTTTTTATTAGGAAAACTGCTTTTGCAGCACAAGTCAGTATTTAAAATTAATATTAGTTTTAATACAGTAAATGTAAAATAACATTAAGAGAAATAATTTGTTTTTGAAGAAAAAAAAGTAGTGTACACTTTGATATAGCATAGTTAAGGCTTTTTGCTGTGTGATATTTCGTCAATATATGCAATTTATTGTTATCATACAGATTTTGTCAAAAATTGAATTTACGATAATAATAGAATTATGACCTTTTCAAAAATCACTTTCGAGATAAATGTTCTATAAACTGCTATTGAAAATCAAAACAATTGTTTGGCATCACTGAGTGCTCGCTCTAAATTTCAATGTCCCCTACTACCTCTCCTTCTTTAACTATTTTTGATGCTCCCATTACATCTCCCTCTTTCTATTTATTTTTTCGCTGAGACTTTAGTTGCGACGGAGTGTACTACAATTGTAGTAGATCGCTACAATTTACCGTCACGAAGCAAACTTCCGTTGCTACTTTTTGAGTAGAATTTATTTGTTTATTTCATTTGGACTGTAGGCCAAGAAAATATATTTAATCTGATTTATGCAAAGTTTCAGAGGTATGTACATCCTTCATCAGACCTTTTTATTGAAAAAAAAAAAAACATTTTTTACAATTAATCTCACATAATATATGGGAGGTCATGAAAGTTACACTGCAGGCCAAAAGTTTGAGGCCGCTCTGAGTGTTCGAAGAAAAACCAAAATCTAATATCGAAAAAACTCCTTAGTAAAATAATAATCATGTCAAATGAAACTAAAATAAAAAGAAAAATATTTCCATTTTGTTTTTAACATAAAGGAATTTATTAAAAAGAAGAAAAAATGACAAGGAAATTTTTCGTCGAAAGCCACCTTTACATTCGATTACTTTTTTTTACAATTCTTGGCACTCTAACTATCAGTTTTTGAGTCGTTGTCTGTGGTATATTGCTCCAGCAATCCAATTGTATATTCCACAGCGCAGATTCTGATGATGGGCAGTGATCCCGGACCCTTCTATCTAGTTCCTCCCACAACAGCTCTATAGGGTTTAAATCATGATTTGTAAGATTTCTTCATCTTCCCACAACAGCTGTTTAAGGTAGCCTTGACAAAGTATTGACGTGTGTTTAGGGTCATTGTTCTGTTAAAATACGAATCCTTCGTCAATTAATCTTAGTTCAGAGGTCACAGCGTTTTTTCTTCAATATTGTTTTGTATGCCTCCTTATTAATTTTTCCAATCATTCCAGATCTCCCACTCCACTTAAAGAGAAACATTCCCAGACCCTAACAGAACCGCCTCCATGCTTGACGGTAGGAACCACACAGTCTGGTAGCATCTTTTGTTCAGCGCTGCGTAGAACGAAAACTCTCAGTTTTGTGCCAAATACCTCGAACTTGGATTCATCGCTCCATAAACAAATTTCTTTAAGTTTGGGAACAGATGGAAGTCTGAGGGTGCCAAATCAGATGAATAGGGGGGGTGGCCGAGCAAATCGTACCCCAAATCCCGCAGTTTTCCCATCGCCAACGCACACTTGTGTACAGGTGCATTGTCCTGGTGAAAGATGATTTTTTTCTTCTTCAAGCCAGGCCTCTTCTCGTGAATTTTGGCATCCAGCTGGTCAAGAAGGTTGGAGTAATATTCGCCTGTAATTGTTCTGCCTTTCTTAAGGTAATCAATTAACAGAATCCCTTTCGCATCCCAAAACACTCTGGCCATGACCTTTCCGGCAGATGCGATCGACTTCGCTTTCTTTAGAGCTGAACCACCGGCTTCCACCAACTGCTTCGATTGCTGTTTCGTTTCTGGCGTGTAGTGGTGAACCCATGTCTCATCCATCGTGACAAATCGCCGCACAAAATCGGTCGGATCCCTATTGAATCGGTCCAAAGATTGCCGCGAAAATCGTTTGCGCATTTGCTTTTGATCGGCATTCAGCAAATGCGGCACCCATCTTGCGCAGAGCTTTCGCATCCCTAAGTTTTTATGCAAGATGTTTCGCACACTCTCTTCCGATATACACACAGCCTCATCTTCCTCACTAATCTTCACTCGCCTATCGTCCAACACGATATCATGCAGGATATTCAAGTTTATCCATTTTAGCGAAAAACACGCAAGACGTCTACTGCAAAAATTCGTGTAAAGAAACTACTTGAGAGCACAAGTTGAAACTTGTCATACGAACTAATGAGGAGTGCACCCAGGCAGGAAACAAAACGTCCACTGTTCAAAAACGTGGGTGTAAAATCCGACTTCTGTTCTGTGAATTTGTTGTGTATTGTTCAGGTAGAAAATTTAGATAAAATAAACCCAACGTAATTCAAAAAATTCAATCTCCGTGCATGAATGAAGTCAGTTGTCTACATCAAAATTATCTGCTTATGCCGAGAGGTAAAGAATTCCATTGTCGTGTTGCATGCACCAAAAATTGACGCTCAAAAGTTACAAATTTAAGTCGAAGATGGATAAGTCTAAGTGAACAAGTTTGATAAATTTAGGTTATTATAAAGGAATTTACGTTCTCTGGTTACAATGACTGTGCAATATTTTTAAGGCTACAGTAATCAAAATCAGAATGTATGGTGCATCTAAGTATATTTTATTTTTATAAATTTAGACATAATCATAGCGCTTGAGATCATTGACATATCGAACAATCACGTTGTTACATATGAAATGACTGTTTTACCATCAGTTTTGTCTGAGACGTCAGTGCGCCAATATCTGTAGTTGATTTTGTAGTTGAATAAGTGCGTAATTATATTCCTCTTGGCAAATTTTCCAAATTTGATAGATATGCTTAATACTTGATGGGGTGCAGAACTCAACAGCCTTCGTTACAAGAGAGAAAGAACTTCAATAGAGGCTACCTTCAGACTGTAAGATTTACAAGGAAAGCTTAACACTGTTTAAAACCGAGGTTGGGAAAGCCCAACGTTGATCTTGGCGCAGCTTGTGCCAGTGTGCCGATAACACGTCTCGATCTGCTAGGCTGCTCAAAGTCCTCTCAAAAACACCTAGCGTACCGAGTGTCCAAATGGATCTTGGGAGAATTCCGAAAGGGAGTCGCTCAATCTGTTAATGGATACACGACACACTGTTTATTTATAGTATTTCGTACGCTCACACATCTCTCCTGACTTAATCAGCGATTAGAAGCTAAAGTGGGTGATCAACAGTTTCAAACCATTCAAATTCCCTGCACCAGACGGTATTTTCCCGGTACTCTTCATCCTCATACCATGTAAATCTTTTCGGGGGTGGCTAGTATCACAAGGTGAATTCGGTTACATTTTTGACGTTGTTGCGTTATTGGGGCCCATTGTGTGTTAATGTCAGTGGAGGGCGAATGCGGAGAGTCTCTCACTCGGTTGTTCTTCTTCAGCGTATCCAGCACAGTTTATTCCACAGTCTCTAAATTTATTGACGAGTTTGTCTACTACTAGAATGACAGGATACTTCATTGGGAACAGTTCTCGTTCTTTAGTTCTCCGCCTTTACAAGGCGGTCTCCTTGGATCTGCTCCCTTAATATGCATGTTGGTAGGGGTGCAAGGGCACTCTGGTGAGCACTATCGTCGTGACCTTTCTTCATGTTCTTCAGAATAAACAAATTTAGGCTGATAAGTCTGAACGGTTTTGGATGAGTGTCCTTTTGTTCCCTTTTGGAGTGATCTATCTTTGCCCTTCTCTAGAGACTTTGTATGCACCCAAGTATTCGTTCAACATGTTAGTTGAATGGATTAACGAAAACAGACATTATTATGTTTGACGATTGACCAAGCTATCGTAAATGCAGAATTGCAATTACCTGTTACGATTTCGATCGCCCAAATCGTTACGGCAACGATTATGGTTTTTGTTGTATCACATACATATGTGAACTTGGGCACGATAGAGTTGCCGCATGAAATTCAACATAATACAATGTTTCATATAATATTTATAATTTTGTCAAAGAATATTCGCTATTTTCAAACATTTTTATGTAATTTTCAAACAATTTTCTTTTCTTGCACTTTACGCTCTTTAAGATAGCATAGATTTTTGCTTTTCATAAAAATTGTTTGTTACGACTCTCGTCACACATAATTATTACAAGTCGTGGATATCTTGTCTTGTAACACGTAATAAGGCCCCAGAGATGTGTACCTGTCACCTTATTCTAAATTCAAATGCATAATTGTACTTAAACACTCAGGGATTGATCTTCAAAGGATTGCTTAATTTGCTAAATTCCCAAGGTACTCTCGATTTCGTATTTATTTGTTTTTATTTATTGATATTATGTACATGCATACTTGCAATGTAGTTAATCTGAAAATAATTTTCGGTTTTACCTGTTATAATTTGACACTTGTTATTTATGAAGTGCGAAACTAGGCGTTGTATTGCGGACTCACGAAATAGAAATTAAAATACTATTGGACTCAAAATGCGCCGAGTCTCAAGAAACGACTCTGCAGTTATGCAATCGACTTGCAGAAATGGGGTGAATGCGTTTCCGAGCATTTCTATTGGCAAGAAAGTAATTTCGGTTTTTTAGTGGGAAATAAAACTATTTTTTTATTTAAACAAAGAATAAACTTCAATCTATGTATATTTTCCATTTTGTTCGATGAGCTTCTGCCATCTTTCTGGAAACTTCATGAATCCGTGCTCATCTGGCCCTTAGTAGTACAAAACTCGACCAAACACGATTTCAGGTCATCATCATTGGTGAAAGTTTTACCATTCAAAGAGTTTTGCAAACTTCGAAACAAATAAAAATCTGATGGTACAAGGTTGAGGCTGTATGGTGGATGTGACATCACTTCCCAACCAAGGTTCAATAATTCTTCACGAGTTACCAAAGATTTGTGTGGTCTAACGTTGTCATGGTGGAACATGATTCCCTTACGAGTTATCAATTCTGGACGTTTTTCTTTGATTGCTTCCTCCAGTTTCATTAGCTTTTGACAGTAAACATCTGAATTGATCATCTGGTTCCTTGGAAGCAGCTCAAAATACACAACACCTTTATAATCTCACCAAATTGACAACAGAAACCTTCTTTTGATGCAGTTCAGCTTTCGATGTGGTTTGTGCTGGTTCATCACGCTTAGACCATGATCGTTTTCGATTTATGTTGTTGTAGACGATCACAAGTTTCAAAAAACGATCAATTTCATTGCTGATTTGTTGTGTATGATGCATTTAACTTCTCTTCAGTGCATCATCAACTTCAGTTGGTCTACCAGAACGTTCGTTATCTTTGAGTGAAAAATCTCCAGAACGGAATTTCGTAAACCAATTCTGATACGTGCGTTCTGTTAAGCAGTAAACTTCACATATCTCTTTGTGAACCTCGGCAGCTTTTTTGCCTTTACGGAAATAAAAAAGCAAAATATGTTCTTGCGCTCCATGATAAAACTGACACTGTACTAACAGGTGTAAACAATATTAAACTCGATTTGCTTCTAAAGTAAGCTTAAAGCGACAGCTATCAAATGCCGAAAGAAAAAAAAATCATAACATTGACACAAGCGAGAATCAACAAACATAATTTCTTTCTTGCCAACCCAATACTACTCCGAACCTACACGCACTTTTTTATAGTCGCTCGTGGTTCACCCAGCTTTAACTTACATATTTCCTTTATTTTGAATATTATGACTTATTGAAGAGGGTCTGAGAATTCTAGCTTCTCCATCGAAAAGTAACATCACTTAAAAAAAAATAAATTTATTTAATTACTTATGCCTTGATCCATAATAGTATTTTCTATAATGATCGCCCTGCTCAGATTTCTTGCGCAAGCCAGTCGCAGCAAATTAATTATCTCTTCAATATTTTCAATGCGATAGTCCTTAAGTATATCGATAGGTGCCTTAAAAATTAAAATATCTATGAAAATTCGTTCAGTTTATATACACAATTGACATACATTTGGAAACTTTTCTATCATTTTCTTTTTTTTCTCAATCAATGGCATCAATTGAGACTCCAAATGACTTAGAATGGCGCAAGTTTCTTTTGATAGTATTTTTGGATCCTTCGACTCAAGCAACGGAATTGTGTCAATCAGTAATGATGGCCAGAAACTAAGAAAATTAAATTTTCAAATAACAAACATTTAACGTAACACTCTACTTACTATTCTGGCGTAATTTTAGAATCTAACAGATTAATCAATAATTCAGCAGCAGGTAAAAAGTCTCTTCGCCGATAAAATTGATAGAAATCAAAATATTTTACCAGGAACACCAAACGTGGTGAAATGAACATTTTCGCTCCAATGTTTGAGATAACATCTGAGCAAATCATGTCACCGGTTTTAGAATAATGCTAGATAAAGTATGGGGATAATTAAGAAATATACAACATAATACACAAAGCTTACATGAAGGAAGAAATCAGAAATAGATGTGACGTAGATAGCATCTTTTGACCGAATCGCCCACTCCAGAGCATTACCATATCGTTCATCGTCGAATGATTTTTTTGATTGTACTTTACAGATTTCTTTTTCTAGTATTATTTAAAAAAAATAGAATTTTTTTGGATTTAAAAGAAATTTCATACATTTACCTGCTAGATTAAGACCTTTCTGTTGACAAATTCCAACAATTTTTAAAGCCTGCTTCTCGGTACGAATCGGAATTTTCGTTAAAAAAACTTCCATGGCACCTCGACCTAAGACAGTAAAATTAGATATTTTCATCGATAAAACTTTTTGCCTTAGTTTTACCTTATGTAATAGCAAATATAATTGAATAATACAATAACCTCTTATGTAGTGCGCAAAGGATGACTCGGCGCAAAGAAAAGTTACTCACGACAGAACGCTTCTCTGAAATACTCAATACGTGTGATGAGGAATCGTCTACTGTGGAAGAAAACCAAAAGGGAGTTGAACCTAAAGGAGCACATACAACAAAATATCGCAGAATCAACACAACTCCGCCATCGCTACAAGAGACAGCGTTCAAAGGCCTAAAGCAGAACAAATCACCAGAACCAGCCGGAATTCTCAGTCTACCCCAAATATATGGTTAAACTGTTACATCCGATCTTTCATTCTACCTGGGTTGAAGGTGACTAACTACAGGGCATATTGATAGTGATTCCGAAAGCGACCTAGTTTAGTTTAGGTAGCTATCGTCCGTAATCACTTAGCCCACAGGAATTCCACTATATTACCATATGAGACGGTTATTTGGAACCGTTTTGATTTTTGAATTATTTTCCAATCAGCAATATCAAAGAGCTCCTCGAAGATGTATTCTGCTAGAATTTGCCTTCTTGCTGAGGATAACGCAGGGCAGGTGAAGAGGTGTATCCTCTTCCACTTCGTACATGCGACAAAAGTCATTGGCCATAATTCACAAGCTTCGCAGCATGCCTGCGTAGTACATAATGACCTTTTATTTGCTCTGCTGGTACGTAGCAGTCCTATAGTTTTGCTACAAATTAGCTCAGGCCACGTACTCGAATGTCTGACATGATTGCACCATCTCACCCATTTTGATTTTAACTTCAGCACTCCCTGTCTCAAAGCCGAACTCCTTCACCATTCTCCTTAGCTTTAAGTCTTAGTTTTACGTTTTAGTTTCAGCCTTAATTTAGTTGTAGCTATTACAAGCTACAACTAACTTAAGGCTTGACTTAAGAAATACCCAAATAAATGGGGGATTTCGTCCCCACCAAACAAATTTACCATTTTGATTTTATGACTGGTAATTCAAGTGCTTTTACAGCTGATTGACTGTCGATGTACGGATAAATAACGATTTCCGAATTCGATATCGATTTAACGAAAAGCCATAACCTCCGCTTGGAATACACTGCAATGATTCGGTAGTCTAAAAGACTACAGTCACAACTAATCCACTATGATGTCTCCCTTAGTCCCAACGCCGATTGCATTGCTATCATACAACTCTCCATCCCATCTAAAGTGCTTTCTAAAATCCTACTAAACCGCATTAAGAAAAAACTAAATCATACTCTGAGGAAGCAACACGCAGGTTTCTATGCTTATCGTGGTAATCCACGAATGACCACACCAAGGATTATAGTTAAACAAATAATTGAATGACAATCGCCACTTCAACTCATATTCGAAGACTACAGCACGTCCTTAGATAACACTCACCGGGAAAACATCTGGAATGCTCTCAGAGCAAGGGGTTTAACGGCCAAATTTATAACATTGATCAAAACTCGGAACACCGGATTTAGATGTAAAGTTACTAACAACGGTCGCCTCTCAGACAACCTCACCACTAACTTAGGTGTAAGACAAGGCTGCTTACTGTTGCCGATAATATTTCTGATCATGATTGAGATTTTTCACTACTACTAATCGTTGGAGAAAAAAACCATATACTGGTAACTCACCGTACATCTCGAAGACCTCGAGTACGCAGACGACATACATGTTCTCAATGAAGCACTCGTACATGACGACGAAACTTGAAGAACTTCGAATTGAGTCTGCAAAAGCTTATGGTCTTAAAAATAACTGCGGAAAAACCAAGGCAAAGAAAATTAAAGTCAAAAATAACAACAACTTCAAGATAAGCGGCAACGTAATTGAACTAGTAGAGTCATTCACATGTCTGGACAACGTAATATCACCAGAAGATAACTCAAAAAGCTAAGACGGCACAACGCACAACTTCGCAATACCGTGAACTCCACCCTGATATCTACGACCATGAAAATTAGAACTTTTAAATTAAAAGGCATTTCAATAAAAGACATGAAACCTGGCAGACTACGGACCTCTTGTCAAACAGAATCTAGATTTTCGTAAATATTTAGATCTCTTTGGAGCATTTTAAAAATTTGGTGACGTAATTAGCAACAACGAGCTCTTTAAAATATGTAAGCTAGAAGTAATGGCAGAGCACATCAAACTACAAAAATGGATCGGTAATATCCTACGCAAGAACCCGGACGAAGCATATCGTCAAGCTTTAGACTGCAAAACGCAAGGCAGCCCAAAAAAGAGACCACTCAAAAATAAAATTGAGAGGAATAGTACACAAGTAGAAAGGTCTAGAAAGTCCTGGAACGAAATTAAACTGTTGGCGAAGAACCGTAGAAGTAGGAAATGTGTCGTAGATTCCCTAATTTCAATTTGTGTCTGTATTTCTCTTTCCTGTGAGGTTATTTTTTATTTTTTATTTTATTGCATTCTTTACATTGATGTCTGGAACTATCGTTAGCTCATTTCAATATGATGGCGTGAATGATAACTTGCGCGTACTAATTAATATTTTTTCTAATCAGCGCCAAGGGTTGCGTGTGTGTCATATTAATGCACAAAGTCTTTTTTAAGAAAATTGATGAATTTTGAGGTCTGTTTGTTGGTTCTAATGTTGATGTAGTATGTGTCACTGAATCATGGTTTAAAACAGGAATAATGGATGATACCTACGCTCTGCATGGCTAGAGAATTCTTCGAGGTGATAGGCCCAATAGAACTGGAGGGGACGTTGCAATTTACCTTCGAAACAGTTTAATTAGTAAATTTTTGATAAGTTCACCCCCTGACAGTCCACTTCAGTATTGTTTTGTCGAAGTTGTTTGTGAACGGAAAAAGTGTCTCATTGGTGTCGTTTATAGACCAAATAGCTATTTTGATTTAACTCCCATATTTCACTTATTAGAAAATTACTCCCCAAATTATTGGAAAACCATATTGTAACATGCGAGCTACGGCTCGAGTAGATAAAACAATTATTCTGTGAAATTATTTCTTTATTTTCTACTCTATAGAACAATTCAAGTTCACACTATACTATTCTTCGCAAATTCTTTTCTTACAAGGTCTCTTTCCTCTCAAATTACTTTATCTCCTTTCAATTACTTAATTCACAAATCCAAACTAATTTCTTTTTCTTGTTCACTCTCAACTTTCAATTTATCACCAAATTACAACTTCGCCCATTATCACTTTTCCAATCTCTTCGCCACGGTTCTAAACCAACTGTCTTTTTTTGATCGCCATCTGTCCTTATATAGCAGAAGTTTCTGATAGCCAGAAACTTCTAGCAAATTCTTCGACCACTGGAACAAGAGAAATAATTCTTGCAGTTTTAATTCCCTTTTATCCCTGATATTATTCGTCTCTTTCGTTGACATGAGCTGTGGAGACTTCGTCCCAGACACGAACCTCGAATGAAAGGACAGTTTGAACCAAAATTCTGCCAGAATGGAAAGTCACTTCGGAATTTGCTGCATAGACATAGGAGCGTAGTTATTATTATGCTACAATATATTGTGATTTCAATTGTAACATATTGGATGATGAGGGCTCTGAGTCATTCGTTCAATCTATGAAAACTCTTGGCTTGGACATTTTAAACACTACTGTGCCAACACATTTCACTCAAGTTAGCACACTTTTGGATTTATTCCTCTCTAACGACTGTGCCGATGTTTTTTATAGTCAGGTTTCAGCACCTGCGTTCTCCAAACATGACCTAATTTTTGCTATTTTTAACTTTCCACGAGATAAACTTCAATCCAAATACACATTCCGAGACTTTAGAAATCTCAATTCTGATGCTCTGGAGCAAGATATTCAAAGAATAAATTGGTATCCAATTTATCATGAAACATCCATTGATACCCAAGTTAATCACCTTCAACAGATTGTACTGGAATTGTTCAATACGCACGTGCCGCTCATTACTACGTATTCCCATAAGTCATGGTTTACATCAGAAATTATTGCCCTAAAAAACAATCGTGATACAGCCTATAAGAAGTGGAAAAGATTCAAGCTCCAAGAATTTTATAACAGCTTTCGCCAACTAAGGAATTTGGTCAATTCCAAGATTAAACAAGCCAAAAGAGTGTTCTACGCTAGACAATTTGACGTGAGCTTGGTGTTGGACGGAAAAAGAATGCTGAAATGAATGAAATCGATCCCAACCAGCTCAATAGAGAATTCACGAAAGTGCATGACATCCAGAACAAGTGCTGATCCACTGGATGTAACGTTCAGTGGCTTTGAATTCACTCGTATTGAACAGGTTGATGTTGTCAATGCTATCCTTAAAATTAAGTCTAAAGCTGTTGGTATCGACGGAATTCATCCGATTTTTATTAAAATCATACTACCTCACATTCTTCCAGCCATAACCCAAATTTTCAACAATATAATAACTACATCTACTTTTCCGACTGAGTGGAAAACTGCAAAAATTGTTCCAGCCCTGAAAAAGAAAGCGTCATCCAACTCGCCGGCTGAGTATAGACCCATTGCCATCCTTCCATTCTTGTCCAAGGTCATGGAAAAGATAATGCATAAGCAAATGTCTGTCTTTATCCAGCGCAACAAACTACTTTGCGCAAATCAATCTGGCTTCAGGCCATATCATAGCTGTACGTCTGCTCTACTTAAAGTAACTGATGATATCCGAGTGGCGATGGATAAAGATCTAATAACTTTTGTGACTCTGCTGGACTTTTCCAAGGCCTTTGACACAGTGGATCATATGCAGCTTCTCTTAAAACTCAAGAGGTTGTTTGGCTTTTCATCATCTGCTATCAAGCTCATCAAAACATATCTTGGTGGAAGAAAACAATCCGTTGCTGTTAACAATGTGATGTCTGATTTTATTGCAACCTCAGCGGGTGTACCTCAAGGGTCCATATTGGGACCTTTGTTATTCACAATATTTATCAATGACCTTCCGACCATAATCAAAAATGCATTCCTACACATGTACGTTGCAAATTAGACCTTATTAAGGAAGCAGCTTGTAAGCTTAATGAGGATCTACGAAAAGTTCTAGATTGGTCTGAAGATAATTCGTTGAAGCTTAACCCAGCCAAATCTAAATGTCTCGTTATTAGCAGAAATGGCGTGAATGGCTGTGATCTTGCTAATATATTCCTCAAAAATGAACCAATTGAGTTCGTTGACAAAGCTAAAAATCTTGGGGTATTGTTTAACAAAACGTTAAGTTGGGATGATCATAATTCCACTATTATAGGCAAAATCTATGGTTCTCTTAGGAATCTATCTATGTCGCAGTGTTTCACTCCTTTGCAAACAAGGTTAATGCTAGTAAGGGCTTTGCTAATTCCAATATTTACATACGGATGTGAAATTTTTTGTTGCAGCAGTGCTTCCATTCGACGTAAGCTCAACGTTGCGTTTAACAATAAAACTCGCTATGTCTATGGATTGAGACGTTTTGACCATATTTCACAATATGCTAAGAACATATTAGGATGCACTCTTGATAAATATCTCGAGTACTGCACAATCAAGTACCTACAAAAAATTATTACCGGCAAACAGCCTCCATATTTATTCGAAAAACTTAAACTTTCACGGTCGAGCCGATCTTTAAGTTCTATTCATGCTATTCATCTTTGGAATGCACTTCCTCTCAGCGTTAGGAGACTTTATGATGCGAATGGTTTTGGGGAAACTCTCTTTCGGCACTTGGCAGGGTAAAACAAGCACATTTTAGTTTTTTTGCATTTTCACAATTACGAGTACTTTAACTTTTTGTTTCTACATATTGTATACTATAAAAATTTTCTACTTATACATTTTTCATTTTCATTTAGCACTGAATTGTATTAATTTTTGAATATTAGTATTACCTATATATACATATCTCATTTATAGCTTAAAGATGATGTAAAGTCTATTATAAATGATGTTACTTAATCAATAATAAATACTAAATACTAAATACTATGCTCCACGAGGAGAAACAGGAACTGACGATTATGATAATGTGTTACTTTGGGATAACGGGTGTTACCAAAATTATTTAATACCACAATGAGATGAAACGAATAACACTGAAACATAAACCAATCTTACCTTCATGAGAGCAATGCTCCAAATAGTCCATTCCAAGCTGCCAAAGGGAACTTCTCGACATAAGACATGAACCAAACTGAAACAGAAGGGATTCTCTCAGTCTGACACCCTCACTGAAATTAAGTTGAACATTAATACAAATTGTAACTAACCACTTTCCATACTTACTTAACTTGTTGCTCTCCAATTAGCTGCAGCTGTTCGCAGTGATACAGCAAATCCGTTAGATGTGTTACAAACCACTGATTGTCGCACATCAACTGAATTGAATGGATTACTTTATGTAAATCATTTTCCATCAAATTAAGAATAACTTTATCCAAATACTTCAAAGAACCATCGTGTGAATGCCCTTTATTTGTGATCCAACGATTGATCCATGAATTAGCTAACGTAGCTAACTGGAAATGCTTGCAAGCAGGTTCTGTATAAAACAGATAGCCTGGAAAATACTCGTACCAATAGTTTGATTCTTTAATTTGTTCGTTCCACGTTCTAGTGTCACCGGTGACTAACTAAAAAGACACAGACGTTATGTTATGATACCACATAAAATCAAGCACTATTACATACTTTAATTATCTGCTCCAGATTGGGCTCAATAGAAATAATATCAGCCGCAAGCTTCCTTTCTGTATCTACTAGCCAATATTGCCATTGTGCACGGAATTTCTGTATGGAAAATCCTCCGTAAAGCTGAAGTCAGAAAAAAAGATATATAGATCTGTTTTAATTTAGATCTTTGTATTTTGACTTACACTAGCAGATGGCATTGCTCTCAGAATCTGCTCTGCCATTTTAAATGCATTACTTTCTGATAAGGGATGTAATTGTAAAATTGCTCGCACAACATCAACCTGTCCCTGTAGAATTAAACCTCTAACCACAGGCCAGAAATCTCCATTATCTACAGCCTCTCTACCCAGCAAGAGGAGATCTGTGGCCATTCGCTCAGCAGCAGGGAAATGGAAACGAATCCAGTCAAGAAGTTGTGGTACAACGAGCAGTGATGGTGATGGATCAATGAAAAAAATCTCAGAAAGATGCCATATACATTCCACGGAGTAAAATATTGTAATGTAATTTTTATATCTATATGAAAAAATAAAATAAAAAAATAAATAAGCTGTGTCTAGGTTTAGGGTAACTTTATTCAGGCTCAGATCAGAGATAACACTGGTCAACACAGATTTTAGAGTCATTATTTTACCTCCTGCAGGGTAGGGAAAATAATAGACCTGGTCTGACACATATTGTTAATAGAATTAACTGAACTTTTAAAAAACAACTATTTGAAAAGAGCAATGGACAAAACAACAAGGGAGTTATTGAACAAATAACTAAAAAATAATTTAAATACAAATCGTACAGTAAGGACAACTGGAAAGTAAATGTTGAATTTTAATTAATTAATTTTAATTTAATTTTCTTAATTTTGGTGGGGCGAAAGCCCCCATTTATTTGGCTTATTACAAGCTACAACTAACTTAAGGCTAGAACTTAAAACTAAAACTTAAAACTAAGACTTAAAGCTAAGGAGAATGGTGAAGGAGTTCGGTTTTGAGGCAGGGAGTGCTGAGGTTAAAATCAAACTGAGTGAGGTTTGAGTTCACTTTTCGCAGCATACGGGAAATTGGTTCATTAGATCCATATGAAGTGCAGTGGGACGGTAAATAGAAAAGACGAGGGCATCGTAAATTTCGTGGGTTGGTATTGAAGAAAAATGAATTATAAAGAGATGCGCAATCGACAGAATCGACGTTGAATATTCTCGATTCTGGTCACATGAACTTGTTGAAAGAGTGACCACGCTTGACTGGCGTATTCAAGGAGGGGGCGCACAAAGGTAATGTAAAGGGATCTGGTCACGTAAGGGTCGGATAATTCTTTGGACCATCGTTTGACAAAGCCAAGTGATGAGTTAGCTTTACGAATTATCTCATCAATATGTGAACGGAAATTTAGTTCCCTATCGTACAATATTCCAAGATCGCGAAGAGATTGAACGATGGATATAGGTTGACCATGGAGAAGGTAAAGGCGGGCGGAGGACACTTGGTGCTTACGTGATAAGGTAGTGGATTGGCATTTGGCGATTTAAGCGATTTTGTAGGCACCAGTTCGAAAAACTATCAAGTTCTTGTTGAAGGAGACAGTAGTCATGTGGTGAAGAGATGGCTTTGAAAAATTTTGTATCATCAGCGTACAGTACAGAGAGATGGAAGAGTGTTTAATAACCCTCTCGACATCGTTTATGGTTAGAATGAATAGAAGGGGACCTAGATGGCTGCCTTGCGGAACACCATAGGTGGCCAATAAAGGATTCGATAAGACGGATCTGAAGCGAACTCTGTAAGAACGGTTTTCCATGTAAGAAGATATCCATTTTAACAATATGGGTTCGAAACCGATGGCAGACAATTTGAAGAGGATTAAGTTATGAGATATCTTATCAAAAGCCTTACTAAAATCAGTTGCAATAACGTCGACTTCTTTGCCATTCTCTAAGGCAGACAGGGCGAAGGACACGAATTCGACTAAATTAGTGGTAGTTGATCTACCTTTCAGAAAACCGTGTTGGGTGGGATAGATAAGAGACTTGCACTGAAAGCTTAAGGCTTCGTATAAGATACATTCGAAAAGTTTGGGTAGATGAGAAAGTTTGGCAATGGGGCGATAGTTTGTTACTTCGTTCTTTGATCCCTTTTTGTGTATGGGGATTATGAAAGAGGTCTTCCAAATCTGAGGGAATTCTCCTAGTGATAGAGACAAACGGAAGAGATGAGAGAGGGGGAGGGAGAGAATGGAAGAGCATTTTTTAAGGAAAATGGCAGGGAGACCATCTGGGCCGGTTGAGAATTCATCATTAAGATTTTGTAGTAGGGTCGTTTATAAGATTTGCTTGCGCGTTAATTAGGTGCCGCTGGTAGAGAGAGTTATAAAGATGATTGAATTGAAGGTACGAACCGAGATAGTTAGAATAGTCCAAAACAGAAATCGTACGAAGAAAATCTGCCCATAAATTGTTTCTCTTGTTACGTAAGGCGCGAAGTTTGCGATTATACCAAGGGGGGATGAAGATAATGTTTTATGACGAGAAAAAGGGGACATAAAGAGAAATATAATTAAACATTTCTCTGTAAAAAATTGTGAGGGCTTCGTTTACGGATAAGTTAGCAAACTCAAAGGAACATCTACTCAGATAGGCATTTATTTTGCGGAAATTATCTTTATGAAAGTAGTAAGAAGTGCGAAATGCAGGAGGTGTAGATTGAAGTGGTGAATTTAGGAAAAGTGAAAGAAGAAGGGGGAGGGAAGATGCTGATGCATACAGAACTGTCACAGAAGAGTTAACAAAACAGAAAATACAGTGTCATTCCTACGAAAACAAAGGTACGAGATCTCTGCGAGTAGTAGCCAGAATTTTATTTCTCATGCGACTAGAAAGAAATCATTCAAAATTTAATCCAGAAAGGATTTCATGCTCTGGAAGCCATGAACATTTTAGAAGAAGAAACGATTAAAGATCCCAATGGGGAATCAATGACATTGTGATACCACATGGGTTTTGGAAGTGGTCTCTAGCCTACTCATTGAACCATTAGGAGCTTCTGATGAAGCGTAGGAGGTCCCTAACGTCTATTTTGTTCAGATCATTTAGGTCGTTGAAACAGAAGGCTCCCGAGTGGATAATCCTTCTTTGGGAGAGAACTGGGCAGGTGCAAAGAAGGTGAAGAATAGCCTCCTACTCCTCCTCGTCCATGCAGCTTCTGCAGAAATCATTTGAGAATACACCAAGCCTTGTTGCATGTTTGCCTATTAAACAGTGTCCAGTGATGACACCTATAACAGCGCTGATATGCAGTCTATTGAAAGAAATCAAATTCTTAGAGCGTTTCAGATCCAGCTTAGGCAATAGCTTTAATTTAAGTTTGCATGTAGCGATCGGCATACCCAGTGAACTTTTGTCTGGAAGGATGGATATTGTTGTTCCACGTTTCACAAGTTCGTCAGTTGTACAATTTCCTGTTCACGTTTTTCTTCAGCCAAGACAAGGCTTCCCTTATTGGCTTTATCTCCACCTGGAACACACCACAGTGGTTTGAGAGACGAAAAGAGAGGTTTAGATTAAGCCTATAAGACAAGACACCACCACCCACCCCGTCGTTAGTTTTTGAACCGTCGGTATAAAAATGTAACGACTTATCTTTCGTGAAACCACCTTCTTCCCAAGGGACGGTAGCTTGGAAGTTTTTGTTAAAATTAGGCGTGGCCATATACTTCCTTGGACCACTGTAAAGTAGCTTTAAAGCGAATAGCTGAGCTAGCTGCCATTTGCTTACCAAAAATGTTGAGGGGTGTTAAATGAAAAAGAGTGTCCACAGCTGCGGAAGGTGTCGTTCGCAGTGCTACGCTAATACGCAGAAAGGAACATTATGAGAGCCTAAAATAACGTAAAGAAATGCAATAATAATAAGTATTGGATTGAAAATCAAAGAGTTTAAAATAGCGGCGTTTTACTGTCCACCCAGGTGTTCCCCAACACGAGAGGATTACGCAGACCTCTTAAATGCTAGCAAACAATTTTATTATTGGTAGTGATTATAATATGAAGCACACCCATCTATCTATCTAGGTTAACAACAACAAAAGGAAAAAAGCTTCTTCAAGCAGGACGCAACTACAGTTGCTAATTCCTTTCCTCGAGATCGCCAACTTTGGCCAACAGATACAAATAAAATACCTGATCTTATTGACTTCTTCCTAGCAAAAGGTGATAAAAGAAGATCATGTTATAGTTAAAGGTAATGACGGTTTGTCGTCAGATCATACATCAGTGATTTTATCACGAAACTCAAGTTCAAACACACAGTAACCCAAGTCTGACAAATATATGAACTAATTGGACCAAATTCAGAGAGAGCCTAGAAAAGTTTATAAACCTGAGATTTCCATTGGAAACAAAACAGCAAATCAACAAAAGCTGATGTCCAACAGGCAGCAGAGGAAAGTACACCTACTACACGAACAGCAAACGAAAAGAAAGGAAATACCCTACTGAAATAAAGGAGTACTAGAAAAGAGAAGAGCTCGCAGAAAGTGTCAAATGACAAGATATCAATCAACAGATATTTGCAAGACTAAGGAAGGAATTTATTTTTTTTGCAATTTCAAGCATCGGGGAAACCTCTAGTAATCCGGAAAAAATTGTGGACATGTTTGCTAACTTTTTCCAAAATACATACAATACCTCAAATTCCGTAAACTTCCATGACAAATATTTCGATTCATTACAAAGTTCTGCTAATGTACAATATCTAGCCTCGTTTTTGAAACGGAAGAAATCTATAATGCTCTCGCCAAATTGGAGGCGAATTCTAAAGTGGATACTTTAGGATTATACCCAATTGTTTTAAGACACTGTGCTAGGTCTCTTTACACACTTCCTATCTTTAAAACTGGTTAAAAAGATCAGGTTGCTATCCCAAAATTGTTAGATAATTTAGTGAATAAAAGACTTCAGGGTATTTTGAAAGGTCACATAAGCGATAAGCCAGCATGGGTTTTGGAAAGGTAGATCCACCTGCTCGAATTTGGTTGAATTTACTAACTTTTGCTTCAGGGCATTCAGCAGAATAAATTTAATTATTCTCTCTAGGAAGTTGAAAGCTTTTGGATTCTATGGGCCATTGCTAAAATGGGTAATATCTTATTTAACCGGCAGAAAACAAAAAGTTGCCATAGGGAAATACTTTTCTAAAGAAATTGTTGTTACTTCCGGTGTTCCAGAAGGAAGTCATTTTGTGCCTTCCCTGTTTCTGCTTTTTGTTAATGATCTGCCCTCAAAATTAAAGTTTTGTCGTTGCCTCCTGTACGCTGATGATGTAAAATTCTTTTCCTGCACTACAAACATAAATGACTGTCATCAATTTCAGCTGGACTTGTATCGCTTTTCACAGTGGTATCGTTTTAACGACTTAATTGTGAATACTGATACATGTGTTTCAATGTCTTTCAGTAGGTTACTGTTGAACATTCAACCAAGTTATTTAATTGATAATAATTTGTTAAAGATTGTAAATGACTTTAAGGATCTGTGGGTAATTTTTGATTCTAAACTAAATTTTGGTGGGCTTCGTGGCGTAGTGGTTAGTGTGTCGGATCACTACGCAAGAGGTTCCAAGTTCGAATCCCAGAAAACACCAAAAAGTTTTTTCACGATCCCACCTCTCGCGAACGTCTGACAAATATCTGAGAGTATTGTTGTCACGAGAAAGCTTCTCAAAACAAATTGCCGTTCTGATACGGCACTAAACTGTAGGTCCCTTCCATTCGTGTGAAAAATATAACGCACACAACACGAGTGGTTGCGAGAAGCTAGGCCCTGGCACTTAAAGAGCTGTTGCGCCAAATATTTATTTTATTTTTTTTAAACTAAATTTTGACCTCCATCAGAATAGATAGAGATTCGCAGAGTCAGACAAGGCTGCATTTTATTACCGCTACTCTTTAATATGTAGTCGGAAGAAATCTTCAAAAATGTAGATGACGCGGTAACAATGGCAAGTAACATAAACGATTCAAACATTATTATGAATAAGCTTAGCGTGGAAAGTAACAAGTACGGGTTAAAAATATATGCAGGTAAAACAAAATTCGCAGTATTAGATAGCTCCTTCGGGTAGGGGTTAGAATGTACCTGAGGTAGACCTGCCTGTCGTAAGAGGCGACTAAAATCCATCCTCCGTATACCGGGCTTAAAGTGTGTACAAAAAATGCAATGAGTAAAACAAAAAGATTTAATACGCCAGATTCTGGGGAAAGCCAATTATTGCAATTAATAAACCCCTTTACAAGAAATTTAAGGGTATCTTGCTCTCCACCATCATGACCGAATGTCTCAGGGAAAAGAAGTCTGCTGAAAGCGCAAGTGCTCGAGAAACGGGACTCAGTGAAATGTAAACGATTTGAGAAGGAAAGCAACAAACCTAGAAACCTATAGACATTTCAATTTGACGAAGTGACAATGGATCGGCTACATCTTAGGTAGTTGCTTTGGGGTGGCCCTTGATGAAATGCACTTAGACCAAAAGTAGGTCCATTGTATTGCCACTAAGAAAGGACGAGTGGTTCACACCGACTACGCTTAGAATCAATTGATTTTCACAATGAAATTTTTAATTTTAACCATGTAGGCGTTATTGAAATCATTAAGATCGTTGAAAAGGTATCCACCTAGTCTAGCATTTCTAATGTTGGCGAGTGAGGGGCCTGTACACAAGAAGTGTGTTACTGTTATTTCTCCCTCCTCATACCGAACCTTTGCGCTTGCCTAACCATCGTAAAGTGCCCTGTAATTACGCTAGTTAGTTTTAAGAGGGTTGCTCTCTTGTGTTTCTGAAGCCCGTTAGACCTCTTTCGATCTAGTATTGGCCACAGCATCCTGGCGGTTTAGATGCTTCCATCTATGGTTCACATTGTCTAAAGCATCAACGTTGATAAGGTACATAGCAAAAGACATTCGCGCCTCTATGTAGGTTATCCTTATGCTGTTTGTACCGGAAGAACGTTGTCGAGCTAATTCATCGGTTTCACAATTCTCCGGAATGTGTCAGGTTGTACTGTTCAGCTATCTCATTGAGATACACGGCTGTCTTTCATTGCCTTAGATCTTAAAGTGCTGGATATTAAGGATAATGATATCAGTCTGTAGCCTAAGTTTAAATATAATTCGGCGGGCGGATAATCGGTGACTCAGGGAATATGACGGTACAGTAATAGGATATCGTCTTTGCCAGTGTGTTGTTCTTTCTATTGTTGGGAGTCTCCCACTATTAATGCTGAGACTATGTCGATTGGCATAAAGTGCAACATGCTTTGGAGTGCCGCTGTTGGAGTGTTGGAGAGTTTTTCAATGCACGTTGTTTTTTCCAATAACTTCAGGAATTCCGATCCAAGTCGGTCCACCGTACTAATGTACCTTTCGTGAGAATCGGCCTAACTACCGAAGTGTACGTTATATTTGTATGCAAGTCCCATGTGAAACCTACCGCGGTTTTGCATAAATATAGGGCAACCAATGATTTCCTGGAACGTTCAGAGATATTTTCTCCCCAGTCCACAAATGATTAGCGCTATTCGAGAGTCTAATAGTTGATCTTCGCAGTTAAGAAGAGGTGAAGAAGCGAATTTTATGTTTCCTAGTGCAAAGGGATAGCTGGATCTTGGTCGGGTTAACACTGAGAACGCAGCAGTTTATCCAATTTGCAGCAAATTGCAGGACATTGGCAAGTGTCTGCGGATACTTGCCTGATACTGAGCATCTGCCTAAGCCACAACTTTGCTACAGTGTTCTTTATTTATAAAAGTTCATAGAGAACTAGGTTCCAGAGCAGAGAGAAAAGCACACCTCCTTAAGGGGTTCCCCGGTGTGCTAGTCTCTTCACAGAGTTGCCTCTAAAGGACACATTGATTACTCTGAGTAGGTGTTCTTGGTTAGCTCCCACTATGTCAAGAAAAGCCACCAAGGTGAGTTATAGCGCAGAATCACACGGAAGTATCGAGAACCTTGGATACGAGTTGATAAGAGTTAGTCTTGCAGAAATACGAACACTATGGCTAGCAGGCGTTGTTGACGCTATATCCCCACACGGTCGAACATTGCCCTGTAGTTATGTTTCCACACAGTCACACGACCACACAGTTACGCACTTCATAGACATAGCCCTCCATTTAAACTTAATTCCACAAACCTTGAGCTTTCTTCTGTGAACTCCAACTGAGCGGCATCCTTAACCTGAAGCTTCTCTAGACACGCACGTATGATGCTACGATACGTTCGCGAGATTTTCAAGTATTCTCCTTTCCTACCGCCTTTGCTTAGATCTTGTAGTGTTACGAAAGTGTTGTTTGCTTCCGCTAAAAGGCTTCTTAAAATTGGATCATCGAAAAGAAACTCCGGCTCCAGGTGATAGATGTTGACATCATCTTTGTTGGCATATTCACTTGGACGATCTTTTGTGGTACTGCGAATTATCTTATATTAGAAAGAAATTCCCTGGCCAGTTTAAAGTAGACTATACCTTGTAATATGTTTGTAAGCAGAAAGAGAAATTTTGCTTCCATTCACGAATTTGCCGGTCAGAGAAATGTCGCATCGTGTGCTTAGTTCATCGACTATTCCCTGCAACAATAAATACTGATTCCTGTTTGATTGAAGTGCAAACAACTTACGAATACTGCGGTTTGATTTTCACCCATTTTTTTTTTAAATTAAAAACATCCAGCACCAATTTGTTTTTGAATTGGAAAAATGTTGGATTGCGCCAGAATAACAAATAAATTGACAGCTCAAATAAAAAATCGCAGCAATTTTACAATTGTGTGCGCGAACGTCAAAAAAGCACTAGTCACATGTGCGGAAGCAATAAACGTGTTCTAGAAAACAAACTAAGCTAGCGCTAACGTTTTTTTGTACGAAAATAAAGCGCCGAACTTCCCATCCTATCCGTTCCGACGCTACCGAAAAAATGAACACTTGACAGCCCATATATTTTATATGGATTCCCAGAAAGTTACACAGAATGAACAGATCGGATCGTAAAGGCCGACATTTGCCGGATAGGTCGGAAGGCGTAACGTATGAATTTATGATTTGTTAGTATAATTGGAGCAAATAAGTTCGTAAAGGGTTTTACAATTTGAATAAGGGAAAAGTTTGCCCACCAATAATAAGCAGAATCCCAAAATATTTTGGAATATGTAGTCTTTACTTCAAAAAATGCGAATTATTATATCTTATTGCAAGGGGACAGACAAAAATATAATAAAAAGTTATCTTTTGGAATCAGACTTTCCCATGCTAAATCTGCCAAAGTCATCCATTGTTACTAAGCAATGTATTACAAAAATTAATTCAAGGTATTAAAGGTTGATTAAAAGCAGCTTCCAAAAAGAACCTAATTTTTATGTGATTGTGATTTAAAATAAAACTGTACTTATAGCTCTTATGGAAATATATGGAAATATAGATTCAGCTGATACTTTAGCATTATCTTTTGTCTCAATTGGAGTTCAAGCCAGTACATGAGCAAATGAACAAAGGCATGTCGCTTAAACATCGAATCCTCTTAACGATGTACAAATTAAAAGACAATGTATCCAATGCTATGATAGCAAATTCATATTCAAAATATCGGAAAAAACTGCAAGAAAATATTTCGCGGATACACTACAGCTTTTAGGAAAGGCGCTGGAATGTTGTATACTTTAGCAAGCAAAAGAAGAAAACCAAAAGATTTTACCAGCATGTTTTGCTAAATTTCCCAATACGGTTACAGTACAGAAATAAAAACTGTTTTGTTTGGATGCATTACCTGCAGAACATGTACTACAAGGGAACAAACACTGTAAAACTCTTAATTGAAGTATCTCCATCAGGATTTATAATTTTTATTAGTCTGCATCTGAGGAAAACATCTGACAAAGCGATTTCTAACCTTACCTAGCAAAGAAATTGAAAGCAGGAGATGCTGTGATTGTAGATAAGGGTTTTATGATTGCTACTGATCTGCAATACTTATGAGTCCAAATGATTCGATCTCAGTTTATGCAACCTGACAGGAAAAAGGAAAATGTTGAAAACAATATTTTGATAGCATCAGCAAGAGTTCATGTCGAAAGACGAATCGCAAGAATTAAAACTTTTAAAATTGGATCCGAAACAGAAACAATATTCAAACTTAGCTTATTTAGATGACATAATCATGGTTGTATGCGTTATTCCAAACATGTAGTTATACAACCATTTTTCATTATTTTTTTCTGTTAACAATAGGTGAAGTAAACTAATTCAATTGAAATGAAAGATATGTTTATTGCATCAAAATTAAATATACTATAATTCATATTCAATAAATAAAATTAAAAAAATAGATATTTTAAGAATATTTCAGTATTAAAAAAAATAATAAATATAAATATAACAAAACATAAGTCTTTCTATAAGGAACAATATTGGTAAATGTTTTCATTTTGTTTAAAACGTAAAAGATTTAAATCAGTGACGACTTCTTTCTCATTAGTGCATATTTTTTTGGGGTCATGTCACATGTTTTTAATATGCACTTCACCATAAGAGCATGC
Source organism: Pocota personata (assembly GCA_963082735.1). NCBI lineage: Eukaryota > Metazoa > Arthropoda > Insecta > Diptera > Syrphidae > Pocota > Pocota personata. Next base: position 54,413,642 of record OY720432.1, on the reverse strand, counting down.
CACCTCACGTCCAATCTTTCCCCAAGTCTGCTTTATATCCGTACAGCTGAGGGGTTCCAAAAAGGGTTCCTAATTATAAAAAAATAAATATTTTATGGATCTATCCAAATTACAAAATATTAGAAGATGCACATTACCTTTGTGTATATAAAAAGCATGCAGCAATGTGTTTGCACTTTTCTCCTATTCCAGCTTTACAGGAATAAAAGAGCTCTAACATAAAAATTTGGATTTTTTAGTTTTATTTCATGTAGCCTCTTGTTTAATTTGGAGGTTTGAACTACATATCCATATACATGATTTGTATATGGAGTAGGGGCCAGGTCAAGGGAGTAAACTCAAACAGCTTCCAACAATTTTTTACCTTCATGAAGTGGTCCTAAAATTGTAAATCGCGTTCCATCATATCGGCTATTGTTGTTATTAATATCGTTGACACTAAGTCAAACGACACATACATATTGTTTACTAAATATGAAACATTATATTGTAGCATAATAATAACTACGCTCCTATGTCTATGCAGCAAATTCCGAAGTGACTTTCCATTCTGGCAGAATTTTGGTTCGAACTGTCCTTTCATTCGAGGTTCGTGTCTGGGACGAAGTCTCCACAGCTCATATCAACGAAAGAGACGAATAATATCAGGGATAAAAGGGAATTATAACTGCAAGAATTATTTCTCTTGTTCCAGTGGTCGAAGAATTTGCTAGAAGTTTCTGGCTATCAGAAACTTCTGCTATATAAGGACAGATGGCGATCAAAAAAGACACAGTTGGTTTAGAACCGTGGCGAAGAGATTGGAAAAGTGATAATGGGCGAAGTTGTAATTTGGTGATAAATTGAAAGTTGAGAGTGAACAAGAAAAAGTAATTAGTTTGGATTTGTGAATTAAGTAATTGAAAGGAGGTAAAGTGATTTGAGAGGAAAGAGACCTTGTAAGAAAAGAATTTGCGAAGAATAGTATAGTGTGAACTTGAATTGTTCTATAGACTAGAAAATAAAGAAATAAATTTCACAGAATATCGTTTTATCTACTCGAGCCGTAGCCAGCATAGTACAATATAATAAAATTGAAACAACACAAGACTTTCCTCAAAGGGCTTTGTTAACATTTTTCAAAGCATTATTTCATTTAAACAAAAGCGTTATATAACTTGAAAAATACTTTTTGTAAAATCACTTATTTCGACGTGATATTTTAATAAAAAATATTTTGCAAATAATGCACTTTGTTAAAAAAAACATTATACCGGCTGACCATCTGCCAAAAATCTATCTCTGTGTTGAATTACATAAAAATTCGACTAAGCTGCGCTGAAATCAATTTCCCTAGTCTCAATCTAACGAGTGAGAGAAGACATGTGAAGCCAGCATAAAGAACTACGGAATGGAATAAACATAATATACCGAATGTATAAAAAAATGCAGTTTTCATGCACGAAATATTCGGCATGATTAAAGAAATGCACTTTTCATTTTTACGTTAACTCACTGAATCTCTCCATCCGGTTTTCAACGGACATTTCGAAGCTATATTTTAATAAAAAATAGTTGGCAAATAGTGCCAGTAATGAATTTATAAGTTTAAAAAGAATATTGCACCTGCTAACCATCTGTCAAAAATCCATCTCTGTGTTGAATTACATAAAAATTCTACCAAGCTGCGATGAAATCAATTTCCCTAGTCTCAATCCAACGAGTGAATTATTTGCATATTTTGTCTTTATATACTACCAGGCTGAAGATGCCTCAGATAAGTTAAACCAGCATAAAGAACTATGGAATGGAATAAACATAATATTCCGAATGTATAAAAAATGCAGTTTTCATGCACGAAATATTCGGCATGATTAAAGAAATGCACTTTTCATTTTTTCGCAAACTCACTGAATCCCTCCATCTGGTTTTCAACGGACATGTCGATATTTTAATAAAAAATAATTGGCAAATAGTGCCAATAATGAATTTATTTGTTTACAAAGAATATTGCACCGGCTGATCATCTGTCAAAAATCTATTTCTGTGTTGAATTACATAAAAATTCTACCAAGCTGCGATGAAATCAATTTCCCTAGTCTCAATTCAACGAGTGAATTATTTGCATATTTTGTCTTTATATACTACCAGGCTGAAGTTGCCGAAACATTATAAAGAACTATGGAATGAAATAAACAGAATATTCCGAATGTATAAAAAAAAAAATGCTGTTTTCATGCACGATATATTCAGCATGTTTAAAGAAACGCACTTTTCATTTTTACGCATACTCACTGAATCCCCCCATCTAGTTTTCAACGGAATTATATACGACAAACAACAGCGACTTCTAAACTGTATAAATCATCGGCCATATTTTTCTACTCCGAAAAAAAATTTCATAAAGAAGAAAAAGTTCACGGAAGGAGCACACACAGAGCTCCGTTGTTACGTGGATAATTAAATTTTCTTTATTTAAACAAAAAAAAAAAAAACTTAATTCATCTAATTGTGTATAAAATAGTGATAAATTGGTCTCCTGTAGAAGTTAACCATAAAACTATTGATTTACCATCCAAAATAGGCAAGTTTTTTTTCCCATATTCCATTAGCGTGTTCATTTTTCCAAAATGTACGAACGTTTCACTGCTTGGCAGACATTTTGTGAATTCGATTTTTTTTTCTTTTTCTTTTGTTGGAAAGCGTGATTCTTATGAAAATGCATAAAATTTCTTTTTTTTGTTTTTTTTTTTTATTACGTCGAGTGGTTGTTTATGGTGAGAGATTTATTCCCTTGGAGTGTGGAATTTTTCTAAGCGTGTTCGTGTTCGTGTTTTTTTTTTTTTTTTTTTTTCTTTTTCTTTTATCCTCACTTGTAGATGGGTTTTTGCGTCCTAAATTTTGTAGTTTTATTAGTAACTACCACATTTGGATGAAAGTAGAAATGCAATTGCAGTGCATTCTGTTGCCGTTGCATAAGCCAAGTTGCAGTGAAAACTTGTCGAGTTTCTCCATGTCTACCATAATTATAGCCGATAAATATATATATATATGTATATGCGTATAGTGTGCTTAGCTTCCAGTTCGATTAATTGTATATCGCCTTTTTCGTTGCAGGCAATGACCAAACAAAAATAATCCACCAGCCAGCCAGCAAAATATCTAAAAATAAAAGCGAGCGAACTCGATTTCGTTATCATTTTGAAGAGGGCTTGGGGGGATTACCACAACTCTTGAAGGAAAGGAAACGATCTCGACTCCAACACAGCAACACAATGGAGTCCGAAATTAAAGAGCAGAAGGAGCAAAAAGTCGCCGAAGAGTATCTATCAAGTTTGGCCGACTTGAATGTGAACAGTAAGCCGCTTATAAATATGCTGACGATTCTAGCCGAGGAGAACATCGAACATGCGTCCGTGATCGTGAAAGTGGTCGAACAGCATATCGCCAAGGTTAATAGAAATAATCGTTTAATAATTTAATGGTAAACATAGTTGTAGTAGCTACGATGATCGGTCGCATTAGAAGCGATTTGAAGATGTATAGTTTTCGATTACGAAAACGAAACGTTTACAAGTTTGTTTTTGTCGTTTGGCCACGCATCAAACAACATTACACCAAGTGACTGTTCGTATCTTATTGTAAAAAAAAAAAAAAAAAAAAACAAGTAAGCATCTGCTATACAGTACCGCTCATAATTATTCGAAGATTGTGCTTTCTAAGAAAAATTGAAAAGACATAAGCTTGATCAAATTTTTTATTTTTATTTATGTAACAAACAAATTAAGACACCAATGTTTGAATCTCGAAGGTTTTTTTTTCTAATCAATAGGACCTCTTTTTGCCTTCATAACAGCTTTACAGATATTCGGCATGTTTTTTAGTAGTTTTTCCAAAGTTATGGCGGATATCTCATTGGAACTTTGCAATAGATTTTCCCTGCGAATAACTCCATTGGAGCACTCATTCTTCATTTCGAGGTTGGGATTTCACATTCCTGCCATATGGCATCTGTCATCCATAGTGACGTAGTTAATTCTTGCCTTGCCATTTTACAATATTGATCGTTTAACCACCACTATAGACCATAGTGGTGGTCTGGAAAAACAAGTTGACGCCGATTTTTCGAACAAAATCTTCAACGATGAGGACAAATTTCTCGCTCGGCGTCTACATAAACAAACTATTGCATCCACCACGGGTGGTGCACGCTGTGGACCGGCGGTGTGATTGAAAACGACGAAGGCGTCACTGTCACAGTGAATTCTCTGCCCTATGGTCAAATGATAACCGACTTTGAGGGTATTGATATGTGAAGGCGATATGTGGTTCCAACAGGACGGGGCTACGTGTAACACAACACAGGCAAATTTGGCTCTATTGCACGAATAGAGGGTCGTATAATTTCGAGATTTGGCGGCATCAATTGGCAACCAAGGTCGTGTGATCTGATCCCGTTGGAATTTTTTGTGTGGGGCTATGCTAAAGATGGTGTCTATGCAGACAATCCCTAAACTTTGGAGCACTTAAAAACAAACATCCGTGAAGTTATGGCCGTCAGAAATGTGCCGAGAAGTGTCATCGAAAATTATCACAAGAATCGAAGTTTGCAAAAACATTTAATCGAAGTTGTATTCCATACATAATGGCATAGTCCAAAATTTAAAACAGTAAATGCCATTGAAATCTTTAATTCTTTTTATTTTAAATCCGAAAACAAAATGAATAACCCTGTACTACCAGGGCTCACATCACGTAATTAAACGTTTGTTTGCTTCATGTAACTCGAACACTATCGTGTCGTCTATCGTTTATTCTTTCTAAAGTTTGAGTGCTACTGACAACAATATCCCTGGTGTGAACATAAAATTTGAGATATGTAAGCAATTGTCAACAATTACTATAGCTGAAACCCCCAAAGTCATTCACTGTCAGCCACCTTGGTCTTGCAGAGTAGCACCTAGTCGTTAATATTAGAGGAATATAAGTGGTTCGGAGCCCACTTTCTAAATTGATTGTGTCCAATAGTTAGCCCTTTTGATAGACTGTTCTCCGCCTGCGTAACACTTCTAATTTGTTTTCGTTTTCATTAGACTTTTAAAACGTTGAGTTCCGTCACAGTGTAATCCGAAAAACGGGTCTCACACGTCCAAACAATTTTTATTGGAGAAACTTGTAGATTATGGGTATGACAAACTGTCTCATTTTTGTATTTGGTTCAAGGTTCCATACGGTGACACATTGGTCTCAATAGCAGACCACGGACCTGTATATGTTCTGTCAGATGTCTAGTTTACGATGGTACTTGGTTTTGTAAATTTCATGAGTCCAATTCGGTTTTACTCAGTTAAATGTTAAATAAACTACTGTGAGACCACCCTGCAAACACGCGGGATAGGTGTCCCAAATTCGTGTGTAGCCACATTGGTCTCATGTGGCACTCAACGTGTTAAAAAGAAAACAAGTCACTATGTCTTTCCAATGGCACCAATGTTCCAACAGCGCCTACATTTTTTTTCGGCTATTTTAGTCAGTTCCGGATGTAAGAGCGCGTACATTTTCCAATATACAAAAAAGGGTCAGCTATCAAATCTAATATACTACTTTGTTTCAAATAATACTTTAAACCGGAATGCATCCTTTCAATGTTTGAGGGTATTGTGGTAACTATGGAAGCAGTCTCTTTGTGAAAACCCCACAAACTCCAGCCAAGGCCCTACTTGCGATTTTCTCATATTAACTTTTGGTTGTGCTGTTTTGCTGACAATAATCTCTTCGTTAGCTGACTTTCCAATATACTGAATGGCTGATTGATCTTTAATACTTTTTTTTTTTTTGAAATCTAGGGTATGATAACAAAATCTGCTCTATGTTCTGAAATCGTTACTCGACGATCATTATACATATGTACCTACATATGTTATATTAGTGGTATTGTCCCGAGTCTTTAAAACTAATTTGAAAAATTTGCTGATACCGCCGTCGCTGGTTTAATGAAGTATTTCCATGCAATAGATTTCCTCTTGAGAGGCATGTTGAATAAAAGTGAAGTGTGTAGCAGTTGAATACAACACAGGGGTTGCCGTGGTGTAGTGGTAACATCATCGCTTATCACGCTGCAGGTTCACGGTTCAAATCCTGATGTCAAGAATTATCTATCATATTTATTTCACATGAAATAAATAAAAAAGTCGGTCAATTGCAAAGCTCATGTCAACTCTACTGCGAAGGCATAAATGCAACTTGACGGTCATGATGACATCAGGGGGACTTAAAAAAGTACTGTGAATCATAAGCAACAAAAACAAAAATGCTGCCCAGTTATCTGGAGTTTACTGAAACTTAATACCACATGAATTTCAAACCGACTACACCAATCTTACTTCCCTCCACTTTCTACAAACGCCAGTGCCCTGAAATAATTTAAGGGTATTCATATCCCCTTTGGCGCGCGCAAATTATAAAAAAAGAAAGAAAAACAGGATTTGCAAAAACGGAGTGAAGTTGGCAACAGAAACTTAAGTGATAGTGATAGCATATTTTTAAAATATTTTTTGCTTCGATGTCTGTATATTGCAAATCGGTTTAATATCGCCCATCCCTAGTACCAAGAAGCAAGCGCGTGTTAATGGAATTTCTTTGCCTTTCATAGAGAGACGAGTAAGGTCTTCAGTTATGAGGAGCTTATGGTGTTAGTTCTCACCACGAAGGCAGATAGTGCTGTTGCTTAAGCCTAACGCATTAAGATGCTTGGCAAAAGTGAAACAGTCCGTAAGAACGCCAAGAAGTTGTCTCGTTTTTTCTACTAAGGAACAGCAAGAATACCAACCGTCAGTGGAAGCCCTGACCGAGGTTCAGGTCCTGAGATGTTGGAGTCTTAGCTTTAGCATCCCGTGTTGCCATGTCATCCTTTTCATCAAACCATCTTCCATATTTTTCACAGGAAGTGTGATCATATTATTAGAGCCACTTGCATAGATGACAGATTTTCTTCAAACTTCATATCTGGGGTCTGGGAAAATGCGACCAAAGGTGCTGAATTTTCGTCGTTGTCTCAAAATTAACGGTACTTTGCTTAAGGTCAATTTCAAAAAAGTGACATTTTAACTGCTCTAACGATTGATCAAAATTCTTGTCTTAGAAAATGTGGACGTTTGCAATGAGACTGCGTACTAAATCGTTCGCTAAAAATAACAAATAACGCTACTTTACTTATTAGCCGACTTTCGAGAATTGGCTATTTAAGGGCATGGCGTTACAATTTGGGCCATGTTAGCCGAAAGATTTTTTTTTTAAGTTTTTAATACATTTTACGAAAATTTAAATTTTCTTAACGATTTCGCCTAAATTTGAAATCTGTACGTGCGACCCAGTCGTGATCCTTATTTTTAACATTTTAATGTAATTAATATTTTGTAATGTACAAATTAAATGAACAATTGCCAATAAAAAATAATTTTAATTTCCCGATGGAAAATCGTTGTAATCAAATATCTTTTTGTAGCTTTCATTGGTCAAATTTTCGTTAATTCTGACCAAATTTCCTTTCGCAGTTCCACGGGATCTTTTGGATCAACAAATTTCAAATTTGCATTCATGAGTCCAAATGCTTTGTGGTTGAGTCTTTATGTTCTTTAGCCCATTTCAGTTGTTTTTGCTTGTTTACTGGTTTAAGAAGCGGTTTTTACTGCACGTTTGAGCTAGGACTGATTGATCTGTCCTAATATGGTCCAGTTCCGAACCAATTCTAGCCAGTTAGTCGGGCCTTCTCGCTTCCTCGGATGGCTCTATTAGCCGGAATCCAACAGATTAACATTATGTTGTATGCTGAGAGCCCGCAACTCGTTCCGACCGTTTTTTATTTGTTTTGATTTTATCACCGTGAATGAGATGGCTTTGATTGCAGTTTTACTGGCTATGTAAATGTCTATATTTTTTCGAGGAGGTGTTAGTGAGGATAGTTTTCGAGAGGCCTCGGTGATTGCTAAGACTTTCAGTTGGAACACACTGCTGTGGTTTGGAAGCTTTATCGATTGGGTGATAGCGAGTTTGCGGACTGGGTACCTTCTGCCGTTTCTGTAAAGTTACTTGTCCATAACTCTTCCTTCCGCCCAGTCGTTTCGTGAGGGGAATTTTGTTTGGAGTAGAGGTTGAAGTCGGGGTATGGTGTTAAGTAAGCACTTTTGGCTGCTACTTTTTTTGTATGCAGGTCAAGTGGTGATAATGTAAGCATCGTTTCCAGGCCTGAACTCGGTGTGGTTTTCATGGCGGTGATAGTGCATATATATGCCAACCCTACTTTCTGGTTTGTGGCTTTTTCAGCTGCTGACCAACCAAGCACCCTTAAGTTTAAATAGCCCAAATGATTGCAATATCCATCCAGAGGATGGTGGCACATTTAGTTCCCCATCTTTTTCCAAATATTCTGTTGCATGCATAGAAAGCGATAAATGCTTTCTTTGGTCTTTTCACTATGTTTGCGTTCCAATTCATTTTGTGGTCTATAATACAGCCGAAGTGTTTTGCTTTATCCGAGATTTAGAGGTATATTCCATTTACCCTTGGGTGCTCGAATAGCGGTACTCGTCTTTTCCTAGTGAAAAAGGACAAACTCCGTTTTTTGTGGGTTGACACTCAATCCGCAACTTTTGACCCAGTTGTTCAGTGTACTCGAAGTTAGGGCCGATTGTAACGAGTTTGATATTTACCTGTGGCCATTATAACTATGTCATCAGCATATACTATTACCTTTTCAACCCCGCTGAACTAGTTTCAGTAAAATTTCATTTGCTACCATGGTCCAAAGTAGTGCGGATAGTACTCCTCCCTCAGGGGTATACATACGGCCAGAGCATGGCCATGGCATGCTCCTAGTTCAGAGATGATGTGTCTCGTTTTTAACATGCATTCCACTCAATCTGAGAATAGTAATTCCATGTTGATAGAATCTAAAGCTTGTTTAAACCTCCCTCGATGTCTAGGAATGCTGCTTTCTTTCTGTCGTTCGTCATCGTCCGGACCGTTTTCACTACCTGTTTCTTCGATTTTCATCCACTCCAATATTTATACGAATTCTTTTTGAAGTGGTTCCTAGAAAGTAATACAAATCCTCCTTTTTAATAAAAATACTTAAAAAAAAAAATCATACCAGGGAAAAGCGGTTAATAAGAAAGACCCTTCAACCACTTTAAATAGGCATGCATTTTTTTTTTTTTTTTGGCAAAAGAAATGGTAATAAACAAATCAATTATTTATGGTTCTAGTGAGAAAGCCGGGAAACATGTATAGTTGGAATAATTATGAGCGGTAATGTACTACACTAAGTTGATTTAACAAAAAAAAAAAAAAAAAAATGTAAAGACAAATACGGCAGTCAAAAAAAGTAATCAATTGTGCGTTACTGGAAATATTTGTAAAAAGAAACTTGAAAAATAGTGGAATTTTCCGTAAAGTTAATGAAGGACATAGAAAAAAAATGTAACAAATAGAAATTTCCATTTACTGAAAAAAATATAAACCTTGTCAGTGTTAATATTCTGACAAAAAAAAACCCACTCTTCACATCTTTATTGTGTATTTATTATCGTTTTATTTAGCGATCATAGTTTTTTTTTTTTTTTTTTTTTTAATTATAAATATTTTACTTAATAGAGACCAACAAATGTCAATGACCTTTTAAATACAGTGTTGTGCAAAACAAAAGCAAAACACGTTCAGTTTAAATATTTTAATGTAACTATATTTCTTTCTAATATACTTTCAATAAAAATAGTAATGCATATTGATGTAGTAATGAAAGAAAAACGAAAAGGGAAAATATTAAAAAAAAGATAACAATAACAAGAAAATCATTCGAAAAACAGGTAAAGCAATAATTCCTTTAACTTTTAAAAGCAACACAATAAAGCCAGCGGTACCTTTTGTATCTTATGTTATAGAGGGTGTGGTGGCTATTTGAGGAATATACCTAGTCATGCCATAAGTTACAAGTCCTAAACGTTATAAAAATTAAACAATAAAACATTTTGGATTAGTGTTTATAAAATCACAAAGTCACAAAGTGACCTCCTTTTGTTTTAACGCAGGCCCTCCAAAGGTGTGGTCACTGTGATACAGCGACACGCATTGTTTCCAGGGGTATGGGTAACGCTGCTGTGGTTAAATCACTTTTGAAGTTCTCAAAATTTCGGTGGTGTCTCTTCCAGGCCATACACTCCAACACTGACCACAAACACTAATCCGAAGGATTCATATCTGGTCTTCCTGAAGGCCAATCCTCGGATTTCATGAGAAGCAATCAGTAGCTGAAACCATACCGATTGATCCTTATTGCGTTTTGTAGTACGAGGGCAAGATGAAAAGTGTTCGGCCTGACAATGAAAGACTGCGATTTTCAGTTAAAAAATGATTTTATTTCTCTTCATAATCTCCCTTGACTTCAACACACTTGGTCCAGCGTTTCTCCAACATCAGTATTCCTTCTCAGAAGTGAGAGTCTGGAAGGCTGTGAAAATACGAGTATTCTTCTACGGCCCTCTCAACTTCTGCATTGGATGCGAAGCGCTTCAAGTTTGGGAACAGATGGAAGTCTGAGGGTGCCAAATCAGGTGAAAAGAGGGGATGGCCGAGCAAATCGTACCCCAAATCCCGCAGTTTTCCCATCGCCAACGCACACTTATGTACAGGTGCATTGTCCTGGTGAAAGATGATTTTTTCTTCTTCAAACCAGCCCTCTTCTCGCGAATTTTGGCATCCAGCTGGTCAAGAAGGTTGGAGTAATATTCGCCTGTAATTGTTCTGCCTTTCTTAAGGTAATCAATTAACGGGATCCCTTTCGCATCCCAAAACACACTGGCCATGACCTTTCCGGCAGATGCGATCGACTTCGCTTTCTTTGGCGCTGAACTACCGGCTTCCACCAACTACTTCGATTGCTGTTTCGTGGTGGTGGACCCATGTCTCATCCATGGTGACAAGTCGCCGCATAAAATCGGTTGGATCCCTATTGAATCGGTTCAAAGATTGCCGCGAAATCGTTTGCGCATTTGCTTTTGATCGGCATTCAGCAAATGCGGCACCCATCTTGCGCAGGGCTTTCGCATCCCTAAGTTTTTGTGCAAGATGTTTCGCACCCTCTCTTCTGATATACGCACAGCCTCAGCTATCTCACCTTCACTCGCCTATCGTCCAATACGATATAATGCACTTTTTCGATGGTTTCGGGTGTGGTTGCGGTTTTTGGTCGTCCTTCACGTGGGTCATCTTCGAGGGACGTGCGACCACGTTTAAATTCAGTTACCCACTTTTTAACGGTTGACATGGAAGAAGTAAACTTTTGTCAACTTTGGATGAATTTCCTTAGAAGGTTAACCCATCCAAAAACGAAGAATTTTATCACCGCACGATACTCAAGTTTATCCATTTTAACAAGAAACACGCAAGACGTTTACTGTAAAAATTCGTGTAAAGAAACTACTTGAGAGAACAAGTTGAAACTTGTCATACGAACTAATAAGAAGTGCACCCAAGCAGGAAACATAAATTTTTGCTGATTGAAACGCTATCTCTGCGTCAGGCCGAGAACTTTTCACCTTACCCTCGTATGTATTCGGAAAAAAAAGTTTTTAATTACTATTTTAAATGTTATCTTCATACGTAATGTGGCATATACTCGTAAATACATATATGAGTAGGTCTGTAGCCCATATTTATTCAATAAAACCACTTTTAGCATCGATAACAGCCTCAATTCTTGTCAAGGAATGTGAGCATGCCGAAATTAAATGGTCCTTCTTGATGTTGGCATTCACTTGTGGCAATGGCATCCTTTAGAGCTCGGATGGTATTTTGAGTGCACAAAGAAATCCAACGAATTAAGGTTTGGTAAGATAGGTGTGATCGTGCAAATTGATCGCCATCCATTCTTGAGTCGTCGCTGTTTATCATCTCTCTATCCAGGGCTCAGCTGCCTTTAGCACTTCGATGTGTCCAGCATAATTCACTCGAAAACCTTGTGGTATAACATGACCTTTATTGTTCACTACTCCAAGGACCATCATACTGGCAGGAAACTTGGTGTGCATCACGGGGGGAACATCTATTGACCTTCTGGTCTTGGTGGAAATTTTGTTCATGGGTAAAAAACTAAAGAAGGCCTGGATCTTCCGGCTGCCTTCACTTGTTGAGGAGCCTAACTCATGCAATTTTGCCATTGCGACTGCGGACTTGTGCGCCAGTGCGTTGTCCTGGCGAAAAAGAACTTTTTTCTTCGCCAAGTGCGGCCGTTTTTGCTTCAAATCGGCTTGGAATCTACCCAGCATCTGCGTAATATGCGCCGGTGATCGTTTTACCCTTTTCAAGGTAATCGATGTGAATAACACCGCGCGCATCCCAAAAAACTGTTGCCATGACCTTGTTTGCTGATAAACCCGCCTTGGCCTTCTTCGGCCTCGATTCACCAGGAGAAGTCCATTGTTTTGACTGCTCCTTGGTTTCTGGTGTGTTGTGGTGAATCCAGGTTTCATCCACGATTACGAAACGGCGCAAAAACTCAGCCGAATTTTTCTGGAACATCGCCAAACACACCTTTGCAATTGTCAAACGAATGCGTTTGTTGTCGATTGTGAGCAAACGCGGCACCCATCTTGCGAAAAGCTTTTTCATGTCGAAATATTTATGTAAAATCGAAATCACTGAGCCATGGGATAAGCCTGTGGCCTCTTCAAGCTCGCGCACTTTCACTCACCGATCGTCCATTATCAAACCATGGATTTTGTCGACCATTTCTGGTGTGGTGACCTCAATTGGGCGACCAGAACGTTCGGCGTCTCTTGTGCCTGAACGGCCGCACCGAAATTGAGTAAACCAGTGGTGAATGGTTCCAATCGATGGTGAAGAGTCCCCATAATATTTGTCAAGCTTTTGTTTGGTTTGCGTGATAGTTTTTTTCTCCCAAAAAATAGTGTTTAATGAGCACTCTAAATTCACTTTTTTCCATTTTAACGAAAATGCTAGTAGGCTTTTATATATAATGGCTGCCACAACAAAACTATTTGACAGATCTGTCTGAAAATTTGGGTGCGTTCTTTTGAAAGATGATTCTTTACAAAAAAAAAATTAAATTTAAGGTGACAACACAATTTGTGTTAATTTTCAGGGACTTATTGACCCACCCTCGTATATCTGAGGTTCATGAACCCCAACGCGAATTATTCACTCAGGCACTTGAAGGTCCCTTACAATTGACATCATCGACGTTCCAGGGGCCTGGTGAATACGATGTTGAACTTGATTAACAAGTTTCGGGCCTCTCTTGGTGTCCGAACGTGTGAATGCTTTTACGTTTCGATACAGGCGAAACATAGCCGCCAGAAGCCTCCCAATTCGTTGCGAACCTTATAAATGAATCATCGAGCGACTTTCGAAAATCACGATATTTCGAGATGACTGGTCTGCACATATGGCAAAAATCACGGCGTGTCTTTTTATTTCGTGTGCTAGGTACTCGTAGTTCTTTGACATGTACCCGGGAAAAACTTAAACGTCTGCTATCAACGCGATCAACTTTACGACTGAACAAAGAAGACATGTCCTCAAATAGCTTCTGCACCCTATATGTGCACATACAGGCATTGAATCATTGATCATTTAAACTGATATCTTTGTACTGAGTGGAGTTCTAATTATGGGTCCAAGTAAATTTACTGATCATATTAGACTTTTTTAAAAGTAGTCTCAGGATAATTTTTCCCGATTAATTGAAAAGTACAAAACCACGTTAAATTAAAGAACATTGCATTCGGGAGACCGGGCTGAAGAATTTGTGACTTTATTAAAAAAAATGTCTTTCCTTACTGCTCAACAAATTGTCACTGCACTTAGTTTAAGCCTTCATCCAAGTACAAGTACGAAGACGTGATATTGAAAACGATTTGAAAAATTACAGGCCAGCGAAAAAGCCACTTACAAAAGAAATCCTTTTTAAATGGATCAATCATTGGCAGCGTTATGGTGTCGACACGCTTCCCAGTCTATAGTGTTGGTCTCTTTTATGAGGTTGAGGGGTCAATGGATCGTTTTGGGTATAACAATATTTTGCAAAGGCTATTAATGGTTAATGATCAGTGGATTGGTGTTTCAGTACTAAAACGATCTGAAACACACATCAAAACTGGTAAAGGATTAATTGAAAGGCAATGGAGTTCAAGTTCTTGGAATTCTTTTTGGACCGCTCAAACGACGAATTGCAGGCGAGCGTTTCAGAACTAAGCCAGAGTTGTTGGTAGCGCATTAAGAAATTAATGAGAAAAATACTTGTGTGTTCTTGAAATAATCGATGTCACACAGATGTGCTAAAGTTATTGAAATAGAGCCTCTTACATTTATTGCTTTAGTTGTGCACACTGTCATACATGTATTACATTTATCTGTTTTTTTCTTTTATAACTACGTTTTGTTTTTCTTTCATTAATACGTAAATATGCATTATTAATTTTATTGAAACTACATTAGAAATAAAGATAGTTACACTAAAGTATTTAAATTGAATTTGTTGCTTTTGTTTTGCATAACAATGTACGTTTACAAGGGCGAGCGACTCATCCAGGAGCTATTGCAATAATAGAGTACTTCCTCGATAATTCGAACTAATAGTCGGAGAGCTAGTGAACGTTTTTCTCAAAGCATTTAGACAAGGCCAATTCAAGTTTTTTTATTGTTGCACCAGAGTTGGTAATCACGGAAGTCGACGTCTGGCAGCTTTCTAGTGGTGCGTTGGGCCATAATCCGCTCCTAAATACAACAAAATTTCAAAGGTACTTTTCAGAAAGTTTTAAATATCTTCTGGATATAAAAAAAAGTTTTTTTTCAATAAATTTGTTTGCAATCGAAAAATTATCTAAACAAAATATAAAAGGTGGCGCAAAAGTCCTTACTCGATTTCCTAAGGCAGTAACTTTGTTTGTAAATAAGAAAGAATTGGTTCTATTTGTTGATTATGTTTATTTAGACATTTAAATTTGTTTCCATTAAGTCGTGAAGATAATGTAGGTCAAGTGGCCGCCGCCAGAGTTGATGCATATTTGGGGTCGTTCCACATCATTTTCCATGACTTCTCTCAAAATTTCTAACGATAAATTCTCCACTTCTATCCAGTTGCATTCCTCGCCATCAAAATTTCACCCGCAATACGCGTCATGCTTCGAATGCACATCAGTTCAGCCTTAAGCCCGACTTCGGCCGTACTATCAAATATAGGGATTTGTTTATAAGCCGGACGACACGAATGTGGAATGATCTACCAGGCTTTGTATTTCCCCATCACTACAACCTTCAAACATTTAACGCCAACGTGCACACACTCCACTCTTCGTCTTCCTAATTTCCTAAACGCCCGTGCCCTGAAATAATTTAAGGGTATTCATATTCCCATTGGCGTGCGCAAATTATAAAAAAAAAAATTCACTAGCTCTTAGACTAAAAGAGACCTACTCCAATTCGAACCACGAGGGACTCAAATTATTGAATACTTTTCTCGGGGCCATAGGGTAGAGTTGTCGGTTCTCAGCCCCTTAACGAAAATTCTGTAAAAAAAATTATCTTAAATAAACATGTTCTGCATTTCACTGGTGAATTTCGATGGTGAAAATGTTCTGTATTTCGATCTCGTTGTCTTTGGGTTGTGAATTTCTGTCGGTGTAATTGAAAGAAATAGCGAAAATTCGAGTTAATTTGTATTTGTTTTGCTAGCAAATAGTTTTTAAAAGGGAAAATATTAAACTCAGGAAGTCCTGATTATGATAAATCTGACATATTTTGGATTCCAAGACATATAAAATTTCATAAATCACTTCGCTTAGCTTAATGTGGGCGATGGTTTATAAACAAATCTTTAAATCTCTTCCAAACGACCATTGGTAACTTTCTTCAGCCATGAAGCAAAGCATTGCTGCAAGTATTCAATCTAATGCTTTCAAATTCCAAATTTAATTTGTTTATTCGCCGCGATTATTGACATTTCACAATTAAATTCGAAATACTCGAAAGTGAATTCGAAAAATATGAAATGGATGGAAATGCAGAACATGCAATTTAAATTCGATTTAGACTGAAATCCAGAACATGGATGAAAATGTTAGTGTTCAGATGTTTTAAAGAAATTTTTTCAGTAATTTATTATGCATTCAATTTTCTATTGCAATAAATACCTAAATATCCTTAATTTTTATAATATTTCTAGTTATTATATCCTACCCCATAGGGTATATTAATTTTGATACATAGTTTGTAACATAAAGAAATAATTAGGTTAGACCCTCAAAAAGTTTATATGTACATACATATGTCGATCTAGCCATGCCCGTCTGTTCGTATTTCACCACTTTTTGGGTCTTATATTTTGAGCTAGGAACATTAAATTTCATATATAAGCTTTATAGAATCAGAAGCAGTACAAATGTAAACCTTTTTTGAAATCCGCCCACAGACACGCCCACTTTTCAAGAAATGTTTTTCTCAATATTTTTGCTAGAAACTGAAAAATATAGTCTAGGTAAGATATTCTACATAGCCACGACCACTTCTTGAGGCTGTTTTCTTAAAAAAACGATTGCTTTCTCAAAGCTATTTACGGTGATGGCTTATTGTGAATATTTTATCAGAATCTGTGAATTTCGGTTATAAATTTTGGCAGCCCCGCCCACTTCTGCTTCAGTTTTTTGATAAAATGCCTTGGAAATCGTGGATATATCTTCGGAATAGAAAGATATTGATGGATGTTTTTTTTTTTTAAATTCGAAACGCCGCACCCACTTTATTAGGGGTGGGTTAGTAGATAGGATAGAGTATCATACGATCCCCTTCGGACGGATTGTAACTTTCGTGTGTTTTTTTTTCCATTTTTTTACTACTATTCTTAGCCGCTATAAGCCAAAACCAACATTTTAAAATTCAAATTATATATTTTAGTTGAAATGTTGAACATTTTAAAGCTTAGGACACAAATTCAACAAATAAATTTAGAGAAAATCTGTTAACAACAAAAGATATAGGGTGAAGTTTTTGAAATGTTAACCTCATTTGTTTCCAAAACGGTAAGAGATACTCGTAGTACCTACATATATAGCACTTATGAGCGAAGCTGTAGGGGACAATTGCTTGGAGTTGTTTGCTGACTTATAGTATACCTGTATTTAATAGACAATTGAAGACATGTAATCATACGTAGACGCAACCGTTAGGGAGATGTCAAAGTAAGGTTAGGATTTTGCAAAAAGGTTAACCTCGTTATTCCCGAAAATACTTATAAGCGGATATGTAGGGTAAGTTGGTTAGTGACATCAAAATTCCTTGGCTGAAAATGGACCAAACATACATTTTTTGTATGTGAATGTATACTTTTCGGATTGCAACTGAGTAATACAGAGTTAATATATGTATTTTTGAAAAACCCGATAGGTAACTAGATAAACGAGAAAGTTTTAAAATTAATGAATAAATATTTTGGCGCTAATAGCGCCCGGCCTAGCATTTCGCAGACATTCGTCCTGTGCGTCACACGAATGGGAGGGATCTACAGCTAATCTCGTTAGGGTAATTCATCCCAGATTTTTAATCGAGATTGAAAATTATCATGAAATCAATATGTGCCCCTATAACATAGACAAATTATAACCATTTCAAACAAAAAATATGAATTTACCTAAAATGACAATAATATTAATCCATATACACTGTCGGACAAAATAAAGTGCAAACCTAAACTTAGAAGCATTTATTACTTTTTAAAGAGTTAGTACGTTTATTTTTGAACTTGTTTTAATTTATAATCTTGTTATTTACAATTGTTTTACTATATGTTGAACAAGTGAAGCAACTGTATTGGATTATTTGCAAAACTCAGTCGAAAAAAAAAAAAAAATATAACCCAATATTTAAAGAAAAGAAAATGAATGAAAGAAGACAAAATAAAGTGCAAATTCAAAAAAGTAACAAAAACACATCAAATATTCAAAATTCAGCTTTCAAAATGAAAAAAACTTAATAGCTAGTGGCTCCTTGTTTATTCTGAATTACTGCCGCAAGACGCTTGGGCTGGATACCAGATTTTTCAGCGTGCCGCCTGAAATTTTCTTCCATTCATTTTGATGAAGGCTTTCCCAATAAGAGGATAAGATTCGACGCTTATCTAATGAAATCTTCTCATCCAAAATGGACCAATGGTGCTCAATTGGGTTAATGTCTAGGGATTGAGGTGGCCAGCTTTGCTCGTATGCTTTGGGTCGTTATCTTGTTGAAAAATATAACTTCCCAAAGACATTCTAGAGGTAGAAGAAGCTAAATTTTCTCTGATAATGTTAACAAAAGTTTGACCTGTCATTTTGGTATCGATTTTGACCAGATTTCCAACGCCGCTAATGGAGAAACAACCCCAGACCATTACTGACCCTCCTCCGTGTTTTACAGTTTTCTGTATGAACCTTTGGCTCAGTCTTTCAGAGGGTCTGCACCAAACTCGCTTTCTGTTTTTGGGATTTTTTAGCTCAAATTTGACTCATCGGACCAAATTATACTTCGCCAGAATGTTTGCGGCTTTAATAAATACTTTTTTGCGAAGACTAGGCGTTTTTGGATGTTGACTGTATGAAGCATAGGCTTTTCCTTTGCAAAAAAGTTGTTTAATCCTCTTTCTTGGAGTCACCTTTGCATTGTTCTTGGTGTTATACTTAATTGTTAATCTTCTTTAATACCCCTTACCGAAGAAAATGAGTTTTTCCTGGCCTCAGTTTTGATTCGTTGGTCTTCGGTTGCTGTGGGCTTCCGCTTCTTTCCTCAACTGATAGTAAATAGACAAAAGTAATTAACGGTTAATTTTTACGAAATGGTTAACACATGTGTAGGTGGGTGACATCAGTACAAATGAATTGAGCCATTAATGCTTTTTGCTTTTAACTAACAGGACTTTGAAAATGACTCGACTGCTTTTGCACTTTATTTTGTATATGTATATTATGTACCTACATACATAGAGTTGCGTGCACGTAATTAGAAATGTAACCGCATTTCTTATTTTCAAAACTCCTGTCTTTTCACAATATCCTTTCCAAAATGTTTGTTTTTAATGCTCACGACTGCCAACCTTATGGAAAATCATGTCATTGACATGTAGTACAGTTGCTTTCTTACAGCAACCTAAATATGGGGAAGTGAGCTAAACAGATCGTGCACGTAATTAGAAACGAACTATAAAAAAATATTTTTCATTTCAAGTTTTTAAATAACTTAAAAGGTTTCATTCACTACTTGCAAGTAAGAGTTTTTGTATTTCCTCATTCAAAATATTGAATTGATGTTATTTTTTAAGTTTTGCGCAATGGAAAACAAAAACAAATCTTGCAATGCAAAAACTCGCAACCTTATTGTCGTCTATCATGAAAAAAGGCATTTAATGCAGTCCAATATTTTAAGAAAAATTTATCAGTTAAAAAGACCCCACGCAAACCTAGAGCAAGGTTAACAACTGGGCGAGAAGATACTTTGATTGTTCGCCAAAGCAAAAAATACCGTAACTCAACAGCAAGAGAAATTCGTGCAGAAGTTTACGGCGGATCTGAGAGTGGACCATCTGTTGGCACAATTAATCGTAAGTTGGACAAAGCAGAACTCTTTGAACGCATAGCCAGGAAGAAGTCGTTGTTGATTGAGCGAAGCCGGAAAAAGCGTTTAGACTTTACCATAAATATATGCTCTAAGATAAACAGCATTTCATCTGAGTTTGATCCAAGTTACACGGTGATGGTACTATTATGATACGGGATGCTATATCTTAACGCGGCGTTGGTCCAATTCACAAAATTGAAGGGCTTTTAGAGGAATGCCTGTCGGTAATTTTAAAGTTTCAACTACATAAAGACAATAGTATTACATCATTGGACTGACCCTCGTGTAGCCCGGATCAAAATCCTATTGAGAACTTGTGCCGGTATTACAGAAGGAAGATGAGACAACAGGGAAATCAGAAATCTTCACAGTCTTTATTAAGAGACCAAAGGAATTTGGGAGTCCATTTCAAAGTCATTACGTGAAGATTTAATAGAATATTACAGGTATTTCTAATTACATGCACGATCTGTTTTTACGATTTTTCCTAATTTAGCTGTGGTATCGAAATAATTTGACGACTAAACAACCGTTTTAAGAATTTCAATACATGTTTACATAAAAAAAAAAAAAAAAACAGTAGACTAGGGGTTAAAACGCAAGCACTATGACTTCCGCAATTCAAGTATCAGCAGCGTACATGCAAGTTACTGTATGTATGTACGTATAGCGGTCCATGGCGTCTTAGAATTCCCTAAAAATGTTTTATTTGTAGAAAAGAGACAAGTCTTAGGATAGACGCCAACTGTGACACTTTAGCATAGCGTTTAAAAATAAAATCGCGACACGATTGTCGATTCGATTTGAAAACGAATGTGCATCACGGATTGAAATGTAGATGCGCGCATTGCGGCAGCGCGGAGTGAATCTGCGAACCTGTTTTAGAAATCGAATACACACAAACGAATACACAGCAACCCTCTCTTCATGAATCTACACTTCAGTGTGCTTCAACTTCAACTTGTTTATTATCAGTTTACCTGCGATAGACCTTTTTGACTAAAGAATTAACACTAACGCAGTTAGAAGAAAGAATGGGTGTTAAACATTTATTAGAAGGCGATCTACTTGATGTATGTAGGCACTGTAATGGTGACTACACCCTGAAATATTAAATTTGTGGATCAAATTCCTTTGAGTGACCGCCGATTAAAAGTAAAAGAAATAGTCTAAGTTTCTAAAACAAGTGTCCTTCGTATCCTTCATGAGCATTTAAGGACAAATAAAATTAGTATAAGACGGATACCACCGAGACTTCTCAGTGCAATTAAAAAACAGCGACGTCAACTTTAGGAGCTTTGTAGTGACGACCAGAAGGAAGTTATTGAATTAGATTGTTAAATGTGACGAAAGTATAAAGTTTGAGTGGCACCGGAAAATAGAACCAGGTCTAAAAAGAAGCAAGGGTGATTTAAAGCACCAAAAAGCTTATGGCTACAATTGTGTAGACTGTGAGGGAATCCTATTACTCGGATTTACAACTAAGGCAGAAAATCGTTAATAAGCTCGGCCAAAGTTTCTGCTTATTACACGACAATCCACAGAACAGAAATAGAGGAAAGGAATTTAACACCGATAACAAGTTTTCGTAGTAAAGATTCGAAGTACTTTATAGCGACATACTATATGTAGATACTTTAACTAAAAAAATTTGGAAGAGGTGTTGCTATACAGAGAGACTATTTGTGTATTGAGAAATAATATTAATTTGTTTTCTTCCAATCTTTTCTATGTTACTAAGAATACATGGACCGATCTACGTACATATGTGCACATTCGGTTGCAAAAATCGAAGCAGGTTGTGTTTTAGGTGAGTGAGTGCCATCTTAAAGAAAGATTGGGAAGGCGAAACTGTATTCGCGTTTGAATCAATCAGTTTAGATTAAATTCCTCACAAAAAATAGAAAAAAGAGAACATCATATCCAATTGTTCGAGGTCTTTTTCTGCTAATTGCAGAAGCGCGAGACTTTCCTAAGCTCCTACGATTAGTCCATGGCAGATGGGATTTTCCGTTTCCTTTTAGGTCGAATCAAGAAAGTTTCGCCGACACCTCCGCATAGCGCTTCCAACAGTTGGAAGTCCAGCTTCTATTAGCACGTTCTTAATATTTTCCCTATGTTTAGCAAACTTTCAATTCATCCAAAGTTGTATTAAGAAGAAAACTACTAAATTCACTACAAATTGTAGGTTTTTATACCTGTGTTTTTATTTCCTCTTTGTATTTGTAAAATGTTATCAAACTGTGGTCATCGTATAAATAATGTGGGTTTTCGATACAATCGAATATTCTCTCTATGCTTTCGAAATAAAATTGTCCGCGTGGCTTTTTTTTAAATTTTAATATCTATTAGACAACTTTTCATCATTTGATGTTTTGAATTTAAACCGAATAAAGTAGCATGTTCGCAATTTTTGGCTTTGGGAATATCGTAAAAGCCTTTATGCAGCGAAAGTTGCACGTGAATTGTGTGAAACAGGCATGTCATAAGTTATAATATTTCGAGTAGGAAATTATGGGCTCAAAGATAGATATTGACCACACATGAAGGCCAGTTGACCTGTTTAGCACCCTGGACGAAAACCGAGAAGCTGAATGCTTTCAATTCCACAGTGCACAGACACTTAAAAGCACTTGGTAAAGTGTTTAAGTTCGTGAAATGGGTACCGGACGATTTAGGTGAAAGAAAGCTGCAGTTTTTCGTTGCTTTCTTGTTTAAATTTTTATTCGTTCCTCAAAAGGATTCTGACTGTTCTGGCATAGAAAAGATACTGAAATTTTAATAAGGGACACGAAGACCTGCATTATTATGGGATGACCTGATAGATTAAAATTAATGCAGACAATTGCAGTTTTGTCCAGAATACAGAATAAAAATATGAACAACTAAAACCGCACTATCACGGCAAGGATATTTATTCTCAATTTTTTTCTTTTTTTTTTTTTTGTTGCATTTTAACACGTAATACAGGTCCATCCAGATATAAAATTACCAATTCTATATTTAATCGATTCAATTGTGAAAAATGTTAAAAACACATACATTCCGCTCTTCAGCCAATGTATTGTGAATATCTTTTGTGGAGTATTTGAACAGGTATAGTATTTATTATCAATTTATTTTAATTTGAAAAGCAGTACTCAAAACGTAGTTCTCAAATCTGAAGGTAAGCGAAAAAATTCGTGAGCGAATGTACACCCTACGTCAGACATGGAATGAAGTTTTCACCGCACAGAAATTGTACACTTTAGATGTTAAAGTTAATTGCATGGATAGGAATTGGCCGATAACAGCAAAGGTTACCAAATCACCTTCCATTCACGTTAATCCGAATTTTTTAAAGAAGGTAACAATGGCAGGTCATAGGGAACTATGGATGTAAATTAATTATTTTTGATTGCAGAATGAGATGGAGGCAACGCTTCGCGTGAAAACCCGAGAACTCTTGGAGCTGGAAAAACGCAAACTAGAATTGGAATTAGAAGCTACCAAGAAACTACTGCAAGAACAAGAGAAGCAGTTATCTAAACAGACGGAGAGTGTCAAAGTGGCACCAGAACATCCACCCCAGATTCGTCATCCATCTATAGGGGCAATGCAGGGATCAATGCATCATGCTGGTGCTCGTGGTATGAGTATGTATCATAATTACCGTAATGCTGGACCAAGACAACCGCCACCAAACATGATGAATGTAAATATGCAACAGGTGAGAAAAATTACTTTTTATATACATTTATAAAGTTTCATCTTGCGGGAACTTTCAAAGCAACCTCCGTATATTAAAACTAGGTTCTAAAACGAATTAGAAACATAGTGTTACTGTGTTTAATTGGATATGGCAGAGTACGCGTAGGTACTTTTTGCAACACGCAAATACATTAGCCTACGAGGAAATATATTTCGCCAGTAACACTTAGCGAAACTTTTGCGCCAGATGGATTAGCTTTATTTTTAAGCTTTTGTCATCGTCCACTAGATTGGATTTGAAGTAGGTTTTTGGTATTATGCATTCCATCATATACACCCTGCGTAGAGAAGTACTTTACATACGAGAGGCGGCTGATAAGTTCGCGGCCTAAGGCATTAAGTGAAAGAAGAAATCCGATTAAAAAATTTATTTCTCAATATAATCTCCCTCGAGTGAAATGCATTTCTCACATCGGGCATATGTGCGAGGGCAAGGTGAAAAGTTCTCGGCCTGACAATGAAAGACTGCGATTTTCAGTTAAAAAATGATTTTATTTCTCTACATAATCTCCCTTGACTTCAACACACTTGGTCCAGCGTTTTGTGGCCGAAACAGCGGGGGGTGGCCGAACAAGTCGTCCCCGCACAAAATCGGTCGGATCCCTATTGAATCGGTCCAAAGATTGCCGTGAAAATCGTTGCTGTATCCTCCCTAAGTTTTTGTGCAAGATGTTTCGCACCCTCTCTTCCGATATACACACAGCCTCAACTAACTCACTCACCTTCACTCGCCTACGTTCAACACGATATCATGCACTTTTTTGATGGTTTCGGGTGTGGTTGTGGTTTTTGGCCGTCCTTCACGTGGGTCATCTTCGAGGGACGTTCGACCACGTTTAAATTCAGCTACCCACTTTTTAATGGTTGACATTGAAGGAGCAGAGTCCCCGTAAACTTTTGTCATGAATTTCCTTCGGGGTTAACCCATCCAAAGCGAAGAATTTTATCACTGCACGATACTCAAGTTTATCCATTTTAACGAAAAACACACAAGACGTCTACTGCAAAAATTCGTGTAAAGAAACTACTTGAGAGAACAAGTTGAAACTTGTCATACGAACTAATAAGAAGTGCACCCAGGCAGGAAACATAAATTTTTGCTGATTGGAACGCTGTCTCTGCGTCAGGCCGAGAACTTTTCACCTTGCCCCCGTACAGTGCCTTAATACCACCGAAAAAATATTCTCTTTGTTTGCCTTCAAAATGACTTTCTACGGTCGCCTTGATCTCGTTCTCATCTGCAAATCTCCGGCCGCGTAACTGGGCTGTAGGGTGGGTGGTCTATCGTTGAAATATGTGTGTCTTTTAAGGCGTGTCTCGAAACCCGCGCCGTGTGAACAGGCGCGTTATCCTGCAAAAACAACACTCCGTGCCTGAGTTTCCAATGTCGCTTCAGTACCACCGCTTCACATACCTTAGTCAATAAATTTCCGTAATATTGACCATTCATCGTAGTCCCTTTTGGCAGGTAATCAATAAGCAAAACACATTCGCTGTCCCAAAAAAGAGTCGCCATAAGCTTCGAAGCCGACTTTTCCACCTTGAATTTCTTCAACGGCCTCTCCCCTTTTTCAATCCACTCCATAGACTCTTGTTTGGACTCCGGATCGTATTGGCGAACCCAAGTCTCATCTACAGTTACGATTCGGTTCAGTTACGAGTCGTCGTTGCTTGTCGAATGGCGTAAGCATTTTCGGTACCCAGCGAGCACAAATTTTTTTCATGTTTAAGTGCCCGTGCAAAATTCCTCCAATCTGTTCTTTGTTGATGTGCAACTCGTCCGTTATCTGCCACGTTTTTATTCTTCGGTCGGCCAGAACTAATTTTTCAGTTTTATTCAGTGACCACTGACAGAGGACGCATTGGACGGGGATCGTCTTTACAACTCTCTCGCCCTTGTTGAAATAAGCGAGCCCATTTTTTGACCATGGTATACGAAGGCCCAGAATCCTGAAGAGTCGATGACACGTCTTCGAAAATTTCTTAGGCAATTTTTCTTTTCCTACCACAAATAATAAAAAAATTAGATTATTGTTGAAACGAGGTGATATTTATACTACTAAAGAGTGCTGTAGTTAGTGTTATCGCTAATGAGAAGGTGACTCGTTGTAGAGTATATCAGGCCGCGAACTTATCAGCCACCCCTCGTACGTATACTGCCGTACATAGGCATTCTATAGATCAGCTTCTTAATAGTTTCCAATGTTATTGATCTCCATGCTACTTGAAGGATCCCCCAAAGTTTTCTTTCGGTGTTGGACACTGTTGTCGAAGCTTTCTTTCAAGTTCGTCCCAAAGCAGCTCTTTTGGATTGAGGTCGTCTGATTGAGCAGGTCAATTCTTCTTGGAAGAATTTTTCGGATCATTATCTTGCATCAATGTGAATCTAGGGCTTATTCATCGCAAAACCAATGGTAAGGTGTGTTCCTCTAATATTTGACTGTACTTCTCCTTATTCATGATTCCATCGATATGGATGAGGACTCCAACACCGGCGGAAGAGAAACATCCTCAGACCGTTATTGAACCCCCGCCATGCCTGATTGTTGGGAGCACACAGCTAGTAAGCATCTTTACTTCAGCAGACCGCCGAACGTAAATTCTCTTTTTGTTTTCCAAAATCTTAAAATTTGGATTATCCATTCATAAGACTCTCAACCAGTCGGTTGATGTCAAATCCTGGTGCTCTCTTCTCCTATCTGGCCGTTTGACTTTGGTTTGGGGTCGTAGCAAAGGTTTTCGTATTGCTACTCGACCGTGAAGGCTTGCGGCAGCTAAACGCCTTTTTGTCGCTGTTACTGATCTTTGAGTGCGAATAAAAGTCGAAAAAGAAAAAAAGAATTGACATTTCTGTCCCCTGAGGGTAGGTGGAATTCTTCTAAAGCGCATGCTCATAGTAGTGTGAGATTTTTACTCACTAAAACAACACCTCTCCCTTCAACACAAACTTGTTACCACACCTAGGTTTTATCAAGCAGTTTTTCTTTCACACGTTTCATTGAAGAAAGCTACTTTATTATCAGGCTAAGTCGAAAGGTTTGATTGTCTGTAGACGGCGCAATAAATGTCTTTCATCCAGAATTTCAAAAATTGCATTTGCATTGTTGATGTGTCCCTGTAATCGATTTTTATGCTTTCGCGCACAGTTCTTGATTATATCTTCGATTGTAGCAATGCCAAGATCTACCACAATGCATTGATTATTTCTCTTAGCACTTTATTTTCAAAAGTTTTTAAGATATTGATATTACTTTTTTGGTACAACCCCAGAGTTGTATTCCGTACTATGTCCGTCCATACCGGCTTTAGCACTTGCTTGTATAAAAGCAATTTGTTCTCTGTGTTAAGCCTCTAATATTTTCCAACCAGTACATTCCTCTGTACATATTTTATTTGAAGTTCCTAGGTTTTTTTTTTTCACGGGGGACTCAATTGAACTTTCTGTCAAGTGTCATTCCGAGATATTTAGCCTCATTTGCAAACGGAATTCTAGGCAGAGCTAACAAAGTAACCCTCTGCTGGAAACCTGGTCAGGGTAACAAAGCAGCAGACTCGCTTAGAAGACAAGGGGCAGCAAAAGCCTTCATAGGACCTGAACCATTCTGCGGAACAGGGGATCATACTCTAAAAAAAAGAATGCAGGCAAATTGAGAAGGACAACAGAACCATAACATGGAAAAACCTTCAAGGTCTGAAGCAAACTAAGAAACTCTTAGGGAACTACAATCTAAAAAGGTTCAAAGCATGTATCAGCCTAAGTAAAAATAACCTACTTATCCTAACAAGCTTCTTACAGGGTATTACAAACTTAAGGAACATATAAGGAAACTAAATATATCAGAGGACGAAAAACGTCCCAATGTATTAGTAGGGGCACAATAGACCATAAGGCCGAAGTACAAGAAGATACACTTCTCACAAATAATGATAAAACCCTATCCAATGCTTCTTGCAACTTTTCAGTAGTAGTCTCTTCGATTGTTTTACCTATTGCCAAGATAGCAATGTCAATCGGTTGCTATATCACGACTTTATAAAAGTAATATAAATATGAGGTTTTTATTTTATGTAAATGCACCTCTATTGAATATTTCGAAAGTCTTCTTCTCAGTTGTTTTCATTCACGTCATTATATCTAGTTTTGTTTAATTGTTTAGCTGGTTCAGTATTTGAACGAGATGTGCATGTATTTCTTCAGTAAGATATCGATTTAGACCACGTTGTTCCGTCCCTTTTAGTTCCCCTTCCACGAGTTATATTAGCCAGAGTTACCCTCTGTATTTCTGCAGGATTCCTCTTGTCAACACTGGCATATCTGCTTAATCTTCTCCGTTTCCAACCACTATTAGCCTGTTATATTTTCTTCTATTAGCTATTGACACGACATTTTTGCTGTCGTCTTCACATCCTCGAGGCATAACTTGCAAGTATAGTCTTCCACAAGTCCTATCTTTAGATGATATCTCAAGTTACCATGTCCTGCTAATATCGCCACTATCCATTTGAGAGTTCCTTGCTGTATGCTTACTCTGCCTAATGGTTCAGGATTTAGAATTTTCAAGGTTTACTCCTGCTTGCCGGCAAGTAAATTTTATCGGTGATCTTAAAGCGAGACAAACAAAAATAGGTACATTATGTGTACGTCATAAAATTAGCGGTACTCTATTGTAAAACCGAGTCAATATCGTAAAGAAGCCCTTCCCGACGTTCATAATCAAATTTCCCTAATCATATGAAAAGCGCTACGCACACACAAAACTGGTTTAAGAATGTCTGCCTAAAGTTTGGCTCCAGGCAGACAAAATAGCCCAGATAGACAAAATGCTAATAGTCCTCGCTTTAAAGACAAATCTTAATCTGTCTTAAGACAAAAAAATTGTCGGTATTCGGTCACCCTGGGGCCCAACTGATTTATCCTTGTGTTTTGCTTAAGGTGGGCCATACAAACGGTCAAAACACAGTTGCCTACGTACGGTGAATTTGTCAGAAAGAAAATGCAGTTCAAAATAGAAAATAACTTTTATATGCATATATTTTGTAAATTTTAGTATATAAAATAAATTATCTTAACAATTTTTATGATCCAACAGTCAATGATAAAAAAAAAACTAAAACAATTTTCTTTGTCTTGAAAAAACTATTTACATAAATTTTTTTTTTAACAGGGTTATCCACCTGGTTTACCACCCCAGCATATACATCAACAGAAACCAAAGGTGCATCCTGTTAATCCACTTTTGTTGAATACAATTCGACATCGTGATCCACGTCTTGCTCGCCAGCAACAACAACAGCAGCCACCGTCAGCCTCTACTCAAGATAAAGGGCTTTCTTCGTCATCTTCGGACTTGAAATCAAAATTCAATGCAGCAGCTAATGCACCTGTTTCCATTCCACAAACTGCAGCTCAGCCAACATTGGCTAATCAAAGTAACAGTGGTATTCAAGGATCGAGTTCATACAGAAATTCAAAATCGTTTGATTCCCGTTCGGCCAAACGTCGAGATAACGATCGTTCAAGTTCAAACCATGACCGATCCTCAAGAGATAGATCCGTACATGAGCGTTCATCGAAATCTCGCAGTGAAGAAGAACATTCTGATGGCGGTAGTGGTGGTAGAATAAAATCTAACTCTACATCGAATAGGAACAAAAGAGGCGGAAGTAGATCACGCAGTGAGAGCAAATCACCAACGCGTATACGATCATCATCTACACGTTTGTCTAACCGAAGTGGAAGCAGTTCAAGAGACAAAGACAGACGTGGAGTTAATAGTAAAAGTACCTCCGAAAGGAGAAAGGGTAGTAGCAGTAGTAGAAATAGTGATCCAAAATATTCCTCCTCTTGTCCGAAAATAGAAGAAGAACCAGAAATTGTTATTGATTCGATTAAGAAAAAACCCATCTCACCAGCACAGTCACCAGGCAAATACAAAGACTCGAAATCAAAATCGATCTCTTCTTTGAAATCCTCAAGGAGTTATTCAGGACGCAAGCATAAGTCACGTACTCCATCACCAACCCCGATGAAAGATGTTGATTTACGAATCATTCATCCAGATAAACGTGCAAGGCTTTCTTCTATTCCTTCACTAAAGAAGGACACTGCTGCAGAAGAAGAAAATATTATAATGCCACCACCGCCACCATCAATGGATTCAATCCCAACAAAGTTAGAAGCTGAGGTTAAAGTTTTACCAGAGGTTATCCCAACAATTGAATTTGCTACTGCAGATCTTGAACCACTACCACCTACCAACGATACTGCTAAAAGTTTAGATCAAAGTAAGAATGATTCTATAAAATTTACAATTAGTATTTCTACAATTACGTTTCGAAAAGAGAGTTTCCGTAGAATTATCCCCGAAGTAGTGCACATTTTGCTTAGGATGATGGTATTAGTACGACCACCATCACCATCAAGATTCGGGTCGACATTGAGATTCCCTTCGTCGTCGTTAGTTGTATTAGGCAATGAGTTGGGCATAACTTGAAAAGTTAACTGTGTGTACACTACATTTTTACTTGGAACACTTGTATACATGCACTAAGCATTTCACGGCTGGTCAGTCTGACGCTCAGAGATAATGTCATTATGTGGCGCTTTCAGGGTAAAGGGAAGATAGCTTTCTCTAAGTACAAACAAAAAAGTGATTAATGATGAGATGACGAAATAAAATATAAAAACTGGATTTGTTGTTTTTATTCTTGAATGTTGCACCACACCGCACACGTTTTGCTGGGTTTCTATTATTATTTATTTATTTATTTATTAATTTTTTTTTTTTTTTTTTTTTTTTTTTTCTCCCATTTACAAATTCTTTCTTTTCTTCCAAGAAAGATCAGATCTCTTTCCGTTTTCTTTCGACATAATGTGCTCTGCTCCGTGGGAGAAAATTAAGAAAGATATTAAATTTTTTTTCTTTGCTAAATGTAAAAATTGTATATCAAGTTTATAATTATAAACAAAAAAAAAAAAAAAACAAAAAAAAAATATATAATATAACTTAGTTGTTAAGTGATAGTAAACAGAAAAAATAAATAAAACGATTTTTTCAAACCACAAACATTTTATATAAAATATTTCTGCCAGTAAAAAAAAGAAAATTATGTGAAAAAGTATTTTGCGATTTTTACATTATTCAGGGACTTTTAGTTTTATTTTAATTTAACGATCGCTTCGGATGTCACTCTCTCAAAAAAAAAAAAAAAAAAAACAAAAATCTCACTCTAAAAAAAAAAAAAATACTCAAATTTTGTTTATAACAACAAAAACGATAAATAATTGTTTATAGATTTAGAAGCGATTCATTCTGTAAAGGATGTTGACTTAAGACAATTTCAAAGAAATACAAGTAAAGCTCATCAGACACCTACTACTACACCAGCGAATGTTGTACAATCGATTAATAAATTAGAAAAATCTTCAGAATTACCTACGATCAACAGCAGCAGCAATGGCAGCAGCAATAATGATACCACAAGTGAATCGAAGGAAGAGCGTATATCTGATGTTGATGTTGATGCACGAACAGAAAATGATCGCAAAGAGGAAACTGTTTTGAATGGTAAACCAATTGGCGAGAAAAAGCGCTCTTCAACAGATGATTCAGTCGAACCCATTGCAAAGCGGAGTAAATCTGGCAAAATGGACGGGTGAGTGATTTATTTTCTATATTATATATGACTTCTCATAGATTAAAAATTCTCTCACTTTCGGAACTTTGTTATCTGTGTTATTGCAAAGATTTGTGTAACCAATATACTCGTTGTAGAGTTTTAAGTAAATTTCCTGGAAAATTACCTATCCCTGGCTTTGCCGAAGGATTAGGCTCTGTGATTGATTAATACCGTAATGGTCAAATAAAAGTTACCATCTCCGAATTTTTGGGAATACTTCACTACAGCTATGATTTAAAATTTTTAGAGAGTAAAATTGACAGCAATCGTTAACGATTAATTTGCGGAGTTTTTATATTTTTAGTGCAATACAATAATGTGTTAGTGTAATACAAAAAGTGAACTTGACAGATAAACATTTTAAACAAATTTGATTGGATCCCGACAAAGCAATTTACTTTGGTTTAAGATTTTATAGCAGAAGCATCTAAATGGAGGATGAAAAAGTGATCTAATACTTTGTGTGACCACAGCGGAGAAATTATTTTTAGATTTCGACAGTGTTATCTTGTTATGTCATTTTTCTAGGCTTCCTGAATTGCTGTTTTAAATTCTTCTTTAGCCTTTGGGTTCCTGGATACTATTTTGGCTTTTAAAAGAGCCCAGTAATTCTCCAATCTAGTATTTTTACTTGCCACAAAATCCTTCACCTAGTAGAACATACTCGTAATATACAGAATTATGGGTAAGTCATACAATTTCATTTTTAATGCTCAATAGTTTTTTTTTAAAAAGAAGCAACTTTCTTTCTTCGGTCGATGACAATCCTGAAAGATAGGATCAATAGTGGCTGGAAACAAGGCATTTATAGAAGGCACTATAGATGGTTTTTTATGATATTTATTTATTGAACCAGTGAAAATCACTAATTCGCCTTGACGAAGAATGTAGCCCCATATCATAAAATTTGGATTATTTTTTTGTTAAACACATTCTTTATATTCTCCTCACATCCGCCGTACGTACTGGATACCGTTAGAAAAATTGAGGTTACATTTGCTCTCATCAGTGAAGTTAACAGCTTTTTAAGCATTTTCGCTCCACTTTTGATGAGTTTTGGCAAATGGCAACCTTGCAGCTTTATTTTTTTATGTCAAATGTGTTTTTTTTAATTTGGTCCCCTGACTATCAATCCGTTGCTAATTTTTTTTACGTGTTTCTTCAAAAAACTCACTTGCTCTGCTGATTTTCTTCGATTAGCGCATGATATTATTTTTAAAATTCAGTCGTCTATTTAGCTTTACTAGTGCAAGTTATCCTTGATTTTATTTAGCAATTTTAAAACTGTCGTATGACTGCATCCAATTCTCTTAGAAATAGCACGGGTTGAAAACCCATCATTATTGAAAATCTCTATTGCATCTTTTTGCTCACTGAAAAGTTTGTTTTCCCATTTTGAATTAAAAACGCAACTGAACTTGAACTAAACTTCAAATGATGACAGAAAACACAAAAATATAGCCGTTTTTTAACCGTTACATATTTTTCCAGGGAAATTTATGCGGATGTAGGTTTGGGATCAGTTCCACAACTTTAAGGTTTTGTGAAGTGACAGGGTGGTAACTTTTTTTTTGTCCATTACTGTAATTATTATTCCCTAACTATGGCATGGTCAATTTTGCCAAAATGAATATTTAATTTTAAGCATATAAATTAAAATACAATGAAAACAAAAAGTGTACTTTTTGAATAGCATACATATGATGAAGATGCAAAATTTTTAATATTAATATACTGGTAATTAACAGAGTGAAAAATAGAACAATAATAGAAAAACTAAAAGTAAACTTATCCAGTGATTGCTAAGGTAGAGCGTTTCCTGGATCGGAACCCAACCTTTGGATCAAATGTTTTCTTCTTTCTGCAGTTTTCTAACAATGTTTAATGTTTTTACATTAATTTATGCTCGTAAGTAATAATAAATTAAAGCAAATGAAGTCTACTACAAATATGCAAATATAACAGTTTCCTATGGAACTTAGAACATAAGTGGGTTTTAATCCACTCAATGCACTGGAGGATTTCTTGATTCCGAGCGCCCCTTGCCACTCGTTGTTGTCGTCCCTCGTGCTATCAGGGAGTTGGTCTTACAAACGAACACATAAGCTCTTTAAAACTACTTTCTATAAAGTTGCTCCTATAGGTAGGGACTAACAAAAGTTCGCTTAGTTGATTGAATAATAAAACACAAAAATAATTTTAACTTTAGATATTTAATCTTCATCTTTTTTTTAATTTCTCCACATAATTCCCATTTACTTCAATACGTTTCTTCTGCCCATAGATCCATCTTTCAAAACAGCTTTCAAAGTCCTCTTTTTGGATCTTTTCGATTTTGACATTGACTGCATTAATAATCTCCTCATTAGATGTGAAGATTTTTCCCCTCAAATCTTTTTTTATTTTCGGAAACAGCTAAAAGTCACACGGCGCTAGATCCGGAGAATAAGGTGCTGGGCGAATTTCATTGATGGTCGAGAGCGCAAGGAAGTTGTTGGTTTTTACAGCAGTGTGCGCAGGCGCATTGTCGTGGTGCAAAAAGTAGCTGCGTAGCTCCTCTTTTTGTCGGTGTCTTAGTAATTTTTGAAAAATTTGTGGTAAGCAAGTTTCAGTATTCCAATTAGCAGTGACTGATTGACCAGTTTTAAGCGGGGTGACGGTGACCATTTCCGCCCTGCTGAAGTACATCGACATCATAACCTTTGTCGCTGACTTTTGTTGTTTGGCCTTTACTGGATGATTTGCACCTTCTGGGCTCCATACCATGGACTGCTGTTTGGTTTCCGGATCGTACTTGTAAAACCAGGATTCACCACTTGTAACGACCTAATTGAAGCAGCTTGACTAGCCATTTTCAAACTTATCCAGGAAATGTAGACCAAAATGAACACGAGCCTCTTTTTTTGCTCTCCATTCAAAATTGTTGGAACCCATCGAGCTGACTTCTTCGAATATTTCAGGTGATAATTTAAAATTCGTGACACAGCCATGGCATTCAAGCCCAGTTCATCCGCTATCATATCCTGTGTCATCCTGGTATCTTCTTCCATTTTAGCCTTCACCAGAGCCACATTTGTATCGTTGGTCGAGGATTTGGGCCGACCTTCACGAGATTCGTCCTCCACAGAAAAATGACCAGTCTGGAATCTTCGAAACCACTTTGAAATAGTAACAAGAGATGGTCCATTTATTCCGTATGCATTTTGGTATTCGTGCAGAATTTTGACTGGCGTGAGTTGACGTTGAATTCCGAAGAGAATGGCAAAACAAATTTCTTCCTGTGCTGGCGGTGGAACTTCAACCGAGATTACGTCATTAATTTTTCTCTTTCTCGTCTCCATTTTCACCTATTGTTCTGAAATTTGGAAATAAATATTGTTAGATTATAAAAGCTACAGAAATGCATTTTTTTTTTTTTTTTTTTCAAAAACTACTAAATTGACACCAACTAAGCGAACTTTTGTTAGTCCCTACGTAGTGTAGGTAGATGGCCTGCCTACAATAATTTGCTAGATTGAGTTCTCTTTTATCTAAATGTAGAGTTCTACCTGTAAAATGAAGCACATCCTCACATTCATTCAGGCAACAGAGACGGTCGTTTTCTGAAATGACTTCGCGGCATGTAATAAAATTTAGGTTATCTCCACGTTCAGCTTATCGATGGAATAACTACTACTTGCCAGTTTGTTGTTCAAGAGTATATATAATATATTCTTCGAGTATTGGATGAAGTGACGATATTTAGTTGTTCTTGATATATATTCGTAATAGGACATGTGCCGTTCTTAGATCTAATACGATGTTGTGATTGCGGGCCAACCGACTTTAGTTTTTTTTTTTTTTAATTGTTGGTAACCCAGTATCGACATGAATTGAATTGAAATGTTGGATTGGGCGGTTTACAAATAAGCGCTTGAAGAAATATCTCTGCAGCTTTTCAAAGTGCTCTATCTGTAAGCAGTCATACACTTCATTTCCGTAGTATGCGTTTACAGTGCCATTAAACACTTTATACTTTGCTGTTGATTAGAGTAGAATCTACTCCACATCGCGTTAATGGCTACCCTAGTGGTTACCCTGCTGCTTATTTTGATCTTATATGATTCTCCCAATTTAGATTTGCTGACAGAGTTACTTCCAGATACTTGTATTCATTGACCACATCCAGCATTTCATTATTTACTTTTCACCTCGCAGATTCCGGTTGCCACCGAAGACTCTGATAGAACATCATTATTTTTTATTTGGATGTATTGATGGTCTGCAATGCCCTTTCAATTGTTGTGTAACCAATATTTGTAGCAGGGTTCTATATGCATATTTTCTGTGTTCTGTAATTAGATCGTTGTGAAATAACGCTTAGATTAAGGAAACAGTGAAGAAAGTGTTCATTTAATTTCAGTTATCTGGTACACAGAACTTTAAAGTCAAATAAAAGACGAGTTGGGCGTTAATCAATTAAAATAATAATTCATTACATAAAAAGTTTGCATTCATTAAAATTTCAAGGTAATTGTAATTACTTGGCAGTTAAGATTACATGTAAACATTATTTTATGACTACATTGTAATTGCAGTTACTTTGTAAATTCAGTGTGAATTGTATGTTATTTTGATTACATGTAATGTTGATAACATGTAATTAGTATTTAATTACCTCGGCTACTACTGTTTGGCGATTCAATACTTGTATTTTCCACCCATACATACTGAAATATTTTTGATTTCTGGGAAAAATTATCATAATTGTAATTTCAGTTATGGTTACAGATTAATCGTAATTTATAAAATGTAATCGATTACAATTTGCCATTTCCGATAATAATTATTCAAATATTCTACGCGCAGTTGTGTAAAGCTGCTAGTGAGGCACATCATCAAATATAGTGACTCGAAGTTTAAACAGCTTTATATTATAGCTATAAACTTATTACTAAACGTTCCCCTCCTTCAAACTGTGTAATTCGAATTCGATAAGCTAGAATTTATTTTATTACGATTCGCGAGTTCAACGAAACGCGTCAATCGCTGTACCTGGCGTGTCATTTGCTACTACGTATAAAGGGAGTTATATAATTTTTGTCGTTTGGCTTAATTCAATTAAAATTTTCAAAGTAGTCATCATTTTTAGTTATACACTTCTTTGTATAATACTTAAAACCATTCATCAAATCAGAATTTCCATCGCTCTTTCGGTATCAAATTACACTTCTCGAAAAAATGCCCCATTTGTTCCTCTTTAGTGGGAAAAAACGGAGAATATATCAAAGTCACAAGGGACTAGATCAGTGAGACCTGCTCTGTGTGCGAGGTGTACGTGTACTGCTTGGACGCCAATTTCTGAGGGCTTCCATTAAGTGAGGAAGACACTGTTCCATATACCGTATACCAATTATTGAATTTTTTGATCATGTTTCACGTTCATTTCACTCCAAAGTCATTTTGTTCGGGTGAAAAATGACCATGAGGCACGGGGTACCCATACAATGCTTTCTAATTTTGTGACGATCATCCACAATTCGAGATCAACAGGAATGCCCAAGGCGTCGTGCGTCTGTTTGAATGGTCAATCATCTATCCGTTTCAAAACACAGCTTGATCGCCTGGGTCAAACCGTTTCCTTTTAAATTATAAATATTACCTGGCGCATAAGGACGCACTGTAAGTGTGTAGTGGACAGTCGGAGGCTAGTGCGTGGAAAATAAATATACCCCGGCCCCACTGTATGATGAACTAATCTACACAGCTGGTCAAAACAATAGGTGTGAGGAATTTTTTATAAACTCAACTTTTTTTAATACTTTTTTCAATAAGTTGTAGTTTTCCTGTAAAAAAAACAGGGATATTAATAAAATTAAAGTAATTCAACAAATTTGGTAAACTAAATAGTTTTAAAATAAATGTTGGTGATGTTCACTTTTGCACTTGGCCAAAAACATACGTGTGTCGTCAATATTTTTTTTTTTTTTGAAAACATCCAGTTTATCAATTGCTTTACTCTAATAACCTGACTATCTTCCATTATTATCCAAAACTTTTTTGATTCGGCGTGACATTGAGTCTAACAATTTTTGGCATGTTGCCAAAGGTATGGAATACCACTCTTTTTGAACTGCTTCCCACAATTGTTCCCTGTTTGTAAAATACTGACCTCCTAATTTGTTCTTAAGTTCATCCCACAAGTCTTTATGGGATTGAGATCTGGGGATTGACTCGGCTATGGGATGACAGATACTTTTTGATCACGAAACCAATCTTTCACAAGACCCGCCGTATGTTTCGGATAGTTGTCCTGCTGAAAGTGCCATCGGAGGGGCATGTTTTCCTCGGCAAATGGAAGCATAACATTTTCCAAAATTTCCCTATATCCATATTTTGTCATGATGTTATTAATACGAAATATAGGGCCGACACCATACCATGAAAAGCAGCCCCATACCATGATATTTCCCTCTCCATGTTTAACGGTTTTTTTTTATACGAATATATTTTCGTCTCGTCATTCCATATTATGCCATTTTTTCACTCCTTCAGACCCGTTCCAACTTTCATGACTTTTGACAAACTCTTTTCGGGACCTTAAGTGCTCCTAATAGTGGAACTTTCCTGGTGACTCTTCCTGGTAGATTCGAATTCTTCTTCGGATTGTGCGTGCACTTATTTCGTTGTCAATTTGCGCAGCTATAGTCAAGCAAAACTAGGCGGTCAGTAATCGCTTAAGTTTTTTTGGGCCTTCCTCTATTTCCGAGCACTTTTTTTGGCTTAAAGGCATTTGTGACGAAGTTTTGGGACCTTCTTAGGGCCTCCGCTATAAATTTATAGGTTTTACCCTCATCTTTAAGTCGTTCTTTCGTCGAGCTTTTCGTCCCATATTAAGACTATTACAAAAAAAAAACAACTAAAAGATAATAAAATGGTTAAAAAGAACTGACCTTAAACTTAAAAGTAAATATCTTCTAAGAAACAATGTTTGTACAAATTGCGATATTATTTCAAGCACACCTATTTTCATGGCCAACTTCCAGAACACACAAAATTTTATTGCAACACAAATAAATAAACAGCCCAATACTACACTCCAAATTTGCAATAAGCTTGGCGTCATTGTAACGGGAACAGCAGTTGTTTGCATGAAATGTCATTTTGTTGCAATTATTGATGGCAAAACAAATTAGCAACAAAAACAGAGTGACTAACAGAAATGGGCATACACCTATTTTTTTTTTTTTTGACCAGCTGTGTAGCTCGCAAACGTAAAAGAAAATTATAAGTATGATAATTTCTTTCTATTTATTCTTGGAGGGTAGTTGCAATTGTCATTGGAGGAAGCAGAAGCGACCGGCGCCACTGGAATAGAAGTTTAAAACTTGGCGATATACTACCCACTACCCAAACAGGTTGTTTCATAGTGTGTCGGTGAAATATGCCCAACAACAAAGGTCATATTCCCGAAACCCTTTTCGGCACTAAGGCACCTCAAAAATTCAATCATTGAACGGGGTAAATGAGTAGAGAAGAGAATAGAGCAAAGCAGAAGGCTGAAACTTCATTGTACAGCAACTGTCTTTTGTGGTGTGGTACTCTTTTTTGCTGTACACTTGTTCGAATTATTGCAATGAATAGAGTACACTGAAGTAGTGTACACGTGTAGAGAGAGCAAATGAATACATTCATGCAGACCTCTATCCTCTACCATAGTTTCCAAATATTTCAATATACATACAGTGCTGGAAAAAAGTATAAAAATTTCAAATTTTTGTAAATAATTAAAAAACAAAAGGTGGAACAAATTAAAAACTATTTATTTTCGTAAATACATTTTTCGTTCTATTTTTTAGAGAAAAAATAATTGGATACTTATTTATTGTTTTTAATATAATACATAAAAATTAAAATTTCTTCATAACCACCTGCCGGTATAAAAGTTATTTTGAATTAAATAAAAAGCTGCAATTGTTTTTCCAAATTAATAATTGATTTTAATAGTTAATTTTTCCGCCATTTAACTTTATTACATCAAGAAGACGACGAGGCATACTCTCAACACGACTCTTAAGTGTGTCGGTTGTTATATCATCCCAACATGCTATGATTTTCTGCTTCAATTCAGCAACTGTTCTTATTTCTGGCTTTTCCTTATCATAGACATTTCGAACAAGAATCGCCCAAAGGTTCTCTATGGGGTTTAAGTCCGGGCTCAGTGCAGGCCAGTCGAGTAATTGAATGCCAAAGTCATTAAACCAATCGATAGTAGATCCTGTAGTATGGATCGGGGCATTAACTTGCTGGAAGATGATGCCTTGATCTTCAGAAAGTGTTATGAATGGTAAAAGGTAATTTTCAAGCATATTCTGGTAGTCAACGGACTTTAGTCTTCCACTTAGAAATGCGATTTCCGACTTCATGTTGTCTTTAAATGCTGCCCAAACCATTAGAGATCCGCCATCCCCCGCTCTCCTTGAAAGAATTTTCTTATCGCGCCGCAGATCATGCCAGTAATAATTAAACCCATCAGGGCCATCCAAATTGAATTTTTTCTCATCACTAAATATTATATGATTCCATATATCTGGCTATTGGACGAATTTTTCAGCAAATGAGAGACGAGCAACTTTGTGTACTGCTTTAAGGGGTGGCTGTACTTTAATATTTTCATATTCCAAATGATCTGCACTTTCTAACCACTTTCTAACCAGTCTGGAACTGCAATTTAAGTTGAAGCGCTCAACTGCTTTTGCGGAAGAAATTCCGGTGTTAGAAATTTCTCTTAGAACCAATCTTTTAGTTCCCTCTTTGATCTTTTTAGGCCGGTCGGATCTTTTCTTGCTCCCATAATTTTCGATTCCAGATTTCAAAAATGTACAAATAACACTCGAAGATCTTCCTAATTTCTTCCCGATATCTTTTTGTAAGAATCCCGCATCTTTAAGGTCCAAAATGCGTTGCTGTTCAATTTCACTAAGATGAAGTCCTCGTGGCATAATGATCTGTTGTTTTTATCAGTTCCCTGTATTTGTTTTCAATGAATTATTTATTATTATTATGTCTTGATAATCCTGAAAAGTCTTACATAATTATGATCTCGATCTGACTTTCGTCACGTCTTACACACTCAACTAAACTCAACTCAATGCGAAAATTTTTATATTTTTTACCAGCCACATTTATGGTTTTGCGATATTATCTGTAGTATCGTTACTTGGAATCAGCCAGCGCTTTTCCATGAAATAACATTACAGTCAATACGCAAAATAGTGAACAGTTTTTTATTATTTGAGTTCACATTTTTCTTAGAAAAACAAAAAAACATGAATTTTTATACTTTCTTCCAGGACTGTATTTCTTAAGTCGGTAGAACCATTTTTCGATGCACTCCTCAAAATTGTCTTTTTGGAGCTTTTCAAATTCGATATTGACTGCATCAGTAATTTTACATTTATTCATCTCTATTCTTATCAATTTTCTTCAAATTTTAAACTAAATATTGTAAGGCCGTAACAAAAGTAATAAATTAAGGATAACTTGTACTTAGCGAAATTTGTTAGGCTCTCCTGCGTATTACTTTATTTATTTATTTTTTTTGTTGGGAAATACCACTTATGACTTCATTTGTTGTCTGTGTGCACTTGACAATTGGTAAGTAAGGTCCCAAAAGTGTAACTTCGTAAAAGTTGTTTGGTAATTATTGTACATAATTGCAAACACATGTACATCCATTAGCGCTTATATTTTCTATCATTGCTCTTGAGGTTCAAAAGAATAAATCTATTTTTTTCCCGGTGTAGGTGGTAATAAATATAAATGTAGTGACAAATGACATTTGCAATCGAATTTGGGGTTGAATGCCTGTTTCGTTCGAAACCGAAACTTAAGCTACTCATGAGGACACTAGGCTACTCATATCGGAATAGTATGCAAAAAGCAATTAGCAACTGGTAACATATGATTTTTTTGCTAAATTCAGTTTAAATGAATTTAAATCTGTAGTCTCACACCGAAGCAACGCGCGTTATCGATTGTTAAAAGAAAAGAAATACAAAAATACCACTATGTCGTAAAGTGGTATCGCATTACTTTGTTCGAACAATATTTCGGCATTTGGTTATGGAATACTTACATGGAAATCGAGTGAATTATTTTTAACATGTTCTATGTTCAAACACTTTCTCTCTGACAATACTTAGTTTGTAGAAGTTATGTGTGCGCATTATGAGTAGGGACGTATTTAAACGCACTTTAAAATTGATAAAATGCACTTTAAAATTGCCACAAAATCTACAGTATGTCTATGTAACAGTTGTCATTTTAAAGTGCAAGCTATGCATTTTGGAGCTGATAATATTCGAGTTATAATCATTAATTTTAAAATACTTTCGTTTGAAAGTTGTTTTTTTAAAGCTAAAATATTTTTTTTTAAAGTTCATTTATTTTTTTTCTGTTATGAGTGTACCGCCCCAAACACAGCAGAGTTATTTGTTGTCCGTTGCATCAGTGTGAGAAAAGTTCAAAACAATATTGCTTGTGTCTATTGCTCCGTGTAGAAAATAAGTAGTAAAACATAACTTTCAACAAAAATGCAAGCAGAACGGCAAACTTGCATAAACATATTGTCAGAGACATGACTATCAATTGGTATTGAACTATGTATTGTGCACCACGAAATGAGAGATGTACTCGTACAAATCGGCAATATTTTGAAACTACCAAAAACTGACCTTCGATCGGACACTACTTACTCATTGTGTTAGGGACAAAAAAAAAATTGATAGAGATTGGTATCAAATGATGCCGAACACTAAGTCATTTCATCATATGAGTGAGTTCTAGTCTTCTCTTTCACACATATCCACACAAGTGATGTAGGACGTCGTTATTTCCGACTCGAAATGTATAGAAACGTTGTAAATCCGGCGCGGGGAATGTGTGAACGCTCTTATTGAGTTACACTTCAAGCCAGTTATTCGTCCGTATATCCTATGCCAGATATATATGAAACGGGGCTTAGGCTTAACTATCTGAATTTGACTATCCACAGGGTGTCCGAAGTTCGTCGGATTAAAATCTAGGATATGTAGCATAAGTTACGACAAAATTGTATTGAAGGTGAGGATTATTTCGACTCCATTCCATTTTTTTTTTCGCGGCCTGACCAATAAAACAAAAACGCGAAAGTATACCAACTACTTTTATTTTTCAACGTAATCCCTTTTAAGCTCAATACACTGCTTCCATCTGTTCATTAAACCAGTTTTAAAAAAATGTTTCCTCAATGTCATCACTTAATAAATTTACCTCTTCATTAGTTGAAAATCTCTGTCCTCCCAAATAAGTCTTTAGGTTGGGGAACGGATAAAAGTCACATGAAGCCAGATCAGGCTCATAGAGAGAATGCGACAGTAATTCAAATCCACAGTTACGGATTTCAACCATGCATTGTCTTTGGTGAATCTTTTTTATCCTCAATATTCCTGAACACTTTCTGTTTATGTTCTCACCCAGTCGACGCAAAA
This sequence comes from Pocota personata, assembly GCA_963082735.1. NCBI lineage: Eukaryota > Metazoa > Arthropoda > Insecta > Diptera > Syrphidae > Pocota > Pocota personata. The sequence goes on along the minus strand of OY720432.1, from coordinate 54,371,067 downwards.
GACCGTAGTAGTAATCGCCGGAGTTAATTGTTTGACCATAGACAACGTAATTAACCACGATGCGTGAGTAAATTTTTGTCTAAACAGGTACTTTGTAAAGCATTTCCATTAAAAAAAAAAATAAAGTAGAGGGCGGCCGTGGTGTAGTGGTACGTCATCGCTTTTCACGCTGCAGGTTAACGGTTCAATTCACGATGTAAAGTATCATCTATTTATTTCATATAAAATAAATAAAATTCGAACAATTGTGAAAGCTTATGTCAACTCTACTGCGAAGGCATGACACTGGCAGTAGGGTGGGTTATGTGAAAATGCAACTTGATCGTGATGATATCAGGAGTACGAACAAAAAAAAAAAAAAAATACTGTGAATCATGAGCAACGACAATAACAGCAAAACGGAATCCTCCCGAGTTATCTGGACACCATCCTTGGAGTTTACAAAAGCTTAATACCACCTGAGTTTCAAACCACTGCACCAATTTTTCTTTCTTTCTCTCTGTTTATTTACAAACGCCCGTGCCCTGGAATTATATAAGGGTATTCATGTCCCCTTTGGCGCACACAAATTATAAAAAAAAGGTTCGAATTAAAGAAAAGAAAAAAAAAGTCTCCTCACGGTCCCATTTCACGCGAACGTCTGACAAATATTCCAGAGTGAAAATTGTCATGAAAAGTTTTTCAATCGAAAAAATTGCTGTTCGAAACAATATAAACTGTAGGTCCCAACCATTCGTGCCGCGTACAGCACGAGTGGCTGTTAGCGCCACATTCTGATATCTTGAACGAACGGACTTGGGACACCCTGCACCTAAATGTATATATTATAGTGTGGACCTTGACGGTTAAGTGTACATAGTGCAGAATAGCAGACAAGAAATTGCAGTTTCATTTGCTGACAAAACAATTTTTTTTTTTAATTATCTATCTAATCTAATTATAATTTTTATTTATTAGAATTTGAACCAGTAGTAAAACAGAAAACAAATTTTTTATTGAAAAAGTCATGTATGTCAAATGACTTTTGCAAATTTGAAGTTCGTAACTTTTGTGTCTTGCCTGGACGATCAAGTGACTTCCTTTTGACGTTTCTAAAAACGTACGTCAGACTGAAGAAGAAGGAAAATTAGGGAATCTGAATTTAGCTAGAGCTCCATATTTATTTTGTTAGACGGGTTTTTGCGACATGCATACGAGTGCAAATTTTCAAGTTTTCTGAATACGATAGAGAGCGACGTATATATTTCAATTTTATAATTTACGTATGAAAATTTGACAAGCGGTCCGCCATCTAAGTACTAACAGCGTCCGATGGTGCTTGATGTCGGTGATCGGACGAGAACCTTTGTTTCCGAACACATACGTCTATTATGGGATACTTGACCAATTGACAATACTGAATGAAACTTAACCTAGAATTATGACATTAGCTTCCGATTGCTTCTTCAGTACTGTCAATTGTTCAAGTGGCCCATAATAGGCGTATGTGAATGGAAGCGATTGTCAGAATTAAAGTCAAATGTCAAATTTTCGTACGAAAGAGCGAATGGGTTTGCTCTTTGAACTTTAGAAGCAATTTTTTTTTCAAAATATTTTCTCGATACCTATTTTAAACAGAATCGATTTGGTTCAACATGCATATGTATCTCAGATGTACGAATATCCGTATAAGTTTTGTTAAGTTTTGCATAGAAAAACTTAACCGATCTATCATAAACACTCAACATTCGGTAGAATATAATAGAACTGGGTGGACCATTATCATCAGTGTTGCGATGAACTACTTATGTAACTACTTCAAGGTTATAACTATCAACGGTGACGTTTTCTCGAGGCAATATGGACGAGGATTCTATGATTGTCGATAGCATAATATAACGGCTATCTGTGTTCTTGTTCAGCATTTTCCGTTTACGCGCTACATTCGAATCAGTTTTCTAAGATCCCGAATTTAGCTTTTTTTTCTCATCATATGCGGCTTTGAAGTCCATAGAAAGATGGTGAGTATCGACATGAACTATTAAAACGAACTCATAGCTTGCACTGTTATTCGGATACCGTATAAGTCAAAGGTTTAGTGTATTGAAAAACTGCATGTTATTTATCTCTATAGTGTTGTTATTTTAAAATATTGTACCTAGTAGGAATAAATATACTGTTACACACTTGCTGTAAAACATCAAAAGACGGATATAATAAAATTTACGGTATTTATTTGTACATAAATTTCGATGAACAAAAATGTAAACTTTATTCAAAATGCTCGCCTTTGGCCTAACTGAAGTCCTTTAGTCACTTCGGCCACTCTTCAACCACAGCACGCATCTCATTAAGTGGAAATTTGGCCGCAGCTTCGTTCTGGCACACAATTTGTAATTCATTGGGTCGATCTCTGGGATGGCTAAAGGTCAGTCTTCGGTACTGATTAAACGTTGTACATTTCTCTGGAGCCAAGTCTGGATAGTTTTGGCTTTATAGGTCGGCGTAGAATCTTGCTGGAATCCCCACGGCTGTTTTTGGAATACTGTATATGGCCGATATTTTGACTTTTTTTTTCACAAAAATGGAGTTCAGTGAGTCCGTCATAAGAGACACCCCACCGAAAAACAAGCATTTGGTTAATCCTCGGAGGCTTGAAAATTTGAACTTTGTTCACATCGCACTTATGAAGCTAACGACACACAGAGATGCGAAACTCTTTATCAAACCGCGAGAGGGTAAACAAATTTGAAATATTTTTATAAAAAACTGTATGTACAACTTCGGAAAAATGGTATGTCGACCATGGATACTCTCAAATCTTGACCGTTCAGTGGGTGCAACAAATGTAACAGTTTTTAGTTCCTACTAGGTGTATACATACGTACATGCATATTCATATTGGGTTCATCCATTTCAACTTTTTAACCGTGAAATGCAAAATAAATAAGTTGTTATATACAGGGTGCGGAGGCTATTTGAGGACGAATTTAAAAAAAAGGAAATTCTCATAACTTATGCTTTATTGTGAGGATGTTTATTAGTTTTATGTTCAACTACGCTCCACACAAAGTAAACTAACGGATTGAACGTTATATGGTTATGGTAATTGATCGCCATCCATTCCTGAGTTGTCGTAGCTTTCTGCTGTCTATCCAGGGCTTAACAACTGCTTCTAGCGCCTCAAATTATCCCGCAGCATTCACACGAAAACATTGTGAGGCATAACATGACCTCGATTGCTCACTACTCCAAGGCTTTTCACACACCCATCTGTCATTGCTTCTATTGGCCTTCTGGTCCTGATCGAAATTTTGTTTATCGGAAAAAAAAACTTCCGGATGCTAGAACTTGTTGAAAAACCGCTTTCCTCGGAGCACTCGCTGGTTTTTCGTTTTCTCCGATATAAACTTGCCACTTCTCATGGCATAAAACTTACATATGTATATATCGGAAGTTTTCATGAACCACAACGTAAATTAGTCGTTTAGACACTTGAAGTTGACCTCATCGACGTTCCAGGGTCATGGTGAAAACGATGCTGCACTTGTTGAACAAGTTCCGGGCTTTTCTTGCTGTCCAAATGTGTTGAATGCTTTTTATGTTTCGAAACAGGCGAAACATCGCCGCCAGAAGCCTCCAACTCGAAGCGAACTTTGCGAACGAACGATCGGGCGACTTTCAAAGGGCGCGATATTTCAAGATCACTTTTCTGCACAATCACAACGTGTCTTTTCGTGTTAGGTATTTATCTGACATACCCGGGAAAACTTAAATGTCTGTTATCAAGCGGTCAACACTACGCCAGAAGAAAAATGTATGTGTGTATATTTTTTAATTTGTTATAGTTTTTTTTTTTTTAATTTATTGCAATAGTAAGTCACTTTACATTGAGTTTTGTTTAACCTTCCGGCAGGCACGCTGTGGTACTGAGTGCCGTAATTTTTTTTTTGTTTTCTTTTTTTTTCAAATTGTAAAAATTACGTAAGTCGTACAGCAATGCCCGTCTCAATGTCGAGTGACTATCTACAAGAGCATCCTGTGATTTGTTGGTAAGTTCATCTGAAACAGGATTTGATATGCGGCCTGTTTGTCTGATTTTTTTAATTTACAGGAATTGTATACATTTTTACGGTATAGCGAAGTCATCTGTGTCAGCTAGTTGGTAATAATATCACCGTGTTTTTTTGAACAACTGTTCGTAATGTCGAATCGTTGCGATTCCACAACAATATTTGGCAGAATTTCCAAGTGGCTTGCAAAGCGATATCGCTAGTCATACAAACACAGTTTTTTGTCCGGTAACGCACGATCAAAACTGGACTGAATGTCTTTATCGAAAGAGGACAAACCCACGTCAGAGCATTTTCGTCGTCCATCATCGAACGCAGAATAGTTACAACCTTCACCCCGCATTATAGCGCAGATTTCAGTTTATTATAGAACATTTACAGTTTTTGCTACATGTTTACCTTGGACTGGAGTAAAAATTAATGAAAACCACACAAACTCAGTTATAGAATTTTCTCCTCGACTGCTCCGCCCCATGATTGCTTTGGACGACCCCTTTTTCTCTTGGAAGGGGTAAATGGGTTTCAGGTTACTGACCCGTTCTCGCATAAAGCTTTGTGGAAGTATACCTCCAGGTAGTACACCCATACAGCAAACCGGCAAACCCCACAAGCGGACCAGTAGGGTGCAGTAAAGTGGGAAGGTTGTGATCCTTCTATTCCGGATCATAACTTCGCTGTAAGAAGAAGAAGTACACCCATACAGCAGTATTGACTTTACATTAGTGCAATTTTGTGCTGTTGTACAAAGCTTTCTTGACCTCGTTTCCGACAATACCAATAAAAACAGTGGCAACAGTATGCAACCTTGTTCCACCCCGCTTTTAACTTCAAAGTCATCTGATACCTTACCGTTGTGCAGAACATGATACAGAGCACCCTCATAGGAGGTAGCCCTTATAATAGGTATACATTTCTCGAGAATACCTTTCCTTCAGGCTGTCGAAGGCTTTCCCAACATCGATAAAAAGCTGATGAAATGGGTACCTATACTCGACACATTGCTCTATGGTAATCCACGGGGTGTTAACGTGGTCGATGCAGGATGATTATGAGTGGAAAAGTCTCGGAATTATTCTATGTGTTAATTTGGCAACCTGAGGAAAAACGCAAATACCTCTCCAGTCTCCGCATTCCATCAATTTGCCTTCTTTTGGGGTTTGATAATCAACCCCTTTTTCCACTTTTACGGGGAGTTTTAACTTTCCCAGACATTCTTTATTAGAGGATGCAGAAGCTCTGTCGTTACATTTGGAACGGAGGGTATACCATCATTCTCCACCGCTTGATCTCTTGATCGTGATTCAAATCTCTGTTAATTGGAAGCCCGATGCGAATTCGGGTGTTTACAGGATCGGATAGCTGACTTGAGTTTGGGGGCATACTGCCGTGTCACCTAAACAGTTTAGTACCGCTTTGAAATAAGGGTGATCTAGAAATAAAGTAAAGAAAGCAATCTACACTCAATATAATTTTTTAAATTAATGACGAATTTCCAATAATTTTGTAACCAAACAATATAACTTTATGGCTTTTCTTCTAAAATAAGAAGCTTTTAGCCAGGTTGGCAAACAATATGATATCCCTACTTTAGTTATTTTCCGCCAGAAAATGGAGATTGCCAACTTTGCTTTTAGACAGACCCTTCAAATATTCCACTTGATCTTCGTCGGATATCAGCAAAGAACCACCGAAACTATTCACTGTGTGTTGCTTCGATTTCTGACCACCATTCCTTCGTAATTCTATGCACGTTTCTACTACTACACCTATTTGCTGCTTCCTCAACTTGTGATGTGGTTAATGCGATATTAATTTAATTTTTAGTTTTCTGTTATAAATCTGTCGCTGAGATACAACTTCTCAACGACAAATATATGGGCCCCATGGCTGTAATTAGTTTTATTTTTTTTGTCATAATTTCTTATATTTTATTGCATAAATAATAAAAAAAAACAAATTTTCTCTAGGTTATTTGGCACCGAAGATGTTGATCTGAGAACAGTAATCCCTGCTGCAATTCTCAATCAAAATACCGGTATAATGACCCCTCCTCCGCCGCCTGTTATTTCCAACGAAAAGGAGAACTGGGCTAAGGTTAAAGTAAGTTACAACATTAAACATCTCAATAACAAGTTTTAAAATACCAATTTTAAATTCGCAGGGATCATCACCAGCAACAAAAATATCGCCACACAAATCCAGCTTAGATGATGTCCGAGCGAAGTTAGCAAAAGCAGCTAAATTTAATAAAATGGGTAAGTGTATAAGCCTGTCGATAATTTCATAAGACATGTGTAGTAAGCCTGTATTTAATATTTTGTGTATTCTAGAAAAATCGCAAAAAGAGCTCTCACAAAAGTTCAAAATCCACGAACTTCAGGATGAAACCACTTCTCAAGAATGTAACGACAATAAAATTCGTACAATCATTAGTCAAGCTCAAGAACTACTCGAGAATAGAAGCATCAATGAAGAACAATATCACAATTTAGTTAAAACTGTTATGCAAATAAATGAAACAAATAAATTAAATGCTGCCAAGCGTCTTGAATCACTTAATTCGGGTGAGAAAGCTTTTGACCAATCAATAGAAAACGCTCCCGTGGATCCTGATCGAATAGCTCGTGAGGCTGTTCACAAAAAACGCATTCCAAAAATATCAAAAGAACAGCAGCAACAGCAGCAGCAGTCATTGTCGAATCTTGAGGGTTCAAATGATCCCAAAGATTGTGTCGTTATAGTGGATGATAACTCGCAGGAAAATACAGATATGGCGCCGTCAATAAATAAGCAAAGTGGAGAAAAAGAAAAGAGAGTGAAGGTGTCAAAGTGGTCGGCCCCAACGCAACCCGTAAATAATCATCTTTCCGGTACAATGCTCTTGTCACAGCAACAATCACAAAGGCAACGATTTGGAGTTGGACAAGCCCATGGCAGCAGACCACCATTTAACAATAGAATGATCATTCCTAGTCCATGGCAAAATCCAAGCAGTGTGTTCAATGGTACACCTCAATCACGACCACTAGCACCTCAAGCTTCAGTACCAGGTCCCCCACAGCCACCACCAGCAATAATAATACCTAAACCATGCAATTCCATTGACAATCCCCAAGTGGATGTTGTGCGCACAATCACAATTGATGGCCGCACCAAAGAAATTCGTTTTTATGGTGATGTTGCAATTGTTTTCATGGATTGGGATCAACCAAGAGAGATTGGCTTCCAGCCGGGAACTAGAACCATCACCATCGATAATAAAGAAACAATCATATTGAATTTTAATGAGGACTACAAAGAGGTTACAATTGATGGGGAATCCCATCGAATGCGATTTGCTTTCCCATCGCGTGAACTGTACATTGACCAGCATTGGTATGAGGTGTACTTTGGAGGTCCAGCCATGCCAATTCCTATTAATAATAAAATGCATTTATTGCAAGCGGAAGGTCCACCTCCACAAGTCCACATCGGTATCTTGAGAAGAGATCTGGTTGTAGGAAAAATCAACATGATTGTTGATGCTAGGAATATTATTCCGATATTCCTAGATGCTGATCCACAAACATTTACATTAGATGGCAAACAGCATGTGATAGAATTTGCTGACAATCTGAAGACTGTAATTATTAACAGCGAACCATTGAATGTAGAATATGGTGGTTTGCCTAAAAGCTTGCTATTGGGTGGCCGAAAATATTTTGTACGATTTGGCGCTCTGCCAAATGGAATTGTTGCCGGCCATCATGTAATCAAGGGAATGAAATACTTAAAAATGGAACCGCCGGTAGTTGAAAGAGTCCCAACTCCCCCAGCAGCCGCATTGACTCCTGTGGCATTGCCTCTGACGGAAGCACAAGCAAATCCCACTGTACAACCTATTGACGTCGAAGCTGCGGCACCAACGATTCCCTCGGCAGTAACTCCGCCTCCGGCAGCACAGTCAACGCCTGCAGTATTATCTGCAATTCCAGGCATTGCTCCAGTACTACCTAATGTTAATATTGACGAACTTTTTCAAAAACTCATATTAACCGGTATTATTAACACAATTGCCAATAATAATGGTGCAGCTGATAGTAAACCTATAAAAGAAGACTTGTCAGAACCAAAAGTCATGAAGGATTTCGAACCAATCAAAGCGATTAATCTCATCGTTCCGGAGACAATTAAAACACGTCAGGCAGCTATTATCAATACACTGTTCTGTGGAATGCAGTGCAGCAGCTGCGGTGTTCGTTTTCCTCCCGAACAGACTATCAAGTATAGTCAGCATTTAGATTGGCATTTCCGTCAGAATAGAAGAGAACGTGATTCATCAAGAAAGGCACATTCTAGGAAGTGGTATTATGAAATTGCAGATTGGTTGCAATACGAAGAAATCGAAGACTTGGAAGATCGTGAAAAGAATTTCTTTGAATCGCAACAAATCGACTTGGAAAGCATTGACGAAAGTTCAAATCAACGTACTTCAAACTCTCCGATTCCAAGTTGTCCAGCAGAGCCAGGTGATGTTGACCGTGCTTGTGATATGTGCCAGGAGAAATTTGAACAATTCTATAATGAAGATCTGGAAGAATGGCATTTGCGTGCAGCGATCAGGGTAGAGGACAAGATTTATCACCCGCTGTGCTATGAAGATTATAAGGTATGTATCATTTTCTAAGTAATGAAAGGTTGCTATGGCGTTCAGTCTGTTACACCTGAAGGTGCTCATGCGAAGAGATTCCAAAGCATCAGCCGTATATAAATACATATGATATGTTGAAGTAGAAGTATTGTCTGTAACCAAAAGTGTGTGTTTAAGAAAAGTCAAGAAACTCTTAAAGCCGGTCTTAGGTCCGACGTGCTGTAACTTTTTTTTTGTGAAAACATAGCATAAGCTGTTTAAATGTAGATATTCAAAGTCAAATCTTCTTAGAAAAACAATTTTACTGTTTTACGTATCAGTATACATTTCTCTGAAGAGTTGACAATATAACTTTTCCATAAAAAAACGTGTTCACGTATCAATTTTTCTGATCGCTATAACCGACGCCTTACTTACATTGATTGAATTGCGACATTCACTGTTACGAGTTTATAAAATAGAATTGCTTTTCAAATAAGCGAATTAAAAGAATGTTCACCCCGATTTCCGTTGTCGTATTGCAAACTTTCGTTAGCGATTATAGTCCTTTTTTGTTGTCTAGAATTCTATTACAAATCTGTCATGTTCAGAAACCAATCAATAAATAAAACGACAGTCGTGGATAGACGACAACGCGAATTAGAGTTGATTTATCGACAACGGACCCAGACTCACTGCTAGTAAAAATAATATTTGCCCGTGAATCCCTTTCCGAATATAAAAATGTAAATTTTAAACAAAATAGTCGCATTTAGCTTGAATGCAGGTCCTTAGTCGCTTCGGGCATTCATCAATCACAGCACGAACCTCATTAATTGGAAATTTGGTGACCTTTTTGCAGAGGTACATGATGTTCTCCAAGACAGGTAGAAGCTCAGACTTTGGTCAAAAGGAATGGTGCAGATTCTTGCTGGAATGTCCACGGTTGTTTTTGAAATATGGTATGGTTTAAAGGATTCACAACGGGTTGTAATACGGTCTTCTGGTACATTTCGGTCGATGTCTTGAGACCTTTTCGAAAAAAATGCAAGTCAGCGACTCCGTCATAAGACACCATAAGCCAAACTATGACGGTGGGTGGTGTCATTTTCGAACCCTTGAGCCCAGCTCGTACCCTTCCTTAGATGACCATGTATAGACTCAATAATTTTGTATGTTGATTTTTGAAGATTTTCTCAGCAGCGTATTCCTGTCACAGTTAGTTATTTTCATTATGGCGTTTGACTTTTGTAGTGCACTCATCTCACCAAACAGTGTTTGCCTTTTAGGATAGGGTTTTGTGCCTTGAAGGCTTTTGATTACTTGTACTGTGCTAAAAGGACCAGATCGCTGGTGGCTTTTATTGTCGCCACTATCCTCGAATAACTTTATGCATCGATAGACAATTATTTGGCTAATCCCTAGCGGCTGCAGTTTCTTGAAAATCTGAACTTTTTTCACACCGCACTTATCGAGGTTCTACAACGGCAATACCATTCTATTTATCAGACAATTCCATGGTTAAAGTGCAAACAAAATTTAAAAAAGATTGTTATGACAACATTCCGGATACGCCTAACATTTGACCGCACAATGTATGCAACGAACGTAGTAGTATTTTTCGGCCCTACTAGGTAGTGGGCTCAATGGTTAAGTGTGCGGTTAATGACCGTGAGACAACGTTTGAGTCTCCCCAGCCAACAAGTTTTTTTCATGGGTCATCTCTTGAAAACATCTAACAAACATCCGAGAGTAAAATTATATTATAAATAATAATAATAATAATAATAATAAATTTGTTATTGATTAGATATTGCCACTCCGCGGGCGTTAATACCGCTGTACTTTGACTCGAAAATATTTGTCGATCCTAATTTGAATTGATACTCTGTTACGATCTCGAATTTCGAGTCGAGTCTGTAGTTGCATGTGCATACTCGATACAGTTCTTACAGGCCTCCTCTAATTGGATTTGCTAAGGGTTTTGAAAGTCGCGGTCTATTGAGAAAAATAATTGCTATATTAATCGATAGTCTCGCACGGAAAGTCACGTTATTTCATCCAATCTTGCAGAAAGCTTTCACTTCCCCATGCATTGCTTATAAGTGAAAACACATTCATTTTCGCAAATTTGTTTCTTATCATTTGAAACAATATCGCAGCCATGTGGAGATTGCCAGTTCTGCATCTAGACCCTCAATTCTGGTTACTTGCTTACAGTAAGAACAGTATATCGCTGATTCGCTTGCGTTTTACTACGTCACCTTAATATAAGGTACAAGCACACAATAACCAACGATTATGAGAAATAAAATGAGTAAAACAGATAATTCGGTACTTGACCTTTAAACACCTCATTTACATCATTCATATTGCTCACAGTCTAGGCTAGTCTGTTTGTTTGTTGGGCAAATATAACCAAAGGAAACAAATCATTTAATTATAACTTATTTACAAAATGTACAAATGAAAAATCAAACGCGTGTTTGGAACGGATATTAGATAATCGTAGGAATACACTTTTTCTCGCATCGCATCTCATGCTTCTTTATCGTAGTGGGTATTTTTTTGGAACTTTGACAATCTTTTTAGCTCCATGGTGGTTCTGTTTGCTGTTGCCAGAGGGATGAGGCTGTTACGTTTATGGGAAAAGTAAAGTACTTTGATCCGTTTGTACTTGATCGAAGTCGTGTCTTCTATTCTTGATTTTAGTTAATATACGGTAAAAAAATGGTTTCCAGCATGAGAGAAGTTTTTATTTCGCGCTCTGGAATAGAGAGAGGAAGAACTGTTCCTATGTAGTTTGCGAATAAGGGCGCATAAATTCTAGTCCTATTTAAAGGAATCTGCAGTTTTAGGGACCTCGATTTTCAGAAAGGCAAGAATACAAGCATTCTCATTATTGCATATAAAAAAGCTCTGTAGCACTATCCTTTAACCTCCTTACACCTGGGCATTTTTCTGTTCCAACTTATTTCCGCCCATTGTCCTTTTTAAAGTGCAGAAGCATTATAGTGCTTCAAACCGAGACCAACTCTCCTACAAAATAAATTAAAAATAAGCCTTTCTTTCCTTTCTTTGAGATGGTATAGACATGGCTTCTTCTTCTTCTTCTTCTTACGGCGAAGTTATGATCCGGAAGGATCGTAGAAGGATCACAACCCTTCCGATTTACTGCATCCCTACTGGTCCGCCTGTGGGGTTTGCCGGTTTGACCTGAGAAAGTACCGGCAGGGTTCCCAGTTTCGGATCACTTCGTCACTGAGGCCAATCGAATGCTGGTGTTTTTGCATTTGTGTGATCCAGTTGTTTTTTGGTCTGCCTTTTTTGCGCGATTGCGTAGGAACGTTGATTGATATTGCCTTTTTGACGGGGTTCGAAGAATCTCTCCTTTGAACATGACAATACCAACTGAGCCGGTCTTGCTCTATCTTGCTTGTGATGTGTTCTTTTACATGAAGGCTTCCTCGAATCTTTGAACTTCTTATTCTATCAATCTTCGTTACTTCTGCTGTCATGCGAAGCATCTTCATCTCAGCTGCCGTTAATTTGCCCTCATACTTTTTGTACATTGTCCAGCATTGTGAACCGTATGTGAGCGCCGGACGTAAAACTGCGGTGTAGAGTCTTCCTTTAAGCTAAGGGGGCATTTTTCGATCACAGAAGATAGCGGAGTTTTCCCGCCACTTCATCCACCCTACGCTTACGCGATGATTGATGTTATCATCACAAGTTGCTTCGCTATTGATCATAGATCCCAGATATTTGAACTTTTCACACTTGGGAAGCACTTTTCCATTCAAGTAAATGTCTGGAATAGGCCGGTGTGGTATAGACATGGCTTATGAAATTAAATATGAAATATTTCCACTTATATAAGTACAATGGGATTTGGGGAAAAGAGCGCTGGCTACCCGGGTTCATGGCTATTTGTAAAAAATTAAGTTAAATGACTAACTTAATTTCTAATAAAAGGTTACATACGGATACATCGTTTAGATGTGGTTCACTAATTGTTCATAATAGATTACATATAATGCGTTTAGATATGTCGTTGACTTCCAAATTAGGAGGTGACTCATGGTTAGCAATGGTCTATCGGCGCAACGTTGGCATGTTGGTGTTGGTTCTTTGCGTTTCGTAGCTTTCATATTATATTTTTGTTTACAATTGTTGCTGGCTGATCTGAAACCGAAACGAAACTTTTATAAAGAGTGGGCCATCTATTGGTTTCTTTTTAAAATTGCTATAAAAAAAAATCAAAGTTTTTTACTATATTGAAGAAAATACACTCCGATTATTTATGGAAAATAATTTCATTTAAATGGCTGCCGCGGCTGGCTTGGCTATAAGCTCACCCTGTCAACCAAATTTTGCAGTATATTTTCGATGGTTCGTGGTTCTTTTTCATGAATAGCTCGATCAATATTGGTCTTAAGTGTCTGAATCGTTTCTGGATTGTCAGAATAATATCGATCTTTAACGGCACCCCACAAAAAAGAATGTCCAAGCAACATCACCAAAACCGCTGATTACACGATTATTGAACTTAGTGTGGAAAAGATCGATTGTTGGACGGCTTATACGGCACGTAGCGCCGTCTTGCTGGATTGCAGAGATCGTCATTACCTCAGTTGCGGGCCAAATAAAATTATATTATTATTATTTATTATTTTTATTATTATTATACCTCTGTAGCGCTCTCCGTTGACCGTAACGTTGTTGCCATCTTCATTTTCGAAGAAAAATGGACCAATGTTGTAATTCCACAAACCACACCAAGCAGTCACACGCTGAGAATGCATTCGCTTCTCTACGACTGCGTCTGAGTTTTCTGAGCCCCAAATACTGCAGGTTTGCTAGTTTATATAGCCGCCGAAATGAAAACCTTATCCGAAAAAAATGATTTTTTTTTTTTAGCAAAATCAATTTAATTTCGAGTTGTTCTAAAGCCCAAACAGAGAAGTGATAACGAAGCACATGTGGTCATTTTCGCTTCAATTCCTGTGTCAGTTGGATCTTGTAAGGGAATAATCCGAGATCTTTATGCATAATTCTCCTAAGGCTAGTGTGTGGCTAATGTTCAGTGAGATCTATTGCGAGTTAAGGTTCTCGGGTTTAGGCGCAGACTTTCGGCAACAGCAGCAATATTCTCGGCACAGGACGAATACGAGGATAACTAGTGTTATCAATTAATCAATTAGCATGCCTATCGCACGAACTTGCGTAAAGCAGGCACGGTTGGTGCATTATTTCGGCAGAAATTTATTTTCAAAATTTGCAATGGCCATATAGGACTCACTTTAGATGGCCCACCCGTTACATATACAGTGGTGGAAAAAATAATAGAAACTAGCGCTTGTTCTTCACCGTCATCGGAAAAATATAAAGTATTCGTGTTAAAACATAAATTAAACACATACTAATAGATTTCATACAATGTAATGCAAAAATGTAATATTAAAGTTTTTAATAAAAAAGAAGAAAAATGGTGAAAAAATGCCGATTCTTGGTTTTCCTTGAATTTGGCCTGGAAAAAATAATAGAAGCAAATTAGTTTTTTTTTTTTTTTTGACGAATTAATTTACGGTAAAGGTGTTTCATATCTTTTTAATACTTGGTCGTTTGGCCTTTATATTTAATAATTGCTTCACATCTTCGTCCCATAGAATGAATCAAATTGGCACAAGTCTCGGGAGGTATGGAGTGCCGTGCATTTTGTATATTTGACCATAGTTCTTCCTTGTTTTTGGCTTTGCAGTTCCCGATCTTGCGCTTAAGAACACCCCATAGGTGTTCTATCGGGGAACTGTGATGGCCACTCCATAACATCGATTTTGTTTTGATGAAACCATTTTTTAGCCAACTTTGAGGAGCGCTTGGGGTCATTATCCTGCATAAACTCCCATTTAATAGGCATGTCCTCTTTAGCAAATGGCAGCATAACCGTGTTTAGGATTTCCACGTAGTCTATGGCACACATTTTATCCTTTATCAAGAAAAGTGAACCAACACCAGATGTTGAAAAGCACCCCCAAATTATTAAATTGCCTCCACCATGTTTCACTGTCTTCTTTGTGTATTTGGGATCGAATTCGGAGTTCTTTGGTCGTCTGACGTACATTTTTCCATCGGAACCAAACAAATTGACCTTAGTTTCATCCGACCATAAGACGTTATTCCAATTAGCACGGTGGAGGTGTTTGTTGGCAAAAACTAGTCTCTGTTTTATATTTTCCACTTCTTGCAGGAAGACCTGTTTCCTTTAATCTACTTCTTATTGTACGACTGGTCACTGGTTCGTTTTACTCATTTTTGAGTTCTGAAGAAAACGGCTTATTCTTGCACAGTCGTAGTAGCAGTTTATCAAATCGCGGAGATGTTTGTCGTTTTCTGCCTCTGGTTTCTTTTTTGGGACTTGAATGGATAGCTGTGAATACTTTTTTTTGGAACACTTTATGACCTGAGCTATTTCATCCATTGATTTGCCATCTTTTCTTAACTTCTTTGTCAAATCACGCTCAGAAATAGTCACGCTCAGAATAGTTCGATTTCAATGCTTAATTTGTTCTTCTAAATAACACTAAAATACAAGACACACTAGTTTATGACTATTTCAATTAAATCAAGACCGTGCTTTACTTCAGAATCACTGATGCGGACTGTGGTAATCGTTTGTTTCTATTATTTTTTCCAGGCAAAATAACCCTCTCGGTCGCTTTTTTTTTTTTACTGTTAGGCGAAAACAAAAAGCTGATACGAGCAAATTGTTGCAGCATTTCAAAGTACCGTTAGGTAGCATTCGAATATATAAATATTTTCGGAGAAAGACTAAATTGTATCCAGTTATTGATTGTTGAGCATTATGTAAACATTTGTTTCTATTATTTTTTCCACCACTGTATATGTCAATAAAGCTGGAAATACAAAACTATATATTTTCTTCAATACCTATTAAGTCCTGTAACAGTTTTATATGATTTGATTTATTATATTGTACTTAGTATTACTTAACAAATATAGCTGTAGCTGTGCAAAAAAGTGTGTTGGAATGTCTGTTTGTGAGAGTTTTTTAATCACTGGGCCTGTTCGAAAAAAACTGTTTTTCTATTCTATTAAGTTACGCGTGTTTAGTGAAATCCGCATTAATCTGCGACTTACAGCGGCGGGGTAATAATAGCTACTTAAATGAGACTCTTCGAGATAAATCCTTTGAAATGCTGGCATAACATTACGAGGTAGAACAAGATGGAGTTCCATCAAATCTATAGCTAACACGACATTCCACTTCTGCACACAAATTATTTTACTCGTTTTTTGTCATATCATAAAATCTCTAAAGGCTTCCACACCAAATTTGGTATGAATATTCTTTGACCATCCAACCACCTACCCACCCGCTCTTAAATATGTTGTTAGTTTGTTAATTTAAGGCGTTTATCGCTTCAAACTGAAGTATTAAAAATTTGTAAAGTCATCATATGGGGTGAGTGTACCATGGCTTACAAAAAATAGCTTGAGGCCATTATCGATCGTTACAAGATTTAGGACGGAATGGTATTGGCTAGTGACTTGCGTTAAATCCTTCGAATCATATCAAAGTCCGCGCGGGGAGCTTTTCCTCTAGCATTTCTGAAAAAATTCCGGGATGGTACAACACTGGAATAAAATTGAGAAGAAATCTGATTTGTTGGATTTAATTTAAATAATGCTACTAAAAATTTTTTCTAAGCACAGTTCTAATTTGAATCACTTTTATCTCTTAGGTGTCTTTAAATCCCCCAGAACCAGAGACTGAATCAAAACCCGAAGAACAGCATGTTACTGAAATCACAATTGACGATGATAATGCTGTGGATGTGGCCATCATCAAAATGGAAACTGCAGAAGGTAAATTATTAAATTTAATAATGACACATTATATATATGTATAGAACAAAATGATGCACTCTTATTAGACACAAAATCTGATACAGCTGTGATTCCCGATGACGATGATGATGATGTCATTGTTGTGCCAACGGAAGAACCCTCTATTACTGAGATTGAAGATGATGAAGAATATATTCCAATAAATATGAGCAGAGAAGAAATGGGCGGTGTTGCCGATGACAGTATTGTGGCAATAGTCAATGAAACGATGGAATCTGATGTAGAAATCCAAGAACCCAATATACCATTCACCGACTTAGACACATACATAGAGAAACCTTCTGCAATGGATGAAGCGTCACAATCATCGCTGCTCAATGTTAAAATCAAAGAGGAACCCAAAGACGATGACGAAGAAGACGATGGTTTCGAGGATGTAGGCATCGTACTCATTCCGGAGGAGGAAATTTCTATTCAGAGCAGCGGTAAAGAAAAAAAAAAAACAATTTTCAACAAAAAATTTTCTATATTTAACTTTGGGTATTAATTTGTTCATAGATGAAAATACAGCAACACGAACAATATCATCAACGGTGTCTTCGCCCGCGCCCTCACCAACTATCGCAGATGCCTCTGGAGATACATCCCAAACACCAGCAGATACAGCAGTAACGTTGGAAATACCTGATGTTGCCAATTCAATGGATGGCAATCTAGAGTCAAATGATAATCCCCTATCAACGACCACAACCTTGGTCGGTGTAAATAAAATTAAAATTAACATGACTAAGAATATTGTAACCTCAAATAATAGTACTTCTACTACAACAACAACAAAATCGAATAGTCTTAATCAAAATGAACTGAAATCATCTACCGCAAATAGTGGTAATGTTAGTAATATATCCACAATTCCAGTCCTTTGCAGTGGTGCTACTACCATCAGCAGCATATCCGCTATACCACCTGTCGCATTAGGTGGCAGTAGTGGAGGAAGTGGTCCTTTATTTTCTGGTCATTCGGCCTTTTCTACTATTCCTGCAATGTGCAATCCAATTTCAATGACTGCAAATGGTAGCAGTGCGACCGTTGCACCCTCCAATAATACGAATGCAATTCAGGTAATCACCTCACATACAACTTTTGGGCCAGCGAATATGGAGGCTTTTCCAAGTAGTAATATACCAGTTATTGGTATCAGTAGTATAAGCGGTAATAGCAGCACTAGCCTACCAACAAGGGATAGTGTAACTCCTCCCCTGCCACCACCAGTAACAAAATCACCAATAATAGTGGAGGAAGAGGAACCTACATTTACCTTTAAGCAGGAGTTACAAAATGTCAAACTGAAAAAGGTGAAGAAAATTGATTGTGGTACGGAGGCTTCAGGCCTATGTTCGATTATGTAATCGATCTTGTTAGCATACTACGTTAATATTTATTTTTATTTTGTAAATACCTTAATTTAGATTCTTTAATATAATATAATTATTATTTTGTTTTTTTTTTTTTTTTTTCTTTTCTTTAATTTAATTTAATTTAATTTAATTTAGAATTTTTAACTGAAATTTACAAAAAACCATTACACTACACACATTCTGTGTATATACGAGTATATTTTACTTTTATGTTCAGTATATATTCAATCATTTTAAGTTTTATTTTTGAACTCAAAATGCATCACTCTTAAGTACTATACATGGTTATTATTTCTGTTTTCGTCGTTTACAAGGAATTAATTAAAAATATATACATACGAATGATAGCAATCAAATATGTTTATAATAAAAAAAAAAAAAACAAAAATGTGATAAATTTTCTATGCAGAACTTAATTAAATGATGAGTAAGGGAGTATTTAAAAAAAAAAAAAAAAACATGAATAAAGAAAAAGTGAAAAATTAATTTGCTTTATTTGTTTCTTTTTTTTAAAATGGTTTTAATTCTAAAAATCGTTATTCATTATTTACTCGCCCCTAGTTTTAATAAGTGTAGTAATTTGTAATGAAAACTATAATCATATATCTAATAAATAAATGGAATGTGTGTGGATTATGCTGAATAATAATAAATATATAAAATTAATAAAAGTCTGTGTTTTATTCCTTTCCTTGAAAGGGGACCTTATGGAATTTTCAAAGTCGCAGATCTTGCTTTACTTTCGACAGCACCTGACTGTATCAGGGGTGAACTAGAGGGCTTTATTGTGAGAGCCTATTCGACTTTTGTCGATTCTACACCCCGCGCAACAAAAAAAGCCGCACATGGTAATTTTTAACAAAATGGAAGAAATTTAATAAATGATGACTAATCACTGCGTAGTCACATTGTATTTTTGATTTTTAACATTTAAGTTAACGCATTCCCCAATTTGTCAATACGTTTCGTAGCCTAATTGAAAAAAAGTAATGATCGTGAAGATCAGACTACAAAATATCAGATATTACCCAAGTACTATCAATATACACTTAGTTACAAAAGTCAACATACGACTTGATTTATGCCTCTAAAACTGTCAAGGAAGCGATGATTAAAAAAGCAATGTTATTTATATATTAACTTATCTTATTTAAGTACTTTTAAATGTAAAAAAAAATTGGCAGCAGTAGTAATCCCTTCTTAAAACGAAGGAAATGGCAACTTTCGGCATTGGAAAAGAGGCAAAAGTCTACATACGATCATTTAAACCAAATTTACCGCTATGTTTCGCAATGAGAACTGGTTGAAGTTTATTTTTTTACGTGGTACTGATCATTCAGAGTTCTTAGTGAGCAATTTGCGATATCTTGTGTGTGTGTTTTTTTTTTAAATGGCTAATCCAAAGGAAACTACCATTGAAGTGCGAAAAATCTTTTTAAAGTTAAAAAATGAAGGAATATCAATGGCAGAGATCGGTCGAACATTAAAATTGAAAAAACCAACCGTTCAAACAATAATAAAAAATTTCAATAGCCGAGGATCATTTGAAAACAAAGCAAGAACCGGACGCCCACGCAAGATTGATGAGAGTATGTCGAGGAAAATTGTTCGAGTTGTGACCCAAAATCCTAGACAGAGCGCGGTAAAGATAGCTAATGAGAACCAAAATACTGAAGGAGTAGCACTTCATGCCCAAACAATTCGTCGATGTCTAAAAAAAAGCCGGACTTTCTTCAAAAGTTGCTAGAAAAAAACCCTTCATAAGTGCAGTTAATAAGACAAAACGGTTAGAGTATGCTAAAAAGTACGAAAAAAAAGCATGAGACGGACCCATCCTTTTGGGAAAGAGTTATATTTACAGATGAATGTAAACTTAATGTATTTGGAAACGGCGGAAAACCAAAAGTTTGGAGAAAACCAAATAAAGCTCTTGATCCCAAAAATGTAGTCCCTACTGTCAAACACAGGGGTGGATCCGTTATGGTATGGGGTTGCATGGCAGCAAATGGGGTCGGAATATTAAGATTTATAGAAGGAACTATGGATCGGCACATGTATATTGACATTTTAAAAGACAGTTACGTTCCCAGTATCCATAAACTTAATTTATCCAAACAATCGATCTTTCTCCATGACAACGACCCGAAGCATACTTCGAAAATAGTAAAAGAATGGCTACGCTATCATGTTAAGACAAAACTGGATCACCCTCCGCAATCTCCAGACCTCAATGTTATCGAGCATTTATTCAGGTGAGCCCTGAAGGCAGAAATCGGAAAAATAAATGTATTCATCAGTTTCTGGTCTTAAAGCAGCCTTAATTGAAGAGTGGCAACAAATTTCGCCTGAAGTGACAAGGAAGTTGGCAAATTCGATGCCTGCTCGACTTATGGAAGTAGTGCAAGCCCATGAAGGACCAACACGTTATTAGTTAGTACTGTACAGTGCATTATTATAAATCGATATATATTATAAATCGATTCATATGTAGACTTTTGTGACATTCCTAAAGCGTATAAAATGAGTTTTTTAAGTTCAGTTTTACATTTTATCAAAGAAATATACTTTTTTTCGTTTCTATTTTTATTTAGAATTAAAATTTATTTGATTGTGTTAAAAAAATTAAGTTTTGTGGTTTGAATTTGAAAATATTGAAAATATTTGGGTCGTATGTTGACTTTTGTAACTAAGTGTACATAAATTAAAAAAAAGAGCAACAATTTGAAAAGCAAATTTCTTTTTCATATTTTTATTAACTAAGAAACCTTTTTACATAATTTAAGACTTTCACAATACTAAAAAATGATTCAAGTATTTCGTAGCACCACCTTTCGCCCTAACAACGTCATGAACAAATTATCACAACACCATCTAAGATAATTTGTTTGTACTGCATGGCGTTAACAGTGCCCTCGAGCATAATTAGAGATCCAACTCCGATTGCGGTAATGCATCCCCACACCATAACATAGGGAGAATGTTTTACGGTGTGAGCTATGCATTCGTCGCTGTAGCGTTCCCCTTTTCTACGACGAACTATCTGCTTCCCATCCGGTCCGATTAGGTTAAACTTGGACTCATCAGAGAACACCACATTTGACCAATCTTGAACACTCCAGTTTTGTCTTTCCTTAGCCCAGTTAAGGCGCGTTTTCTTCATTTTGCTGGTCAGAAGTGGCTTTTCTGCTGGCCTCCTTGCTAGCAAACCCATCTCGTTGAGACGATTCTGGATAGTTCTGACGCTAACTTCAGCCCCAGTAGCTTCTCGCAGGTCAGCTCTTAACTCCGATGCATTTTTAAACCTGTTTCTCAAGCTTAGCCTCTTCAGTTCCCGATCCTCGCGAACAGTGGTACATTTCTTCAATCCTATGCCAATTTTTCTGTCCAGATTGTGATTCCGACGATATTTGTTACAGAATCTTCTTACAGAACTCTCATCGGGCAATTTCACGAAATGACTGATTCTGTTTGGATAAGGCGACGATAATTGCCTTATTTTCTTTACTCAATTGTACCCTTTTAGACATCGCGATATACTCTTTTCACTTTTTTTTAAGAAATACAACTGCACGCACTGTTAAATACTGCCAGAATGAATTCCGACACATTCCAAAATGTGCATTACCTAACCCGGAAGCAATAAAATATAATTCGGCGAATCCCTTAAAGGTAATTAGCGCGAAAAAAATGGAAAACCCGTAGGCTTTTTTTGTTGGTATTATACTTAAATTTGGTATTGCGAGGTGCAGTCGAATTTCTGTAATAGAATCCACTTTCTGAAATAGAAAAGAAAAAGCTCTTACATGGAGCTTTCAACTGAAATGTCAAATCTCCGTCTGTTTTGTTTGTGTTTACAAAAAACTGTCTATTTTATTGTTGATTACAAAAGAAAAATTGTTTTAGGAAAAATAATGAGTTTTATTTATTTTGATACTTTTGAGGATGAATTAGAGGATGTACGACGAGCTGAAATTGTGACAACACTTCGATACAGAAGAAAATTAATAGTGATCTCCAATCCTCTAGACATGGATGACAATATGTATGTAAAATATGTATTTTCCGTTCCGTTGCATTTTAATAATTTTTTTTTTTTTTAGCTATTAAGTTCCATAGCAAATTTTCTCCATTGCTCGTTTGCCTCTTGCTTTTTGCAAATCCCTTTCGCCAGAAGCTGATTTTTTTTCCATTAGGCAGATCAGTTTCTCCATCTGCCGTTTATTTGTAAATTTTTTCCTTATTTTTGTAAAAAAATATAAACCAATTTATAAAAAAATATTTCGCCGATGATATAGCTTTCTCTTATCAAGGATTCACTCCATTTGATTGCATTACCAAAATAGAGGAAGATCTACAAAGATTAAGACAGTGGTTTGCATCTCACAAGCTGATTATCAGCGAGAAAACTAAATTAATGGCTTTTAAAATGTTGGGAAATGAACTTACCGATTTCAACTTATTTTTTCATTCACATGACTGTGAAAGGTTTTGTTTACCTCTGCATACGTGTGAGTGTATAAATTTTAATGAAAACATTCAATGCTCAAATAAGTGCTTTAAAATTGAATCTGTTACTCAATATAAATATCTGGGGGTAATAATTGATTTTAATTTGAGTTGGAAAGCTCACACGCAAGCAGTTAAATCTCACATGATGCGAGTGGCACGCAAAATGTATCTTGTAAAACCTTATTGTTCCAAAAAAGTATTAACCATGATATACTATGGCCTTGCAAACTCTAAGTTACAATATGGTATTACGAGTTGGGGTGGATCATATGATAACACTTTTGGTTCCTTACTTATAGCTCAAAAATATCTTATTAGAATAATTTGTGGTAGAAATCGCTTTGCTCATAGTTGGCCGCTGTTTAGAGAATTGCGAATTCTTCCGTTAAGACATCTTTATGTTTTCAAAGTTCTCAGGGAATTCTATAAGCAAAGTGGTAACACTCCAAATAGAAACTCTAGTTTTTATAGCTTACGCGTTAATAACCTAGCATTAGTCAATGTTCCGATCGCACATAAAATCAAATTTTCTAATTTTTTTTCTGTTACTGCGCCTAATTGTTTTAATAAACTACCGATTGCTGTTAGACGAACTTACTTTTTTCACTCATTTGTAAATAAAGTAAAAAATTGGTTATTTACTATCGAATATGCTAATATAGAATCGTTGTTCCGATATGTGTCTTAATTGTAATCTTAAGTTCATTTGCTCTATATATGTTTTCATATTCTTCCCTATTTTAAAGTTTCCATTCTCTCCCTATTTATTGTAATACTTATTACTACCCCACATCAGTTCCTTGAATTGTACAAATTTTAGTCAAGTGTCATTCAACACTAACTTTAAATAGTTACAGAATAACTACTATTATTCCTTCCACTATTATTGAAGTAAATTATGAATTATTAATTGTTAAGAAATTTGTTTTAAGTTGGAATGAATAAAAATTAAATACAAATACAAAAAAATTTTAACTTGAATATAATTCTAAATATACTTACTTATTTTCCCCGTTATCCATTTTTTTCTTTGTTTGCTCTACTTTCAAACGAAAGTCTACCCCTAATTTCCGATAGAATTGACATTTCTATAAAGTAGAAAAATATCAACACCAATAGAGACTCGCAATACCGATAATCGACTTTAATTCTACTGAGCTTTTGACATTTCTATCAAATATAAAATCATCCATACCAATAGAAATTCGGAATATCGATAATAGACTTTAATTCTATTCGACTTTAAATCTATCGCAAATAGACTTTCGCAATAAGGCCCAGAGTCTCCACCAAAAGACCTTGCCAGTTTCATTTAGTACATCAAGTTGATTGAGGTCCATAGCATGGTACACCGAGGCCAAACCCCTTTCAACCCGGCGAGATACCATCACATCTTGCTATAGGCTTTGTGAAGAAGTTTTGATTATCGGTTAGTTTATTAATGTGAGAAACTGGCAACTTTGCAAATTTTGCGTTCATGGTAACACAGAAACTAATATTAATGCAAACATTTGGCAACACTTGCGTTTACCAATCGCCTTGTTCGTTGATATGGGGCCCTCCTCTGTACTAACTACTCGAAAGTGTTTTCGGATTCTAATTTAATTTGACCCTCTCCAACCCTTTCGAATGCAGTATGTTGCTAAACATCTTCCCACTACTTTCGGATTTTGTTACGAGTCTCGCGCTCTTTAATGTCAGTGAACAACGTCAACGTAGATGAGGGGGTGTGCTGCATATTATAGCAATATTATGATATATATTTAGACATAATAATCACAATATTTTATTTGGTCAAACCAGCAAACCCCACAAGCGGACCAGTAGGGATGCAGTAAAGTGGGTGGGTTATGATCCTTCTACTCCGGATCATTACTTCGCCGTAAGAAGAAGAAGAAGAAGAAGAATCACAATATTTTATTTAATTAGAAAAATATGAAAAAATTTGTTTGAATTGATTGTGTTATATTTCTTAAATCTTCTTTTAATAAGCTATGTGTTTAAATGTCTATCAGCTCCTTGGCAGTCAACGTGAATTTCCATCATTCATTGGAGTTCCCTCAGTATACAAATTCGAAATAGTTTCATAGTTCTTGAACCCACAGAAAATAAAGCACTGTTTGGCGAAAAATACTGCCATTAACAAAAGAAAAAAATGTACAAAAACCAATAAAATTCAAATTTGTGATATATGTATTTTATCGACTGACATCTTTCAAATAATCTGTCTTCGTTGTCCATTGAAAAACCCTTTACTTTCAAAGAAATAAGAATCAATCCACAAGCTAAACACTTAACGAATGAAATATTTGAAATTCGAGTGACTTTGACTAGTGTCAAATTACAATGTGCCAATTTTCCGAAAGAACTTTGAGTTGCTGCCGCTATCAAAAAGTTGTTTGATTCTTCAATATAGCAATCCGATTTTCGCATTACTAATTGCTAATCATCGGCTTCTGAATAATTTGACTTTCGAATCGAAATAAATAGTAAGGCCCCCCAATGTCTTGCTACGAGAAGAACAGCTGAGATTACCAATTGTTGTAAAGAAGACAATTGAAAGTTTTTGATGTTCTTATTTTGCCTGTATTTCAATCAGCTGTAAAATTCAAGTACAAGTACAATTACCTCGTACTTATTTTTTTAAGTACAAGTACAATTCCGTGGGACTTTTACTTAAAAATGTCAAGTACCAGTGCCGGGAATTGCACTTATACTTGCAATTCTTTCGAGCACTTGAAAAACTGGTTATGTATGATACATAACCAGTTTCTGCAACATATTTCTTAATGATGTTCTAATCAGTTGGCAGAACGGTATTATTCGATTTTACATCAATGTTGTTTGAACGAAGCACTTAATTTATTTTTCATACGTTCGTCACTATTTGTGTCAATGTCTAAGTACATCACCAGTTTTTCAAGTGCTTCGAAGGGATTG